>CAJVRJ010000009.1:3600000-4200000 GCA_911649655.1 Penicillium sclerotiorum
GTCCTGGGGGACGTAAGACATCATAGCCTCAAGAATGTAAGTTTGACCCCACCTATAGATATGATTAGCATACGTCAAGAAAGTTGATAAGGCGTAGGTCACTCATACTCAGAGCAGTCGGACAAGATTGAAACCAACTTCGAAGCGCTTGTGTAGTCAATCGTCAAGGAGATCGATTCGCTGCGACCCCAGATATCCACCAACGAAGCCAGCACGCTGGAGACGACCGTAGGGTTCTCATCTTTCAGCATTCGGTTCAAGCGGTCAATCAGATCCGAGTTCTCAACCATCTTCTTATCATGTTCGTACAGCTTGGCGACGCAAAAGGCGGCCGTTTTACGGACGTAAGGGTCATTGTCCTGCATAAGACGTTTGAGGGGTTGGAAGGTCGCTTCGACGAATTCGCGCACGTGGACGTATGAGATTGTTCGGAGGGCAAGCGCGCGTACAAGCGGGTTGTTATCACCCATGTCCTGTATATATGTTTAGCAGTCGGTCCTGGAGTATATGCATGGGTTCAAGGGTATGCGCCGTACATCGACCAAAGTAGGTAGTGCCTTCAAGGCGACCTCTGGCTTCATTCTGGAATAGTTGACCAGAAACAAGAAGCACCTAGTATACATTAGCATATCTCTCTTGCCGAGTCATGACTCCAAGGTCTTCCAACATACATCTTCTTGATCTCCAAGCTCGGGAGGTTCATGCACTCAATGACGTCGGGGAATAGTGCAACCATATCATTATTGCTCATGGTCATATTCGCAACGATCTTCTTCAGGGCAATCTTTTTGGCGGAGTAGTTCTTATCCTTCTTGCCTCCACTTTGGAGCTCATTTCGCAGCTCGGCAACCTTGCCCTGTCGAGTATATTGTGAGTTTGACTGTCCATTGTTCGCTGCCCAGGGGGCAAATGCGTTGACTATGTGGGATGAAGTAGTGCCAGTAGGCTGGGCAGAAGCCATGGTTATGACAAAGCAGATTGTTAAACAACAATAAACACCAATGATATGGGACCTGCGAAGCCCATCGCATTCAAAGCGCAGGCTACTAATGTGTGGGGAAGGGGTAGGGGGGGAGGTCACTTTAGGACTTCGGGGACGGGAAATAAATGGGGGCGGAAAGTCAGTCGATCAGTGACTTACCCTGGCGAAGAGCTTTGCATCACCTCCTGAACTCATGGCTGCTGTATGGGCGAACTGCAGCAAGTTTGTATGATCGGCTTCTTAGTGTCTGTGGCTTTAAGCGGTTCGAGCGAGCGTGGATAGCGTTATCCGTAGGCGTTCGAGAAAAAAGGGTGCGAAACCGGAACTGTTTCACTGCGCCACAGTGGAATCAGGGGAATTGAAAAATAATCTCATCGATTGGCATGATCAAGCGCAGAGATCCGAATCAATAATCAAGTGAAGATCTGGAAAGTTGGGTACCGTTGACAGGTGACAGGGAAAGAAGAGGGTATTCAAGGCGGAGTGGGAGAAACTACGGAAGGAAACCCTGCGCTACATCCGTCATCCTTCTCTCCCCTCTCAACTTCAACCACCACCACTTGCAACATCATCATTTCACATAATGTCGTCGCCTCTTCCACCTCCACCCCCGCCTCAATGGGTGACCGCGCTAAACTCTCCTATGCCGCGTCCCACCAAGGCTGCCGCCAGTATTCCGGATCCACCAGGCTTCTCCAGCAGCCGGGGAGGTAAACAGGTAAGCCGGTCCAAAGCAGGCGCCATTCCAGCTCTACGGAGCTTCGCAAGTACGTTACTGACAAATTTACAGCAGAAGCAGCAGCAGCAGAAGCAACCGGTCGAAATGAAACCCGAAGAGACCGACGCCCTGAAGCTCAAGAAGGCGTGGGAAATCGCCATCGCTCCCTCCAAACAGATCCCCATGAACGCAATCATGATGTACATGTCCGGAAACAGCCTGCAAATATTCAGCATTATGATGGTCTTTATGTTGTTCAAGGGTCCTATTCAGGGTTTGATCGGAACCAACTCCGTATTCGCGAAATTCGATACACCAACAACTCGTGGCCGCTTGCTCGGTGTGAAGGCTGTTTATGTGCTTGTACAACTTGGATTGCTAGCGTTGGGAATTTGGAAGGTCAACGCAATGGGCTTGTTGCCGTATGTTGACCCTGAATTCAAGGAGAGATTGATAATAGCCGCTGACACTTTTCTAGGACGACGAGATCGGACTGGCTCGCATGGGAATCGGAAAGGCTACCTTTGGAGCGAGCTTACTTTGCGTTTAACTGATAATGGTACCTACGGACTTTTGGACAATACAGAAATAATTTGTTGGCAAAGGTCTGATTCATATATGCGACCTCTGATCGCCACGTATGTGGACATCATAGACTGAAATCTATAAAAACTCTGGATATTGGAATGATGTGATGCAAATGGTGAATCGTAGCGGCGTTAAACGTATGAATGTCTTGAACATGATGACATGTGCATGCTCAGCAGACATCTGGATCTGCCTCTAGCCAATTTTGACATTCTCTTTCTTGACATTCTCTTGAGCCACCTCGCGACTTGGCGCAGTCTCAAGGCTGAGCTTCTTGGTCTCATCCTTCAAGCGACGCTCTTCACGCCACTTAGGGCCCTTGAGAATCACAACTAGAAGCAAGGGTGATGTGCATAGCATCACGAGTGCAATAAAAGTAAAGCACCAGCCACGGCCCATAGCCTTCAGCATGAGATCAACAACGGCCGTCGCACCAGCACCAAGTAGACACCGAACAAAGTTGTTGGCGGCAGTAGCCTTGGCAGCCTGGGAAGGATAGTAGTCCACCAACAAGGTGCTGATGGTATTAAAGGAGGCCGTTAGAGAGAGTCCCATGATGAATAGAATGGTGGTAGGTGCTGCAAGGTGAACACTATAGTTCAAGCACCATCCAAAGGCCAGAATGCTCAAACTCCCAATCGTTAGCATGGGAAAGGCAATTTCGAGACGAGCCCTTTCGATAGGGAAGCCTTTCAGATCCACAAAGCGGTTCTTGACCAAGGGAAAGTTCAGCCGCTTGGCAAGTCTTCGATAATTGAAATCCAGAAACTTGCCGTTTAGAACAGACGCAATGGTAGCGCCCAGGCCAAAGGGGATGTAGCATAACCCGATCTGGAGATCATCCAACCCATAAATCTCATTGTAGATGGACGGGATCGTCGCACTGACGTCGTAGAACCCAGCGAACAGAATTGCATTGCAGAGCAGGACGATGCTGGCATCCTTCTGGAAAACAATTGCGAGGGTCTGGTAAGGATTGGGGAAGCTAAGCTTTCGTTTTTTCGAATCCACTGGAAGAGCAGTACCCTCCTCTCGAGCTTTGCGGGACTTGAGGTAGCTGATCAAGGACATGTTCCATTTCTGTGGGGGTAGTGATCCATCACCAACCACGCCACGAGCAGTTTCAGGGAAGAAGAAGATGAATGGAACGAGAAAAGCACCCGAAAAGATCAAGAGAAACCAGAAAATTGCTCTCCATCCGAGATACTGGGCCAGTAGACCCCCGATGACGGGGCCAACAGATGGGCCTAACAGCGAGCCTGCGGTGACAAGGCCCATATAGGAGCCTCTCTGAGCGGCCGTAGCAACGTCGGAGACGACGCCAGAAGAAAGAGCAATAGTCGTACTGCTTCCTGCACTCTGCAGACATCGAAGGACAAATAATGCTGCATAGTTATTCTGAAGGGCCAGACCGATATTGGCAGCAGAATAAATTGTGAAGCATATCAAGTATGCCGGTCGTCTACCGGCCTTATCGGCAAAGTCCCCGATGAACATCGGCGATAGACCCTGGAAGATCTGCTCGGCAAGTTAGCAAAAACGCCGAGATTGAGAATCTCCACGCAGAGAGTAGTAGTCTTGGATGAACAAACCATGTAACTTGTGAGTGTAAGATTGATCAATGAATTGGACACATGAAGGTCCTTGGCGAGAGTATTCAATGCTGGGAAGTAGATCTGTGAGGAGACCGGGGAGAAGAACCCCGCCCATGATGCCATAAAGACGATAAACCTCTTCTGGCTGCGCGTGAACACCGAGTAGTCGACATCAGCGACCGCTACGGGACGATTCCCCGTATCCTGATCATGACCAATCTCTAAATCAGCAGAGGGTGTTTTTGTTTCCATGGATATGTGGAAGTCTGCCCTGGAAGACGATATCTAGAGAAGAGGTGAAAGAAGCAAACCCCGGTCTAGCGGAGAATTTGCAGTGATATCGGGAATCCCCATACTAAACCACATGCAACCTAGAGCTAAGCAGGTTGTGACTAACCCAATCAAAATGTTCCTAGTGCAGACTGAGTCGCCGCCAAAAAATTACGGATTTCAGTTAATTGTGGATCCTTGTAGTGTTGGTGCCGAATTGCCGAAGCTTTTTTCTTAAAAGCGGGTCTTAGTCCGTGCAACAATTTGATGTTCTCCGTAAGGTGCTGTCACCCTGGTTTATTTGATGTCAATCTTGGTGAAATTCAATAGCTTAGACGAAAGGAAGTATTAAAGATGAGAGCTGACAAGCAAGGAAGAGATGACTAAATCCAGCTTGATCAAATTCCAATCGATGAATGTTGAACTTCATGTTATACTCCAGAGGTCTTTCCAGGTATAGCAATCTGAAGATACCAGTTGACCCTGGCACGTGAGCATCAAAACCAGTAAATATCGAATAAGTTCTGCGCCAAAGGGGCGTGTCGATTTCAATATTTCAATATTTCAAGACTGCCAGTGTCTGATACATACATACAAAGTTCATTTTTGCTCCAAATATACTCACAAGCCCAAGTCAACATCTCATTGACGAGCCTTTACAGCTTCACGGCAAGCGTGAAGGAATATCTGGCAAAACTCCCAAACATCGGTATAGGTGTTATACAATGGCGCAGGAGCCACTCGAACCACATCTGGTTTTCTCTCATCGATCACAACTCCATTCTCTTCCAAACGATGAAGGACATGGTCGAGAAGTCCAGGCTGAAGTCGTAGACTCAACTGAGCTCCTCTTTCTTCCAGGTTAGAAGGAGTGATAAGAGTGAATGGTTTGTCCTCGGGTGGGCAATCCAGAGGGTATTTGAGTAGTAGATGCTCAAGATAGCCAGTAATGTTCAACGACTTCTGTCGGATTTGTGTCATGGTGGCTCGGTTAAAGATCTCAAGCGACGCAATAACTGCATTAATGTCAAGAACCGAGGGATTTGATAGTTGGAACCCAGCGGCGCCTGGCTGAGGCATGAACTCTGCTGTCGTTAGTATGCAAAAACCTTATGTTGTAAGCTCCAAGGGTCACATACTGTTCTCCATCTTAAACCTGGTCTTGCTATCATGGCCCCACCATCCTGAGAGGCGTGGGCGAAAGGCAGCATTGTTGCCTGACCCATTTCCGTCAATAGAACCATGTCGCTCATGGACAAATAAGCCAGCCATTCCGCCGGGTCCGCTGTTCATATACTTGTACGTGCACCAGGCCGCAAAATCCACATCCCATTCGTGCAGCTGGAGGTCCACATTTCCGGCGGCGTGAGCACAATCCCAGCCGATAAGAATACCCTTGGAATGGGCATGTGCCGTAATACGCTTTATATCGAAATATTGACCCGTATAGAATTGAATACCAGAAAGGAGAATTAATGCCGTACTAGATGCATTGTCATCAATGACCTTCAAGATCTGCTCAGTAGTCAAGATAGGGCGGGTAAGGTCCTCTGGCTCGATGAGCACCATGGCATCCTTTGGATCAAACCCATGGTGCTGGATTTGAGACTCGACTGCATACTGTTTTTATTCGTGTCAGAAACATTATCCTTTTGCAATAATTGCAGGGGATAACAACATACATGGTCACTGGGGAAAGCCTTGCCCTCCAGAATGATCTTGTACTTTTCCTTAGTAGGACAGTAGAAGCTGGCCATGAGAAGATGTAGGTTTGCCGTTAGTGTTCCCATTACGGCAACCTCGCTCTGCAATGCCCCCACAACCGGAGCCATAAGCTTTGACCCCTCAGTATCAACATCCACGAAGGGCGGGATGAGCTGATCTTCATGCGGTACAAAATGGCCAGTCACGCCTTTTGTTGCCCACGTTCGCAGATATTGTTCAATATACTTGCGGGTGGCCCGGGGCTGCACACCTAGGGAATTTCCACAGAGATAAATACATCTGGGGTCAGAAGCTTCGTCAAGTTCCGAGCCTATAGCAAGAATGAATATCAGGCTCAAATAGTAGCTGTAGTCTATTCAACAGGGTCCATACCTCCATCTGCAGCCAGAGTGGTTCGCTTCAGGTCTTTCTTCGAAGGAATTATAAACTCGTCTCGGAACTGACGGAGAGGATCTTGAGAATCAAGAGCTTCCGCGTACTCCTTCTGGTATGCTCGGACATCATCCTTATACGGAAGTGGAGGGCCTGACCTCATCTCACGAAGATGCTGTCGTGAACCCATCTTCGGATTTTGGCACAACGGATTGCGCGCTTGACCGGATTGAAAGGTTATGACTATTTTTCTCGTCCAATTGATTTTCAATGGACTTTCAGAGTAGATAAAACATTGAACGAGTGAAAAAGCACCCCACCATCCCGCCATGATACTTACATGTTCTGCCGCAGATTCCCGCTTTCAGCACCAACTGGCGTCGACTCGATGGCTCCTAAGTTCAAATGATCATACAAATTTGTTCAAATTTTGATTAGAAAATTTGATGGAGAATGTTTCCATATGGCCAGGTGATGAGAGTAGTATATGGAAAGACTAAGAGTTCCAGTGGGGGTGAGAGCTGCTCTATTTCTAGGTCTATGTATGCTGCTCTAACCATGTAGATACTAAAACTGGAATCCAGATGTCCCCTTTGAAGCACTCGACACGTGCAACATTGAACATCTGCCCAGATGAGATCTAGATAGAACCCATAGCTTCTTCGATTTTAGCCCGACTTCGCATCTCCGCTCCCACAAAAGCCTCCAGGGCTTCAGAGAGACGCCTCTTGGTCTCAGGGTCATTTTCATTCGCAATATCAAGCTGTGCCCCATTGTTCGCCAGATAATCAACATTAGTGACTGCTAGCTCTCCATCCCAGGATGGTGCCAGTGGATCCGTTTTGGAAACCTTTTGCAGACGGGAAGAAGTTGGCAATGCATCTTGATAGGGATGAGGAGGCATAGGAAGACCTTCTCCGGGCTGCTTCGAGCTATCATATGGGCGCTCCGATAGCTCTTTCAGTACCTGTCGGGGAATTGTTGCTGAATGACAGCCAATTTCACCAGATGCCATAGCCTCTTCAGCGGACAAAAATCTATATGGAAAGTTAGCTTTTTGGGACAACTTTTATCAGACCATTGAGGCATACCCAGCTTGCTTGATAAAGGGCTGTTCTTTGCCTGTCTCCTTGTACATGCGCTTGTAAGTCTCTAGTATCTGGATGAATCGGGACGAGAACGGGTGCAGCAGAGCCGGATCCGCAGACTTGGGCCAATGCTGGGGATCAAGGTGGGCGAGGATCTCTATTTGGAGCTTATCAGTACACAACCTAATAGGGCTTTCATAGTGTTAATTTCAAACATACCATTGTAATAAGGACTGATATACAAGCAACCGGCTTGACTTGCTGCAACCGCTTGGTGAACACTGAAGACGGCAGTACCCAGAGTACGGATTCCCTCTTTGAGTAGGATTGGGCATGCACTCAACGCAGGCCCAGTTGCTGGGATCTTAATGCAGAGGCGATCCTTGGAGATGCCCACGCTCTCGAACTCTCGTGCATATGCGCGGGCATGTTCCACAGTTTTCTCGGTGTTGTAGGCATATGACGGGAGAGTCTGGAGAAGAACTCGACCTTTAATGTTGTCGATGTTGGCCTTGCACATCAATACAGCCTAACGAAATCACATTAATACTCGAGGAATCGAACACTGAAAGGGGGATCACGATACCATCCGGGTGTAGATCGCTAACCAGCCGTGTTCCTTGTACTCCTGGACAACATCTTTGAAAAGAGCTTCATTATCAGGGTGACACATTCGCTCATGTACAATGAACTGGTTGCTTGTCATATCATTTGGTACGACAGGGAGAAGGCTCAAAGTGAAAGCAGGGTCCATGTAATCGAGATCAACATTGACTAGATTTGAATCAGCAATCAGCAATAATATCGCAACTTCAAATCATATCGGATCGTTACACACGTTGCTTGGAAAGAACATCCAGCCATGACGGAGTGTCTGTGCTTGACATCTTGACAGAGGTAGTTGCTGGTAAGGTGATACTGCAGCAACAATAAAGGAAAGCAATTGTTGGTCAGAAGAATTTTGCGTGCGACGAAAAGTTGTAAGAAGAAAGGTCAACACTTGAAGGGGATCCAGTATTTGCGGGGTGTACACCCCGCAACCTCGAATCGAGCAAGCACCGAGGTGGAGCAGCGGCAAATTTACCTAAACCGGCTATTCATGCGACAGCGATATGCCTTGCCTCGTCACGGCGCGTACCTAAGCTTGAGATAGCCATAATAGTATTGATCTCAATTTGTGGTACAAATATAATAACACCTGATAGTTTCTCCCCAGAGAGGCTGCGTATCAATTGATTAAGGTATGAATATCAGATGAGTGGTTCATCGAAAGCGTTTGAGTGCCCAGGTGCACTGTTTTACATATGAGTCTACCTCAGCTCCTGCCTTAACGATATTCTGCCTTTTCATAAAGAGATGGTTTGAAGTGGTTATTTTCGTTTCATGTATAGCCATCACAGCTGACTCTGGTACAATCCCTGGAGCAGCTATTGTGCCGACCTCGGGAGACCCGAGATGCGGTACAAGATTAGTGCAGTATTGCTACATGATGCATCTTACCCCAATATGCGAAATCACAAGGAGAGCTTCATTTGGGTTCCATTGGAGATTGGCGCGGCTATTCTACAACTAGCATGTATTGTGCCAGTAAAGCCGCGATCGCCATCTATACTGAATCCCTGCGAGCCGAAATGAGTACCTTTAATATTGAATTGACTTGTATCGAGCCGGGACTCTTCAAAGCTCAGTCCCTTACCGGAATTCACAGGAAAATCGCCAAAAATCATCCACCAGGGCTTGACTTTTGCACGGGGGCAATGCGTGATGCCTTGGCAGCCGTCAGCCTAAAGCAGCCTGGTGATCCATATATATATATATATATATATATGGGTGTCGGGATTTTTGAGGCTCTGACAAAAACTGGCCGATGTGAAGATGCAATATTGGAAGCTGCCAGCAAAGTTGGCTATTGGTACAGATGCAATGGAGGTCATTGGTGACAGTCTTGTTCAAATCAATTTGAAGGCAGGATATGCTGGATAGCTAGAGGGGGGTAATTAGTTCCACAGACTGTGATGACGTTTAAAAATAGATCTTCAAGTTAGAGAAACAACATTTAGACCATGGAGACCTCTCTGGTAAATTGAACTATCCAATAATATCAGGACCCAATGTACCTAGGTAATTGGCTGGATCATTTTCATAAGTGAGGAGTCTGAGGACTGAGGAGCATAGATTCACCCCGCGTTCCTATCTAAATAAACAATTCTGCCACAGTTTTCCGCCAACGCTGACCAATCGCGCCACTGCCGATCTGACAAACCCGATATCTGTAATCGGGTGATTCAATGATATCAACCTGGAAAGTGAAACTAAACCTCTCTCACTTTTCCACCTTCTCCTCCGAGAAACCGACGTCGAAATTTCCACCACAGCCATGTCTCGCAACATGTGGTCATCGACGTCAGCCCGTCGACTCTCCCAA
The DNA here is from genome assembly GCA_911649655.1 of Penicillium sclerotiorum. NCBI lineage: Eukaryota > Fungi > Ascomycota > Eurotiomycetes > Eurotiales > Aspergillaceae > Penicillium > Penicillium sclerotiorum. The sequence goes on from CAJVRJ010000009.1 coordinate 3,609,764, forward strand.
CAATCCTCTCGCTTTCTTTCATCTCGGCCCACGGCTCGTCTCTCTGCATTCTCCGTCGGCAAAATCGCACCTCTCCGGAAAACACTCACTTCTTCTGCGCCTCTTAACCGATCACTTACTCCACGCTCTGCGATCCCGCGCTCATACCTACGTACACCCAATGCCTCGTTTTCGACTTCGTCTGTGAGGGCTGCTACCAAGGTTGCTCAGAACCCGAGGGCCGGCGAAGATGGGGAGACCTTGATGATCAAAATTTCCGATCGTGCTGCAGAGGTAGGTCAATACTTTTCTATTTTCTTCCATTTCACTTCCTTTTCGCGTGCATGCGATGCTGTTCTGGTGCTCTTTTGACTGGAGAAGAGATTGGCCCACCGCCAACTTAAGCTACTTTTGTTCTAATCCAAGCACATACGACCACAAGGGTGTGGAGAACAGGGCTTCCCGTCCGCTCAGCCGTACTTAAGCCACACGCCGGTCAGTTAGTAGTATGGTGGGTGACCACATGCGAATCCTGACTGTTGTATGTTTTTATTTTTTGATTTCTGCATTTTTTGGCATTTTTCTTCGTTGTCTACGTTGGGTTTTCGGCCTTTATTCATGATTTTCTTTGTCTTGTCCTCTTGTTTCTCTTTACCATGCTCAAGCTAACCAAACATTATAGCGTCTGCGTCAAATCACCGACCCAACATCATCTCCTTCTGCCACAAAGGAGGAAAACCCCTACAGCCATCTCCGTATCACTGTTACTAGTGGCGGCTGCCATGGATTCCAATACATGATGTCCCTTGAATCAGCCTCTAAGATTGACGCCGAGGAGGACACCATCTTCGAGAATGAGGCCGAGGGCGAAGTATCTGGACAAGGACAAGCCCAGGTTGTCATGGACGAGCCCTCGTTGGAACTGTTGTCTGGAAGTACAGTTGATTACACAACCGAGTTGATTGGAAGCCAGTTCAAGATTGTGGACAACCCGCGTGCGACGAGTAACTGCGGATGTGGTACCAGCTTTGATGTGATGGACTGAATCGTTTGACCGTGATGGAACCAGCGTTAACTCAAAAATTTCTGCTTCTTCTTGTGCTTCTTTTTCTTTCGCCATCCCATGTACAGATATCGGCATTTGCGTGGCGGTTAGATAGACTTAATTTGCATCTTATACCCCCTCCTCTCTTGAACGCTTCTCCGATTTATTGGTATCACCTTATTAGTAGTACCATCAATCTACACTCATGTGTAAGAAGATATTGCATTTTAACACGAGCTACGAAAATCCCAAACGTATAATCTATGCATTTCATCAAGTCTTATTTTTTTCTACCTCACTCCGTACACTCTCCTAATGGAGTCGGTCACTCCCGGAGAAAGTAGAACAGCAGACCGGGCAAATATGAGAAATCGTACGCCCTCCTAAGCCATCGCAGAAGCCTGACTTGATTTTGAATCCAAGGGACTCCTTGAAACCAAACGAGCAGGAATCAAACACAAAAACAGATCACAGAAATATGAAGAGAGAAAGGGGAAAAAGTGTAAAAAAAAGTACGTGTAGTAACCAAGGCAATGGGTCAAGTATGAAAAATGAGGAAAACAAGGGGAGGGCGGGAGAATAATATGAAAGAAAAAATCATCTCGAGTCATGTCCGTTCTTTCTTGTAATGTAAGAACTCCATTCTTCACTTTTTTTTTTCAACTTCACGAGGCACCGCAAGGCACATCGAATCGTAGGATGTGCACCGTGCAATTTTGTGCGCCGTGCTTAGGGTCTATACTTAGTAGACACGGGCAAGGTTGCGCAGGTACCAGTCCACCAAGCGGCGGCCGGCCTTGGTCTCGCTGACGTGGATCAGGTCATCCTCAAGAGCGTAGTCAAGGTCGTTGGCAATGACTGAGTCACCCTCCAACAGACCACCCTCAACCCAGCGGATCTGGCGGCTGCGCTGCTTGTTAACAAGCAACCAGGAGCGCAGCTGATCAGGCTGGATCTCGAGGAAGCCAGCCAGCTTCTTGAGGTCCATGGTGGTGTAGAGCTTCAGGTAAGAGCGGATGGTGGGGTTGAACAGGGTGTTCTTGACCTCATCCATGAAGATGGCGGTGTGGTGGTCGACGGGGTCGACGTTGTGGGCAGGGTTGTCAAAGTCAGGGGGTGTAGGGCTGATGAACTTGGGGCAGGCGGAGCGGAACAGCTCCTCGAAGACGGGGAGAGCCTCGGGGCCGCCACGCTGCATGCGGTGGAACTGCTCGCCGTACTTCTCGCGGACGGCGGAGTGGATGGTGTCATCCAGACGGGTGGGGTGGAGAGCGACGCAAATGGCGATCAGGGCGTACATCTGGTCGTTCTTCTTGGCAATGGCGTCGTAGTTGTTACCGCCCTTCTGGAAGTTCTTGGTCCGGGAGACGTAGACCAGGATGTGGCTGAACATGCGGATAGCGTCGGCGTAGCGGCGCATCATCATGTAGGAGAAACCGACGTAGTAGTACGTGGTGAAGTGAGCAGCCATGACGCGGGCGAACATGGCCTTCTTGTTCATCTCGATGTCATCGAGGGTCTTCAGGGCCAAGCTGAAGTCACCGAGCAAGCAGTGCACACGCAGCAGGCCGATGATGGAGAAGTAGCCCAGCATCTTGTAAAGAGGGCGGTTGCCGTACTCGCCGGCGAAAGCAACGGGGTCCTCACCACGCTTGATAGCGGCGAGTTGCTCGTTGATCTGGGAACGCTGGATCAGGGAGTAGAGAACGTTCAGCACGGAGTAGCAGCCCCAGGTGTTAGGGTTCTCACGGAGGAGCTGAGCCTCCTCCTCGTTGGATCCGGTGCGAGCAACACGGTTGCGGTAGCGGCAGAACGACTCGAATTGGTAGATGAACTCATCAATGACATCCCAAGCCCAGTAGTACTATAATAGAAGGGGAAAAGAATCCATCAGTCAGCCTTTTTTTTGTTCCCCATTCTGATACTTCCATATACCGAATTTCGTTATATCATTTTTATTTTCTTTGTCCTTTCACTGTCCGCCGGGGTTGAGGGATCACATCAAAGACCTACCGAGGGAACCTCCAGATCGACGGGACCTTCCGAGTTCAGGATGTAGTGGAAGAGACTGCAGTAGTTGTCGTAGCTGGCGAACTTGGTCTCCAGAGTCGCCTGGTATTCCAGCGGGGTAGCGGCGGCGGCGAGCTGTGCCTGGAGGTCCTGGGCCTGTGAGCCACCCAGGGAGGTTGTGCGGTCGAGCTCGCTCATGCCATCATCGAAATTGACCTGCTCGCGGTAGTCGTTGACCAGAGCCTCCTCCTCAACATCGGACTCATCGTTCAAGTTGGGGCGCGCATTGGCGCGGTCGTCGTAAGACATTGTGGGAGGGTTATAGGAGGAAAGGAAGGCGGGTGGAGCGGAGGAGAAATGTCGGGTGAATTTCTCTAAGTCGAGGAGCCGAGAAGACGGCAAGGGGCGGCAGAGAGGAAAGGGTGTGGGGGGTGCACGTCGTCGGCGTGTGGGATTTACCACCCGAAGTTGAATTTTGAGGGTTTTCGCTTGACTGTTTGTGCTTATCTTATCTGAGCATAACTCAGAAGCTGACTCATCATTATGCCCAGGCGACTTTATGCAAGGGTGTACACGTGACCTTTGCTATTACGACCGTATCCATGGAAGTGTATAGTATCCAGCAGTTGAGTCAAAAGAGTGGCAAAATGCAAAGTACCAGGAACTTGAAGCACAAGGCCCCGCACGTGGGATAACCTACAGTAGAGAAGAAGTATTGTTTACTTCATTTCAAATCATTGGTATACCCAACATTTCAATGTTGAACGTCATTCTTAGTTATAAGGCCTGTCATACCCTCGATTCCAAGGTTCGAAGATTAAGGACTATGGATCCAGAAAAATCAAATACATAATCATTCGCACACATGCGCATATACAGATATCACTTTGATACATATGTAGAGCTCATACATATTCAAATGGTTGGACAATTTCAAAGATGGTCTCGTTCTCACCACTAAGAATTCGAGTGCTCCACCGCATGCCGTTGGATTTAGACCTCCCAGAGCCAAGCCCCACAAAGGCACTTCCAACATTCAGTATTTTGGTAGCCCAAATACTCTCCGTAAGCCTTGATTTGGGGCCAACATGTTGGCAACTGAGTAAAGACCAGCATATATGGGCCTGCAAAGCCAACAGATGATTAGTTAGAAGGGGAAAGAGAGATCCAAGTATCACCTGCAAGCCTCATCTCCTAGGAGGGCACGGTGGAATTTTTGGAAGTATAAACAAGGGCTGACGGGTAAGAGTAGAAGGGCAGAAAACTGTAGGGTATATGATGCAAGTCCGTCCAGAAAAAGAGGTCGTATCTTGCCAGGCCAATTCGTGATTTCGTGTTGCCTTGGAATGGGTCTTGTGTTCCCGTTTGATGTGTCTTTCTGGCGCCGGAAAAGTGTTCCGGTCGTGAAAGGAGTGGATAGGACAGGACGCTCTTTCCCACTCAAGTTTGGCTCTGCCTCCGTCCCATCAAACATCAAACACAATCTCCTCTTCCCTTCCTTGTTCTCTTTTTCTCTCTCTTCCGGTTGGTTGTCCGCTGGTGAAACCGGATGATGTATTGGTGATATCCATCAAGAACCCAAGACTTGAGGGTATTCAAACCCTCTAGTCCCCTAACCCAAGGAGAGAACCCTTAGCGAGAGCCTTTCTTTCAAACAATCTTTGACCAAACAGCCTCACTGTTAGGCAAGGCACCACATGCCGTGAAATCGATTCGATACTCGTCCGTCCCTCGCCATACTTTCGACCCTTGAATCATCCGATGTGCTATACTGCTTCTTCCATGACTCCCTTCTGCGAAATGACCCTTCCCCTTCCCTCCCACGGTCCCCCGCCCAAACAGCCAGCTTGACATGAGCAAGGTGAGAGAATATCTCGATGAATCACTCATCTTCATGTCATGATCTCTAGCGTGTTCGGAGTTCAGGACCGTCGAGGATTGCCATCGCCTCCTTGGGAAGCCTGGCAGTCCCGCGTCGAGAGAGTGAGAGCATTGTGCCGATGGACTCTGCAATTGGCTGAAACCGCTGGCTCAAACCGACCCCCATATGCGAGAGTTCGATAAACGCGTGCCTAGCCTCTTCGGTATCTTCTAACTGGTGGACAAGGGCATGGATCGCTGATTGCACAACCCCGACCAATTGGCTAGGAACCTGCCGAAGGCCATATGAAACGCGATAAAGATGGAGGCATCGAGTCATTTCAACAGTATGCTTACGCCAACTCTGCCGCAATTGGGAAGCCATCGACCCCTGTTCGTCTCGTTCAATCAAACCTTCCAGGAGACTCATGATCACGCGAAGAGAGTGAATGCTGGGGAAATGTCAGCTCGACGAACACGCCTACAAACTGCAATCAATTTAAGAGACAACTGGTCCACCTACCGGAGAACTAAGAGTTGAGGAACGGGTTGCTTTCCAATTTGGGTGGCATCCGGCCAGGCTGCAAGCCATTCCTCTAGATGGTTATATGGAACTTCTGCTCGACCCAACAGAGCTGGGAAATTTTCGCGCAAACTTTCCTCGTCCAGCAACTCATGAATATCGATCATAATCTCCGTCAACTTGGCGAGGCCTTTGCGGATTTGAGGGAGGCGTGCCGGCTGCAGATGATAGCGTGATTGGTTTGTCCGGGGATACGGAGTCCAATCATTATCATTATCATCTCCCAGGTCGCCAGTAGGTAGCGGTTGCACCATATGGGGCTCTCTCTGCAGCTTTGTCGAAAGTTGGCTGATTTCAGGTCAGTGGGGTTCTGCTCTCAGCTTCCCGAGAAGTACGCCACTCACATGTCTAGACTAAAGATGCCCCAAGCAGTGATTGTACGAACTCGTTGCATCTCACGCGACAACTCATTTCCACCATGAATGGCATTTCGAAGTCTACGATGGCTGAATAATTTCAAATCTCGTGCCATGTGAATGGCCTGTCCCAAAATGTTCCAGCTCATGTTGGCCTTGCCCTGACATGATAACCTGTTGATCACTTCAGCTTCAGTCCAAAATTGATCAAACAACAGGGGATACCCGGCGGAGGACATACACGCAACACATCAAAAGAAGACCCTGAACCGTTGTCAATCGGGGGGCTCCTTCTTCCAGTCGGAGCAGTCTTTCTGCCTCTGAGAAGAAGTTCTGCCCGCGTGAAAATGTGTTTCCTACGTCAAAAAACACACCTGGACGGTCGGAATACGTCTGTTCTCCAGTGTTAGAAGATGAACGGCCAGAGATCACGCGCAAGAGACATTCATACACACGCCATAGACAACAAACTGTTGACTAACATCGGAGAGCAAATTTCTGAGTCAAGTGATCCTCTTCTCATATGCTCTAGAAATAGACCTTGGTCGAGAAATTGAGCGGACGGGTGATCCCACGTGAAATATAGCGAAACAAGATGGGACACAAGGTCACCATCATTAGTGACCTCGGTCCATGGTTTCGCCGGTACTTCAAACAATGGTACATCACAAAGACTTTCTAATGACAGACGTGAATAGGGATCAAATGCAGACTGCGGAGAGACATTGACTTTCTCCGACTCCGAGCAGCTCGATGCTGACTCGAGGTCCGAGGGTCTCCTGGTTCTGATTTCCGTTGATTCGATGGCTCGTGTGGTCAAGCTGTGTTCCATATCTTCTCGTATCGACAGACTCGTTTCAGACAGCATCTTGGAGTCCGTGAATCGAGTGACAGGACTATCCACAGCCCGGGCAATATCATACAAGGACCCGTTGTTTCTGAGCAGCGTGATAACCTTCTCTGCCTTATCTGTATCGGCCGTGCGCATCGTCAACAGCAAAGAATCAAAGAGATCTTTGTAATCGGTCAATTCCTGGATCGTGCGTTTGACGGCAACTTTTCGTCTGAGGTCTCGACTCGGATCGAAGTGGCAGTCGTTCTGAACGCCTGCACTGATGCAAGCTTTGCAGGGGGCAGGGGCTCCAGAGCACTAAACGAAGAAGCAACTGACGTTAGCCAACGGAGATCTTTCTCTTTCATCCTTGAGCGCATTGCACAACTCACTTTCCTCTTAGCCTGCTTGCAAGCCAAGCAGGCTGTCGAGTTTTTCTTTGGCCTACTGACGGCCATTGATGGTTGTGGTGCGAGTGAACGAGGTGGACCAGGAGCTATCGTAGGGAAAAGCTTCGACGCGTCGTGATGGCTCATTTTCTGCGCTAGGAGATGACTGGGCCTGTGGTTGACGTGATGGATTGTCTGTCGCTGATACACTGGACGTGCTTCGATCGCCATTCGTTCAGTTATGGTGCTGCACGCTATGAACGCAGGTTAGCCCATCGACACAACCATTGCGACGGAAATGCCCGGTATCAAGCCTACCTTGACGAAAGTTACTTCTTCTGCTTGTCGAATTCAGATGCGCGAGACATTGAATCAAGCCATCCACGAGTCTATCGGTATGCTTCGAAGGGCGGGTGGTTGAGGTTTAAGAGGGCGTGGATTGGAAGTGGGTTTCGATGGACTCGACAAGGTGGGTTTGGGAAGGCAATGGTATTTGTTGGGTCCTCTGGTCTACCTGCAACTGCGAGGGGAGTCAAAGTAAGTGCTGGCGAGGGGGGGCACATCTGCCGGCACAAACACCAGGGTTGGCGGCTGTCACACAACCAGGGTGCCCAGGTGGGCCAATAGCCCAAGATTGCGCAATAAAAGATGATTGGAGAATGAGCAGATCCAGCGGCCTGGCGATCTCTGTGCCGCTGGTCGCATGCAATAAGACCAGGGGGGTTGCAAGGTATTTTCCATCAAGACGTTAGAACGGGGTTTGGTTTACACGGGAGAATTATGCGACGGTCCCAATGCGTGTCTAATGTGACGGCTATGTCCCAAGCGGGAAACACCTAAATTACACGGGCTTTACTGTATCGACCCTTTGACGCTGAAAACAAAAACAGGTAAGGAATCCCCCAGAGAAGAGGGAAAAAAAATAATCTCATCCAATGAATCTTTGAGAAGGATCACCAGCAAAGATACCGAGAGAGAATCAAACAAACTTTTGCCCCCGTCGGACTAACAACAAAGAAAATTGACCTCAATATGTCAATGTATGATGGGTCCATCAAACTCGAAAGAGGACCGGAAGTGTGCGCCCGGCGATCATTCAAGATCAAGATTCACCCAAACGGATGACTTTCCCAGCCAATGACCGAGATTCAGACGTCCAATCTACACAGTCGGTGAAAACTGCTCCGTTATTCGAACCCTTGTTGTAAAACTGGTCGGCTTTCGACTCAATTGTTGACGCCAGTGTCATTCTTTTCGTCTTTGTTTGGTAGAGACCACTATGAAGGCAGCAGACGATCTCAACTTCATACGTGCATCTGAGCCATCTCATTCCAGATCATTATTGATGCGAGGACTGCCATCCTTCAAACTTGAGCTGGCTACAGACGATTGCATGGTGGAATTCAACTTGACCTAATAGTCCAGCAGTAACCCTACTGTCGGGTCGAAAGCACGATACGTGACCCATACAATGTTCTCCTGCCGGTCTTACATCACTGTGGACCATTTCGTATCCTTTCGGCATGACATGCATCCTGCCCACCCTTGATACTGAACTCGACCTCTCAAATGCCAGCATAATGTGACAAGTGTGACCGAAATTCCAAAAAAAGGAGGGGGAAAAAAATCATATTATTGCCGCAACCCAAGGGACAAAGGAAAATTCCACGCAATATAAGGAGCATGGAGTGATACAACTGGGGAAGAAACCAAACCCTGATCTTTCATTCTTGGGGAACATGAATGCGCCCCTGGGGTTAACAAAACGACTTGGTGGCGACTCCTTGGATGACTGAGATCATTATTTGTCTATCGCCTCATCAAAGTCCGCGGAACATCTGATCTTCGACCTTTTGACCTTTTGATTATTTTCCTCGATTTGATCTGTTCTTTCGGCTCTCTCTCCTCCCTGACTTTGCTTTTGCAGTGGGTTCTTTTTCTATTTTTTTTTTGTTTTTCTTTTCTCCCTTTTTTTTTTCTATTTATCCCGTTTTGGATGTACGAATTTACCTTTCAGGTCCAGACAAAATACCAACCTTTCCCAAGGTTCTTCCACTGCTCTCTACTGGACGGATATCTACCGACCAATCGGATATTATGATTCAATATCCACATTCGGATTCTTCTGAACGGCGTACGTGCTACCCTACCGCTACAGGCCAGAACATGCTCTTTTTTCACCTTCGGCACGATTCAACCGAATTTGCGGCTCAGCGATCGGGGTGAGAAATGATGTCAAAATACAGGGCAATGGGGAAAGGAATCATTTTCCTCGCGACTCGATGATCGTTCACGTTGATCCTACTCCATCGCTCCATTGCGGATGCGCCCCATATACGCTTGTACTTTCTTGCGCGCCTTAGCTCCATGAACTGACACCAAGACTCTTTCCATATTCAGACTAGCTGGAATCGACATCCCAGAACGAGATCCTTGTCAGTCTCGAAGCACCATCGGATTCTGATTGTTTCTTTCCTCTCCTGCCTGGTTTCGCCTGGGCGTGGTTTTATCCTCAACCAATAGTCTAATAGATGCCAGTCTCCTGTAAGTATTGAGTACTTCGCATACCTGCCTTAATTTCCGGCGGTAATACGTGCTGCTCCGCCAGAGCGAAAATTTTATGAGTTTCCCACTGTCACAACCATCCTCTGGTCGCTCTCGTACAGCCCTCATGGGTCCGGATTTGGTTTTTTTTATCTTTTCATCGCTATCCCCCAGCAGAGAGATCTTGGGTCATTGGACAGCACCCCTGCTGTGCCATCGATTCCAAATACAAATCCCGAGACTTGCCAGTGGTATATAGTGTCAGCCTCGGAATGTATACCGTCGCTTTCGTTCGGTCTCTCCGCAGCCTGACGAGTGGCCCAATCTCTCGTCTATAGCCCCCACTCGGCTACTGGCTCATTTTCCCCTCTTCCAAGTCACCTTGCAGATCTTAATATGCATGGGACCGCTAAAATTGGTCGGCGCTTCGTTCGAAATTTATGCCGTTCGAATGTTGGAAATATCATATCCAACGTGATTGATACGTAGATTACTCTCTGCTCTCTACTGGTCCGGACAAAACAACCGGACAACACCGTACGAGAATTTCATTGGTTACAGGTGCAGATCGGCCACCACTGCACGATGCATAAACCTGACGTCGATCCGCGTGTGGCCATTATTAGACTTGACATGGACCCGTTGAAGGTTTGCCGGATCGTCATGATACACAAGTACACTCTACCCGTATTGTCATTTCCCGGATGCGTACGACCATTGATCTTGTTCTCTTTTTTTTTCTTTTTATTTTTTAACATACATAACCACCCATCACCCCACCTGGCCACTTTCATTGGATCTCCAGCCCGCATTTTTTTTGTCTTTTTGTTTTTTTTTTATAGTTGTCCCCTTCCCGGACTCTCTCTCCCCCTTCTTACCCGCAGTTCGCGCTAAGCCTTGCTCAGCCCTTGTCAAAGCACGCATGCAAGCCAAATATACCAAACTACTTGATCCCAACGACAGGGAAAGGAAAATCATCGAAACCCGTGTGAGAAATTGCCCTACTGTGACTTCATTTCCGACCATCAGGGCCAATACATCAATTGATATGTAGCTCAGTGAGTGACACTCCAGAATGTGAGGGTTATCGTAGCCTCCTGAACCACGTGACATATATCATGTATGTTTCCCGTCACTAGCCCGGTAGTTGGCGGGGGCATCGACAGGGGTCACCATCGAGGTGGTAATATGGTAATGACCATGATTCATGACCGCGGATCGATTGGCCAGTAGCCACTCGATGGGAGTCATATGCGTGATATTGTAATGCTAATCGCCCCGCACTCAGCCAGCCTTGAAATCGATTTCTTTGAACATTTGAACATTGAATCAACTTTCCTTTTGATTTCTTTGATCCTTTGTTTCGGGTCCCTACCCCCTCTTTCCGTAATTATGAGAGCCCCAGCATCCGCTAGTGCCCGGTGATCCTATCCGGCCTTTTGGCCCGTGCCCTTGGCGTAGATTGAGTGGCTGCTAGTGGCCTCCTTGGTTGGTGGAATCCGTTTTAGTTTCGACGCCCTAGATGAGGGCTCGCGCTAGTCTGGCATGGCTTGGACGTTTTACAAGCTTACTTGCCGCTGGAAATGGATCCCGTACTTTTGCTACTGTTTGACCTAACCTCGTGTTTGCGTCCTCATTTTTGAACAGCCATCTAGACTGAAAGTTCATTTCATGGGTGCCCGCGCACGTATGGGATCATACATAGATCGAGTCCCACTTGGGCACATGGTTTAAATGCTCTCACCGGCTTCTATTAGTATTGCAGGTGGCATCAAGCTTCGGGTTAGAAATAATGTCATAGCCTCGTACCAAGGATTGCCGTTGTTCCAATGGCATTCTGTACTCGTCCTTGTCGTCCTTTTGTTCGACTAAGGATTGATAGTCAGGGGTAGCCTTCTTTTGTAAATGCTTGGGCGAATTGTCTTCTCACTGCGGTAGTATGGCCCGAGATTTCTGCGAGCTCGTCCTGTGTTAATGACCTGAGAGCACTCTGATTTTGATATTCTTTTCCATTTGTCCGATAAAAGTCCTTCAGGTTGTCCTTTGAAGTACCGTTTCTTTCCTGGTTTCTTAGCTTTCGTCTCAAGGAACTCTCCTAAAAGATTTTGGCCACCTTTTTTGTGCTCTTGGATAGCCGTTTGGATAGCCGTGGCGTTTAGGCGTCAACGGTCAATTTGTAGGCCCATTACTTAGGCTTTTTAACTTGCTGAGTGGCCCCTCCGGGTCGTCCATATTCAGTTTACTTGGCTCTGATAGATCCACACTTTCTGTTGAAGGTGTTTTATCGGTAGAAAATACCATAACACTCACTCGGAGTAAGGTGGATTTGAGGTTTGAGATGAGATGGAATAAGGGTTGAAGTGAGTTGAAAAGAGCAAACGCCCAAGTGACTTGGCTGTAGTTAACTCAAGAGTATGGTAACCAGTAGTCATTGTTGGTAATGGTTTGAGACGATGATCGAACGAAGTAAAGGGTTGGTAGATCACTCAGATGAGTTACCGAGAAGTTTGAAGAGTCAGTAGAGCTCCTCGCCGATGCTTTTGAAGGATGATGTGTTTTAAATAATACTTTGAGGGTAACTTGAAAGAAGTATGCTTCAGATATTCGAGGGTTGGGGGGCATCGCGACTCGTTAGTTACCGCTCACATTGCGCTCACCTTGCAACACGATAGGTAAATGCAATACGCTTCTCTCATTCAAGTTGCTGCTGTTTCCCTTCAGCCTAAGCTTTTGGTTCTTCCAACTGTTCCAGGACTACTCTTGATGACTCTTACCGCCATTCTCTCATTGACTGTTTCCCTCTCTTCTGACATCCTCGAGTTTTATACTCTCTCTTCTCCCCCTACCTACCCAGATCAGACTTTCCATTTCAATCCCACGAGCCTCGGTCTCTACCTTCATCATTCCAGATGTCATTCCCAGCCAGACCTAAGCCCCATCCTGTTTGGATGGGAACGGACTCAGGCTATGATTGTGGGCTCCGAGCCGCGATGGTAGGATCAAATCCTCAAACAGGGCATCCCAGCATGATGCAGCCGTCTACGAGTGCACCACCGAGTCGCGCTAGGTAAAACTGTTCTTTACATTCCAACCTACCGTCAACTAGCTAACGGATCGAAAGGGCCTTCTTGAACGACCAATACAGCGACATGAAGATCATCTGCGGTGGAAAAACATTCCCAGCTCATAAAGTGGTTTTATGCATGGGATCCAAGTGGTTCGCGATTGATGGGGCAGCATTCAAGGCAAGTAGAGGTCCCCGTTGAGCCATCGACCAGAAATGCCAATAACTCTCTCACAGGAATCGTCGGGCGAAATCAACCTTGACGATAGAGACCCCATTCTCATTGAACGCGTCCTCGAGTTCCTCTACAAAGGAGACTACTCCACCGACGGTGTCGCCTTGAACCTACCCACCCCCAATACCAACGAGACATCTTCAGATCTTGATCAGGTCGCGGCACGTAAGCGAAAGGGAGAACCGCTTGAGGAGGCAGCCAAGAAATACCAGAAAAATTCCTCTGGGGACGGGAACCCCATTGATAAAGAGGATACGTCCGAAGAAGGTACGTCTCAGTCTCAACCTGATTCGTTGCCGACACTTGAGTTTTGCCCGCCAACTTTTTTCCACGCCCGAATGTATGCAGAGGCCGACTACTTCATGATTGATGACCTCGTGACGCTGGCATACAAGAACTTTGATCTGGAGCTGTATGCCATTGGCTCTGTGCAGGAACTAGAGGTTCTCATCAGAGAACTCTGGTCCGGTACAGCAAACTACAAAACGCTCCAGAGCCTGTTCCTGCGTCACCAAGAAGATCGTGCTTCGGAAGCATGGAGGCTATTCCTTCGTTTGCCACCTGCCTTCTTTAAATCGATGCCTCATTTCGCGGTGGACTTTTGTTTGGACTTCGTGGAGGCTCGCTGGAAATGCTACTTGGACACATCGGAATGATGACCATTCCCTTTCAAGTTGGGATCAGGGGTCAATTTTTTATGCTTTCGGCATTTCAAGGACGAATCCATCACTTTTTTATCTTCTCATTCACTGAAGTTTCAAAATATCGAAATATCAATCAGGCTGTGGCAATTGGTCATCGCCCTTATTGGCTGCCCACTTATGGGGGTCTCTTACATTTGCAGATGCTAGTACCCGAGGATTAGGGGCTACCAATAGGTACCTACTATCTAAGAAATACGATATTCTAATTCCGAATTAGGTCAATTTAGATTCAATAGAATTTGACTGAACTGTCATCTTCAATTTCCTTCAAGGTCAATCTTTAGGTTCATGTCTTTCTCTCACATCTTCTAGATCTAACTTCAAAACTATAGGTGGTAGTGGAAATCCCCTTACTCCAGGATGGTCTTCAATCTTGAGATAGATCTGCGGTCGCATTCAAAATAGAAGTGTAATAGAGCAACCCACCCATGGGTTATTCCCACCACCCCTGGTTAAATGCGGTATAGGTAGTACAAAAGAATACATCCATCCCAACCTTGGAATTCCCAAGTGACAAGCCCACTCTCCACCCCACAAAATCAAATTATCTACTACAAAGCAAGTGTTTAACTACAAATTCAACAATTGATCCAACTAATATTAATCTTTTTCAAAAGATACTTAGGTAAGATGTAGCATCCAGTTTATAATTCTGAAAAGTCCGACCGAAGACTACTAATATCTAACCTGAAAATGACTAATTTGACTACTAATCTTGGTACTACTAGCCTTGCTACTAAATTAAACACTAATGCAACAACTAATGCAACATTTGTTTTGCTATGATTATAATTTCGAACAAAAAATAATCATGAAAAATGAAACTCGATAGAGAATTTAATACTTCAATATGTAGAAGAACTAAAGTACTGATTTTTTTTTTGGTAGGGTAGTCAGTCGCGGGCAGAAAAAACCAGCAGAACTTTTGATGCATACAGCCCTGGAGGGCAAATAATACCCATTAAAGGAAATAGGACGCTAATGGGTGGTGGGAATATCCATTGGGTGGTTGCTCTATCACATTTCCAAAATATTACAGATCACAATCCACGCAGCACGAGAATACGAGAATCGACACGTTTGCCTACCTCTCCCCTCTGAAAACGCGTGGTTTCCGAACATTTTCTCATATTTACGCTCTTAAGTACGCCTAACTCCTTTACTTGAATATTGGCTGTCTTACTCTCTTTCATCCTCTCAACTACTCCTTCATCCTCTCAACTACTCCTTCATCCTCTCAACTACTCCTTCATCCTCTCAACTACTCCTTCATCCTCTCAACTACTCCTTCATCCTCTCAACTACTCCTTCATCCTCTCAACTACAAGTGATCTGTTTTCCGCCATGACGACACCGAGTACTTCCACAAGGACGGTCATCAAACTTGAGGATGATCCGCCTTCAAACACATCGTTGAACAAGCCTAAAGAGTAAGCATTTGAATTATTCTTAGCGAGTCTCTTTTCATCGAAACTATTTTGAACTGACCCAAGTAGGGCCTTCCTGAATCCAGAATATAGCGACATCAAAATTATCTGCGGTGAAAAGACGTTCCAAGCTCACAAAGTGATTGTTTGCATACGATGCCAGTGGTTCAAGACAGCGTGCGAAGGTAGTTCTGAGGTAAAAGACCTACGATTCAGCTATTTCTGACTCTCACTTTTCATAATGTTAATAGCATTATTGCAGGAACCATTGAATGAAATCCACGTGGATGACCAAAACCCCATTTTGGTCGAACGAGTCCTTGAGTTCTTGTACAAGGGCGAATACACCATCGGTACTATTCCCGCGGACGCTCGTCTCAACGAGAATGAGTCAGGGCATCACAAGAGAAAACGGACAGAACCTGAGATCACCAACCGGACACTAGCACGTTGCCCACCAAGCTACTTCCATGCCCAAATGTTCCTTGTGGCCGATTACTTTAAACTCGGGGATCTGAAGGCACAGGCAGTGGACAAATTCGATCAAGCGCTTACTATCTGCAATCGTCCCTGGAAATTGGAACTTATTATCAAGGAACTGTGGTCGAATAAATTCGATTACAGTCCACTCAAGCAGCGTTTGCTCAACCGCCTGACAACCTCGCAAGAGAAAGTACGGGCCGTGTTTTGGGAGTTGACACCTGACTTTTTTGAAAAGGTGCCGCTCTTTGCGGTGGACTTTTGCTCGCATTATACAGCGCTTGAAAGGCAGAGGCTGGCTCCAGCTCGCAGTCAGGCTTATAATGCATATGGCAAAAGCATCGTCTTGAAGTGAATTCATGAAAGGGGGAATGAGGGTAGGACAACCCGTGGTGGATGGGCATTTGGAAACGATTAATCCAACATTTCTCATGAGCACATTTGAAGTTACTTGAAATCTGAGCCAGGTTTAGTCTTTTTTGATGGAGGATCCTGCTGTTTTATACAAATTGATGTCACTCTTTTCTTCCGAAGTCGTGTGTTGCGTAAACATGTGTATCTTTCTGCTGTCGCGGTTCCCCCTTGCTTCCAAGTTGGCAAAAGAGTACGTAGAAAGTCTATCCGACTTGAATTGATTATATCCTAGTTCGACATATTGGAATACTCCTTCCAGAAGTTGGGTGACGTAGTATTTGAGTTGATCCTCCGAAAAGGTTATCATGCTTTTGGTTTTGATCTTCCATGGTTCTCATTGGTCCAAATTGTAGTACATTCGCACGTCGTGCTACCACATCTACGGAGTCTTCCCTCCAACCCTGAAATTACCCAGCGTTGAAGTAAGAGGGTGCTGCATATTAACTTGATAACCGATAACCAGATCCTCCACACATCATTCAGCATCCCAACATAGTCTCGATTTGCATGGAATTCCGATAAGCTTTCTGCAGCATCGGTGTGGCAACCCAGAAAGGGATAAATCCTGCTTCACCGAGTTTCTTTCGGGTTTGTTCTGCAGGAAAGCGTGACATACTCTAACATTTTTGGGGCTTGAAACGATCGAAAAAAAAACACTGGATCTTGAGCATAACTCCAACTACACGTTCCCTGCTAATTGTTAGAAAGTAGAAAGACTTCACTGGGATATGCGGCAACCTTAATGAAGCGCGCCTATCATTCTTAACGGTTAGCCTCGGCAGTTCATGGGCTAAGTGGGCCCTAATCACCGATAAGGACTATCACATCGTTGTCATTCATAGGGCGCAAGGAATACTTGCAAACGGTGTGATGCGATTATCCAAAATTGGGAGGTCACTATGTAATGGAATATGCATTTATCTCAATTTGAATATCAATTGACAACCCGTCTTTTGCCTCATCTAATTCTTATGTACTATGGTAAAAAAAAGTTTCTAGAAAGAAAAATTTTCATCGGCTCGGTCCCGCCAACATCTAAAGTCCGGGGCAACCCGCTCAATATTTAAGAGTCATTCCTGGCATATCCACTTTTCCTGCAATCAGTGAACAGACCATTGAAATCCTGCATATTACCCCGTGCTGTCCGCCGATATCGCTTCAAGAATTGAACATCAACTTGAGATCGAACCATTGACTCATATCTAGTCTCCAAGGGCAATTCAGCATAAACAAGCACAAAGAACCCATCATTCGTCTCAATTGTTTTCACCCCGCTCAAGAAATCTCGCATTCATCATGGGCTCCATCTCGCAACAGCTGGCTGAGCTCGACGCCTCAAAGTTCAATATCACCCGCACAACCAACCTGCGTCATGTGCCTGCCCCTGGTTCCCCAGAGGAATTGAGCCATTCCCACTGCACCGACCACATGGTCTCTGTACGATGGACAGAAACCAAGGGCTGGGAGACACCAGAGATCAAACCATACCAGAACCTCAGCATCCCCCCAACAGCATCATGCCTCCACTACGCCACCGAATGCTTCGAGGGAATGAAGGTCTACCGCGGTTACGACGGTAAACTGCGTCTATTCCGCCCTGACTGCAATGGTGACCGTCTTAACAACAGTGCCCAGCGTTCCTCGCTGCCGGGCTTCAAGTTCGACGAGCTAAAGAAGCTTGTCGCCAAGTTGATGCAGATTGATGGCCCCCGTATGTTTACATGTTCACCCCCTTCCAGGCTTTCTAGATTGAAACATGTACTAATCTTGGTCTGTTCATTATAGGCTGGCTCCCCAACCCCGGATCCTTCCTCTACATCCGCCCAACCATGATCGGAAACGGCCCACACCTCGGCGTCCAAGCTCCCAAGGAAGCCCTCCTGTTCGTCATCGCCGTCCCCTGGCCAGACGTCACCAAGATGACCAAGCCCGGCGAGACTGCGCCCTCCAAGGGCCTGAAGCTCTACGCCTCCTCACCCGATACCATTCGCGCCTGGCCCGGCGGCTTCGGCTACGCCAAGCTCGGCGCAAACTACGGTCCCTCACTACAGCAGCACGGCCAAGCGAAGGCTCTCGGCTTCGATCAGATCCTCTGGCTCTTCGGTGAAGATCGCCAGGTGACCGAGGCCGGTGCTAGCAACTTCTTCATTGTGTGGAAGAATGCCGAGACAGGGCAGCTGGAGCTCGTTACCGCGCCGTTGGATAACCAGCTTATCCTGCCTGGTGTTACTCGGCGGAGTGTCTTGGAGCTGGTCTCTGAGAGACTTTCCAAGGCTGTTGGAGAGTTGGAGCCTCTGCAGGTTGTGGAGCGGACTATGACTATTGCTGAGGTGGAGAAGGCTGCTAAGGAGGGCCGCATCGTTGAGTCGTTTGTTTCGGGTACTGCGGTGAGTAACTTATCCTTTTCGTTGGGAATGGGCCTGTTGGACTGACTTTATTAGTACTTTATTACTCCTGTTGCTATGATCCGCAACGTGGATACCGATATCAGCACTTTGGGTCCTGATGGTGAGACTGCTGGGTATGCTGCCTTGATTAGATCTTGGTTGGAGCATATCATGTACGGAAAGGAGACCCACGACTGGGGTTATGTTATCGAAAATGAGGAGTGTTAGATTCCTTTCACAATCATGATGAACTCAATAGACGACGACCATGGATTTTAGGCACATGAATTGGTTTCGGTTCGGTTGTTGTGTACTTCGAGTTAGACTAGAAATTTGGAAATCTACAGCAGCATCCAATCAAATCTTTGCACGTCCGAGTCAGTATCATATCTCATTGTCTCATGTATGGATAGCCATCATGAGCAATTATTAGGTCTTCTCAAAATGAATATGTCCATATGTGCAGGTTCCAGTCAAAGAGTAGCCTCTTCGGAATCAACAATCATCGGCGCATACTCTCCAGTCTCCTCGTCTTCGTCATTATCATCCATATCGATCTCAACTTCTTCGCCATCCTCAAGACGAACCATACCACGTTTAACAGTTGCCTCATGAGTAAGCTCCCAATCATACTCTTCCTTCAACCATTGTTCTAATTTTGAAAGCGCCTCCTTAACCGTGGACTCTGCATCATTTTCAATAACCTGGTAGACAAACCGTCGGAACTTCTTGAGCAACTCGCGTAAGAAAACACCACCCTCGTCACCGTCCATCTCAAAAAGACCGCCCTCGACATCATCACATCGCTGCAACTGGCGCAACAATAAAGCCAGAAACTCGCTCATGAATGTCTCTCTTTGGATAATAGCCGCCCGAGAAGTCAAAACAAGTTCAAGAACACGCTTCCACTGCTGGAGACACGAGTAGTTCATCATGGTCAATACCATCAAGAACGTAAATTGTAGCTCCCCAAGCAGCTCCGCAGCTCCAATTTCTTCGTCGACAGTGCCTCCCCCAGAAGAAGGATCGGCTAACTGTGATGTCCGATGAATAAGATCACCCAACGCCCAAGAGCGATCTTGCGCACCCTCAGTCCTTTCACGACCAATCGCGCCCTCTCGCCAGGTATGTTTCAGGTCAATAGGAAGGAACCCGAACTCCCGCTCCTGCTCCCCAGTCGTCTCTGGCACACCATCCTCGCCCACTCTCTGAGGATCAAGACCAGGAATATGGTCCGCGTCGCGATCAGCCGTACTAGCCGAGGTGACCATCCAACGCGGATGACCATCAGCATCGTAGTTCGCATGCCCAATAATGCGAGTTAGGACGGCAGGCGAGATACGATCCGTAAGACGTCTCCAATCCGTCCGTCCACTTTCCTCCGTTTCCGTATCATCTTCAATCTGCGCCGCGCCTTGCCCTTCATCCGGCTTGGACGTGGCATTCGTAGCAACAGATTTGGGCACGCGACTACGATACCGAAATAAGCCTCCACTCTGCCAGATAGCGCCAAGATTGGCCTTATAGCGCATAGACTCCTGGCTCTCTGAGGGAATATCACCGCGCAATGAAGCGAGGGATTCAGTATCT
This sequence comes from Penicillium sclerotiorum, assembly GCA_911649655.1. Taxonomy (NCBI): domain Eukaryota; kingdom Fungi; phylum Ascomycota; class Eurotiomycetes; order Eurotiales; family Aspergillaceae; genus Penicillium; species Penicillium sclerotiorum. The sequence goes on from CAJVRJ010000009.1 coordinate 3,629,663, forward strand.
GTGCTCCATTTCCAAACGAATATTTCCGGCGCTGCGTTTTGGGCCCCGTTTTGACGCCGCACGATAGCTGATTCTTTGTGTCCTTGTTCGGCGCTTTTAATGTCTCCGACGTAGAACCATGCTCCTGAGCGTAAGGAAAGGCTTTCTGTCGTTCCTGTGTAAAGAAAGTGCCAGCCGCTTGGAAGATCCCTGATTCCGTGGAAGTTCGCGGTTGAGGTGAAGGTTATGAGGTCGATGCCGACGAGGGTTTTTGGGGGGAGGTGAGGGAGGAGTATCGTAGGGGATGGTTGAACTGGTAGAGACATTGCGAAAGAAGGTTTAAGGTTGTTGGAGGCTTGCGTTTGGTCAAGTGTCGATGGTGCAGAGCGGGTTATGTCACTCGTTGTTTAGCAATATCGCGAGAGGATTGGCTGAAAGAAGAAGCTTCAAGTTTTCATGTCGACATTTTGGCCAGGAAATTAGGGAGAAAGGCTTTTCAAAGGAGCAGGTTATTGTATGTTCCAAGTTGACCTAGCTTGCAGCGATTAACGAGCCGCTTTTTTCTATCGACGGCGCGATAAGCGGGACGATAAGCTCCCCGCACATAGGGTCGGACAATACGAACAAGTCCTCCAGGGCTTACATGAAGGGAAACCTAGGATTTCGACGGAGAATCCAATGCTACAAGAGATACTAGTGATGGAAGGTTTAGATATAAGATTACTCAGAATTGATCAATCGATTGACTCGTCAAAAGACTAGCTAAGCAACAACCAAGACCAAGTATAAGACTTTTCAGGGTATGAAAATAATTGAAGACCAGGCAATGAGGGCCGTTCTTCGCGTTTATTCCATCCACAGTTGCAGGTAGACCCCGCAGGTAGCCTCCGCCCCAACCACGAAGAAAGTCGCGATCGGATAGATGAGACAAGCCCCGCACACGTCTACAGACGGCGACCACGGCGACCACCCTTGCGACGAGTAGAGTCGGAGGGAGTGGGGGTGACGTCCTCAATGCGACCAATGCGCATACCAGCACGGGCCAGAGCACGGAGGGCAGACTGGGCACCGGGACCGGGGGTCTTGGTGCCGTTACCACCAGTGGCACGGATCTTGATGTGCAGAGCGTTGATGCCGAGCTCCTTGCAGCGGGCGGCGACGTCCTGAGCAGCCAACATGGCAGCGTAGGGGGAGGACTCATCACGGTCAGCCTTGACCTTCATACCACCGGTAACACGGGTGATGGTTTCACGGCCGCTGTAAAGAGGAAGTGGTTAGCTGTGTGAATCTTGGATTTTTGCGCAACTGTGTGAGATCTCCAGCCGTGCATCGTTCCACCAAATTGGTAAAGACTGAGGACGGAGGATTTCGAACAGAGGATGTCTGAGTCAGGGAGAGACATACGAAAGATCGGTAACGTGGACGAAGGTGTCGTTGAAAGAGGCGAAGATGCGGGCAACGCCGAAAACGAGCTTGCCTGTATGCGATTGTTAGACCTCTATTTTTCGATGCAAATCACAATTCCAGAATCTGCCACATACCATCACCGGCGAGAGGGCCGAGGGAGACATTCTCCTTGGCGGCGGGAGCCTTCTTAGTAGGGGCCATTGCGACTGTGTTGGATGGAGTTGGCGTGGATGGAATATGGAAAGAAGGAAAGTTCAAGATTTGCACAAATTGAAAAAGTGGATGTGTGCCCTCGGCTTCGAGTTGGCTCTGATTGGTGCAATTTGAGAATGTTTAGTGGGTAAGCGAGTCGCTGACTCAGATTGCACCGGTGTGACCTTCGGCCCGAAAGGCGGTGAAGACCAGAGCTCCGCTCGCCTATTTAATTTTTCTTCAGCTCGATGTGACCTCCATCTTTTCAGTTCTCATCATTGACCTTCGCAACTCTGACGATCCTGCGCATGTTCAGGGTCCCAGCTAGGTTGAAGAAACTTTGAACAACAATTGAGACTGAATCATCGACTTGGAAACAACTGAAAGTGTGGGCCAAGCCAGCAGAGATTGTTGGTGTGACTCATTACTAGGATGCGACGCACCAAGGAAGATGCCTCAATTGGCATCATCGGTATGGGTGACATGGGCAAAATGTATGCCCAGCGCCTCAGCGATGCTGGATGGAGGTAAATAACCGTGCTTTTGTTGAATTATCCAATTGCGCGGTGTTCACTTGAGAAGGTAAGCAGATGCTCTTTTTTTTTTTTCTTTCCTCCACCTCTCCATCGAATGATGACTTGAGTGCATTTGGCTCGAGTATGGTCAGGTTAGCGGCCGCATAGCCATTCTGGTCTGCGGTTTGCTGCTTGGCTGTCAATGATGTAAATATCTCGCTACCTTACTTTTTCTTGTCTGAAAGTTCTTCGAACTTCGAACATACTCATATCGTTTTCGTCTTGGTCTGCATTGAGAAACATGCGCTAACAAGTGAATCACGACAGGTCATCCTTGATATAATGCTATCTTCGACGATATTCTCTTGTGCACACACTAGGTGGACCATGATTTACTAACATTCCCTTAATCTCAAGGATAAACGCCTGTGATAGACCAGAAATTTATGAATCTTTACAAGAAGAATTTGCCTCGCAAGTACGTCTCCCGCTGGGATTTTCCCGCCCAGACGCTCATCGTATATAGAAAGGGATCACCATCTTTCCGAATGGACATCTGGTGTCCAGAATTAGCGATTTCATTCTTTACAGCGTAGAAGCCGGTGTGATCGACCGAGTCGTTGCAGAATATGGCCCTTGTATGTTTCTGGATCCAATTGGCTTAAGCCACACTGCATGCATGGGGGCAATTACAATAATTCTAACCAGTGGAATTAAAACAAAGCTACCAAACTCGGCGCGATCGTCGGTGGTCAAACCTCCTGCAAGGCTCCAGAACTTGCCGCATTCGAAAAGCATCTCCCGCAAGATGTAGAGATTGTGTCCTGCCACTCGCTGCACGGTCCGAAAGTCAATCCTAAAGGACAGCCTCTGGTAGGTCTTTGACTGCATTCCCATTCCCATCTCGGCCAAGCCACCACTCACCCTCACATAAATTAGGTTATCATCCAACACCGTGCATCTGATGCGGCCGTCCGATTCGTCGAAGAAATCCTCTCCTCGTTCGGATCCCAACATGTCCATCTCACTGGCGAGATGCATGATCGAATCACTGCCGACACGCAGGCCGTGACCCACGCCGCTTTCTTAAGTATGGGTACCGCGTGGCACGCCAATAAGCAATTTCCTTGGGAGATGTCACGCTGGGTTGGAGGAATTGAGAACGTGAAGATCAACATTACCCTTCGCATCTATGCCAACAAATGGCATGTCTATGCCGGCCTTGCCATCCTCAACCCTGCTGCCAAGCAGCAGATTCGACAGTACGCCGAATCTGTGACAGATCTGTACAAGTTGATGATTGGAGGTCATCGAGAGGAGCTCAAGCGCCGTGTCAAAGCTGCCGGTGCATCTGTGTTCAAAGAGGGCACAGAAGGTCAAGATCTTCTGCTGAAGGATGAAGTGCTGGACCGGTTCTCTCTATCCAAGCGCTCCCGGGAGATGTCACCTCCCAACAGCCACCTGAGTCTCCTCGCAATTGTCGACTGTTGGTCGAAGCTCGGCATCGTACCCTACGACCATATGATTTGCTCTACTCCGGTATGTAATGAACTTTTGTCATGAGCAGTTGACATGTCTAAAGAGGGGATTCTTGATCTAACTATCTCGCAGCTATTCCGCCTTTGGTTGGGTGTGACAGAGTATCTATTCCGTAACCCTTCACTCCTGGAAGAAGCACTGGACACCGCTATTGATGACAATAGCTTCCGGTCGGATGACTTGGAGTTTACATTTGCTGCACGGGTAAGTTTCAATTCTGTCTAGGGTATCTGTGGTGTTCATGCCAACTAAATCTCTCTTTCAGGCATGGTCCGACTGCGTTTCGTTTGGAGATTTCGAGTCCTACCGCGACCGCTTCGAGCGTATTGCATCGTACTTCGCTCCTCGTTTCCCAGAAGCTGCTACCCTTGGAAACGAGATGATGAAGACTATTCTCGAGAAGACCGAGAACAAGTCCTAACCTGTCGAGGTCTTACCATCAATGAGTCTCACTAAACCATCCGAATGAGAGACTTGGGAGTATTCATGGCTGGCAATAGCAGCAAGTTTCAATAGGACATTGGTTCAATGTCCAAATCAGCAATTCTGGCAGATATCTAGGTCAACTGCCCAGCTATTAAAAGGTCGAAGATATCTGCGGCGAGATGTGTATTGTTTCAACACTGTCTGAGTGCTAACCTCCAACTGCTGGATATTCTATCCATGACTGGGGCTTCTTTATCATGTATTAATTAACGTCGTCTCAAGTAATTCCAACCTTGAGCCATTTAAATTGATCCAAGTGTTCAGATATTCTCAAATAACTCTGGGGCTGCCAGTGGACAACTTGAAGCGGGTAATTTCAACCTCTTTAAGCTTTAATTTGAAATTGATGATTGTTAATTCCGAGTCTATAAAAATATTTGAGCATGCAGGTCGTGCTAGCAGTTCAATGTTGTATACGTCAATTGACATGAAGTAACAATGAGCCGCCGAAAGGCTGAATCAATAGTCTAGGAGGCTAGTACCACCGCTAGCACCGGCACTGGACATGAATTTCACCTACTCATATGCTGTAGTGGTTGAAACGTAAACAAAACAAGATACACATACTTCCCTCATGTCATCAGTGTTAGTGAAGCCTCCAAGTTGTTTAGGTTCACGGGCGCCAAGACTATGGCTGATACAAATAAATGCCTTAGTCATCCATATGTTCTCGTGGATCAGGCTGAACCGATCGGTGTGGGACAATCGACCATCTGGGAGGTGATCGTCTGCTTGAGACGTGACCTTACTTTTGACTTAACCGAGTTCCTGTGGTCATGATAGGAGTGTGTGCTCTGTGACCACCAAGAACACGACCCGTGACTGTGCGGAGACCTTTCCCCTCCCTTCACTTCCTACACTGCCCCCAAATTCCAATACTCATCCCAAACTCTCGAGCAGCCTTCGACCTCTTCTACCTGCGACCACCAATGCAGCCCCTCGATATCTCAGACATTTGTCACAGGTGATAGACTGCCCCCTGTGGCTGGATGGAGCTCCATGGCTTCTGGACACACTTCAGCTTTCTCCGCGTCGACCCAGCACCGCGTCTTGGCTGATGGACGCTCTTCATTTAGCCAAGATGGCGCTTCGATAGACGGAAGTTATGCGGATGGAGGTTCTCGATCGGTGCGCAATGGGCGCTCGGGATCAGGAGGGAGTATGTCGACAGCTCCTCGCGGAGCATCTCTGGCCCCATCCTTTGGTGGGCCAGGTAGCTTCAGCTCGGACCTGAAGAGCATGAACTCCCGGAGTGTGACGCCCCGCCCCGATGGCACCTTTACGAGACGAGCGAGCAGATCGATCGGCGAAGATGATTTACATACGACCGAAGAGCGCCAGGCTCTCATCCGAGATAAGATTGCGAAGGAGACGAAGATCAAGACCGGGACTGAGAATATGCTGGAGGCGCTATACGCAAAACCACCCAAACAGACCAAAGAGCAGCGACTGAAAGTAGAATCGGAGTTGAGCTCGTCCAACCGAAAATTGGCTGAGCTCCAACATCTACTGGAGGAGGAACTTCTACGTGCGCAGGCGCCGTCTTCAACCCCTCCGCGCAGCCGACTTTCGAGCCTTTTCCGAGGAAGCCCGATGCGCTCGCCGTCGCGAAATAACATAAATGTTGGACACATGGAGGACGATGGCGTCGAGGAAGAAGAAGGGGACATGGAATCTCCAACCTACGTCCTCACAGAAACTCTCCAAGAGCTTGAAAATGATGGACAACCGTCGGACTTCTACGTTGAGCGGGCGAACAGTCTGGTTGAGCTCTTCAAACGGTACCCAACATTGAAATACGATTTAGCGTGGTCTGTTTTTGGTCTTCGTGTCCAAGTCATGCTTTTGAGTGATAGCAAAGAAGTAGTAGCTGCGGGTTATCGATTGACTCGTTATGCTATTGCGGATCGCAAGTCCATTCAGACCATTCGAGAGTTACACACCGATGAACTTGTGATATTATCACTGGTCAAGGAGAGCAAAGCTAGCATCGAAAGGGAACAAGCTCTGAAATTTGTGCGGGCTTTTCTTGACGTGAAGGACGGAGTCAAGGAAGTCTCTCGCGCCATTGTTAGAACGATCGTTTCCATTGCCGAGAATCACGAAGATCGTTTACGAAATATCTCAATTATGACCCTGGCGGAGATGCTAGTGAAGGATCCCGAGCTGGTCGCTTGCGCTGGCGGTTTTGCTGCTTTGCATGATGCCTTATCTGAAGGCACATTCGGCGCCTCCGAGAGCTTGATTTCAAGTTTCATCCATGTCCTCGATACTCCACGCAGTCGAAAATACCTACAAGGTTGCGAGCTAGAAGCCGTTCTCGCCCCTTTCACCGACTCTCTAGCTGACTCTTTACGCGTTGGCCGCTTAAAATCAGCTGCTCGGGCGATCGCCGCAATGCTTAAGACCTGGCCAGGTTTGGTGATACTTGCAAGACACGATGCGAATCCTCTGCGTTCCCTTCTCGAATCGCTTCAGTATCCTGATGCGCAAGCGCGGGACCTCATTATGGAGTTGCTATTTGATGCCTTGCGAATCAAGCCGCCCTCTTGGTCCTCCTCCTTTCTTGCAGGCAGAAGACTTACAACCTATGGCCGCGTGTCCAACCTGCGAAGCGACACCGAATCTAAGTACCCACGCACATTTGCAGACAGTGGCTCCAACAAATTCGACTTGACAGCCCACTTCTCAACTCTCATCCTAGCAGCTTTGATTGCTGCGGGTCTACCAAAGGTTAGTTATCATCTCATTTCCTTTCATCGGATTCAAAGAAGCTCATTCTTCTCAGGCACTCTCGGTTCTTATTGAGGATGAGACCGACCTCTCTCTCAGGCGCAAAGCTACTCTACTTCTAACAGAAGTTCTAAAGCTGGCCCAACATTCCCTACCAGCAAGTGTCAGTGCGAAGTTGCAAGTCCTTCCGCATTTACTCCCACCTGCTATCAAGTTCGACACCGAGAATCATGATGTGTCAACGTCTACCATCTTCCAGATCGATAGCATCAACCGCACAATGGCACGCTCCGGCGCTGTCCCTAACGGAGTTGGTCGTTATAATGTCGATAATGACATCTCGGCCTCTTTGTCTCTGGTTCCTGGGGACCAAAGCAAAGATAAACTCAGTCCTTCTATGGATGAAACTCAATTTCGAACCGCGATCTTGGAGACACATATCTTGAACACCGTCAATTTTCAAAAGTGGAAGTGGGATTTGATCCTTCGTCTTGTTGAAGGCCCTCTCACTAACCCCAAGAGAATGGATGAAGCAATCAAAGGATCCAAATTCATGAAGCGTCTCATCGGATTTTACCGACCCTTCAAGTATCGTTTCTCGATGGTTTCCAATACGAAGCCAAACCAGCGCTATGTAAGGGTTGGCTGTGCTCTTATGCGAACTCTTGTTCAAACCCCAGAAGGCACAAAGTATCTTGCTGAAAACAAATTCCTGCGTCAAGTCGCTGAATGCCTGGCTCAACTCGACCGTATGAGTGGGTTAACTTCTGAATCTCCGCTGTTCTCAAAAGAACTGATGAGCAGTACCTTGAGTGGCGGGTATTTCGCAATGCTGGGAGTATTGAGTGGTGACGCGAACGGTCTCCTCATGATGGAGCGATGGCATATGCTCAACATGTTCTATCACATCATCGAATTGCAAGATCGCAACGATCTCATCCAAACCCTTTTAGGAAACATGGATTATAATCGAGAAAGCCACTTGAGAGTCATGCTTTCAAAGGCGCTCACAATTGGCTCAAAAGAGATTCGTATCTTCGCAACGAAACTCTTGCGAAAGTATGCGGTTGGAGATGCTGTTGTATCACCACACGTTGCGATTGGCAATGCAGAATGGGTCGTGAAGCTTCTTGTGACTCAACTCTACGACCCTGAAGTCACTGTATGCCAGGTTGCTGTGAAAATCCTCGAAGAGGCGTGCAACCAGCGGGACTATCTCGAGTTTGTGGTCAAATGTCGTCCTTCACTGGACCATCTGGGTGAGATCGGTGCACCTCTTCTCTTGCGCTTCCTATCGACCTCTGTCGGATACCATTACTTGGATGGCTTGGATTACATCACACAGGAGATGGATGACTGGTTCCTCGGTCGGAATGATTCTTATGTCGGCCTTGTGGAAGCAAGCTTATCGAGGGCTTACATCGATCAGCCGCGGCGTAATAGCTTCGCACCGGAGGATTTGGTCGACATGCAACAAGATTTAGGAATGGTTCCCCCACATTTCTACCGAGAACTGGCACGCACTGCGGAAGGCTGTAAGCTGCTTGAGCAGTCAGGACATTTTAATGAGTTCGCCTGGACAATTCGTGATTTCCGCCTGGATGAGGAAGATCACGAAGCACTCCTCAAGGTGAAGGGATGTCTTTGGGCTGTGGGAAACGTCGGGTCTATGGAACTTGGTGCACTTTTCCTTGATAAGGAAATTGTGCAACGCATTGTGGTCATCGCCGAGAGTGCTGGAGTATTGACAATGCGAGGCACTGCCTTCTTCGTGATCGGATTGATCTCGCGTAGTCGTCACGGTCTCAAGGTCCTTCGCGGCCTGGGATGGGACTCCGCAATTGACCAAGAAGGCGACTCTCTTGGCCTTTGCCTGCCCACTGACTTCCGCAAGTTGTTCTTGGTAAGTCAAACGAACTACGACGCTTCAGTATGACACAACTAACATCCCCTAGATCTCTTTCCCCGGCTACGAGTCCTCGAAGGAGCGTGCCCGCCAGGAAATGCTCAAAGAGGCCGCAAGTGACCCCGATGCTACCAATGCTAAAATCTTGAAACACATTGTTGACTTGGGAAATACCGTCCTTTCCAAACGGTCTGCGACAGACCTTCACAGGTAATCTAATCTCTATTCCTCCCATCTCCTTTGATCACAAAGTAGCTGACCATCAATAATTAGCTTGAAATCCAAGCAACCGGAAAGATTCCACCAAGTCCATCTTTTCCGCAAAACCCTCTGCATCCTGGAGAGCCACCACTTCCGCTTACCAGCTCGAAGGTTTGCCCTCGATCTCTTTGATAAGAGCGTGATGAGATCCATTGTTCTCGAAGAGGATACCGAATCGGACTCCGATTCATCCACATAGCGTTCGAAATACCCGTATAACCCAATTTCCTTCCTGTTGTCGTACCCATGATGGCGCTCATGTCGTATCTGCTATTCTTTGACCTGCACTAGGTGGTCTGGCGTCTGCTTTGCTGTGATTTATCCTTGACAATACTTGAAGTCATAAAAGCCGAAGCAGCCTTCGGTTAACCAGTTGCCGTTCCAACGGTCGTGAATGATTGTTTTTGCTTTTGTTTCTTTTGCATCTTTTAATGGCATGGCGGCGGATTGGCCTTGGAAATGAGACACGAATTGATATCAATTACACGTTCTGCGTAACATCCATCTCTGCATAGGTAGATTCTAGTTTTCACTTGGAGTACCTAGGGATAATTATCGTCATCTTCATTCCAGAAAGGCGCGTGGCCACAGTCACGATGCTCCGCATTAACCGCTCTGCCCTCGATATCCAAATCTTCAGCAGTAAATCCATAAACGTTTCTAACGGAACTCCAAGATTGCACGTCCTCGTCTTCCGGTGGGAACTCCCTCGTCGTCTGGATTAGTCCGTAGTCCGGATTCCGAATAGACACTAGATAGTGTAAAGCGGTGTTGCCATGGACATCCTGCTTCTCAAGTTGTCTGCGCGGTACCGAGCCACTGCGCAGCAAGTAGAGTAAAGTCTCGGCTTGTGCCACGCGTTCCGACTGGGACAGGTCTGAAAACCTTGGTGAGTTATGAAGGGGGCGAAGAAAGAAGGTGCCACCTCCTCTACCTAGTTTACGCCCGCCTCTGCCCCTCGTGCGCATTTCCGCCAGGGTCGGTGGTGGCGTTGATATCAGACGCTGCGGCATCCACTTTTCGTTTGTAGCACGAAACTCGTGGATGGACGAGTAAATCTTTTGTGCGTGCATGTTTACTACTGTGTCGTCGATAGGTAGGCTGGCAATGTGGAGCAGCGTGTGACCGAGGGCTGTAGGCAGGACTTTTTGAGCAACTGCGGGACCTCCTATCGTGCTAATGACATGTTGGATAAGTGGTAAATCGAGGGTTGCGACGGCAAAATGTAGCAGATGACACCGAAAAATGGGTGTCAAGAGTGAAAGATCCGCATAAGGAGCCAACAAGTTAAAGCCTTCTAACCAAGGATTGCGCTTAGCAAGCGTAGCCATCAGGGGACTCATGCATCTTGTCACCAGGACCATAGGGAAGATGTCGGGTTTGTGTCCACGATCCAGAAGGAATTGCAGCGCATCTTTATTCTCACAATTGACGCTAGCGAGCATAGGCGATTCCACAACAAAGTAGGACGCCGGCAGCTCATCAGATAGAGGCGCATATTTCCGGGCATCGACCCAGGCGCTCTCATCCGCATTGTGACTCACTAAGTACTCATATATAGCCGCATTTCCTGTTTTGATCGCGGCGGAGAGTGCATGAGGAGGGTTGTTTGTCGGAAAGTCAGAGCGTGGAAATACGGGTTCAGCCCAGAACCTACAACGGGACTTGCGGCGGCATTCTAGCTCAGCCTCCGAGATTGCAGCTGCCTGGTTCTGTCGATGAATGGGCGACACGTCGGTCATGGCTTCGGATCTGTCTCGCAAAAAGCAGCCACTCGTCCAAGTATCCTGAAGAGCCCGACCCCGAAGGAAACGAGTGCTTGCAACCTGAAAACAATCACGCGGGAAGCCATCTGGGGTGCCTCCAGACTCAATAAGGAGCTTCAGATGAGAATCAAAATCTGGCCCTGCGCGGAGGGCATTTGTGATGGAGGACTCCCATGGGCAGTTCACTGGACCAACGATGTGATTTGTTGGCGGGAAGCCGTGGCACAGGAGGCCTTTCAGGATACGAATATCTCTGATTTTTGCCGCGCGCATAACCGGCCCAGGGATCTCTACATCTCTCTGTTGGTAGGGAGGGTTTTGGTTTCGAGGGTCTGGCAAGCAGGCAAGGACCTCTTCAGGTGGTATATATTCATCATCTGGGTCTGAGGGCGACACCAACGGCGGCCCGGGGCCTGTGCTACTGACCATGGAGCGACTTTATGTCATCGGCGATCTAAAAGAAAGAATTATAGATTCAAATTAATGTCAACACATGGACGTTAAGGAGCTTTTTGATGTACAAAAGAGAAACAAAATCGAGGAGGGAAAAAAAAAGAAAAAGAAAAAAAGAACAGGCCCGAGCCGCGGATCGAACGCGGGACCTCGCGCAGAAGTGCTAAGGGTGAACCCTAAGCGCGAATCATACCACTAGACCACCCGGGCTGTTATGAATACCAGATTTTATGCATTATAAAGTCGAAGTCGCTAACATAATACAGCAGCACAACACTTGCAGTAAGTATGCCCAACATTGAAGGTGTCGATTATAGTTGACCCGCTTTGCCGATCTTCAACATTAGCTCCGAGCTTCCAACCCCGTGATTTCCCATTGTCTCGTTCAATCATTTAAACATTTGAAGACTACTAAATGTCTCCAACATTTCACAATCAAATCCATCACATTTGACCTGTCGCCTCTCTCGACTAGAAGTCATGGAGCCCGCAGCAACAAATCCGGATTCCCCACCAGCCGAGGTTGAACATCAGGCTGAGGAGATCTCGGACGTGTCCAGCTCCGACGAGCATGGCTCATTCGAGGTCGAAGTCGCACCCCATATGATAGTCCGTCTAATTCAGTGCCAGCACTGTTCTAAACCTTTGCGAGCTCCATGTCGCTTACCATGCGGGAATTCCGTGTGTCGGGAATGTTTGCCACAGGCAAGACCGCGGACCGGCATTACATACCCCGTGTCGCGGGGTCGGGAAGAAGGATTTACCTGCTACTGGGAAGGTAAACGAGGGTGTGTCGGTGAGCATTGCGTGGGCGACTGCGGTACTGATGTCGTGCTTTCGTTTGTTGTTGGTCTTTTCCATGAGGAATTCATGCGGGTGATGTCGGATACCCAGAAGCCGGACCCACGCCATGCGCATGGTCGAGTCGTTCGCTGGAGGCCGAGCGAGCACGGTTCTGATGGCCCCGCATCAAAATCACAGGTCTTGCAGTTAGGCCAGCGGGGATGGCTGCATGGAATCTATCAGTCTGCACTCGAGGGCAGTTTCCCTTATGATGCTACAGACGTCTACTATGAAGACCCTAGTGCGGGCCTATCAGAAGAAGATCTGTCACAGTCACAGGACTTATCTCGAGATGATCGTCTTCGATTCCAATCCTTAAGAGACAAGCTCCGCGCCGAGCTGGATTGCCATGTTTGCTACGCTTTGATCCTGGAACCCCTGACATTACCTTGTGGCCATACCTTTTGTCGATCATGTATTGCCCGCGTGCTGGACCATTCAGATCTATGCCCAATATGTCGTCGGAAACTGGGCATGCCGTCCTCTATCCAAGCCGAGCCGATGAATTGGACCCTCTCGAACCTTATCGACCAGTTCTTTGCTGAGCAAGTCATAGCTCGGCGCGAGGCCATCGAGCAAGACGAACTGGGGGTGGACCATGAGAAGAAGTTGCCACTGTTTGTCTGCACCTTATCATTCCCAACCATGCCTACGTTCTTGCATATCTTCGAGCCCAGATACAGGCTTATGATTCGACGAGTAGTCGAGAGTGGAAATGGCAAATTTGGAATGGTCATGTATAATCGTCGCGGTCGGCCACAGGGCGACGAAATCGGCAGCCTTCCATTCATGCAATACGGGACCTTGTTGATGGTCGAGCGCTACGAATTACTCCCTGATGGACGCAGTCTGGTAATTGCTACGGGCGTCTCTCGTTTCAAAGTACTCGAGGCTGGCATGCTTGACGGTTATCATATTGCCAGGACAGAGCGTGTGGATGACATCTCGCTTGCCGAAGAAGAAAGACTGGAGGCAACAGAAACAACAGCTAATGCCATCCCGGAAGTCTTGCCGGATGAAAATACTGTTGACGCTCCATTGGACTCAATGCCAACGCAGGATCTTATGCTTTTAACAAGAGAGTTTATTCGCAAACAACGTCAGTCCGGTGCGCCATGGCTTCACCCACGTGTCATGCTGGCCTATGGACCTGTCCCTACTGATGCGGCTCGTTTTCCCTGGTGGTTTGCCAGCATCCTTCCTATCGCCGAGGAAGAAAAGTATCCCATTCTGTCTGCGATGAGTGTTAGAGAACGACTCAAAATTTGTGCACGATGGGCACGGGAACTCGAAGCCCGAGACTGGTATGTACTGGCAAAAATTGCCTCTTCTGATTTCTTGGCTGCATATTAATATCTTTCAGGTCATCTCGCTCATCACTTAATTCTGTCTTATGACTAACCGCCCCTCTCCTTGTCCTTTGCCTCATTCCATTGGTATTAAGTCCTTTATCGGACATTTTCCACTCGATAACCCCGAATATCCTCACATCGTTCACTCCTTCTTCTTTCTCGATTTCGGTATCATTTGGTGGGTCGGGGTCTCGCCCACTTGGTATTCCACATCCAAACAACGCAGATGAGCCGCGAACAAATCGAACGGATGAATCCTCAACAACGTATATTCCACATACACTTGTTGCTGGTGCGTTCTTGGCAATATTCCTTGCCCGGGTTGGCCTCAACATTTTACAGGTCCTAAGGTCAGGGCGGCGACAAAGGAGACAGGCTATGGAGTTGCAATTTCCGCAGCCTCTACCCCCTCAACCTCGGGGACAGCCTTGGAGGATGGAATAGACTTTTCAGAGAGGGGCTTTTACAATAACTATGGCGAGGGGCCCTAGCAATACATGTCCTGGAATTGGTACTGGTACCATATTTCATTCAAGCTCCTAAGAGTCAAATTTCGCAACTATTTTGCACTTTATTACGATGAGATTTTAATGTTGATTCCCCACTGGCGTTTTTGGATTATTGGATTGTTCAATTGATATCATTTGTCATTACATTGGATACACGAAGCTGCTCGTATGGAGAAATGACTACCACGTGCAAAGATTTTACTCAATCCACCTGGGCACTCAATGTTCCAAGTTTGCGTCTGCGTCATAGCCACTATTCTTTAGCCAAAGAATATTGCACCTCCGAATAGAAATAGACTCATCAGGAACACTGTTGCCTAGACGTGTCCCCATTCTTTCGAGGGGTGTTAGGAGCGCTAAAGAGAAGTGGAGCTCAGCCCTGCCATAGGGCTGAACACCGGAACCAATAATTCACTCTGCTAGACTCCGCTATCGCACTTTTAGTCCCCAGAAGGACCCAGTCTGCTCATTTCCGGAAAGTGAGCCTATCAAGCTTTTCTGATTTGAAAGGAGACAATGTCTCATTGCCATGTCCGAGCTCAATGGGAAATTAATTGAGCAGATTATTCGTTTCCTCCCCAAGGTACCTTGACCCACCTTGCCCCCGACCCATAATGAACCCGGTCCACGGGTGTTCAAGGACAAGACGCGTGTGAGATTGTCTGGAAACCAGATCCTCATTTGGCAAGACGATTCCACTCGCCAGTGACTAACCTTGAAAACCTTGCGATGTGATCATCACTGGCACACTGCATATATTGGCTATGGTCTTTTTCTCAATTTAAATCATCCTTGCATTCAGATGTCCAACCCCCAGGCGCCTTGAACAGAAAAGAAAATATGTTCGACGTTCGAAGGAGGGATCTGCTCCCTCAGACATTGACGTCGAAGTTATTTTTCGCGGCACTCTGTTTTGGGTTCTCAGGAGCAGCTCGAGGTATGTCTCACATGGCGCCGGTCTCACATTTTCTTTGGAACGAAGCTGACATGCAGGAAGGTCTCGATGAAGGTCTCATTGCGAGTACGGTCGCAGAAGACTCCTTTACTCGACAATTCAAGCTAGACACGACTCACCTGAGTGCTGCGGAAAAAGCCAATCGTCTCTCCAATGTCACTTCTATGGTCCACATCGGCAGTTTGCCTGGAGCAGTTGCTGGATTCATCCTATGTGAATGGATCGGAATTCTCTGGACCATGAGAGAATTGTGTCTGACATGGATCGTGGGTATTATTGTATTCTTGACATCCAGTACTCTGGGACAGGTCTATGCAGGTCGATTCATCATGGGCTTGGGAATTGGTCAGGCGGGTGTCATCGCTCCTGTCTACCTAGCTGAGGTATCTCCACCAACAATGCGTGGGATGATGGTGTGCATGTACGGCATGTCGGAATATCTCGGGATTTTCATTGGAGTAAGTCAATCGCACCTGATAAACTATTTTCACAGAACTGGTTGAGTTGATACAAGTCATAATAGTATTTCGCAATTTGGGGTGCGTCGATACACATCTCAAATTCAAGCTCCAGTCAATGGATCGTGCCACAGAGTGTCCAAGCCATGTGGGCAGTTTTGCTACTTAGCACATCCATTTTCTGTGTAGAGAGCCCACGATTTCTTTGTAAAAGGGGCTCTCCAGAGAAAGCGTGTGAGGTTTTCGCAAGACTGTGGAGCTTGCATCCTATGGACCCGGCCATTCAAGCCGAGATGCGAAATATCAGAAAGCAGCAAGAGAAGGAGCAAGGGAACAACCATCGGTACTTGATGTCATCTCTCAAGGAACTGTTTACCGATAAATCCAATCTACGGCGTATTGGCTTCGTCCTTTGCCTGCAAGTTTTGAGTCAATGGTCTGGTCCCAACTCGGTGACAAGTATGTGCGAATCCCTGCATTGAGTATCGTTCACTAACGAAAAGCAGCATATGCACCCGAACTATTTGAGCTCTTTGGAATTACTGGATCACACGAAAAGTTGCTTGCGACCGCAATTTTCGGTCTCATCAAATTAATTGCTGCCTTTGGTTGTGCCGTGCTGCTCATTGATAAACTGGGTCGGAAAAAGACTCTCTACATTGGAGTCACGCTTCAGACTGTGGCACTCGTATACGACTCCATTTTCCTGACTATTTACTCGAAGTTCTCAGCTTCAGAGCAACAATCGCCTTCTTGCCTGCGAGCAGCCATCGGATCAATTGTTTTCATGTATTTCATCGGCGTGGGCTGGGCAGTCGGATGGAATTCGATTCAATACCTAGTCACAGCAGAGACATTTCCTCTCAACGTCCGACTTTGCGGCGCAAGTTTGGCAACTTGCATACACTTCGGGAACCGGATTGGTACTTCAAAGGTGTGTTTGAGTGGCAGCGCTGTGTTTACAGGACAGGGATGCTAATTGCAGCAAATTCAGGCAACCCCGTCTATGCTCCTGGATTCTGCATTGACACCAGCTGGAACCTTCTGGTTCTTCTCTGGGGTTTCAATTATAGGATTGGTATTCGCTGTAGTTTGTCTTCCTGAGACATCGGGGAGAGGACTCGAGGAAACAAATCAGTTGTACGCAGGGCTGCCGGCATCGCTCTCTTCAAGTGCAACGAGCACTTCATTTGCTACTGCTACATCTGGTGCCCTTGAAAATGAAGGTACTATTCCAAAAGCCCTCAATATCGGTTTCGATGACGTGGGAATCAGCGCTAATTAATATCCCTGATCTAGTGGTGCATAGAAACACGGTCGCAAGTAGCCCGAGTTGATTTTGAACGACATAGAGATTATCTTCGGATCCACATGAATTTCGACAAGGCAAACGGAGTCTGTCTCGATCTAAGCTTAAGATTTCTGTATCGAAAGGAACATTTGAATCGAATTCTCATTCTGATCTATACCCTACTTTTCTAGTATTCTCTCCCACGTTCGTATGCGTTGAGAAGCGGCTCTCCTCTCTCCATGTTCCCCATATTGATTTTCACAATGTCAAGTGAGCGTGGAAAATACTGCTTCCCCATACAGCTAACATGGGGACTGATGACCTCATTAGGGACATTCCAAAGAGGATGATCCTTAGGCAGAGGCTCAGGATCCGTCACATCAAGAGCAGCGAAAGCTATTTTCTTTTCTTTCAAAGCCATAGCCAGCGCCTCTTGATCGATTACCTTTCCTCGCGAAATGTTGGTCACATATGGATTGGTAAACGGGTGCGCGCATTTGTCCGATAGTAACTGGAACTCTTCGGCTCCCAATAGATAGGTTGTCTGCGTCGTCAAAGGAACACATACCACGAGCAGATCTAAACCCAAGGACAGAAATTCATGGATAGACTTTTTGTCTGTACCATGATGCCACGATTCTGGAATTTCCCCTTCAGGATCCCCTGTCCCTGGCACAATGTAGCCGGTTGAGCGACGGGATTCGGGGGTCAAGCGTGGACTGGCAGTATAGGCATAGACTGTTAGACCCATTGCTTTGCAAACGCAAGCAACTGAGACATCATACTAAGTCAGCTATCATGATACTGGGAGTAAGCAGGTTGAAGGGGCGATACTTTGCCGTCCGATACTCCCATAACCCAGAATGCCCACTTTCTTGCCAACCTGGTCATGACTTCCCTGTATGTACTCATAGCGATCCGCCCATCTGTGCTGCTTTTGATCTTGGATCATCTTGTCGTACTTATGGGAAGCAATCAGCCAGTTCATGATTGTCCACTCGGCCATAGGCGGTCCGTGGATGCCTGAGCTATTCGTAATCGGAACATTCGTCTGCTTGACTATCGGATGATCCACAAGGTGATCTAGACCAGCTGATACGGAGTGTATGAGCTTGAGACTATCGTGAATCTATAGTTAGTTTCTTGAACAGTATGGGGGTGGGATTCACTGACTGTCTTGCATCCTCAACCTCGGGGAAGTCGTAGAGAGTCACCAGAATAGTAGCATTTCGGTACAGTTCTGAGTTGAAAATATCAGTAACTCGAAATTGGCAGGGGCAAATAGACAACATACCAGCTGGGACAGGGCTATCTTTGTTTGAGTAATGAAACTCCACTTGAGATTCCGGAAATTTCTCGCGGATCGTTTCCAAGATCGAGTCATGTAAAGGCTCGTTGAAGACGATCAACAGCTTCTCTGAAGTTGACTCGGTGCCGATAGAACCCATGTTCGATGTTGTATCTTGATGTATGTATCTGTGTACTTGAATGTTTTTGATTCTTGATTTAGGGATTGCAATGCTTGTTTGAGTCTCCAAAGCTGGTCTCTTTGCTCCAATTTGTAGTTGGGTGATTCCTAACTGCCGAAGTCATTCCCGTTGATCAACCACCCTGGGGACATCACGACGCATGTTCCTTCAGTCGACTGAGTTTCTGTGAACCTATTCCAAGTATGTATCAAGATTTCGAAACAACTTGAGAATATGCACGTCGATGAAAACAGTAAACTGGACTTAAACTCCCGCGCACTCAGCGAATCATGTCTATGTCTAACCTTGGAAGCTCCGAGCCGTGCCCAACCAGTTGACATCATGCAGGAGCAACGCCAAAGCGACATTTTTTTCCAGTCCGAAAACTTCTTCAAGGGGCACCTGGGGTTACACAAAATGTAGTATTGTATCAAAATCCTGATACTCTTCAAGATGTCATGGCGTGCATAAACCTTGGAAAATACTGCCGACTAGTCAGCGTGTTTTCCGCGGCCGGGATGTTCCCTTTAGATAGACACGCTTCATGACGCGTCTCCCACATTCTTCAGTCAACTTTAACAACAAGGCTAAGCATTAAGTAACAAACTTAAAAATTGTGGATTTTGCCTGAAGGCTTTTTTACTTCGGTACATGTATTCGGCCCGCATCGAAACTTTCATATCCCTTGCTAGTTGCTCCACTTTGGGCTCATATTAGGCTAAGTCTTTCATGAAGAAACATTGAACTGTCAGAATTAGACCAATGGAACCGATTTGGTACTTTCTTCATGATGACGAAAAACTCTATATCAATACTTACTGCGAAGAGAAAAGATCTGGAAAGTAACCCGAAGTTCGACAATTCCAAATCGCATACCTAGTGTAGTGGGGAAGAGCGTACCCCCCCGTACGTGACGTACCCATACGGTATGGTCACAACCGCCTGTACGGTATGACACCGGCAGCTACACTAGATAGAAATACACACTCCTACACATCCCCGATCGATCCCCTACAGACGATTCCGGTGCTACAGCAGGTGCTAGTTGGTGTTGTTCTTGTGGTTGGCATTGCTGGATCGACCTGTGCACTTTGACGGCACACCACTGTTCCCCTCTTCATATGGTGACCGACGCAGGGGGGACATTTGGGTGGCTGAACACGCAGGCACGACCAGAAGACTACACCAACAGGACCCAGGCTGGTAGTACTGAGGGGCAGGAGTGTCAGAACTCAGGCAGACAGACAGGCAGAGAAAAGTGCGAGATCGATTTGACCCCTAACAGGATGATGGGGCAGACGAAGAACTGTGGCGTATCGCGTATAGCGCGTGCTATATACCTCCCGATAGCACGAGTCTTAATAGCCGAGTGGCTTGAGAACGCGGAAGACATACGAGACATGCTACGATGGGAGCCAGAGAATATATTAGATGCAGCGGAATGTGTGCATCCAGGAGGATATCAGTTTTTCTTTTTATGTTTTTCTTCATACTTTTCAACCGTCAGTGATCTTTTACAGTGTGCAGTGTTGATACACCTGTGGCAAGCGTATCAGCTGTGTCAGTGTCAGCGTGCTATATCTGCGTGTGTATTGGACGAGTGTGTGTTTTCATCTGATTATTTTGATTATTCGTCTGTTTCGGCCGAAACCTGTGCAAGTTCTGTGTTCGATCCTTGTGATACTGTTATTTCTTCTACTATCTCTGAGTTCTCTGTGTCCTGTGACGACGACGAGTCCTACGACGAGTCCTGTGTGGTCAAGATGACAAACGATGATTCTGCTGTAGCTGGTCAGCCAGTGCCAGAGCCTTCGTCCTTTGAAGGCTATCGAGAGCCTGCCCCCGCTGTGCCAGATGTATCAGATGATGGCCGGCCTGCACCAGAAATGACAGAGGCAGGGGGGTCTTCTCCCACACAGCCTAGCACGGCACGACCGGCATATACTACTGTGCCCCCGCCGATACAGCAGCAGTATCCTCCAGGGCCCTACCCCTATTGGTATCCTCCCGGGTATCAATATCCTCCGCCACCCCCTGGGTACTATCCTCTGCCTCCGCCTGGGTATCCTGTACCCCTGTACAAGGACATACACCAGCCTACCCACCAGGGCCTAGCTCTACACCGCCGACCCAGCCCCAGCCAGTGCCAGCGTACTACCCTCCTCCCCGCAGTATCAATTACCGATGCCTGACCCTGGTACCCCTGGTGCGCCCTACTTCGACGGTGTTGATGCTACGGAGTCTTTACAACAGTTTGAAGGATTGTGCTATCGGCGAGAGATCACAAGTCTGCCAAAGATCTGCTATATGTTTCGAGATTACTGTGCAAAGGATATACGTGTGTGGGTGGAATCCCATGTGCTTTGGAAGACTGGAGATTGGAAAGGACTGAAGCAAGAGATCTACACACGTTACCGTGAACAGGATAGCGAGTACCACCGTTATTCACGCGCTACATTATCTGCCCTAACACGTCAGACATACAGTACAGATGGTGAAATCCGTGACTATCTGACCCAATATGCTGCTATTTCTGATGTTCTGCATACACGTGGTGTGCTAGAAGAGATGCAGCGTTGTGAATGGCTGTTACGAGGACTGCCCAAGTGGTTGGTTGAGAAGGTGGTGAAACGAGAGACTATCAGCTTTGAACAACAGCGTGCTGATCGACCCCTTCGGCAAGATTGGCTGATCAAGTCAATAATTCGACTATTGGATGAAAGGCGTGATATCGATAAAGCGATCGACCAAGTGCAGAGCCGTAGCACAGATAGTGCCCTGATCGAAGCTATAGCCGCCACTACCAGGCCTGCTGACAAAGGCTACGCCCGGCAGCATGTTTCGGCCGAAACACAGCGGGTACCTATGCCAAAAGACACGGCGCCACGGATAACAGCTGCCCTCTCTGCCCCTGCCTACGATCCTGCAGAGCTAGCACGCCAGCTTGGGAAGCTATCACTAGATGTGAATACCCTGAATGCCAAGCTCTCCCAAGGCAATGTACCATCTGGTAGTATGTATAATAATACCAGTGGTACTAGCCGATATAACAGACAGGACCGTCCAGGCTGTTACTTCTGTGGCGAGCGTGGTCATTTCTCGCGCGTTGGTGAATGTCCAGACTTTACACAAGCTGTCGAGTCCGGTCAGATGCATAGAGCCGCGGATGGAAGGCACTATCTTGGCCGTCCGGGTGACCGTGGCCCCCCGCTACGCATGCCTGCTGGTGTGCTGACTAAGGATGTGCTACCGGAGCAGTATCGGGCTTGGAAGCAAGTCGCGCCAGCAAATGCACTAGTTCCCGCTACTGGTGTAAATGCTATCCCAGTATCTGTCCTCAGGCGTGAAGATCGTGTACAGGAGGTCAATTTCGTTGATTTTGCGCTTGGCAGTCGTCCGGAGGATAACGAAGAGATTGATGATGACGAGGATGTAGTCATTGCCTATGGGGGTGATGATGTGGGTGTGTATGCCACGGGGATCCGTGGGACACAGGGAGACAATGGTGTGCGGAAGAACAGGAGGGACCGTGGGATTGCATCGATACGCAGCCAGCAGACAGGTCGATATATGCCTGCTACCGTACAGGATGCCACGGATGATGATGCAGGTATGCAGGGCATACAGCGCCAGGAGCCCCCGTCACAAGAATTAACACAGAGCACGGTTGGAAACGGTACTGCTGGACGTGCTGCGGGACGTGCTGCTGGACATGCTGCTACCACAGGTAAAGCACCCCTCCGGCGTTTTGACACTGATATGGAGGTTAGATTGAAACGGCAGATCCTGAATGCACGTTTTGGAATACAGCTTGGTGATCTGTTCACACTATCACCCGCCCTATTTCAATCATTGCGCCGTGGTGATATCCCCTATTTATCGACATCTGATATACAGGATTACCGTGGTGATGTGCGACCAGGCCCCCTGGAGCCTAATGATAACAACTTCCCCAGCTACAGCTGAGTTCAGACAGGAATGGTCAGCAGAACGTGCAGGTAAACAGCGTTGGTAATACTGTCTATCGGGATACACGAAGATCTGTGCCTGTGGTCCCCAAGGCTGATACATCTTATGATGTGTACTCGCTGGACCTGCTATACACTACTGTGACGTTAGCTGATCAGCCTGTACGGGCCATGATTGATAGTGGGTCCGGGATCAACCTGATCGGTGCGGACCTGGCGGAAGAACTTGGACTAGAGATCAAGCGTGATCCTGAGATCCATGTCACACCTGTCAGTGGTATCAGGGTGAAATGTCTTGGATGTGCACAGAACGCTGTGGTGAAGATTGGTGATATTGACGTTCCTTGCCATGTCTTTGTGATCGACCGTCCCCGGACAGATCTGTTGCTTGGTCGACCGTTTATGCAGAGCGCTATGCTGTCGATCTCTGAACAGCGTAATGGTGATGTGTATCTAACAGTGTACAATCAGCAGCGTGACAGAAAGATGGAGTTCTCTGCATACAGGCCTAGTGAAGAAAAGACACTACGGGCCCACAAGCTTTGGCCTAACGAGTCCCAGTTAAAATAGCTAGCGGACGTCAAGGTTCTGCTGTTCTGTCGTCCGCTACTACTATTCAGCAAGGTGCTTTAGTTGATTGTGATTTTACCGCGGGTTCTGGCGTTTTATGTGATTTCCTGGATGTTTTGCCTGTGATGTGTGCTGCTTGTCCTATCTGTTTCTCGATTAATGATTGTTTATGTATGTTGCGAGGATTACCTGTTTCTTGTGCTTCGGTGAATGTATTGGACGTGATGCCAGGCAGTGTGCTTTGCCCGGAGGTGTGTGGTTATGTTCTGCCAGCTGGGTGGACGTGGGTGAATCTTGATGGTGGTGACGATCTTGCGCGTGACATACACTACCGGTCGTCGATATACGGAGATCCTGAGCTACCCCTGATGGCGGATCTCCCAGAGGCAATAATTCGGCCGAAACATGTGCGCCAGGGTGTGCACAAGGGTGAATTAGGCGGTGAACACAGGCAGAATCGTGTGTTGGTGGGTACGCTGTACAAGAGAAAGGGTGACAAGGTACATCCTGCACCTGCTGCATTGACCGATGGTTCTGTGCCAGAGGGTAAGCCTGACTGGCAGGCCGCGTGCCTTGCTAAATACCATGCCCGGTACCGTGCTCGTGACGAGAAAACACGATTTGACAGACATTTTCACCCTCGAATCGCCTGTTTTGCCCGAAATGCACGATTGACGCCAGAACGGGAGCCAAAGATGATTATTGGGCAACACCTACTACCAGAGGAGCGTGAAATGCTACGAGAGCTGCTGATTAAGCGAGAGGGTGTGCTTGCGTGGACTTGGGACGAGATGCACCGTGTGCATGATGAAGTGTATGGCCCCCAGCGGATTCGGACTATTGATCATGTGCCGTGGCAGCATCCTGGCTTCCAGATACCACATGCGCTACGCCCTACCGTGATCAAGATGCTACAGGAGCGTGAACGACAAGGCGCTATTGAGAACTGCCACGGCCCCTACAGGAACCCATGGTTCTTAGTGAAAAAGAAGACGCCTGGACAGTACCGTATTGTTATAGCGGCAATGCAGCTAAACTCTGTCACGATCCGTGATGCCAATATGCCGCCTAATGCCGATGAATTCGCTGAAGAATATGCTGGGATGACAGCTTGCTCGATGGTTGATCTCTTCTCTGGGTATGATCAGATTACCCTAGCTAAGGCCTGCCGTGATATGACTGCTATCATGACACCGCTGGGTCTAAAGCGTATGGTTTCTATCCTACAAGGAGCAGCCAATTCAGTGCCACAATGCCAAAGGGTCGTTCAGCATGTGCTTGCTGACGTATATGGTGACAAAGTACAGGCATTTCTTGATGACTTTGGGGTAAAGGGCCCGAAGACGGATTATGGTGGTGAATTTGCACTACCTGGCGTACGGCGTTACATCCTCGAGCATATGAAGAACCTTGATCATGTGTTATATCTCCTGGAGCTTGCAGGGATGGTGGTGTCAGCTGAAAAATCACAATTTATCATGACTGGTGTGGCTGTGGTTGGATGGATCTGTGATAGTAATGGGCGACGTCCGGATGATGTGAAGGTGGCGAAATTGGTGAATTGGCCTACGCCGACATGTGTGCATGATGTTAGGTCCTTCCTGGGTCTAGCGGGCTATTTTCGTGTGGTTGTGGAGAGCTTTGGGGTGATAGCAGCATGCCTGTACGAGCTGTTACGGTCAGGTGCTGTGTTCTATTGGAACGAGGAGCATGAAGAGGCATTTACCGAGCTAAAGACTATCCTATCGACGTTCCCGGTTGTTCTTCCGATTGACTACGATTTCCTACCTTTGTTAATCATCGTTGCTGTGGATGCATCCTTGCGTGGATGGGGTGCTGTGCTGATGCAGAACCGTGCTGGTATCCGGAAGCCTGCACGCTATGAATCAGGTGCTTGGACAGAGACGGAGAAAGCATATGACGCTGGGAAGCGAGAGTGTCGTGGTGTGCTGAAAGCTTTGAAGAAGTTTCGACATTGGCTGTACGGTGTACATTTTACACTGGAAATTGATGCTAAAACCCTAGTATCACAGCTGAATCGGTCAGCCACTGACCTACCTGGCGCGCTCGTTACTAGCTGGCTAGCCTGGATACGCCTGCTGGACTTTGATGTTGTGCATGTCCCTGGTCAAAAACATGGTGCTGCTGACGGCCTATCACGTCGTCCGTATACACTACAGGAGATCAAAGAGGCTGAATTGGAAGAAGATATTGATGCTTTTATCGCAGCGGAAGTATCAATGCTTGAAGCGGTGGGAAATCCGGTGTTTTGCATGCCTGTCAGCGTGGAGGTTTCGGCCGAAACCCAAGCCTCCCGGATCCTACACCCTGACTATAGCAGTGAATCGGAGAAGATCGCGGCTTGGTGCCTAAGTTTTCGACGACCTGCCGATATGCCTATACGCCAGTATAACCGATGGAAGCGTTCTGCATCAAACTACGTTGTACAGGGTGAACACCTGTTCTACCGAGGAAAAGGATTGAATCTACCACTCCGGAGGGTGCTTGATGGTAAAGAAGCCAGGAAGCGTGTTGTTACTGCTGCACATGACGATATGGGCCACCGTGGCCGAGAGTCTACCTACAGCCTGCTAAGAACGCGTTACTATTGGGAAGGGATGTACAGTGATGTGTCAGAGTATGTCCGTGGTTGTCCGGCATGCCAGTTCCGTGACCCTGTCCGCCTACAAGAGCCTATGGTGCCAAACAGGGTACAGCGTATATGGGACAAGGTGTTTATTGACACAGGGAGACTGCCACAGGAGGATGGGTATGCTAGCATGGTGCTGGCCAGGGATGCTGTTAGCAGCTGGGTGGAAGGACGTCCGCTGAAAGGATCGCCTAGGTGTGTGGATATCTGTGAGTTCATATACCAGGAGATCATCTGCAGGCATGGGTGGCCGTTAGAAATTGTGATGGATGCAGGGCCAGAGTTTCGAAGTGAAGTCGTGCAGTTCTTGAGATCGAAGCGTATTGACCGTGTGGCAATATCACCGTATAACCCCCAGTCCAACGGGCCTATCGAGCGGAGCATGCGGACGTTCAAAGATGCTCTATCCAAGATGACGGCCGGGTATTCTGCACGAAACGCTACCGGAGATCCTACTACAGCATACCGAAACACTACACGCCCATCTGGGAGGTCCCAGCGTGATCGGCCTGATGAAAGCCGTCTTGGAGAGCATGTTTCTATGCAGTACTGATGTCTGATCGTATGACTATCTGTGCTACTACTGGAATGACGCCGTACAGGTTCTTGTATGGCCAAGAGGCTATTATCCCGCTAGAAAGTGAAGTTCCTACCTGGAGCACACTACCGTGGCATACTGTGACTACCCGAGAGGACTTGATCGCGCTACGGGCACGGCAGATCCTACAGCGTGATGATGATGTCCGCGAAGCAACCCTTCGACTACAGAGGCTTCGTGAAGAAAACAAAGCATATGTGGATGGACGGAGAACACTACGGAACAAGCCTTTAGCCGTGGCAGACCTTGTGCTGCTACATGACACCCAGCTGGAAGACAATTTAACCTCTGAAAGAAAGCTCCGGTATAGGTGGCATGGTCCTTACAGGATTAGGCGTGTGTTTCCTAACGGGTCCTATGCTATTGAAGAGCTAGATGGTACGCCTGTACATTTCAACAGGTTTACAAGGACTGATACCCGAGGGGGAGACACAGCTGTGAATGGTGATCGACTAAAGCGTTTCTGGACGTGGAGAAACGATGATGGGCCTCGTCAACAGTCATTTCCACCAGAGGACGCCACAGAGGCTGCTGAAGATGCTATGCTTGGTGACGGTGGTGAAAGGGATGATGAAAGCACAGGGATGCCGGAGACTTAGCGCCTATATGTTTCTTTGGTCTTATCGTTTTCTTTATGTTTTCTTTGCGTTCTCCTGTGATATTTTTATGTGTTCTTTATGATATTTTCATGTGTTCTTTGTTTTTATGTGTTCTTTGTATGCCTGAGGACAGGCATGTTTTTCAGGTGTGGTGGGGCTGCTGTGATCTCCTTTGATATTTCTGCTAATGTTTTACTGTGATCTCCTTTGATATTTCTATTGATATTTCTGCTGTGATCTTCTTTGATGGTTCCCTCTTTGTTATCATCCTGCTATTTTTACCTTTTGTTGCTTCCTATCAGTTTCTGCCCTTGCCTGTGTTTCTTATTGACCTTTGATGTCCTTTCAAACCCCTGTGACAGGTTTCGGCCGAATGATACAAGAACCTGCTATCCCGCTACAGGTCTTGACACCTTGACTACCGATTCAACGACCGATTGACAGAACGATAATATTGCTACACGAAGACGTACAAGATGTCCTCTACGCCCCTACCGCTATCACCTCCGAGCTCCCAGCTGATTCAATTACCTACTGGCATGACCTCTACCAAGAACACGTGCCTTGACCTATCCGTCTACGAGCCTAGAGACATAGATGTGTTAAAGAACTACCTGGCAGATAAACCTGCTACCGAGCGTTACGACCTACAGCGGGAAGTGTCCACTTGGCTACTACAGCGTCACGCCGTGCAAGAGTCTATCATCACTGACTGGTACAACTACGCGTATGCCGATAATGCGTGGAAGGAGGATCTGAGCCTAGAAGAGTTCCTATCGGAATGGAAGGACGTCCGAATCATCAGAAATCGTCACACAGACAACGTTGAATACATTGCCCGGATGCGAAGGAAGGCATGTAAGGATTGGGGTCGGAAGAATGCACTGGGCCTGTTCAAAAGGATACACACGAAGTCTATGGCAGAATGTGTTAGCAGGCTACTACGGAAGCAAGTTTCATACCCCCAAGTACGAAACTCAATTAACAACGCTATGATCCGACGCCTACTGGCACGTGTGCAAGGCAGCCGACGGTCGAAATATGTTATCCAGGGTGATCTTCGACAGGCTGCTGATAATATGGATGATGATGAACTATCTGTGGATACTGTCAGGTCGATGGATCTCCAGGTGGACCCTGAAGGGTATCTTTGTGCCCGTGGGGAGGGGGTTGATCTGTTACCGCAGCAGGTTGAAGAGAAGGACTCGAGTGTTGATCCTAGCGAGATTGGTGTTGTTGGTGATACTGGTGATACTGATGCTGCTGGTGATACTGATGCTGCTGGTGGTGCTGAAGAACCCGGTGCTGGTAGTAGCAAGCTGGAAAATGACGGCGAACATGAAGCAGAAGAATGTGATGTGGATGATGATGATGGTGGTGTGGAGCATACAGACAATGCTAGCCCAGCGGGTGATACGCCTAGCCCAGCAGGCGTGCCTAAAGCCCAAGGCGCCCTCAAGAGACCAATCACCAATACTACCTGCCGGTGCAAGCTCCCTGCCGCCCTCCTGAACAAGATCAGTCGTGGTACATCCAATAATACCACCACCCATCAGGAGAGAATGAAAACATTACGGCAGATCGGGCGTGTGCTTGGGGATATGAACCCTTCAAACCTCTGTTGGACACATACTAAAGCATTAGGTGTATACCTGGGCTTGTATGTTCGAAGCTTTAAACACACCGAGCTGACCGATCGCCTACAGGCTAGCTACCTTTCATCTGGAGATTGGAAGAACTGGGTGCTTACGCACCCCACGTGGTTCCATAACGAAGATGAAAAGGGGGTGCAGATACCAGTCTTTAGGTTTCGGCCGAAACCTATGATCCCGCGTGTTGCAGATTTTGTATCATGTGACCTATCGGTACAAGACGTCTACGAGCGGTGCTTTGGCACTAGAGATGATGATGCAGCAGCCCGGATTATGCATGATTTCCAGCATAAAGGTACCGTTGTGGCCCAAGGCCTGTTTTCCTGGCTACTGGATGCCGCTGGTGACCTGATTCATCAAGAATTTGACATGTATGACTATCATTACCTACCTCCGCCAGGCAAGCCAAGAAAAGGCTGGTCACGCCTAATGGCACACAGCCTAGCGCAGCAGGTGATCCGTCAGGACCCTTCCTACTACGCCTTGTACGTGCTACTACGCCCTGACCACGCTTGGAGATTGATCTCGTGGCCATATTACACTAAAAGTTCCTACCCGGGGGAGGCCACTGCTTTTCGACACACAGATATCAGTATTTCTGACTATTTGACTACTGGACGGGGTGAATGCTTGATTCAAGGCTCTGTGACACTATCGGACGAAGACGAACAGAACTGTACAGAAGTCCTACCGATACTACCACATCTACGAGATTGGTGGACAGAGCTTGCCAAAGATGATCGTGCACGCCTGGCTGGTATGAAGAACAGGATTCAGCAGTGGATGTGGACGGCAGATCATGCTCGTAAATATGGTGTGAATTGGGAAGGGATTGTATGCAAAGCAGGTGACGTCCGTGTATCTTTGCCTACCGTACCACATGGGTCTCGGGGCCCCGCCACTATCCAGCGGCGGACCGTCCTACCGTGGTATATCAAGGTAGAGGATGATGATGAATGCTTTGAAACTGCGGAGTCTGGGAAGTTGGCGGATGTGGCCACCGCCCATCGTGACCTAACACTGTGTAAAAAGACTACGTCTGGTATGTCTAGTGGTCATTACACCTATCCTGATCATACGTTTCCTGCCACAGTACAGGTAACTGGGCTTGGTGCTTTGTCTGATGCGATCCTTGGAAGGGTAAAGTGGTCGTCAGCACAGGTGTGTGCTGAATTAGATGTGCTATTTGGGCCTGACCAATATGCTGCAGTACAGTATGTGCAGGATTGGCGTGACCGTGCAATATCACGGTATCACGAGCTTTATAGCGATATGATTGCGCTGGAGCAGCAGGCATTTGGTGATAAGTCCTACTACTCGCTACTGGAGCGCGGGTGTCCTATACCGCCAGTTCTCACACGGCCCTGCAACGATAGCCCGAGTTCTGCAGAAGATGTTGATATGGGGGATGTGGAGATGCTGGATGCACAGGACGGAGACCTGTTTTGACCGTTTCATATGTCTTTCCTTGCATGTTTTTCTTTACTATGACGCGAGCGCTAGATTGACGGTGTGCTTTTTTGTGTGCTTTTTGTTGTGTTTCCGCCTGTTCTTAGTGTGTGATTGACCAAGGGACGGTCAATGGTTTCAGGTGTGGTGGTATGTAGTGGGGAAGAGCGTACCCCCCGTACGTGACGTACCCATACGGTATGGTCACAACCGCCTGTACGGTATGACACCGGCAGCTACACTAGATAGAAATACACACTCCTACACATCCCCGATCGATCCCCTACAGACGATTCCGGTGCTACAGCAGGTGCTAGTTGGTGTTGTTCTTGTGGTTGGCATTGCTGGATCGACCTGTGCACTTTGACGGCACACCACTGTTCCCCTCTTCACTAGGTATTTCTCGATTTGGGTATGTTGACGATGACATCAAGCGTAGATCTTGATGAATCGGGAGCAATCGCAAGGTATTTTGCTTTAAAAAGAGATGTTTGACCAGGGTTGATGCTTTCACTTGGATGAAAGCGCTATTGAGAGTTTACAAAGTTGCAGAAACCGGTAAAACCAAAGACTTGACAGCTCATCTTACAGACTCGAAAGTCAAATACAGTTCTAATGAAGAGAGATTTCTTCCCCATTTGTGGGACTGTATGTGTCGGAGAACTGAGGCAAGGGCTAAACGATGGAGCCTGCGAAGAACAGAAAGAAAGAGAAATCGTGGCATGGGATGAGGATCAGGAAAACCCCTATAACTGGCCACAAAGACTGAAGGTTCTACAAGTCTGTATGATCTCTTTGGCGGCTTTCACAGCGTGAGTTAGAACCAAACTCTCGGAAAACCTGATATGTGATTTTACTGACTGAACTGTCGCATAGAACACTTGGCGCAACTATCATATCGCCCGCACACTCAGAACTTATGCAACATTTCAAGGTTGGAAGTACTGTTGCCATACTACCATTATCCCTTTACGTCTTTGCGCTAGGATGGGGTCCAGTGGTTGGTGGGCCATTATCCGAGACCATCGGGAGACATCCTGTCTACATTGGAACCCTTGGCCTAGGGGCTCTGTTCTCATTAGGTGCTGGGTTCAGTCAGAGCTTTGTCAGCCTTTGTGTGCTGCGGTTTCTATCGGGATTCTGTTTTGCACCAACTCTTGCCATCGCCCCAGCGACGATCAATGAGATATACATGCCCCAGGAAAGAGGCCTACCGTCTACTCTCCTGATTCTGTGCCCTTTCTTGGGCTCTGCAGTTGGGTGAGGACTTGCAAGATTGCCTTATGAATGTCGATCACTTTCAGCTAACCGGTCGCCACTCAAATCTAGTCCTGTTCTAGGAGGTTTGATCCTTCACCGTAAGGATTGGAGATGGACCCAATGGGCATTGATCTTCTTCACCATTTTCAGCCTTTTGCTGACTCTCATCACGAGAGAGACGTTTCATGCCGTGATCAGATCCCGTGTGAGCAA
This sequence comes from Penicillium sclerotiorum, assembly GCA_911649655.1. NCBI lineage: Eukaryota > Fungi > Ascomycota > Eurotiomycetes > Eurotiales > Aspergillaceae > Penicillium > Penicillium sclerotiorum. The sequence goes on from CAJVRJ010000009.1 coordinate 3,660,736, forward strand.
AAGACATGATATGCCTGCATTTCCCCAAACAACCTCTTCGTCCTCTCTGGCGGCGAAGATAAAATTATTCGCAACGTCAAGTCTCATTCGTCCGATGCACATGCTCTTTACAGAACCTATCGTCGGTTTCGTCTGTCTCTACATTGCATGTGAATTTGCCACTCTATTCTCATTCTTTGCTGGAATCCCTTTTGTGTTTCAGAAGGTCTACCAATTTGGAATCGAGGAATCTGGCCTGATCTTCATGGCTATCGTGATTGGGTGTTTTCTCGGTGCTTTCACCATAATCCTCTGCAACAAGCTGCTCTATCATCGGAAATGCGTGCAGTACATGAAACGGTCCCAGTCAGTCCCGCCGGAGCTGCGATTATACCCCTCTCTATTGGGTAGCCTCGCGTTGCCTATCGGTCTTTTCTGGTTTGCCTGGACTTCAAGAGCCGACATCTCATACATCGTCCCAGCAGCTGGAACCATGGTCTTTGCTACAGGAAATACGTGCATTTTCATTAGCTCAACACAGTACATTGTTGATTCATATCCGTCATCTGTCGTTGCTAGTGCGATGAGTGCAAACAGTGTAGCGAGATATGGATTTGCAGCTGCCGTCCTGCCGCTTTTTACGATCCAGAGTGAGTACCAAATATTCAAATCTCAAGATTCAATTGAATCGACATGGAATTTACCCACTGGCTAACTCTCGCTCAAAAAGTGTACGATACCCTAGGTGTAAGCTGGGCGTCAAGTCTACTTGGATTCGTTGCCCTGGTTCTCATCCCTATTCCCTGGCTGTTCTTTTTCAAGGGCAAGCATTTGAGAGCCTCGAGCAAATTGACTGAGGTATCATCCAGCTAGTGAAGGATGCTCTCGTATGTATCCAGATTCCCGTCTCTCAATAGACATCAGTCACCACATGTGCATAGAAGACCAAGAATTCACTTTATTGCAGTCACTTTCCCTTGCTCGTTCCTCTCTTGGTCATAATGAAAGCATACAAATTCGCGCTAGCTACCCTGACTTGATTTATTGGTCAATTTTAAACAAAGTAATTAAGTATCATTGTTTCTAGTCAACTTGGCTTAATAGAACATCGTTTACTTCACGTAACATAATCATAAATCATGACATATTAAACACGCTGGGAGCCCAGAGTCTTGGAACCATCCAGATCGGAATCGACACGAGGGTCAAGCTTGTTAGCCATATCACTGTCATGAGGACCGACGGTGCTCTGACCAGTGTAGCTGCTGCCAGCAGCAGCTCGGCCACCGACATTCTCCTTCTGCGACTTCTCAAAGTTCTGAGTGGTAGTAGGGGCCTTGCTACCAGAGAGGTGCATCACATTACCACCGCCGAGACTTCCCTTGTGGACATCCTGGTCGAACTGCGAGTTACCAGAGTATATAGCCTTGCTGCGGTCGCTGTCGACGCGGGGGTCGGCCTCATTGGCGATGTTGCTCTTGTGGGGACCGGCGGTCGACGAGGCAGGGCCAGTGGAGGCAGAGTAGCGGTCGTTAGGGGTATCGCTGTCAACGCGAGGGTCCATCTTGTTCTCCAGGTTGCTGGAGTGGGGGCCAGTGGTGGAGGTGGCAGGACCGGTGGAGGTCGAGTGGGTCGATGGGTGGTGAGAGGCGACGTATCCAGCTCCAGCGCCGGCGGCGGCACCAGTGGCAGCATATCCTGCACCGTGGCTAGAAGTGCTGTGGTGGGTGTTACGGCCGTCCAGGTCGCTGTCTACGCGAGGATCCATCTTGTTGGCAGCGTTGCTGTCGTGGGGACCGTAGTTGGAGGATCCGGTGGAGCCGTAGGTGTTGCCAGTAGAACCGTAAGCAGCGCCAGTGGCTGTAGGGCCGGAAGTGTAGGTGTTTCGCGAATCGAGATCGCTGTCAACGCGGGGATCAGCCTTGTTGGCAAGGTTGCTGTCGTGAGGACCGTAGTTGGAGGATCCGGTGGAGCCGTAGGCGTTGCCAGCGCTACCAGTAGAACCGTAAGCAGCGCCGGTGGCAGTTGGGCCAGTAGTGTGGGTGTTTCGCGAATCAAGGTCGCTGTCGACGCGAGGATCGGCCTTGTTGGCGAGGTTGCTGTCGTGAGGACCGTAGTTGGAGGATCCGGTGGTGCCATAGGCGTTACCGGTGGAGCCATACGAGGCACCAGTGGAGGCGTTTCGCGAATCAAGGTCGCTGTCGATGCGAGGATCGGCCTTGTTGGCGAGGTTGCTGTCATGAGGGCCATAGCTCTGAGAGGTTGAGCCAGTCAAGTTGGATCGGTCGCTGTCGACACGAGGATCGGCTTGATTTGCGACATTGCTATCGTGGGGACCATAGTTGGAAGACTTGGTGGAGTCGTAGGCATTATCGGAAGTGCCAGAATACTGGTCAGCGTTCTTCTCGGCCTTCTTCTCGGCCTTCTCCTCCTTGTGGTGGGCGATGGTGTCCTTGACCTTGTTGACAATGCTAGACATGATGAATGATTGAGACTTTTGAGTAGACTTTGTAATTCGGTTGGAGAGAGGGTGTATGAGGTTGATGATTCGAGGTGGTGAGCCTGAGATAGTAAGATAGTATGAACTGATTGGTGATTGATGGTGTTCTCTGAAGCTCTATCATGGGCTTTTTATACTAGACATTTCCAAAGTTGCCCAGTATTAAGACAGTGACGCCATGAATTCTCAGAGCTTGAAGTATATGACGTGCCCCGCAAACCGATCTTTATCAAGATCAGGTAAGTCACTGTTTAATTTAATTAAGTTCAAACGGGTCTGGTTGTCGACATGGGGGATGTGGAGATGAGATCCATGGTTGAAGCTCGATCGTAGCAAGGAACAAAGCGATGACAACGGGTAACGTCATTCGCGCCACCATTTACTTCTTTGCCTAAACATTCGAGCAACGTGAATATACTCAGCCCTATGCAAGCTCTGTGCACCGAAGCATGTTATCAACAGAGCTAGCAAATTCTACGTAATGATCGACAAGGAGATTTGCCATCACGTTTCATAAGCTGCGTTGATTCCCTGATCTGCCCCTATTTTAGGGGGATGCCAAGGCTGCGACCAGAGTAATCCTTTTAGCAGACGTGGATTGGACTTGGGTTTGTCTCCAATTCTTTACGTATAGGCATCATGTCTAATTTGATGTACCTATCGTAATCGGTTGGAAAAAGCACGCTTCAATCATTCCAGTCTGCATCTGAGACCATTTTCTGAGCCACTGACCGCATATTCGAACCTGGTTGAGGCTGACATCACCAATTCCACATCTCATATGGTAGAGTATCCCCGCTGGCCACGTTTATGGATGAATCGGTATAATTGTCCCCAACGACATGTATTGAGCAACAGGACCGCTATGTGTTTGCCAGATTACACTGAGCGGGCAGGAAGCGGACAGTGACGACATTCTTGCAGACACGTGATTTCAAACATAGGTGTGATGACTAAGCGCAACGCACCTGGCGAGATACAATCTGATTGGCTGGAGCGGGGACGAACTATGCCATGTGCTTGAGTGCATCCTTGGAACCTTGGAACCTTATCCATGCATAGATTCCCGACAGGATCAGGCATATCCAAAATACCCAGCAAATATTGAACCCAAAACATATCATCGTGGATGCAGGCTCAGTAGGACAGCAATGGTTCCCGTTCTTTGCATCAACGCTAATGCCAGTGCGGGCCTGCTTTTCCCTCCTGCTTCTTTTCTTCTAACCCCAATGTATGTATTCAACCGAGAAACCTTCCATCCAACCTCTAGTACCATTTTTTGCCAGTGTGAAGAATATCATTCGTCGATTCGAATCGGAGGAGAGGAGAGGGAGAGGAAAACAGTGTTGGTTGCCCCAGGCAGTGCTCAGACTTGAACTTTGTCATCACAATCCGATGGCTTCGCATCCAAAGGATTTTCAGAGAAAATGAACCCCTTCCCCACCCCCGAAGGACTTTCACGGAGAATGAATCCCCCATTTTCTATATCATCATTGCACTTTGGGGCTCCCGTAGTTTGCTTTCCTCTATGGTGAAAGGTAGACGGAGAGGAGTACGCCGGAGGATCACTACTCGCAGATAAGGCAAGTTAGAACAAGTATGGAGTGTCAATGAGCGAACCGAAGCCTTTTCTTACCTCGAATGGCCCGGAGGGGAATATCAAGACGCAAAGACGCAAATGGTGCGAGCCTTTACCAGAGTTTCCTTTGGCTTCGCCCTATTCAGGCATAGTTCACCATCTTTCGGGTCCCAACAGCTATGCTCTTACTCAAATCCATCCGAAGACATCAGGATCGGTCGATGGTGCACCCAAAGGGTTCCCACCTCCGTTCGATTTCACTTCGCGGTGTACGAGGGATAGTCAGGCGAGAATAGAATCAGCCGGGGCATCCCCAGTCAACTTGAATGCTCAGAACTCCAATAGTATTTTTCACCATGAAAAGTCTGATAGCGAAAACACTTTTCGTCATCACCGCATTCATAGCGATGCCCACCGAATGAACATCTCCTGTATCCTGAACAATCATGAGGACCAAGAGAGAACGCACTTCAAGTGTCATGGGATGTCAATAGTCGAAAATGGAACGTACCTCTTGGACTTGGTGGGATATAAACGGTGGAAACAGAGATTTCGACTCGTTGGGTTTATCTGTGTCAATCCAATCGAGAGTAACCCCTGGGCGTGAGGGCTGTGCATGCTTCGTCCTGTGGGCATGACGAGAAGCAAGTATGGATTGAACTTTCTTCGGATCAAGGAGTAGCCAGTGCTCAGTATGCATAAAGGTTTTTCAATAGAAAATCCGATGTAAATTGCTTGATCATCATTGCACCGGAAGGGACGCCCACGGTATGTATGGAAGACCCATGAAAAGCCAAAAGGGAGGTCCCACTTGCTCAGGGCATCTCCAACAGTCATGAATGAATAGAAATCTCTGCGAAAATCAGGCCATCTCCTGTCCAGGCACTGATCATTTAAACGGTTCCTCAGGTCCGGCCTGGCCCCAAGGCTCATTGTCACGGATAAATCTTCGCATAATCAAGTCCAGCACTGGTCATTGAAACTGCTCCTCAGGTCCATTGGCAGTATGGCCCCGAGGCCTCATTGTCACGGTTATCGTTGGGAGATTGAGACTGCGCTGCTCACTCCAATTGTTCCTCAGGTCCAGTCTGGACTCAAGGCTCATTGTCACTGATAGATCTTCGCCTACTCCTTAAGCCTAGCCTGGCCCCAAGGCTCATTGTCACTGATAGATCTTCACCCGCCCCTCAAGTCCAGCCTGACCCTAAGGCTCATTGTCACTGATAGATCTTCGCCCGCTCCTCAAGTCCAGTCTGGCCCTAAGGCTCATTGTCACTGATAGATCTTCGCCCGCTCCTCAAGTCCAGTCTGGCCCTAAGGCTCATTGTCACTGATAGATCTTCGCCCGCTCCTCAAGTCCAGTCTGGCCCTAAGGCTCATTGTCACTGATAGATCTTCGCCCGCTCCTCAAGTCCAGTCTGGCCCTCAGGCTCATTGTCACTGATAGATCTTCGCCCGCTCCTCAAGTCCAGTCTGGCCCTAAGGCTCATTGTCACTGATAGATCTTCGCCCGCTCCTCAAGTCCAGCCTGACCCTAAGGCTCATTGTCACTGATAGATCTTCGCCCGCTCCTCAAGTCCAGTCTGGCCCTAAGGCTCATTGTCACTGATAGATCTTCGCCCGCTCCTCAAGTCCAGTCTGGCCCTAAGGCTCATTGTCACTGATAGATCTTCGCCCGCTCCTCAAGTCCAGTCTGGCCCTCAGGCTCATTGTCACTGATAGATCTTCGCCCGCTCCTCAAGTCCAGTCTGGCCCTAAGGCTCATTGTCACTGATAGATCTTCGCCCGCTCCTCAAGTCCAGTCTGGCCCCAAGGCTCATTGTCACGGTTTTCATCGCTGGAAGTTCGAGACTTAGCTGTCCTGCGCTGCAAATTTCGATAAGGGTCAATGTGAATAGCTCCAATATCTCCAAGGAAAGGAGAGCTGGAGCAACGATGTAAGCAGCCTCTGTCAGTGCTCAGATTAACCATGTTGGAGTCACGAATCCAAATTCCCAAAGACCCTGTTGTTTCTCATCATTGCACTTCAGGGTCCGCACATCTTGAAAAGCATGGATCGATAACCAAATAGAGCAATAGACCTTCCCCAAGGATATTCGAAGATTGAGAAAAGAATGGGTGATCTAGGAGAAGATGAGATTAGCAGAAAAGAGGGTGTAATCTAGGGGAAGATAGTATTAGTAGTAGGATCAGCAGAGATCCAGGACCAAGAAGGGAGAGATGATAAGCAGGAAGTGGCAGAGTTTCTGAGTAGTGCTCAGTGCATGTTTTTGTCATCGCCGATTCGCAAGACACGACCCTCATACTGAGCTGGGGCAGGGTCGAAATGCATTCGGAAAATGGAACGACGTGATTGTTCATCATTGCGCTGGCAGGCATGCCCACAGTATGAAAGGATAGTCCATGGAAATCGGATGTGTCCGGCGTTGGATATCTCGAATGCTTTAACGGTGAACGGTGCCACGTAGAAGCGGAAAGGCATCACTAGTAACATCAGTAAAAATTGGTAAATACGTTCACCTTGATCGTATAAAGACCCAAAACACAGTTGATCTGAGTTCAACCTGAATAAAAGGTATCACTAGAGTTAGATATGCTCCAAACCCGTGGACTGCAAGTATTAGTAATAAGGGACAATGTAAGTCACCCCAGTCAGTCATGCTCAGTATGCGGTTTTCTCATCATTAATCAAAGAACACGATTTTTCCCCAGGTTAAGCTAGAGTCTCGGTTCGATGAAAGGATACTCAGCGTGAACCCGCCCGTTTTGGTCATCATTGCATCGACATGGGGCACCCACAGGAGGAATAAAAGATTTGACGGAGGGATGAATACTCACCTTGAAAGACTTCAATCGAAAAAATAGTATCAACTAATAGTAGGTCAGCTGCAATAGACGTTGTAGCACATAAACTTACATTCGCCAGCTATGAGTAAGGAGAAGGGCCCTAAGAGACAACATTAGTAGCCCCAGTCATACTCAGTAAGTATTTTCGTCATCATCGATACTCAGAACACGACCCCAGGCTAACCTAGGGGCTCGGTCAAAGAGCACTCCGAGGTAAAGCTCATTCATCATTGCATTGGCATGGGGCAGCCACAAAGGGAACACAAGATTCGATGGAAGAGAGAATAGTTACCTGAAAGTAATTCACAATCGAGAACTTGAAGGCAACTTGAATATCAACTAAGACGAGATCAGCCGTAAAAGGAGTCGCAACAGATAAACTTACCTTCTCCAACAACGAAATCGGAGAAATGTACTCGAACTAACCTATAGATCGTTGTCAATAGCGGCAAGGGCACTTACAATATCGTATCGCTCCGTGCAAAAGTTAGTGAGTCGCGGTCGCCGTCGCTGAAGTATGCAAGTAACTGATTTTCGGCCTGTGTGTGCTCGACCTAACCTATAGATCGTCGTCAATAACGGCAAGGGCACTTACGGTATCGTAGTGCTCCGTGCAAAAGGTAGTTGATCGCTTTCAACTGGTCGCAGGCGCTGAAGTATGTAAGTACGTGATTTTCGGTCTATGCGTAGTCGCTGTCGCTGTCGCTGAAGTATGCAAGCACTTGATGTTCGGCCTGTGTGTACTCGGCCTAACCTATAGATCGTTGTCAATAGCGGCAAGGGCACTCACGATATCATAATTTTCCGTGCTGCGAGAATAGGTTAGATGCTGCGAGAATGGGTCGGATGCAAATGTGGAAGGGTTTCAACGGTAAAGGATATTTTCGGAGAGTGCAGACAGCCCCAGTCAGTGCTCAGACTCGTCAAGTTTTGTTGTCATTGGTCCAATGGGTGTCACTGGTCCAAAGGGCCTCGAATTAATGAGGTAAAGGCTTGAATATTCATCATTGCACTGTGGGGAGCCCAAACTTTGCTGCCTTTCCGCCATGATATCGTACAAACGTACTCAACCTAACCTAAAGCTCATTGTCAATAGCGGCAACCTTGGAAGGGCACTCATGAGATCGTAACGTTTCGTGCAAAACCTAGTTAGTCGCAGACGCAGATTTGGAGATAAATGACGTTCAGCCACAAAATGGTACACACGTACTCGACCTAACCTAAAACTCGTTGTCAATAGCGGCAAGGGTACTCACGAGATTGTAATGTTCCGTGCTGAGAGAATTGGTTAGATGCAAATGTGGAAGAATGTCAGCCGTAAAGGATATTTGCGGAGAGTGCAGGTAGCCCCAGTCAGTGCTCAGACTCAAGTTTTGTTGTCACTGTTCCAAAGGATCTCAAATTGTCCAAGGGTCTTGAATATTCATCATTGCACTGTGATGCGCCCACATTTTGCTGCCTTTCAGCCATGATATCGTACACACGTACTCGACCTAACCTATAGATCATTGTCAATAGCGGCAAGGGCACTTACAATATCGTAGTGCTTCGTGCAAAATTTAGTGAGTCGCGGTCGTCGTCGCTGAAGTATGCAAGTAACTGATTTTCGGCCTGTGCGTACTTGACCTAACCTAAAGCTCGTTGTCAATAGCGGTAAGGGCACTTACAATATCGTAATGCTCGGTGCAAAAGTTAGTTAGTCGCTGTCATCGTCGATGAGGTATGCAAGTAAATGATGTTCGACCTGTGTGTACTCGACCTAACCTATAGATCGTTGTTAATAGTGGCAAGGGCACTCACTATATCGTAATGTTCCGTGCTGCGAGAATAGTTTAGATGCAAATGTGGAAGGATGTTCGCGGTACACGATATTTTTGGAGAGTGCAGGCAGCTCCAGTCAGTGCTCAGACTCAAAATTTGTTGTCACTGGTCCAAGGGATCTCAGAAGAAATGTCTCATTGAATAGTCATCATTGCACTGCGGACGCCCACATTTCGTTGCCTTTCAAGACAGCCAACCCCTCTTGAAGTATAGAAGAATAGTCACGGCCAATGTCGAAATTTGGGTGAGATCAGATTGATACTCAGGGCAGACAAGCCAAAGAACGGCGTACATACCAAGCCCATGAATACCTTTCGTACTGTTGAAGACGTTCTATTTTCACGGAATCACGGTGGGCGGAGGGTACTCTGGAACTCGTAGTCCAGGAGGAAGAAACTGGTCTCATCTGGGAATGGTGACATTAGTCCTAGACAAGGGGGCACACTGACTTGCTTTGGAACAGGCATGGAAACAACAACGGAGAATTGAACACAAAAAGCGGCCGAAGTATCGTGACTGGTCTCATCTGGGATTGGTGATATTAGCCCTAAACAAGGGGGTTCACTGACTTGCTTTGTAACAGGCATGGAAATAATAAGAATTCAACATGAAAAGCGGCCGAAGTATCATGATTGGAATCGCGGACGGTAGCGAGGAGACTGGTCTCATCTGGGAAGGGTGACATTAGCCCTAAAGACAAGGGGGTACACTGACTTGCTTTGTAACAGGCATGGAAACAATAATGGAGAATTGAACACGAAAAGCGGCCGAAGTATCGTGACTGGACTCGAGAACGGTGGCGACCTCGAGGCTTGCGGTAGTCCTGATGCTTGGAAGTGTGAGAATCTCTGACTAGTGCTTTGTAAGTTCTTGTCATCAAAAATCCCTAGGATCAGACCGCAGATTGTTAGAATTCAATAAAACACATAGATCGGTAGAGACAATGGCGCCATGGATTCCAAGAATTCATCAGACTAGAAGGAATTGATAACATCATGTGCCCGTCGGGGTAGGTATTCAAGACACCGCCCTAGATATCATCATCTTCTTGGAAAAAGAGGAAGAAAATTGCGATCCAAAATGATTCAATGACAGAACTTACCGACGTTTTGTCCCGGAGAATATAATTGCATGGATAGCAGGCTTTCTTGCAAGGAACGTACCTTCGAAGATCGGATGAATCTCGAGGCAGCTCAATGCTTTATCAGGCGGGAAGTTATCGTTTCGGAGTCGAGGTCTCACAGAGGACACGACGGACAAGGGCTTGGATATCATCATTGCGCAGCGAAGAACGAAGGGCCGGAAAGCGGACGCACGGGGGTACACCATGTAACGAAGAAGGAGGGTTTTCTGTCAGTAGAACCAGGGGTTAGCTCAAGTAAACAATATCATTGATTCAATATCCATGGAATCTCATTGCTTCATATGAAGCACTCAATGCTAGAAAAAAAAATCAAAGGGGGAACCAACTCATCTGATTCGGATAGCTTCAAGCTGGAGAGCCAATCGCAAGGCTCACGAAATCTCAGGGCCGCGACAAAATGGAAGGAGATTCTTTGGACAAAAAAGAGGTTAGCCCAAGTCAATGATGCACGACTTGATAGAAAAGTGTTCCCATAATCTCACTGCATCATAATGTCGGCTATATGTTTCATGTCCCGATTGGGGGATCAGTGATAGCGTGTTTTTGTGTAATCATCGCATTGGACACACAACATAAAATCAACGAGGGAGGGAAAACACTGGCCTGCATCAATAGTATAGTAGATGTAACAGATGCATGTGGAAGGTTCAGCGAAGTGGAAACTCGAAAGGACTCCCTAGGTATGTGAAAGCCGACAAGTTAGTAGCACATGTACTTGGACGTTTTGAATACGTAGCCAATGATCCATATTATCCCAATGCCTCAGAAGAGCTCTTTCTGGTTTTTATATCACTCCCCCATGAAGAGGATTCAAAGTGTAGTAATCCAATTTTGCTCATCATCGGATTGGCCAAGTAAATCAACGAGGGGGAGGAGGGAACTCACGTGGATGTAGTACACCTTTCAGCATAACACAGACGATTTGGGGACCTGGAAGCTATGAACAGCCCAGAAGTCAGCGCACGTAAAGAACTTGAAGGCTTCCAATTATTAGCCAAGGGTCCATATGATCTCAATGCGCTAGTCGAGCTTTTTTCTTTTCATCCCCCCATAATGAGGATCAAAGTGTAGTAGTCTTTGCTCATCATCGCATTGGGTAAACAAATAATGGTGGACTCGGAAAATGGGACAACACTCACATAGATCAGTTATACTATGCAACTATGTGCATAGACGACTTCAAAATGTTGGGGGCTTGGAAGAAGTCTGCCAAAAAACCAGAAGTTAGCCCAGGTAAACCTTGGAAGAATATGGTTGGCCCCTTATTCATAGATCCAAATGCTTCATCAGATAAAGGTTTTTGCTTCAAGGTCCTTGTGGGGCTGGCTATTGGCCTGCAGTCAAAGGTCATCATTTTGTTGGAGCATTTGAATAAGAGGCCAAACCACAAAAGCAGAACTCACAAGTAAGCAACACAGCATATGGTGATCATCTGAGAAAATAATAAGTAGGCACAAGTAAAGAATGCTTCGAGTCGATACCCAGGCGTCCATGGGCTTTCAATGCTCAGATAGAGTATTTGTCACTCATCTAAGGACCCATGAGGTCCTTATCGGCGCAGGTATCTAAATCATCATTGCATTGAAAAATAGGGCTGAGGAAGAGCCCTAAGTCCTTCAACCCATGTTGGCAGACGAAACCCGCAGAAGCGATATCTGACAACCAAATGTTAGCGCAATTCAATAAAGAACGGTCGGATCGATGATCAAAAGTCTCTTATTCAATTGCAGACGAAAATAATCGTCAAAATCCTCGTAAGGATCTTCGCCGTCGAGGTGTCAATAAAGACATCATGGCATTGGAGAGTTCGGTTGAGAAACTAAACCGCAAAAATTGGACCTCGCCAGCCCAAGTCACATTGGACCAAATTCTTTTTTTTTTTTCAAAAACTATTAAATATGAATTTGTTAGCCTGAATTTGATGAATCGTGAATTAAACATCGAGTATACCCTTGAGGGTTGCGCGATGCCAACGTGGGGAGGATGGAATCGTGGTGGGGGAGAATCATCCAAAACATCATCAACTTCGAGGGAAGACTCACCTGTTTCATCCAAATCTCATTAGAATTCGAATGAAACCCTATCAAGAGATGATTAGTTTTATCAAATCTTTTCAAATATCATCAAAATATTGATGGATTCAAGTTGGGGGAGATCTCCGGCCTTGGGAGTTGATGGGGGATGGTGGGAAGTTGAGGAGGGAGAGGAAGTTGAGGAGGAAGAAGAGGAGGAAGAGGAAGAGAAAAATAAAAGTGGGAGATCCCCTCAAGTAGGCAACGATCAAAACAATTCAATGATGAGTCGACAATACGACTAAGCGATTGGGGATTGGGTGGTGATGGGGAACATCTACACGGGTTACGGTGGCCTCGGAGCCTGAGGGGGGGGAAGGAGGACATATGGCGCGAATCCCTTCAAAAATCAAATGATATCAGGTTATATGGATGGAATTAGAGTGCATTAACTACAATAATTAAAGTGGCATTGACAATCATTGCTTTAAATAGTAGATATAGTCCGCGTATCAGTAAAGCCCTAAGAGTTTGGATAGGTTGATACGAACGCATTGGGACAGTCCTAAGGTAGGAGCTCTGTTTAGGCTTAGTTAGGGCTATTCACGCGAGATGGAGCTATTGGATAACTACAAAGACTAAAAGTATAGCAAAGTACGATTATGTAGACTTAGTAGGGAAGGGTTGGAATCCGAAGAGAAAGTTAATAGAGCAGAATTGTCCTGGTACAATTGTTCTTGGCTAGGTAAATATGAGTAAATAAATTTTATCATGTGTTGAAAATTCATGAGAGTGGCCATAGAAGTAGATCGAACATTTGAATGAGCTGCACATGCATTCACAGGATTAACGTACAGTATCATGGCGCGACAAAGCCCTAAGCGGGCACAGGATCAAAATTCAACACCTGACTAGCAGAAGTGGCACGGTTCTAGAACATTTGAAAGCTCAGGATCTATCTAATTTGGAGCATTCTATACTCTCCATAGTTATCAAGCTATTACTTTTCTAGTATTCGACCAACACAGGATGAATTGGCTTATGCCAATGTTTTGGCCTACAAGTTTGGACGTTTGGATGGGATCAGATCTCAAAAGGATTTATTTCTAATAATCAAGAGTTTGATAAACAGGGATGCATGATCAGAGTTTGTACGTAGAAAATCAATTATATGGATGAATCCACACAATTGATATTGTGCTAGTATACGGGGGTGAGGAGACCTCTATATTAAAGTTAACATCTAGGTTGACTCGATATTGAGGAAGAGCCCAGGCAAGAGCTCCACTTGTCCAGACTTTGACCCATAGAACGTTAGCTGGATTGATCTATTCTGGCTTGACAAAGACACCGTCTGTTTGCCAGCAGTTGAGCCAGAAGGGACTTCGTAATTCCAAGGCCCATCAAATATAGCATCATACGCTCTCTTAATTTCCGAGTCGGTATCAGGAACTTGCACCGATACGGATGATACCCCCAGGACACCGTTCGGGTGGCGGGTGAGATGCGCATCTACTTCATAAGGAACGCGCTTTGCTCGAGGCGTTCTGTCGAGGCACCAGAATGGCATGGAGCCCGGCGCCACCGCATTGCCGAGAACATCTTTTGGCGTGCAGACTGCCCATTTTAAAATAGTTCCGTCAGGCTTTGTCCGACCACCAGCAATGGGATCGGTATAAGAAAAACCCGGGTTGTGGTCTTTGAAACGTTGCTGGATAACACCAAAGTCGCTTTCCGCGGGCAACGTGAATGCCCAATCGATTATAGTCCCCTCTTTTTCATTTCCCCATCGATGTTGACGGCGTTTTTCGGGGTCAATATGGTCGAAGAAGGCGATGAACTCAAGATAGACTCCATCCGGGAGGAGAATTAATTTGTTGGTTGTGAGTCCGTCTGCATGGTCACCTCCTGGGGCTAGGGTGAATTGGCCTTCGAGATGGGTCGAAATCCCAAGGAGGACTTTGTGAGAGACCAAGATAACAAAATGGTCAAGAATGGGGACTTTTGTCGCAGATGAAGACATGGTCATGGGACAAGGTATTCGGATTTTGACTGATTTGGGTCAAGCTTTAAATTTTAGCAGAGCCTATGTATGAAGGGTGGTTTTCAGGATGGTGTTGTCAAAGGGATTTTGCAACTTGAAGCATTTAAGTTCCCCGCACAAGCACGAGCTTGATGCGGAGTAAGCAGCGAGAACCCCGCATCTAAGTCATGCTTGGCTCCCAATTTTGCTGTAAATTTTAATTATGTTTAATATAGTATATGAAGCTCCTCATGTGTGTAGCTTATGGGTGGATTTCTATTCATTCAACCTCGGAACTTCCATTGAAGTTTGGCCGCATAGCACCCAAACACCAACAGCTTCAAATGTTCATGAGCCCCCTCAGAGCCATGATCCCAGAATTTTAGCACAACTTCATTTCGCGAGCTCGAATTATCGCCCAACAAAGGATATTTCGAAATTCATCGCACCTGCATTGGTCCAAACTCCTGAGCAATGTCGGCAAGGTAATTAGAATCCTCAACTGGTAAACTCGAGTACTTCGGGAACGCGTCGGGAACGTCTCGGCTCCGAAAAAAAGATCCCGATCGGCGATCGGAAAAACTAATTCACCGCTCTGTTTACCATCGACGAGAATCACTGTCCACGCCAGCAGGTGGTGGCTGTGGCCAAGTTCCTGTTTCATCCTAAGGTCCCATCGAGAAATCAGCCCAAAAGCCACTAGCTCATACGTTGCATGGAAGTGTGTGGAATGGAAGACCCGCTCGCTAAGCCCAATCACTCGGAAGGCTATCGTTTAGCGCGAACAGCCTTGCGAATCCCAAGATTTTAGTAACAAATTTTGAGACAAAAAAGGACGCTAATGATTCGCTAACTGCTCGGGCAAATCGAGCCGCAACGCTGGGGGCATCTAAAATGGGGCCAAAAAAGTTGAACCTCATTTAAATGTTCGAGCATTCCTCCCTCTCATTCTGACCAGGACACTCGCGCTGCTAAAGCTAACCCGCGTTTAAGCAGCGCGCCAAAGAAAAATGTCTCCCACTTTGGCCTCTGTGGGTATTCGCGCCCACAAAACAATCACCTCACTCTTGACCGTCACCTTTCTCAGCCTTTGGCTACTCGGGGCTACGCAATGCGTCGTCGTCGATGTTCTAGGGGAGGCGGGTTACCTCACATCCTTCTTGTCAATCAGTCTCCTCACCTATCTGATTTGTCGCTCGATCGTGTTCCTCCAAGGAAATAACCGAGATGGCTCGATGGCGTACCGGTTGACCAGTGCGCACCACCGACATTCACGCCGGGAGGCACTTCTCTCGTCAATATTCAGCATCGGCTGGATCTACAGTCTTCTCTGCAGATATCTCGTGTTGTTCCTCTTTACTATTTACAGCAGTAGTGTCCTTATCGCCCACAACTTTGGTGATGAAATTGCACTAGCTGAAGCGGAGGGTCGGTTGAACGACGACAGCGAAATGGACTTTGCCACTTCAATGAGCAAGGTGAAAGAGATGGCGGATGAGATGGGATTCGATATTGTTGAAAAGCTTGGATGGCTTCCTTGGAAGGTCATGGTCTTTTTTATTGCTATGTTATGGGTCACTCTTACCAGTTTGTTCTTGTATGTGATGCGTATTACTTGGAAGTCCCTGGCGGTTGTGCTTAGGGCTCCTCAGGAGAAACCGGCTCCTACCAAGTTATATGTGGCTTAATCTGTCTTCGGTACTTGAGATCGGAATATCAACTTCGAGAATGTATATACCACGCTCATTCTATCATATACCCTTGGGCGAAACGAGAAAATTGCAATGTAACGAGGTCCAACTTGAAAGCTTTGAAAAGAAATCTATCTCTTGCTGGCTATAAAAGTCTAAAATACGATGCTCCGGTGGATCACTCCAGGGATTCTGAACTCAAAGGGACATGATTGAGCTCAAGAACCAGGACCTGACCCTAGGGTACCGGCGTGACATGAACGAAATCATCCAGACCAAGACTTCCGCTTATTCATCTGCTGTTGAGCCTTCACCCTCGTCATTGGCCCAAAGGCCTGCGGCTGCGGCAAAGAAGTAGGCGTATCCGTACGTTGCGTATCCTGAATCAAGTGATCAAACGAAGCAGCACCTGCAACACGCGGCGTAAATGGGTCAAAGTCCCACAAGTAGCCTAATGTCCTGAGCAAAGACGAAGCAGAGTACGAAACCGTCTCTCCATCCGAGTTGGTTCCCTGCTGCTCGACGACGCCTTTTTCTACCCACGGCGAAATGAGGATAGTCGGGACACGACCTCCTAGCCGGTCGAACGAGAAAGTGTATTTCTCACCGTTGGGTGCCGTCTCAGAGTAGGTCAGGTCATCCGGCCGAGGAGCCAGAGGTGGTGGGACGTGATCATGGAAGCCTCCTGTTTCGTCGAATGTCAAAAGAAGGAGCGTTTCGTTCCATGTGGGACTGGCACGAAGCGCATCATATACGTTCTTGATAAGTGTCTCGCCGTCAGAAATGAGACCGGTAGGGTGCATTGAGGTCGTTCCGACGCCGCAACAAGATGGCTCAATGAAGCTGAAATCCGGCAGTGTTCCGGCCTTGATGTCGGAGTAGAAGTTATTCAGCGGTGTTGCCAGATCTTTGTTGCCACTTGTGAAGACCCAGTCAAAGAACCAGGCGTCTGCCATTTGCTCTGATGGGTCGGTGTAGTAGTTCTTCCAGGTGCGGTTTGTTTCAGTCAGCTGCTGGAAAATGCTGCGCTGGGTGAGGCCATGCGTATCTGCATCAAAGGCTGCGTCGTTGGTGCCGTGTCCAGCAGAGGTTCCAGACAGGACGTAAGCGCGGTTTGGGGCAGTAGGCTGGCGACAAGTCAGCAGGTGTTATAATAGAAATGGATACTGTACAAGCAAAGCCAAATGTGTATTGCCAGGGCCAAGGGTTTGTATGATCAACTTACACCTGGAAGATCAGAATGCCAGTGATTGAAAGTGAGAAAGTTTTGCACCAGGCTTGTTATCACAGGTACTTGATCTTCAGTATAATAGTTGAGGACCTGCTGCGCGAGACGAGTCTTGTTCACGTTCTTCCCTTCATACACGCGCAGCTGCTCATGCACGAAGCCTTTCTGAGTAGCTGTCAACGTGCCACTGGCAATATTTTCATTGTCAGGGGTGAAAGTGCCATAAAATTCTATGTTGTTCCCTGTAATGGTATGATCGGGATCGTCAAGAATGGAATCGAGATCTCCAGCTTGGCTACAGACCGTTCCTTGACTTGAGTCGGTCAGGTTGTAGGGGTTGCAGAATGGCCCGCTGTTGATGGGGTTGTCAAGACCGCTGATTTTCTGACCACCAAGCAGGTTGTCGACGGAGCGGTTCTCCATCTCCAAAACAACGACATATTTGATATTGTTTTTCAAGTTATCGATAGAGCTTGATGAGTGCGCGGAGCGCTTAATCGGAGACCCATGTGGTACAGCAGATGCTGCGGTCGCAAAGGCCAACAGGCCAAGGAGGGAAGGAGAATGCATGAGTGGCCTGTGGTGAATTTGACGTTGAACTTGAAGGGGACATGCAAAAGAAATGAGGTGGTTGAGATATGCCCCTGGAAGGGGTTCAGCCACGCAAACTTTATAGCGACCGGGTTGGATCAGGTGTTCCTCCGATCTCTCACATGGTCATCCCTTGTGAGTTGCCCACACTTGAGCACATCTTGGCCAAAGTTGCAATGCAGGATCACCCTTTGATCCACATTTGCTGCGGGGTATGTATCGAATATCTCCGCCGATGTCCAATTGGATTGATTGATATGGAGGCGTGTTCCGTGATTGGTGGATACCGTTCAGGGGCAGTCAGGAACCAGATAGCGGGCTTCCCGATGATTGTCGATCATGTAACAAACACTTTTTGTTAGGTAAAAGCTGGGTCATGTTGTAGAATAGAGATATTCATGTGGTCGGCTGGTATGGAAATGAAAGGAGAAGGTAGATGCGGAATGGCACATTCACAGCGGTGGCTGGGAAAGTCCGACGTTGCAGCCCTATGATTCAACCTCGGAAGTTGATATGGGTCTGCACCTAAATACATGCTGCGCGCTCGGAAAAAAATTTGCTTACTGTGGTTTGGATTTACCTTTTGCAAGACTGAATGAAGGTTGCATCGAGATCGCGTTGCATGTAACTAATGACAATCGGAAGAGCAAAGGGTCGTAGCCGACATTAATTAACCAACTTGACAAGTTAGGGAGTTGTCAACTGGTAGATCGAGACCCTATAAGCGTGTCTTCGGAGATTTTGACGCGTCTGACCTTTCAAAAATTGTCGTCAAATTAATCAAGAATCTTACTCAGAACTTTATGGCAAATAAGGCTCCCCGTCCCCTGGAGTCAGATTTGGTATTTGACAAAACAATAATTGAATCAGTGTACATTTTCGTAAAGAGTTCCAATTTTTGTTGAAGTAACGCGCTTGCATTCTGTGAGGGACAATACTACCTATTGAAGAGGGGAACAGTGGTGTGCCGTCAAAGTGCACGCGGGTCGATCCAGCAATGCCAACCACAAGAACAACACCAACTAGCACCTGCTGTAGCACCGGAATCGTCTGTAGGGGGTCGATCGGGGATGTGTAGGAGTGTGTATTTCTATCTAGTGTAACTGCCGGTGTCATACCGTATAGGTACGTCACGTACAGGGGGGGACGCTCTTCCCCACTACACTATGTACTGGATTTCTCCTAGCTTTCCTTATCTGTGTTTGATTTGTTTGAAAATGACAACTGTTCATGATGGCCAACTGTCATCATCTGCATCGGGGTCAATTCGAATTGGGAGATAGCGAACTTGAATCCAGCGAGGTGCTAGATTGTACCATCCGGTTGACCTGTTCAGTCTCACAGCTAAGATCCAAAGCCCCTCGAATTCCATGACTCGATGCAATACGCTGCAATGCAGACCTTGCCTGCGCTTCTTGATCTTCGCTCGCATATCCACTTTGCGGGACACTGAAAATTGGCCAGAGCAATGTAAGTGGACTGCCTTGACTCCAGCATGTGTTTGATCCGAGTACGGAACAGGGGCAGTATGAATGTCTACATTACCCAACGCAAAGGAAATGCTCTGACAGATCTCAGCAACCATATTGCTGATAATATTTTCGGGTAGATCAGTAGTTGCATTATATCCAGATAGTGCATCTTCCGGGTAGTCATTAAGAAAATGCAAATTCAGTCGACGATAAGTTTCAAGTAGTACCTGCTGGAGAATGATTCAAGTGCAGCGGTAATATATTGACTTAAATGGTTCAATGGTTTAGACGCCATGATTTGTCTTCCTCTAAGGGCAAACTGATCATATTTAAAGTCTAGGCTTACTATAATCAACAACCGTACTATATCTGGGGTCGTAATGCATCGCCCAGTACTTGTCCCAGATAGACCTTGTGATTGGCCCAACATTACCATCGCCGACAGGATTTCCATCTAAGGTCGTTATAGGCATGATACCTCCAGCAGTAGTAGACATGAATATTTCATCCGCCTGGTATGACATCTCAACAGGTACAACCTGGACAGAAACATCCAAGGAGAGAGCATGAGCAGCTTCGATAGCGGTTCTTCGAGTGACACCTTCTAGTACTCCCCGATCTGGGGTATACAAGCGGCCATCTTTAACAATGAATATGTTAAAGCCAGAACCTTCAGTGAGATTGACATCCCCGTCCGTCAAAAATGGATACGTAGCATCTCGATCTCGAGCTTCGAAAAGGCCTCGGATGAAATCGCCCCACTGCAGGTTTTTCACTGTAGGATCAATCGATCCTGGGGAGATGCGTTTAACAGTCCTTGCTAAAATTGCTTTTCCACCAATAGGCTGGATCGCAGGTTCCATCACCCATGTATATGGCTGCACAAACATGTAGATATTGTTGTTCAGAAGTTCTTCGGGCAATGCACCGCGGACAAACCTGAATCCGCGAGTCACGATAATCTCGACGAAGGCGTCCTGAATATCGCTTCTTCTGACCATGTCAAACAGGATCTGCTTGATTGTTTCGCGGGAAAGAGGCAGTACGAGTCGAATTTTCTTGCAACTCTCTTCCAGTCTTGAGATGTGATCATCGAGCCGAAAAAACCGACCGTCCCATACCGATGGCACGTCGTAAGTCAAATCACTGCGTAAAAATCCCTGATCCAGCAAAGGTATGCGGGCCTGCGATAGAGGGCAGATTTCACCTTCCACCCAAGCAACTCCATTTGAAAGGGGATTGTCGCTGATTGATTTCAAAGCTGACAGCCGTTTGTGATAACCGGAGAAAACCTCTGTCATGGAAGCCATGTTTTTTGGTAGCCGATAGTCCAGAAATGGCTGAGCTTTGAGCTAGTTCAAATGTTGTTCTTGAAAGATGATAGTTATATGAGTGATACCCGGAGCTATGCATGTGCCTTCAAGGGGTGCGGTCGTATAAATACTTGAGTAGCAATGTCATCACTAGATGCGCTAGTGGAAGATGTACCTGCGGCCTTTCGAACTATATCGGGTAATTTTAAGACGAACTCGTCCATGATTTCTCAATCACGGGGCAACGATCAATTACTGCATCGGGTAATTTGTCACTAGAAAACAAAATTTCCCCCTAACTATTGAAGAGGAGAAACGTAGTGTAGTGCCGTCAACGTGCACGGGTCGATCCAGCATGGACAACCAAGAAAACAACACCACCAACATAATACTAGTATCCAGGGGTCTCTGGTAGGGGTGGGATCGGAGAGGTGTAGGAGTGTGTATTGCAATCTAGTAACGACGGTCGCTATACCATACATCCGAAAATAACAGAACAGTACTGGTACGGTATATACAGGGAGAACACAGTTCCCCACTACACTATGTACCATTGATGTCACCATGACTGGAGCATTGGGAACAGTAATTTACGACCAAACAGCCTGGCCACCTCTGCGTATTGTTTACATGTACAAGGTTGCATACATCGTGAAACTACGGATGTGGACTTCATAGCTGTTACCTTTTCCCATTTCTTTCTATCTAGTGAGCTGTCAGTCCAAGCTTTCTCGTCCTCAAATGTTGACAAGCACTGCACATGTGAATCTAAGCACTTGAGTGATCAGGTGTCGCCACCTAAGCCTCAGGGAACCATTACACATGCACTGACTTGTCAGCTAAGAGTCTCATTCTAAGGCTATTAGCTGATATGTATATTTTCTATGCCTTGATTCTATGCCTTGATTTTGAATTGGCTTTTCCAAACATTTGTTGAAGTTGTTTAGTGCTCTTTGTGCAGGCATTGCTTATTTGTTCAAATGTTTACCACTGGAACGTGCACACATGTGCATGTGTATCAATTAATATATGCAAATACCTGGATAGTAGTTCGCCCATAATAGACATATAGATAGTATAGGAAGAAAATTTGAACATTCAAATCAATATTTGAAGGGTTGTGCCAGTTGACGTCTCTTCTACAAGCATTTGATCTGACATCAAAATTAGATGATGTTGCTAACCCAGAGCTTGAAATAGGAACAAATACTTGATTCAGACTACCTAGTGTAGTGGGGAAGAGCTTCCCCCCTGTACGTGACAAACCTATACGGTATGGTCACACCTGCTCGTACGGTATAGCACCGGCAGTTACACTAGATAGTAATACACACACTCCTACACATCCCCGATCGACCCCCTACAGACGATTCCAGTGCTACATCAGGTGTTGGTGGGTGTTGTTCTCGAGGTTGTCCATGCTGGATCGACCTGTGCACTTTGACGGCGCACCACTGTTCCCCTCTTCACTAGGTAGACTTCCGAGGTTTCATATTCCAAGCTCGAAGGACAAAATAATCGTTCGGGGGTCCACCAGTTGACGGCCCCGGGCGCGGTGGAACACCCAAAACCTACATGCACACACATCAATGTACAAGCAGAGGACTCGGATTTCAGTCAAGCACTTCAATTTTCACATGGAATGTTCCAAGATTGAGTGTCCGTACCTAGATACATACGTTCCATCACCTAAACCTCCGCACCAATTTTGTTGCTTTTGATGCCCTGGCTGGAAAGAGTTCTCTCGGCCACTCCCTCTGGTCCAACTTCTTCTATCATTTGACCCAACAGCGCTGTTGGTTTTCGTCTTCTCCAAGCCTTCCACCTGCTATGTGAAGCTCCATTCAGATCATTGAACAATAACTCCACTTCCTCCAGCGGTTTGCCAGCAGTCTCAGGAAATGCAAAGAAGGCGTGGACGAACATAACAGTGCAGAATATCCCAAAGATGATATATGTCTTCCAGGTAATGTTTTCAAACGCTGGAGGTACGAAATAACTCAACGCAAAATTGGTTATCCAATTTGCACTTGTGCACAAGGCCACAGCACGACCTCGGAGGTGCGAAGGAAATAGCTCACTAGCGTATGTCCAGCTGACCGGTCCCCAAGTCGCCGCAAAAAATGCAACGAGTATGTATGAGCATGCAATCACTCCTTTTGAAGGTGGGCCGGTGACGAGCATACTCGCAGCAGGCGTATTGTCGACGCCATTAGGCCCTGCATACGTCCCGTAAACAGCCAGTAATGCCCCGGCTGTGAAGAGGCATACACCCATGCCTGCCGATCCTACAAAAATGGACCACCGGCGACCCCATCTATCAGCCCAGAGCATAGCTGGTACAACCATTATGACGTTGACAACATATTCGATCGATGATGATACTAGTAGAACATTCCCTGTCAAGCCGGCCATCTTGAAAACGTAAGTAATACTTCGAAGGAGAACTTCAAGTCAGCCAAACGAAGAAAGATTGAGAATGTTGGGGAGAATCGTACTAATACATCATAACGTTCATGCCATTCAACTGGGACCAAATATGGGTGAATACCCCGATGTGTGTCCGCCAGATCATATCAGGCTTGAACAAAGCCCAATAGGTCTGTCCTTTGTTTTGGACATCCAATGCAGCAGCGGCGCGAATCTCGTTCATTTGGCTTTGTACCTCAGGGTGAGACACGTCTCCGACACCATGAACTAAAGTCAATACTTCCAGGCATTTATGCCACTCATCCTGTTGAGCGTACCAGCGAGGGGACTCGGGAAGAAAACCAATCCCAATTAATAAAAAAAACCCCTGGCAGGGCTTGCAAAGCCCATGTGACACGAAATGACTTTGGGCCATCAATGAAGGAGCAGCCATAGGATATGTAGAACATAATGGCGATACCCCAGGTGATAGCCCATTCTTGACCGGCGACTAGTCGACCACGACTCTTGGGGGGAGCTATCTCACTAACATATACCGGTACCTGAGCTGATAATAGGCCTACAGCGAGGCCATTGATCACACGGCCAAGAATCAGCATCTCGATATTTTGGGAAGCGCTCTGGAGACTACTCCCGATGAGCCTGTGAGGAAGATTGTAAGCCGAAGTGCTGTTTCTCAAAGATTCTGAACATTAAAACCCTCACCAGAGGATGCACGCTATTGTAATAACTTTCTTTCGCCCGAAGCGGTCCGATATAGTTCCTGAACATAGTGCCCCTAAACATGATCCTGCAGACATGCTCGCGACAATTGCACCTTGGACATCGGATCTAGGGCCTTGGCAAGATCCATCAGACGACTGATCGAAATAGCAGAGATATTGCTCCGTTGCCACAACACCTGACATGGAGGAGATATCAAAGCCATAAAGAGCACCCCCAACAACAACGATTGCAGTTATAAGGTAGATATTCCCAATGACCATGGTTGGTTCAAAAGTTATGAATTGTTGCTATTTTGAAGCCACAGAAGCAAGAGAGTAAGCATACTTCATTTCAGATATAAAGGTCGCTCTGAAGACCCCTTCCGTGATGTACACTATGCACGTTGATAGTGTCGTAATTACCGGATCAAGTAATTCTCAAAGTTTGAATTCCTCCAACATGCGGGGTAAAGCATATTTCCCAAACTCAAGAATGCACATGTGTGATGAATACCCTGCTTAGCAGTTGCTTTAGTCTTCTCCGAGGGGAGTCATGATGGCGGTTATGGAACTCTACGCCCCAATTTCAAGTATGGTGGATTGAAAGCTCTCTGCATCCCTAATGCAGCATTTCACTCGCGTCTTTCCCAAGTCGTCGGCAAGTCAATTATACCCTAGTTGCAGCCTCAAAGGGGTGTCATTATTGATTGATGAATGAGTTGTGCATTGGTCGAGCTCTGGCATTCATCATTCAAGCCCATTGACCGATGTTGGTCGCCGCGGAGTAAGCCTGAACAAAGTCACAACACGCAATGTATGAACTTTTGCAAGGTCTCTCACATCGATTGAAAAAGACACTCGAGCTAATGGAAGGGGACTGATATCTTCCAGAACCTGTAGCAGTCAAACATTGGACTCATTCAGCTGGTTAAGCCTTGCCACTGGGGGTACTGTGGGCCCAAATGTCGTTGGAGGACATATCGTGACGATATCAAAGGACAGCTCCTGTTCCCGGACGAAATTCCATGCCTCCAACTCTGCAAACCTTTTAGATCCAGGATATGCAACAACAGAGCAACTATTTGGGTCGATCGATTTCGCGTAAGATAATTGGTTTCAGTCGAATGATGTGTAGGTGAAGTAAGGCGGCGCCATTCGGTTGATATCAACCACCGCAGCAAAGGAGGAGGTTAAGACAATTCTTTTGATCCTAGATTCCCGAGCCGCTGCTTATAGGACTGATCTCACACCGTTTATCGCCGGCAAGATAAGCTCTTTTTCGTTATCCTATCTTAGGTGAATAGCTAGTCCAAAAAAAAGAGTCGGCTTTGATACGTGATATCATAAGCTGGTTTTCAACAAACACTCGCTGTATGGATCACAGCATCCACCCCTTTAACTGCATCATCGAGCCCTCCTGGATCGTCGAAATTTTGGATCTCGATGAAGTTTTGGATTTCCGAATATATAGGACGGGCTTGAATCATTTCGTTTCCTTTTGCCAAAGATCTCGTGGCACCTCAGACCCTTAGTCCGCGGCCAAGGAGGACATCAACAATATGGGCTCCAATGAACCCAGCTGCGCCAGTCACAAGAACAAAGCCTCTGTGCAAAGAAGATTAGTCTATCAAATTCATTGTTCTTCCTGAGGTCTTGACGGATTATGAAGAGCCAGTATGGTGGATCATAAGATTACTTTACATTTCTGAAGACATGACAGACAAGCGAAGAACTGAGAGGCTAAAGGCATGGGGGCCATGCGAAGAGACGAGTCTTGAAGGCCTGCGAGGTTAACTGGTGAATTCACAGGGGTCCATAATAATTAGACCCGTGGACCAACATTTGAACTAGCAACTCTGCCGACTAGTCTAAATATACGTTTCTCGGCGACTGGAATTACCATTTCTAGTATTTGCATGTGGCCATGTCAAATATTCCTGTTTTGGGTGAACACTGGCCAGCCAGCCGGCTTCCATGTACAATACAGCGTGATAATACATGACAAAATATTCCTCCTCAGCGAAAATAAGCTGCAAATTTACCTCCAAGTCACCCAAGTTTGAATCGTTTTTCAGGCCCAATAGCTCGATGCTTCTGATCTATTACTGATCCCCACCAAATCAAATGCGGATGAACGGAAGACGCCTGCTGTTTCCAAAGATCTCTCAGCAACGAACCAGCATCTGCAAATGGTTGATAGCCACTTTTTCGGTGCCACATATCGCAATACTGGAGCGCGGTTTCACGATACGCCGAATCCGAGAGTTCTGCTCCAGCAAAGAACACAGGCATGAGAACCTGTTTTGAAACCAATGCCGAGAGCCGGCAAACTCGCACATGGTCCAGAACCTTTCGGGCTAGAATTTTGACTTTTCCGGAGGGGGCTTCGACCCTGTTCCATCGGAATACTCTCTCTATGTAAAGGAGTAAAGCATATTTCCACGCTTGGAAACAGTGCATCCTGTCTTCCTGGTGGTGGACCTCTTCTTCAGTAGCTTCATTTTCGTTTCTCACAGTACAGTGAGAATTCCACCTTGCTATGCCATCTGCAATTTTATCAACAGCCCCGGTGTCAAAGGTCGTAAAACGCATTCTCGCGACTATTTCTTTTTCGGCTGCCATATGCGCAAGTTGAGTCATGTTGATAAAAAGATCACCAGGGCACCCTGTAATATCAAAGAAGGACCATTCACCTGCCTTTTCTAAAGGTAGCAAGGTGTCAAAGAAGGATGATGGGAATACGGGATTTTCGCGACATGTCAACGCGATAGTCACATCCCACCTAAGATCCCGTTAGTTGCCCGGTTTGTCTCGGGAATACACCTTGGGAGAGGCTCGCTATCAGATAGACATACCAGAGACATATAGTAAATTGTGTTTGCAGCCCAATTGATCGCACCAACGCGTTTGGCCCGCCGGCCTCTTCCAGAACTCCAAGGATCCGAGAAAGATAGTTTGTCCACTTTCCAACAGCAGTTTGTGCAGCCTATATAGGATGTCAATATACCTGTCTGTTTGAATTCAGCGGCAACAAAACATAGCGGTTGGGTTGAACGAGATACCTCGAGCTGTTGTGTAAAGAATAGACATACCTCAAATGTGAAGAGTAACGTCAAAGTCTGAGCCAGATCGCTACATGGTAGACTTGAATGACGGCGACGATTGCATTTCAACTCCATCTCTGAAAGTGTTTCTGCGGCATTTTGGTGGAATCGCATTTCGCAACTGAATGTGTCCTGTGGGTCCTCGCGATTTCTGTGATAATATGCTATGGCAAGGAACCCATGCAAGAGAGCACTTGATGCGGTGGAGGACATTTCGTGGCAACGAAATGGGTTTGACGGGAAGTCGGAAGTGATAGGAAGGGCACAGAAATTTTGGTTGTCTGAGTATCACGAATCAGTGAAATTGCATTCCTCAAGGCCTCTTTCTCATTCACGGACGGGGCTGAAGGTATGGAAAGGGCTCACTGACATGCCTCCAACAGGTCATATACGGGGGATGTGAACTGTTCCGCTGAAATTAATGAAACATCAATCGCGTTATTACTTGACTGATAGCCAGGACTGGCTAAAGAAAAATTTGTTTCATCTGACATCTGTGCCTCACGATTACGGTCCCCGCTATCTGGAGGATTGGATGCAGGTGCTAGGCTGGTTGCAGGCTGAACCAAACCGTGAGATGGACTGGATGTACAAAAGATAGTTCCAGACGGTGGAACAGAGACACGGTTCTTCGAGTTGGGGCTCTGTTCTTGACAATTTGACTCTTGAGCTGTTTCCTCGAGACTTGTGATCCAAGACAAGGATTCATGTTGCCAATTCATATCACAATCTGTAGTCTCTGCATCCAAGATCGCTTGCAAGCCGGAAACGTTCGCAAGTGGACAATCCCAAGTGCCATTCAGACTTGAAGCACTCTCAACAGCACCTGGTAGCGTCACCTGGCAGGTAAGCCAGTCCGAGTCCCGCGCGAAACACGCGTCGTCACCCTCTTCGATGAAATTTTCATTAGAAGATGGTTCAGTAGGCATTAGCGATCGCATGGTGTTGTCATTTTGGTTGCGAGTTGCAGTTACATCACTGCGTTGGTTTCGGTTGCTCTTCACCCACCCCGGATTCGGGCGTCGCTTTTTACGGGCTCGTGGTGTCACAAATCGATATTTGCGGTTCTGACTTCGGTCCATTTAGTCTTTCAGATGTGTTCTGGCGATTTCTGTTTCCACCCTAGTTTTCAGAATCAGAGGCGTGCGTAAGAATCAGAAGGTATGCACATGACAAGGGGCGAGTCGGCAACGGAGACCGCCTCATTCGATCCCCCCCGCTTAACCCCGCCCATCCCCATAGAAACATGTGGAACCGACCTTATCAACAGGTATGCGACATGGGGTGGATTTGAACTTCAGCCGTGTTTAGTAATTGTTAGTCCCATGGTCGGATTTAGGACTGGTCTCATTGATAAATTTTGCTGTAGTGTAGATACGGTATTTAGGCTAATTTATCAATTGATGTCGGTATTGTAGTGAAGAAAGTTGTCCTCCAGTATGTGACATGCCAGTATAGCATGTCACACCGGCCTTGTATGGCTATAAGCAGCCACAGTATTAGATTGCAATACACGCTCCTACACCTCTCTGGTCGTAACCCTACGGGTCGACCTTACTGCTATTATTGTGTTGGTTGGTGTTGTTCTCGAGTTGTCCATGCTGGATCGACCCCTGCACTTTGACGGCACTTCATTACGTCAATATGTACGTATAGACCTCAGCCCAGGATGAGCTATCTTCAAACGTTCCAAGGCTTCAATGTTTCCAATGTTGCCTCAAGTGCTATGCACACCTGCACATGCATATCGATACGCAGCACTTGAGTGAATCCCCGTTTCTGACGCGAGTTGATTAGGTACATTCTAAGATCTTATCAATTGGGCAGTAAAGCCTGTAGGATGTGGGTAAATCTGCAGGGGTTCATTTTCCCATATCCAAGATCTAAATCAAATACCTACTCCCATGATAACAATGCAAAACTGATTGTCTCAACTCGTAGCAGTTATTGAGCGAGTTCAATGTTGTACTGTAGGTCGGGCCGTATACTTTCTATAGAATTACCAAATATGAAATCAAGATATCCCCATTCATGGAAGTAGAGAAAAGTAGACTGTAAGATTGCAAGTCAAGTCGGGAAGTGCATTGGCAATGATATCGACTGTGATGCTGTGACGGACTTTTGAGTATTGATGGATGCACTATTCGGAGGCGTGGAATGATTGGCCATTCCACAGGAGACCACCATTTGAACAAAGAAAGCATTTGTTCAGTTCACCTTCCAAATGTTCGCTGATTCTATTATGAAAGAATTAAGTCATACCCTGCCCATTGCCCGGGATCAACTGTGAAGAATTTCTAATCCTATTCCAGGATTTGCCCAGGTAGGTTCATCTCAATTTTAGCAACAGCACCGTTGCCGGTAGCCCAGATTGTGTCATAGTTCTCGCCAGTCCATATGAAGTTCTGGGTGTTGAATCCTGTCTGAATCCTCAAAATGAGGCGGCCATTGGAATCGATCACATCGATTCCTGCACCCGTCGCAGTCAAAATATACCCGTTCCTCGCACATCGTACCCCATCAGTCGCTCCGTTTCCAGCCATGTAAAGCACCCGCTTGCTGATAGGATGAGTAAAATCATCTGAAAGCTCGAACTTATAGATAGTTCGTCTCCCCGCCGAGTTCCAGGTGTCTTTCTTTCCGCGGTCCTCAGGGGCATTTGATCCGGAATACGCACCTGGGTTAGGTTAGCAAATACGAAGATCTCATAATTGGAATTCGCAGCACCTACCGCTGTCCCCAAGATACAAATATTTACCATCGGGACTGAATGCGATCCCGTCAGGCTGTACCAGAGTTTCGTCTATAATGTAAGTAGACTTCGTCTTGGGATCAAATCTCCAGGTGGCAGTATTCAGCTGGGGAGCAGTGTCCGTAATACCAGTATACCACGAGTAGTCTACAGGGACGTATAAGTCGAGGTGGAAAAACCAAGGGGAGTTATGAAAAGCATACTGGGGTCTGTAAACCACACTTCCTTCGTCACGGGATGGACTGCCAGGTCGTCGATAGTGTTGAAATAATAGCCAAAGTAATTGTTGAGCCAAGTCTTCGTTTCGTTTGTTTCGGGGTCCCAGGTCTGTAAAGAAGGCTTGAACTCCAAGCCGGAGGAATGGTTCCCGCCAGATGCTCCAAACCAAACTAGGCCGTCGCTGTAGTAAGCTCCATTTGGCACGTAGATTGGCGGATTTGTCGTGAATTCAGAGAGGACTGGGGGTTTTTGATTCAAATCCACAGAGAGTAATGGCAAGTGATCGACAGCGAGCTCAGCGAATACCAACTTGTTTTGGTTTGGAAGATAAACCGGGGCCTCATGGACATCGTCGCTCACACGAAAGACAGTCTCTACTGAAGGCTGAGATCCCAAAAGCTCAATTCCCCTTTCGCGGTCGAAAACGACAAATTTGGCATCATGAATCAGGTCCCATGATGGATCTTCGCGATTGGTAATTGTAATAGCATCCAGCGACATTGTTGCAGGGTCAGAGGAGCTTCGCTCAAAATGATATCTTGGGAATAATTTCATTAGCTCAACTTCATATGTTGGAGGTAAGTCCGCATACGGCAAGACAGAAGCATAATCATTGACACAAACAACGTCATCAGGCCCGCAACTTTGAACAAGTGGTTTGTCACTTCCGAAGGTCGATAAGATGACCTGCGCATAGTTCATGAAAGCCCCAGCACTCAACGGAGCCATTTTGTGAACAAAGCCGAATTTCTTTATTGTGAAAAATACAAGACTGGTTGAGTTCGTTGTAGAATAAATATACCTATCAATAGTGATAAAAGGCGCACTCTAGGTAAGTACCAAGGCATTTAATATGAGGATGTTTTGCGGGGTAGAGACGACTTCAGGGGATTGGCATTTGGGTCTATATGCTCAATTTACCAAAATTGGTAATTATTTTTCAGTGATCCAGAACACCAGAATGCAGAACCCTAGAATGACGACATAATGCCTTTTCGCCACTTCTTTAGGGAGACCCTCAACTTTGGAACTACACTAAACAATTCAGACCGGGAGCAGCATCTAAATTGGCACAATTAAAGTTTCCAAAACGTGTAAGCTCATGATCAGGTGGCATATTTGTATCAAATTACTCCAAATAATACAGTGTCCTGGAGATAATAACAAAACATAGCAGAGTTTTCGAATGCCGCGCATTGCTTTCTGTAAAACAGACATGCTTCAAACTTAATTTTCAAAATCGCTTCTGCCATTCAATCATTACGTGGGCGAAGCTCTCCAGTAGATTTTCACCATGAACGTCATTTCCCAATATACCCGATTGTGTGATTGGGTATTACTATGAGAAGGATTTTTAATTCTCAGTGTAAATTATTCGACCTAATGTACTTCCAGGGTTGAGATAATCTGAAACGGAAACAGCCGTCCTTAGTGTTACTTTGCTTTTGGTGTTGTTAGGTTAAGCATAATCTCTCTTCGAGTGAAGAATCATACAGCAATAGATATCGTTCCAATTCTTTGGTATGAAGGAAAATTTGATATGAAGCAGAGAGACCATTGGTCGTCAAAAGCCTTCAAATTCTCGACTTCATGATTCATTGACAGCAGGAAGGGAAATCCAAGACACAACCATTACGATATACATCAATACGCACAATGGATGAAGGACAACTGTCCCAAATGCCTGGGCAAGCAATCCGACACAAAGCGGCATGACAGCACCCCCGCTACTTCCCACAGCACTAATCACAGAAAGACTCGGCAGTTGCAAATTAGGGGCCAAAGTATTCCCGAATGTCCAGACCGCACACGGGTATACTGGTCCGAGCAGGAAGCCAACCATGATAGTTGCCACTGAGCTGCCTATTAGGCTTTTCAAAAGCCAGGCCATGATTTGAAAAATAACGCACCCTATAGTTAGAATTGTTACGGAGCGTCTCTCTCCCAACTTATGGGCTAACGGAGAGACCAAAAAGCGCCCCATTGATATCCCAGCCCAGAAGCCCACTGTGACATACCCAACGATTGCTGGGTTGCCAAAACGATAGGAGATCAAGAATTCTATCATCCAACCAGACATTGACACCTCCGCACCCTGGTAGGCAAAAATGAACAACGCTCCAAGGATCGTTGTTCTGTTTTGAATCGCTTCTCGGAAAGCGCCGCGTCTGAGTTCGGTCGGCTGTTGATCTTCCGCTGAGCGGGTTTCATGCTGTGACGCCGAGCGTTCGTCGTGTATTAGAGGTTGGCGTTCTGAGTCTTCGGTCTCGGTTTCGTATCCGCGGAACAAGATTGATGACCCTATTCCATTCACGACGGTGCAAGAAAGTGCAATCCAGTAAAATGACGACCACTGAATCCCTTGCACCACAATAGAGGTTGCCAAAAGTGGACCTACAGTACCGCCAGCACCGTAGCATCCATGCAACAGACCCAAGGCAGAGGTCCCACTTTTTTGGCCAGTGCAGAAGACATTATTCAAGGCCAAATTGAGAGCCTCTCCCAGACCGATAAACCAAAATCCAATAATTGTAATATGAAAACTGATGTGACATGCTAGGAGCAGAAATCCAATTGTCATCAATGCTTGAGAGATAGCGTATGCCCCTGCCCTTCCCCTTTTTCGATCGACCGAATCCGCTTGAGGTGCTGCAAAGAGATAACCGAGGGCATTTGCAACAAATATGAGGGACACGACACCGTATGCGACATTGTAATCGGTCTGAATATATGGTAATAGGGCCCCGGGCGCACTGTCTGTGATTCCGTTGGAGAACCCCATCAAACAGTTGGAGATCAGCCGCCATCGATATCGCTGGGCGCTATTTCTCCTCCCGTCTTCTGAATCAATTTGTGATTCCCCACAATTCGTGGACACGATGATTGCTGGAGGCGTATCGCACTCGGGAAGAGGTTTATATGGCGTAATCGAGTCATACCCTTGGTTGGAAGCCATGTTGAGGGGGATTCTGCAAAGAGGGCTCAATAAGCTATTTGCTTAAGGCTGGGTGTAAAAACACTAAAGTGCGATAAAGGGCAGACTCGCTAGTGGGTTAATGAGATCCAAGGTTGAATTACCGAAACGGGAAGTTATTCATAACCGAATTACGCATTTTAGTAATTCCAGTGATGGAA
This sequence comes from Penicillium sclerotiorum, assembly GCA_911649655.1. NCBI lineage: Eukaryota > Fungi > Ascomycota > Eurotiomycetes > Eurotiales > Aspergillaceae > Penicillium > Penicillium sclerotiorum. Next base: position 3,693,280 of record CAJVRJ010000009.1, read on the forward strand.
TGTGGGGCTCAGGAACTCATAGAATGGGCACCTGGGATGCTTGTAGCACGCATATCTTATTTAGCTTCTTAGCTCTTGATTTCGAAAGTATTGACGACTCTGCGCTCCAAAAGTTCGGTTGATCAGTCTTATTTCGCTTGCAACACTTACGAGATGACGCATACTGACAGAGTACATTTCGAATCTGGGACTTTCACTCCTTACCGTGATGATGATACCCAGGCTAACCAGGATGATGCTGAGCTAGAAGCATCAGGATATACACGAGAGATGCCCCGACAATTTTCCATGTTCTCTCTGCTTGCTTTGGCTTATGCTTTGATCTGTACATGGAATGGGTTCGCAAGGTAAGTCGAGGCTGATCTCAATGCATGGCACGATTCTCAATTGAGTTTCACGGCTGATTATCGAAAGTGCTGTTGGCAATGGATTGAGACAAGGGTCTTCTTCCGGTAGCATCTTCATGCTTATTCCAGCCTCCTGTGTGATTGCAATCATATCACTAGGCATGGCGGAGCTCACGTCAGCTTTTCCTGTTGCGGGTGGGCAATATTACTGGGCTTTCATTCTCGCACCCCCAAGATATGCACCTTTTCTTTCATATATGTATGTGGCTTTCAATCTGAAACTTGGATGGTATTGATATTCAAAACTCTCAACTGGTCGACTAAATAAAGCTACTATCACAGTACGGCGGTCACTAGCGTTATCGGAATTTGGCTTGGCGGGGCTAGTACTAGCAATTTTATCTCAGGGATGATACTGTCCATTGCACAGTTTCTCCATCCTAGTTATGTTATACAGGCATGGCATAAGTATTTCGTCTACGTCACAGTCATTGTCATGGCAGCTTCGGTCAATATTTATGGGGCCCGCAAGCTTCCTGTCTTGAATCGTTTCAGTTGTGAGTGTTCATTGCCTCGAGCAACATTTTGAACTATATTGATATTTCAAAAGTCTGGTTCTCTATGGGCACATTCGTTGTCACACTGGCATCGATGCTGTACTTCTCATATCCGAACTACAACTCGCCGCGATGGGTCTTCACTGACACCACCATATCGAGTGGATGGGACAGCCACCCTCTGGCATGGCTGCTTTGCTTTGTTAACAGCCTTTACGGCTTTCTGGGCACAGATGCCGGAGTCCATATGACAGAAGAAATTCCAAGCCCATCCATTAATGGGCCCAAGGTTATTGTAAGTTCAATCAGGCAACGCTTCAGGTGACTGCAGGCTTAATAAGATACTCCGCTTTGAACAGATGTACCCAATTCTGATTGGGCTTGTCACAGGTAAAACGAATCGATTGATAACTTCATATGAAGCATTTAAGCTGACTCGACCATAGTATTGCCATTTGCATGTGTCTGCATGTTTGTGATCAAAGATCTTGATGAGATGCTACACGCGCCGAGTGGCTTGCCATTAATCCAACTATATCACCAGGCCACTGGCAACAGAACAATTACTGTTCTGTTGATGATTGCTTTTACTATCTGCTTTTTCGCTTGCGCTGTGGCCAACATGACAGGTTCTTCGCGATCATTGTGGTCGGCCGCTCGCGACGAATGCTTCCCTCGCTCCGACGTCTTGAAGAAAATCAATCCACGATTCAACATGCCAGCCAATGCTGTTTTCCTTCAGACTATGTTTTCAGTTGTATGATTCCGCGTCTTCTTCTTCAGAAACTGAATAATCTGACAAAGATCTTAGGTCTACGGGCTGGTGTTTTTAGGATCCGAAACAGCATTTTCGCTAATGGTCAGCGCGTCTGTCATCTTCTTAGTCGCCTCATATGTTATTCCACAGACCATTCTGCTCTTTGTTGGCAGAGAAAAGTCTCTTCCTGAGCGACCTTTCAACTTAGGGAAGTTGGGGTATGTGGTGAACATTACCTCAACCCTGTCCGCTGCTGTGCTTCTTGTTGCATGTTGTCTGCCAACAGAATATCCCATTACTGCCTCCAACATGAATTACAACAGGTGTGAATCATTGTACTGGTATTTTGTCTAAAGGTAGCTTACCAACAGTTTTGCAGCTTAGTGGCCCTCGCTTTGTTCAAATTGTCATGGCTTGGATGGATTTTGTCTCGGAAGGGGGTCTTCACGGGCCCGAAGGTTGACAAAAAGATACTGGCTCAAATGAGAGCCAACTACCCGCAAAGTGGGCATGAACCTGATGAGCGGAGCACATTGCTTAGATGAGGACTCCTTGAACTGAATAGGTGCTGTTGGAACTGGCAAGGACTATCTTTGGGCCATTTTTGGCCCCGGAGGATCGCAATAGGACTTCAGATGGTGACTCCCATTGCCATTTGGAAGTCCGTGTTTTTTGGGAGCGTGTGAAACCGATCCAGTAATTATGAGACGTGAAAGGGAGGGAATTGGTGCTCTGATTCAGTGCAAGCCTGCAAGCCTGCAAGCCTGCGGGCTTCAAATTGAGATAAGTATCAACCATTGAACTTGAAGAAGTCTGCTGCGCTAGATAGTGTGGGATAGGCACCGTATAGAACCTCATTTTCCGTCCTAAAAATTGCATTTATCCTTATTTCTGTTTTTGAAAAAAAAAAAAAAGAAAAGAAAAAAGATAATACCAGTCATTAAAGTGATTGAAACCAGCTCAAAAGCCAAAAAGGTCTTTATTGGCTTCCAAATTTCTCCGGCCTCGAATGGCAGAGACTCCCGCAGGACCACGCAGCCAGTTGACCTGCGGGATAACTTCGGCTAAATATTGCCAAGAACCTTACGAATGTACCTATCAGGTCACTAAGTCTATTCTCAGAACGTTGGTGGAGTCCGTTTCAAAAAAGGAAAACGTGTCCAGTCTTCCATGAAGTTCACAGATTCAGGCTCATAGGTCGGAACCAATCGGTTGCGGGTCCGTGCTAAGAAGAATTAGCGAACTGCCCTAGATCTTAACTACAATTACTTCTGCCCCTTAGGTCCCTCCCCTTTCCATGCTCCTATCTTACTTACTATCACCCTAAAATTTGCTACTGCCCTTGCTATTCAGCCGTATAACAGCATCATGTCATCGCCCGCCACCTCAAATTACACTTGGGCGGCTACTCAATTCGGCCGTTGGGAACGTGATATCGACGAGATCGAGCAGTTCTATACAACACTTGCCAGGGTCTTTCAGGGTACTGGGCGCACGTTTTTCGCAATAACTGCTCACATTGCGTTCACCATCACTGGCAATAAACCAATGCAGGCGACAAGTCAACGAGTCATTTTGGCGATCCGGAAGGCATGGCTGCGCATACGATACGATCACCCAACGGTCGCATCTTGGGTAGAGTACCAGCAGGACAAAGGAAGATGTCGGAAGGTTTACGAGACCTGTTCCACCAGTGAAAGTGAACAACAGGCATGGCTAGACGAGACCGTCCGGCCAGTACCAACCACTCAGACTGGAGAAGAATGGTGTAATTCGGATCCTCCAGTGCCTCGACTTCCGACTTTGTTTTTGATCTTCAACAACCACACTCCGTCTGAAGCCAACAAGACTTTCTATCTTGTCTTGCGTTCGCACCATGATATAGTTGATGGCATGGGGGCTCTGCTTATGCTCAACAATCTCATGAGATTTGCCTCGGCGGCCTATGAGAATCCAAATGGGTTTGAAATGCCTGTCTTTGACTCCGAGTGGGAAAACCTCAGCCCGCCTTTTCGTGTCGCCGCCTCATTATCTGCAACTTTGACAGAAGACCAACAGCGCAAGCTTTTACACACAAGAGAACAAAAGGAACTTTGCATGAAGGGTGTTGATATCGCGAGCGTGCCATATGATGACTCTAAGATCCTCCCCGGGGCCCACCAGAGAGCGTCTTTGACGCTGACTCCCGACGAGACTCAACGAGTACTCACTGCAAGTAAAAAGCTAGGGGCTAGTGTGACGCATGTGTATCATGCTAGTGCTGCGGTTGTACTTTTTAGTTTCCAGAAGCAAAGTACGAAGATGAGAAAGGTGCGATACGTCAGCTACTCCCTCATAAACGAGCGCGCACACTGCCGTGAGCCATATAGCTCGTCATCACACGCTGTATCCGTGTACCACTCCAGTTCTGGGAAAAACCTTGTGTTGGACTCCACAATACCTGCTCTTGGTGAATCGGGACCGAGCCTGAAAGATGATCTGCAGAAGCTTCGCGAGTCGATCGAAAAAGTCAAGAAGTATTATCTTGATATTCGAGATGACAAAGAGCACGTCAAACTAGTTCCAGCGTACTGGGCGCTAAACACCCCGCCTTATCCGGTCGGTGATGACACTCCACCTATTCCACCGCCAAACAAGACGCCTTCAGTCTCAATCTCAAGCATGGGAGTTATTGACAACATAATACCAGAAAGGTATGGTGTCTTTGAGCTTTATACTCCATGGGTTGCAGGTGAAGAGCTAGGAAACGGCTTTGGACTATTTCTAGGGACGTTCCGCGGTTGTATGGAGCTAAGCATTGCGTATAATCAAGCCTGGCACACCAAAGACGAAGCTCTGGGTTTCATGACAAAATGCAATAGTTTGGTGCTTCAATTGCTGGACGAGTAATCTACACATGTGCATATCTGATGCTACAATTTGCTCTTTGGAGAAGGTACGAGGGGCGTCTGACATGTTAGCAGATCATTATGTATCTTTGGCGTCGTATAGCCCATTCAAGTTTTGTTCTTGTTTTGAAATTCCACACGGGTGCAACGAATTCCAATTGTCAACTTCAACATGTGTAGTAAGATTTTTTTTACGTATTTGAAAGAGACTCGAATCCAAATCGTTTACTTTAATATCAACCGCCCTTATTCAGCAGGCTATTGGTGCCCATATCTTTCCATCGTGCACTTCCCCTGAGCTGCCCCACGGGCATTATATTCCGAAATAATTCTTTTACCAACACAGGGGCTCAGACCTTTACATTATTGAGAATCCTGCTTCAAAACGGGGTACCAAGGAGGCCGATGTAAACCCGATGGTCACTCATGCTGGAAAGTGGCGTCGAGAAGTGGAGAAAATGCGCTTTGATTAACCCGATTGGGAAAGTCCGCCAGCTTGGAAAAAGATAGTCAAATGTGTGGGCCACATCCTTGTACGAAGTAACCCTGAAAGCGATTATGAAAACCATATTCCATACAACAGCATCCTTGATTCCGCACTATTCATGTTTCAAATATGACTAGTTGATTCGCGTCGGTTCAATATGATACATTCGTAGCTCAATTGGCCTTAGCGCTACCTATTGCCCCGGTGCCCAATCGATACCCCAATTACTTCACAAAAATTTGAATACATCCCAGGTTCCCCGCTTATCCGCATTTCCTGTCAGACATTGACATGCGCTCATCTGGCGTTACATGCACATGTGTTAATCAATCCATCGATAAGCATACGTAAAGAGAACTACGGTGATAGATGACCTGGCTGGCTGCGCCTTGCAGTCCACATTGTTTTACAGCTTCAAAATTAGAACGTTGGAATGTTTGCACAACTAGCGCAGCGGGGAGGAACAGCCAAGGCCGAAATGTTGTGATCTTCCTTCTGCTAGCTGTATCCATGGGTTTGGCCAAAAAGCCATGATCTCACAAACTATACCAAGCAAATTGGCCTCGGGTTTTTAACGGAGTATCAATCCAATTGGATCATTGATTCTACAGATTGTAAGAGCTCTCCCCCGCACTTCCTTTCCCCAATTTTACCCCATCCGAATTATTACACCTGCCTGTGTGGGCGGGCATGACTTCAGCGGTCCCACATTCTTACTGCAACATTGAAATACCACGGCTGAACTTCGGGTGAATTGCATTCACATCTAATTCATGATTCGAGTGAGATTTGTCACAAGAAATCCTTGCTCATTGAGGATTTTGCATAACCTAGGGATGGATCCCTCCCAATAGAGGGGGATCAGCAAGGCTCATTCCCTAAACGAGTCTAGAGCAGATTGTACCAAACGATGGCTGTGTGTGAGTTGGAGGCGAGCAGGTCGGCTATAAATTGAAGGGAGGATGTATAATTTAAGAGATAGAACCACAACTTCATCTCACCGTCCAGCTTTCACGTGGAACGAGTCATATTGAATCGGAACTTATTGAGAGTACTGATGCCTTATCTAAATCTGAAAAAGGCCGCTGGTCTTTTGATTGCATCTGTGGCAGCAGTTCGGGGAGCCGCAGATTTTATCCCAAATCGTAAGTATGGATTCAACGTGGAGAGTTTAAACTTTTGAATTCAAGGCTCACACAATATAGCGAATGCAACAGGTGCGGAATGGGAGCAAGCTTTCATCCAGGCAATTGACTTTGTGTCTCAACTCACACTCGACGAGAAAGTTTTGCTTGTCTCCGGAACAGAAGGCCCATGTGTTGGAAACATCGCCCCGGTACATCGACTCAACTTCACAGGTCTCTGTATTCAGAATGGGCCTTTGGCGCTGGAGCAAGGCACTTATTCCTCGGTCTTCCCAGCCGGTGTCACCATAGCGGCGACCTGGGATAGAAACATCGCATTGCAGCGGGGCTATCAACTCGCGGAGGAATTTCGCGAGAAGGGATCGCATGTCGTTCTTGGGCCGGTAGCTGGCCCTCTTGGTCGCTCTGGGTTCGGAGGCAGAAACTGGGAGGGTTTCTCGCCTGATCCCTACCTGACTGGGGAGCTTTTCACAGATACCATCAATGGTATTCAGCGGGCCGGGGTCCAGGCCTGTGCGAAGCATTACATTGGCAATGAACAGGAGACACAGCGTCAGCCTACCACAGATGATCAACGGGTTACCATTGAAAGTGTCTCGTCTAATATTGATGATCGTACACTCCATGAGCTTTATCTGTGGCCTTTCCAACAGGCAGTCAAGGCGGGAGTTTCTTCGGTGAGGCTTCATTTCGCAACTAATACGTAATTTGACTGATCCATTTAACAAAAGCGTCATAGGTCATGTGCAGTTACAACAGGCTCAATCAGACATATGGATGTCAAAACGATAAGACCTTGAATGGAATCCTCAAAACCGAGCTTGGGTTTCAGGGATACGTGATGTCCGACTGGGGAGCAACACACAGCGGCTGGCCTGCTGTGAATGCTGGGGAAGATATGGATATGCCCGGAATCAGCAAGGGGTACACCGTGTATTGGCACCAACACCTCAAGGAATCAGTCAAAAACGGGTCTGTCTCAATGGATCGACTGGACGATATGTGTCACCGAGTGATGACCCCTTATTACCAACTCAAGCAGGATAAGGGATTTCCAGCGATTGATCCAAGTGAGAAAGATCTAAATGCGCTACTCTTCTCCTCTCGTTAGTACCCTCTGATCAATCATGCACTGGGATGATCCGCTAATTCAACTACCAGCCGATGATTACAAGTTCAATTTTACATTCGGAACTGTTCCTAATGTCGATGTTCGAAAGGACCACAGTGCCGCAATCAGAGCATCCGCTGCAGCAGGAACTGTTTTGTTGAAAAATGTTAACAACACATTGCCATTGAAGAAGCCTCGATCCATTGGTGTCTTCGGGAATGATGCAGGTGACTTTACGAATGGAATGTCGTACTTCTTCTTCAATGGAGTTGGAAAGTATGAGTATGGAATTCTTCCAACTGGCGGAGGATCTGGCTCTGGTCTGTTCACATACGTCGTGAGTCCATTGGAAGCTATCAAGCGGAAGGTGGGCTTTAAAGACACACTATTTCAGTACGTTCTGAACAACAGTGCCATCATTGAGCCCGATAGTCCATAGTAAGTCGTCTCGATGATATTACTGACACCTATCAAGCGTGCTTACTCTATACAGCCTCGCCGCCCTTCAACCATCGCCACCAGAGGTTTGTCTCGTCTTTTTGAAGAGCTGGGCAACGGAGAGTGAAGATCGTGAAACCTTACATTTCGACTGGGACGGAGACAATGTCGTTGAAAGTATTGCAGAAATGTGCCCCAATACAGTTGTTGTCACTCATTCTAACGGTGTGAATGTCATGCCTTGGGCTAATAACCCCAACGTTACGGCCATTCTGGCCGCCCATCTACCAGGAGAGCAGGCAGGCAACAGTATTGTGGATATCCTTTGGGGTGATATTAACCCATCTGGACATCTGCCATACACCATCGCTCACAAAGAATCCGACTATTCTTTTGCTCCAATTACGAACTCCACGGCTCTGATAAACACCAATGACCCAACAGCGTGGCAGTCAAACTTTACCGAAGAAGTGCTGATTGATTACCGTGAGCAGGCCCTCTCCCTGGAATTACCTAAGAATACGACACTTACATCTGATATTGGCAGGTCATTTTGACTACTACGACAAGAAAGTTCTTTATGAGTTTGGATTCGGCCTGTCCTACACCACCTTCAGCATTGGAAAGAAGATAGGCCTAAAGCCATTATTCAATGGTCATTTGACGGCTATTGCATCCCAGGCAAAGACCCAGCCTGGTGGAAACCCTCACCTTTGGGATAATCTATATGAGTTAACCGTGTCAGTGAAAAATACTGGCAAGGTCTCAGGCTCCGCTGTTCCTCAGCTTTATCTGACCCTGCCTCGGGGCAACATCAAGGGATACGTTGCCAAGAGGGTGCTCCGAGGATTCGAAAAAATTCATCTCAGCTCAGGACAGTCAAAAGAGGTGATTTTCAGGTTAAATAGGCGTGATATTAGCCATTGGGATACTACGCGCCAAGATTGGGTTATTTCAACTGGTGAGATAGAGGCTCAGGTGGGCTTCTCAAGCCGGGACTTCCGCTCATCCACATCTTTCGTGCCGAGAACTTCAAGCTGAATGCCTGTAAAGTAACTTGGTTTGAATGGAAGGATTGCGAGTGAACGGCTTCTTGGGCACAAGTATGATCAGCTTGCTTAAGATAGCATCAATGCATCCACAGTCGCGATCTACATTTAGTCCAACAGCGTGACAATTCGCCAATTCAATGTAGCTTGTCTGCTAATAGGGAATAGCCTGATTATTTGTCGTTCGAATAAACAGCCGTGACGTGAAAAGACACTCGACATCCATATTCTTCAATATCACGACCCTCCGGAACTTGAATTTTTCTAATAATCAATCAAAGGTATTTGGCGTTGAATACAATCTTTAAATCGTATTATCCCAATAAAAGTTGCTTGCCACTCTTTCCCAAGGTCCTATCTTCTGTGAAGGTTATTCGATCAATGACCGTTCCCCACCAATTCCCGGAGCTCCATATCTGATCCAGGATGTCGGGGACGGAGTGGAACATATTGTATCGACTCTTATCACCCCAATACGCGCAGTAATCCCTGACGAATTGTCGAGTATCTGGGTCCGAAGTCATACTGCCAGCCAGAAATACTGGAAGAAGAAGTTGCTTCTGAATTTGAGATACCCGCCTGCAGCATTTTGTGTGCTCGATCGTCTTGCGAAGCATCTTATACAGTCCCACAGTATGCCGTTTTCGATCAGATATGAAAGCGTTTTCAATATAGAGCAGCAATGCATACCCCCATGCTTCTGCACAATGGTACCTGTCCTGGTCCTGTTGAAATTGCTGCTCCATATCGGAGGCGGAAGTAGCCGGATGGATGAAGTCATCATTCAAGAAAGACTAATCGTCTTGCTCCCAATTGATCAATTCTGTTTGAACTTTTCTCACAGGTGTGATATCGAAGCTGAGCCACTTCATAGAATGCGCAATTTCACTTTGTTGAGCCAGGTCAGCAAGGTGACAAAGGTGGACGAAAAGCTCAGCTGGGCAGCCTGTGAGGTCAAAGAACGACCAGTCATCCTTTTTTTCCCATTTGATAAGAAATTTCAAGTATGCTTGATCAAATATATTGCCCTGTCGGGAAATTAGGGCGAGTGTTGCGTCCCACCTTCGAAGATTAGCGAAGATTATGGCGAGTGTGGGATATAGATGATACATACCATATAAGCATGCTGACCTGGGATCTAGTACGGGAGGTTGTAAGGGCGTTCGGACCGCCGCAGGCCCATAGCATTGAATGAGCACGGGAAAGATGAACTGACCAAGTGCCGATGGCGGAAAGAGCACACTGTGATTGACCGAAATGTCAGTAAGAACCAGTGCAAATCGTGCGGGGGATCGATGAACACACGTCAAACGTGAATAGAATCAATATTGGATCTAAGAGAGACAAGGAGTTTTGTAGCCCCTTTTGTCCCAATGCTGAATCAAGGAGCTTGGTCGCTTCTTGACAGTGGCCCTCCGCTTCCTGGGACCAACTACCCGAGACCTGCTTGAGGTGATGGCAGCACAAGGCTAATATGGAATGACAAAGCAGGCGTGATCCATGGGAGGTTTGATGTTTGCAACGGAAGGGGTTCGTGAGAATGTCTCCTGTTAAGGGAAGAACACAAAATTCAAAATCATCTATCCAGATCAGCAGAGCTCGTTTCTTAGCGTAGGGCATACAGGATGTAGTACATAGTTCAAGAAGGCGTTCATGATCTTTGGGTGTGAATCTAATGTCGCAATGGATGTCTGGAAATGGGTTGAAGAAAATATGACATGCAAGTCCGGAAAAACAGGGGTGACATCCGTTTTCATAGCCACTCTTGGGACCTCATCGGGAATGATGATGCTGGAATCCGGGATTTGTAGGACAGGTACATTCTCATCGGCTGGTGCAGGTAAGATGTTGTTGTCCGTCACGGGTCCAGGTGACATTCGGGAGAATAGTGGTGAATTTGATGGTATGGGAGACGCCGGGGATTCGGAATGGAACAAAGAGGTATAGGGAGGCGTGAATGAAAATGGGTTGATTGGACTAAAGAGATTGATGTCATCGAGGACTGTTTCTCCGCTGAGTTCTATAGTCTTAGTGTCAGAGTTAAATCTTGCTGCTCAACTCCAGGCCCGGGGAAGCCCACCGATATGGTCCGTTCTGATGCAACTTGGGTCGAAATCAGGCCAATCCCGATCCTCACCAGAGCAATTGATTTGAGTTGTGCCTGGTATTTCATTTTGGGCGCTCTTGGAGCACTCGCGTGAAGTTGTGGCAAGACGCAGTCTCCGGCGTTTGCGTGGTCTTGATGGACCTTGTATAAATCGAATGGATCGGGAAGGAGGGGATCTCCCGGTACATGGAAACGCTTTACGCGGGGATGGAGGAGATATTGCTGAATCTCTCCACCTAGTCAGACCATTGGGTACATCGGACGCGAGAGATGTAGTGCTCGACCACATTCGTTTTGGGTCCCAGGACAGAGGAATCGCCAACCCCTCACATCTTCGCCCCTGGGCCAGACACGATGAACAGTGTGGCCGCTGGCGGTCGCACTTGTCGCCCAGTGAAGTGCAGGTATGACAGTCCGTCCTTGCGAATGCTAGTGAGTTTGTCTTCTTTTGCTTCTCTCCTTGATCCATATCCACGGCATCGATTGAAATCGAGCGCTTGAATGGAACTTGTGTGGTTCAAATTTGTCCTCGGTTGCCATTTGCGGGGCCAGATACAGGCACCTGCAGTAGCATCAAGAAGGCCAATGCACCACTCAAGTGCTCACTGGCACAATAGCCGAAATTCTTCCAAGGTTTATTGCGAGAGCCTACCAATGAATGTATCGTACTAAGTCGCGGGGATATACCCGATTTGGTATGTGGGACTAACATGCAGGAGACCAATGAATAAGCAAAGGCGCTGGGTATCTCCGCATTCTTACCGTGCGGCAAAACCTCGGAGAAAACGATTAATAACCAGAAAATGCCTGGAGGCACGCGTAAATACCAAGTCCGAGCCGGGTTGAAAGAATTACCCTTTCGATCGAGTGGGCCTCTCATTTTAATCAACGAAATCCGGCCCAGGTGGTCACGTAAATCAGCCTCGAGCCCCACAGTTGATCCCCCCCAGGATTCACAATAACCTCACTCATACTCAGCCTTGAGATGTCTGAGATGGCCTCTAGAATGACATTCTCATTCAATATGTGATTACTAGTTCATCACATTGGGGGCGGGCTGTGATTGTTTTGAGTGTATCACTTCAGTCATGTCTACACTCCATTTTACTGATGTATATCAGCAGTCGTCCGCTGTGGTATCACAATGTACTACCAATATGCTAACATTTCAAGCGTGAAAGACTATTAAGAAATCTGGACTAGTATGTTTCGGTTATATCACAACATTGAATGCATAAGAGGACTGACACACGTGCATGAGGATGCCAATGTTTGGGTCATCATCAGTATGAAATTTCAAAGCTGTACTGGTCGTCATAGTGCATAGCCCAGTAAGTATCCCAAATCATTTTCGTGATCAGGCCAAGCCGGCCTCTGTTGATTGGTTTCCCATCCAAGGTGGTAATCGGCATTATTCCACCAGCGGTTGTGTACATGAAAACTTCGTCCGCATCATACAAGTTTTGGATTGGAACGATCTCAATTCGAGTCTCAAGCCCATTAATAACTCCAGCGTCAATCACACTCTTACGTGTAATGCCCTCGAGAACACCATGTGACGGGGTATAAAGGACGCCCTTCTTGACTAAAACAATGTTGAAGCCCGACCCTTCCGTTAGGTTCGTGTTGCCATCGGTAAGGAAAGGATAGGTAGCGCCTCGATCGGCAGCTTCATGTAGGCCGCGGACAAGGTCACCCTACTAAAGGTTCTTCACAGTAGGATCCATCGATCCTGGAGGGGTACGGCGCACGGTACGTGCAACGATCGCGCTTCCACCGACGGGATGGACTTCGGGTTCCATGCACTAAACGTAAGGTTAGATGAACATGTAGAGATTGTTCTTTATATCCCTTGGGTCGGTACCGCGGACTCCCTTCAGGCCTCAAGTAACGATGATCTCGACGAAAGCGTCACGGATCCCGGACTTAGCGACCATGTCCACTAAAATCCGTTTCACTTCTTCGCGGGGAAGTGGAAGGTTCAGGCGTAACTTGCCATAGCTGGTGTCGAGTCGCGTAAGATGGTCTTCAAGACGGAAGAACCGGCCATCCCAGACAGATGGAACATCGTATGTGAGATCGCTATGCATGAATCCCTGATCCAGGAGTGGAATCCGAGCATCTTTGAGAGGGAAAAGCTCTCCCTCTACCCAGGCGACACCGTTCGCAAAGGGGTTGGTGCTGGTGGTAGTTGCCAAGACTGCCTGTCGCTCTTGGTATGCGGCGAACACTTTCTGCATGGTAGTCATGATGGGCGGTACGATGGTTGTCTGTTGGAACAGTTTTTGAGGCTCGTGGTATGTGATATCGATGTTGTCTGAGGCGTATTTAAATCTTCGTACGTCTGCTCCCAGGTAACTTAACCTCGGGCCTGTGTTTTGACATATTTGGAAGGAGAGATTTGCTCATTGCACATGTGGGAAATCAACGAGATTGAGATGGTTCGGTTGTTTCCAAGGTTGTCACACGGATCCGCCTTATCCTCGTGACAGTCAACGTGAAACTTACTCAAATAGGCAAAATAAAGTACGCGCTTGGATGTGGGTCTAACTGTCTTAACCAGGCAATCAGGAAAGGCCTTGTATTCAGGATGAAAGGTCAAATGCTGATTCTCCTCTTGTCCCAAAGTCAGGAACTGTTGTTGGGAGTGTATAAAATCATTGTTTGCTCTTCATTTAAGAGCTGACGAGACGAGGAGTACTACCTGGATATCGACTCTCGGTGCCGAACTTGCATTTGACTTCCAAAAAGCCTTTATTTCCAACCTCACACGCAAGAATCGAAGCTCATTATGCCTGATAAAAACATTGTAGTTATTTGGTGAGTTTCATTGATTATCTGGAGATACTTCATCCCGATTCAAGGCTAATAATTCATTTGAACAGTGCTGGAGTCGCTGGGCTGACAACGGCTCTTCTGCTGTCGAAGAAGCCTGGTTACAAGATTCTTGTCGCCGCCAAACACATGCCCGGCGACTATGACACTGAATATGCCTCGCCATGGGCCGGAGCAAATTACATGCCGTATGTAATGCTCCACGTTGTCTGGGGATACCTGAGTCATTCTCACCAACCGTAGCAAGTGTTTCAGTTCATGGAACCGAGATGGCTAAGTGGGATAAGGACACTTGGGGCCCACTAGCTCATCTGGCAGCAAATCACCCAGAGGCTGGCATACACTTCCAAGGTACGTGTATACTATTAGTCTCATTTTCTTTTTTGGATTATTTACTAATGTGTGATGGTAGATTGTGAGATACACACTCGAGAGAAAGATAAGGGCTCAGCGACTGAAGGCTGGTTTTCGGAGCTCTTGTCACCCAATCCATAGTTTACAGAAATTGTTCCAAACGTACGTGATCGGACCAGGATATTTCAGTCACTCATCAAATCATCCTAATCAGAATAGCAGTTCCGATCCCTCCCCAAAGACTCTCTCAACGAAGGGATCGACTCCGCTACAAGATTCACTTCGGTCTGCATTAATACAGCGATCTATCTTCCTTGGCTCGTTTCACAGTGTCTAGCAAATGGAGTTCGTTTCCAACGTGCCTTATTCGAACTCATCCGGGATAGTACATACCCAAATTTCCATTTCAACGGTGATGTGGATATGGTTGTGAACTATACTAGGTTGATAGCATCCACGCTTGGTGGGGTACAAGATAAGGCGGTAATTCCTGCGAGAGGCCAGATTGTGATTGTGCGCAATGAGGCTGATAGGATGCTTAATGTATCTGGTACAAATGACGGTGAGGATGAACCATGCTATGTTATGACACGCGCCGCTGGTGGTGGAACTATTCTCGGCGGCTCCTATCAAAAGGGCAATTGGGAATCACAACCAGACCCCAATTTGGCGATCCGTATCATGGAGCGTGCGGTGAAGATGTACCCCGAGCTGACCGGAGGAAAAGGAATTGAGCATCTGGATGTTATAAGACACGGGGTTGGATTACGGCCAGTCAGGGAAGGTGGCAATCGCATTGAGAAAGAGAAAATTGGCGGCGTTTGTGTCGTCCATAACTATGGTGCAGGTGGTGCAGGATATCAGTCTTCTTATGGATGTGCCCAGGCAGCGGTCGATCTGATTGAGGAGGAGTTTAAATTCCGTGCTAGATTGTGATAAAGACATACACACGCGAACCCATGTAGGTAGTTGCACACGTGTTCAGATGTTGTGCTTGGGTGAACCGAGGGAGTATGGCCCGTACTGGCTTACTCTTTTGTCAAGTCCAACAATGTTTTTTCTTCAGTGACAGGGACCCACCGTATGATAATTCGATATTCAGCTTCAAAATACAAATTACAGAAATGTGTAACATTGAAGGTTTCAAGGTTACAAGGTTCCTACTACAGGTATCAATTATGTACTCGAACAGGTAATTTTGAATGAAAATCTTGGCATTTTGGTTTTAGATACGCGATTATTTACCCGATCTGGTAGGTAATTGTTTTGTAATACAGCCTTGGAACAGGCCCAGGCCCCGTGGGAATGGATGACTATGGATCGATGGAGCGCTACTCCTAAATGGGAAGGACACTCCTGCCAAAGTTGGCAATCTCAGAGATGCCCCCTTGTAGAACTTTGGGCAAAGTTCAACTCTCTTTCTTGGCAGTAAAGGTTTGAATGGTTGAAAATTGCTACGTCACAAACATTTCCTATATGCGTGCAAGGCCATTTCTTCTCACACTTTCAAAGCTGAAGTCCGCATTAGCTACAACCTACGACTTATCAGCTCAATTCAAGTTCTGTGTCGGCTTTGCAAATGTTTTCTTGCTAGCTCATACTCTTCCAAATTGAGACTTATTGAGACTTATTTGAAAAAACCATCCATCACGTCGATTTGTTTCCTCGATTGTTGAAGTGACCATCAGAAGGCTCGCCATCATCAACATTTCAATGCTGAAGCGTCCCGTCACCACTTGACTCCCGAATTAGCCTATGATATAATCAAGACATATCCCTACAGCCAGTCGACATGGGTCTCATCCAGCGCCCCGCGCAAAATTCAGATATTATTTCGATGTGCGACACCTTCTTTGCTGCTTTTGCTGGTGACCTTGTAATGGCGCAATGTTTTCCGGACCTACCGACTGTTCGAGAATTCTGGACGGAAAGCCTGCAAAGGGACATTCAAGACTTGAAGTGCCATGTCAGGTGTATTGTTGACACAGAATTGCCGGATAGTCCTGTCATTGCATACGCAAAGTGGGAAGCTTGCGATGAAAAAACCATTCAAGAAGGGCCTTTGTGCCCTGAGGGAGGCAATATGGCACTTGCTAAAACATTCTTCCCTGTTTTACGGGAGAAAAAAGGAAGGATCATGGAAGGTCGAAAATATTGGTATCTGGCTTGCCTCTGCTGTCGCCCATCGCACCAAGGCAGAGGTGCTGGACGTCAATTATTGGAATTTTGTGTGAATCTAGTAGATATTGAAGGAAAAGAGGCATATTTGGAAGCCAGTCCCCCAGGCGTACCGCTCTATACGAAGTTCGGATGGAAAGAAGTGGACAGAGTTGTAGTCCTTGACGGGCAGTTCACCGAGATCTTGATGAAAAGGGATATAGGGAAACTCTCTAACAACGCACCAGTTGACAACATTTGAAGACACGCAAGGCTTTTATTCAACCTTCCATTCTAGATAACACGAATTATACATATCCATATAATAAGGCTGCTCATGGGTACTGTTGGTATCTTGCCACAGAGACTGTACTTTACCGATTGATTGATAAACCAGCAACATTGAATTCGAGAAAGTGCATCGGGTCTGTATGTAAACCGAGTGTACTCCAGGGTTGCTTTATATTAATTTTTGAGTGCGTCAATCAACAAAACAGTATAGCACGGTCCTGGCTTTCGAGGCCTTCTTCCGAAGAAATAACATAACATTGAAAAGATAAAGCCTTAGAAAAAGAACATTGTCAAAGAGGCGTGCAAAATGGGCTTGACTGTAAACCCACCGGTTATGGAAGAATGGGCGCTGGAGAATCTGGAGATTGCGGAGGTAGATGAGTCACATGCCTTATCCGTGATTGGAAGACGGTCAACTGTTTTTCCACCTCGCTCAAAAACAATACTGAGAAAGGCAGGTGAGAATGCCGCGTACTATCTCATTATGCCATGTTTGGTAGGTGATCAATGATAAGGAATTCAGATCTTCTCTCCACAAACAGATCATGTCCCTATCTTTTGGACGCTCCGCTTTCCCCGCCATTCTTTGTTCGATAAGAGAAACTCCACAGTTTCCAAGACTACCTGGACAGGAAGTAAATTCTTGAACAGAAATGGCTTTGTCATTGATTATCGGAGAAACAAAGTTTCTTGCTTCAGCTATATAGGGTGTGCTTCGCTCTTTGTGGTCCCTTTTCAGCCTATACCAAACTATCCTTCTTGCTCCTGCTCTTACTCTTGAGTGAAAAGCAAAAGCCCTTCCCATCCAACATGACCACAGCATCATTAGACTTCGATGACCATACCCATGGACCCAATTCCGATGCAGAGACAAAGAAAAGAGGACCGATGGACACGAACGATGAGGAATTAGCAGCAAGTGGATATGT
Organism: Penicillium sclerotiorum; assembly: GCA_911649655.1. Taxonomy (NCBI): domain Eukaryota; kingdom Fungi; phylum Ascomycota; class Eurotiomycetes; order Eurotiales; family Aspergillaceae; genus Penicillium; species Penicillium sclerotiorum. Next base: position 3,710,732 of record CAJVRJ010000009.1, read on the forward strand.
CGCTGAAATGCCGAGACAATTCACAGTCTTCAGCATGATCGCTCTCTCCTTTGCTCTCACATGTACTTGGTCGGGGACGGGATCTTCCATGGGGATCAGCTTGACCGAGGCGGCGTCAGCAGGTACTATATGGACGATACCGATTGCTGGGTTGATGACTGGTATTGTCTCAATGGGAATGGCTGAGCTTGCCTCCGCGTATCCTGTTGCTGGAGCACAGTATTACTGGTCATTCATGGTGTCAAGCGAAAGTTATCGAGCCTTCGCCGCGTACCTGTAAGAGTGAAATTTTTCTGTTGCCAATGCCGCTGACTGACATTTTCCATGAAAAAAACAATAGTAACGGATGGGTCAGCGTATTCGGCTGGTGGCTTGGGGCCGCGTCTGTCTGCAACTTCGTTGCCTCGATGATCCTTTCAATAGCAGAATTCTGGTACTCGACCTACAGTCGCACTGCATGGCAGCTATGGATGGTTTATAGCGCCCTGATGTGGACGGTTGCTGGGATAAACATCTTCTTTTCTCGGAGCATTCCTCACTTCAACCAAGGAATATGTTGGTCGCCATCTATGATTCGAAGACGACTCCCCCAACTTTTCTTCTATCCTACTAACTTTGCCATGATCATTAGTGACATTGGCCGTTCTTTCTCTATCCGCTACTACGATCACACTTCTAGTGTATTCACGAGACCACTTTCCACCAGCTCACGAAATCTTTTCCAGTGCCGACAATCGAACAGGTTGGTCTAATGACAGTATCGCCTTCATCTTGGCTATTAGCAATGCTGTATACGCCTTCCTTGGAACTGATGCTGCAGCACATCTTTGCGAAGAGATTCCCAATCCCGGCCGGAACGTTCCAAAAGTTATGCTTTACCCCATCTTGATGGGCATTGTGTCGGCAACTCCATATGCTATATCCTGCATGTTAGCTATTACAGACTTCGAAAAGGTGATTGGATCGAGCAACAAACTTCCACTTTTGGAAATATATTACCAAGGAACCGGTTCCAAAGCTGCTGCAACCGTGTTAATGTCTTTATTTGCACTCTGCTTCTTCGGATGTGCTGTTGCAAATGGCTAGTACTCTACTTCAGTCTTGGTCTTGTGTCATTCTAACGTTACTTAGGGACCACAAGCTCGCGAACACTTTGGGCAATCTCTCGTGATGGTGCATTGCCGTTCTCAAAGATTTGGGCCCATGTCAGTCTGCGCTATCAAATGCCAGCCAACGCCATGTTGTTGTCAGCTACTGTAGTCACAGTAGGTCAAGTGATTTCCCATCCGAAATTTCCCCCTCGATTTGACACTGAATCGATGCGGGGCTCTACAGATCTACGGCCTCATCTTTATCGGCTCTTCAACCGCTTTCTCCGCCATGGTCGGTGTCAACATCATGTTCCTCCAAACCTCTTGCATAATCCCTCAGGCCATAGTCCTATGGCGCGGCCGCGAGAAAGTTCTCCCTCCTCGGGTCTTTTCGCTTGGTCGATACGGATGGCTCGTGAACAGTATTTCAATTTGCTGGGTCTTGTTTCTAGACATCATCTATTGTCTGCCTACAACTCGCCCGGTGACACCACAGAACATGAACTATGTCCCAGTCGTATTTGTCGGTCTTATCTTATTCATCATCGCCCTCTGGTTTGCAAGCAAGCGAGGGAACTTTTCTGGGCCAAATGTGAACTTCGAGATGATGGAAAGGCGGAGATTAGAGGCACTAAACATCGGACAATCGTGAAAAAAGACGAAGGTTAGCTATATACTCCTTGTGGACTAAGGACTGAGATACTGTGGGGTTGAAACGGCAGTATCACCACCAAATCGATTTCAAATGAAGGGGTTTGAGAACTTTGGAATGTTTGGGTTGCATCTCAGTGAGCAAGTGGAAGACAATACAATGTTCATCGAACCAGAGCATCCCTAGAGATGACTTCAAGGCCAGAATGGACCCCGCTATACACTTCATCCAAAGATCCATTCTTTCATCTATCATCTATCAACACCTAAACATAAGGCTATCTCCCGCAATACCGCCACGTGATAGCCTATGAGAGTCAGCGATCAAGCTATAATGTATACCCGAACCCAGATGCTAGACCCGGCTAGGATAGTGCTAATGACCATAGTCACACCCAAGACCAGATCCCCAGTGGGGATCCAGTTCAGCAGCTTAGCCGGAATAAGCAGATCACAGCTATCAACAACAAGCTGCATCACAAGAGTTAAGGTTTTGGCCTTAGGGGGAGCAGGCTTCTTAGACTGCTCACTCTTCTTATTATTCTTCTTCTTCTTGCTATCCTTAGTCTTCTTCTGTATCTCGACTGGTACAAGGAAGAAGATTCCCTGAATAGAGCTTAGAAGAGTCAGTGACAAAGCGTAGAACCAGAAGGTATTAGCTTCAAAGTTTATGTATAACTTGTTCTTCCCAGGGCACTGCATAGACGCCTATTATATATTATTGAGATTTCGTATAGACTAAGCAATAGTCTGTATTCGAGTATTAACATTGAAAGAGGAGACACGTATAATAGTTAAATCTTCCAATACAAAGTAGAGACTAAAATAAGTCAACATGCTCATAAAACTCAATCATCTCAATTTAATCTCATATCATACAGATTCATAGTTAGATTACAAACTATTATTATTATTAGACTACTAAACCTATTACTTTCCAATATTTAACTATCTATTTTCCATCGTTACCTTTACGACTTAACTCAATCGCGACTTAAACCAACTAGTAGCTCGTCTCTAACTCGCTATCAGAAAGTCCTACCTTGACCACACCCATACAAGTACTCTCATAGGTCCGAGCCCGTATAAGGCCTTTAGCAACGGTACAACTACAGAATACACTTGAGGTACGTATAGACCGAAGGACTGTGTCTGATCACCGTGCTATAGGACCAGCTCGTAACAGGGCGCTCTTCCCCACTATACTAGGTAGGTGGATTTGTTGACTTTTAGATTTGATATTGATTGTTAAGTTTACGGGCGGGTAACAGGCCTAAGGCAGAAACAGTGGTTGAAATACCAGAAAAGTGGTCGTCTTACCCACGACCTTTCTCGCTAGTTGATTTTTTTATGTTGTAAAAAATATAATAGACCCATCCCCGTAATTAATCTAAATCTAATGACTATGGCCTACTTTGTTCACACATGCAAGTAGCGCAGGATTTGAACAAGTCTTTTCATAGCATGAATTTACATCCCCCTTTCATCACACATGTACATACATTAATTCAAATCAACGACGAACTTCTCGAAATTTACAATAAGGGCGCCTGCTTCTCCACAAGGCCTGGCTGCATACACCCCAATCAGACACTCTTGCAGCTCTTCTCCTTGAAATAGCCATGTGACCTCACGTAGAGGAATTTTTCCATTCTTTTCATCAACTAGGTAAACCCACAAAGTATCCTGTTTCTCCCTTTTCATCTCCAGTGTCACTGCCTTGCATCCCGGGACCTTCTGGAACCCCCAATCGGAGCCGCGATCCTTTGAGACGGTACTCAAATTGATCACATCATCCACAAGTTCTAAGCCTGCTTTGACCCATCTCAGGGTACCGTCTTGTTCTTTAGACACCAGCATCAGGCCACCTTGGTCATACTTGTTCGCTAAGTCGGCATGAATGGTAACCTGGGCTCTGTTGAATTTGTTCAATGGTGAAGTGCAATGTAGAATGGGTGCATTGAATCTCTCAGTCGTAGGTGGGTTGGTCCATGCGTCGGTGAGGGGATTTGCTTTGACTGAAAACCTCTCAGGTAGGCATCCATTGCCAGGTGCAGCTTCAGAAGAATTGAGGTATCTGAATACGGGCATTATGATTAAGCGCAACGGGGCTGGAGCTGGAAATGTCTCTGATTAGTATTGAAGAGCGCGGGCTTCTCATTTATAAGCCAGAACCTTTCACCAATACAGCCTGCCGGTTAAAAATGATCGAAACAGAGGTAGCCGGTGGGATGATCTTCCTAATGAGGAAGTCATTCCAGCGGCTAGTAAGTGCCTACATACATCAGCACTAAGCCGATAAACCCACCAGTCATAGGACTCAACTTCACGCTCTGGCTATTCCGTCAACTTGCCACCGGAATGCTTGACAGGGAGCTTGTAAGAGAGGGTCTTATAGCATCTCTCGCCGGGCTAATCCGGAGCTAGAATGTAACATCTGATACCCCTCAGGAAATGCTGGTCTGACTGTACTATACAAATTACGAGAGTGTCAGGTATTCCTATCTCATCGCTACTTGCATTAATGCCAGTGGGCCCTGGAAGCCTTGGCAAAATCCTTTTTTGTTGACATACCTTACTGTCATGAGCAGTAAGGTGTGCGGTAAGCCCCAATGAGACATTCTCGAGGGCCATGCGGAGATAAAAGATACCTATCTGCTCATGGTTTCCATTTTCCGAGCTGCCCGACCTTCCGTATTAGGTTCATACCAACGCTAGTTTCCCCCTTTTGATTGGCCATAAATGATCCTGGCGGGTACCTATAATTGTTTTTACGCGCACCGAGCAAATAGTATCATCGCCAATGGTGCTTGATCACTCATTTTAGTCTTCCCCTAAGATTTTCATTTCACTGTTCTATGCGTGATATTATACTTTTCCCTGATGGGAGGAAGCAACAACTCTGCATCAACGGATAGTGAAAGCCAAACAAGCAAGTCAAATTCCAACGCGATTTCCCAGCATTCTCAGTCCTTTTTAAAAGGGCGATGAAGCAAGATAGTGAAGGCCTTCAGATCAGTTTGTATTTCCCTTCCTCTGGTTATCACCACCCGAATTATCTCTTCTCGCCCTTAACTATCCTGAGCATCAATTTCCTTGAACCATGTATACAGACTGTTGGCTTTATTATATTCCTGGTCAAGAAACCCTCAAACCCTCTTTTTATGAAATTGTCTCGCACAAATTCAGGACTTTACACCGGTATTTCCCGATCTGACCACCTTCAAAGACCCAAAATTGGTCCTTTTCTGCGGACTTTTCAATAAGAAATGGCGTCTCAATCCCACTAATCTATATTGTATCCGGCGCATCCCATCATGGAGAAAATCTGGAAGACAGCTTATCTTTTCTTAGTTTTGTCGGGCGCATGATAAGTGCATTTGCATTTTGGCTTCTGGTAGGAAGCTCCAAAGTATTGATACTCACCTTGATAGCGTGGAAACGTCTTCTCTCATCTCACATGGTTGGGCTAGCACTGTATATCATAACACGGCAATGAGCGGTCGGTTCGGAATTGTGTTCAACATATCGAAGCTGGATATCTTGGATATTGGATATTCCTTGTACGTAATGTCAAGTATGAGAGAGCTAGAAAGTTGACATCTGGTGGACTTGGACTAAAAGAAATGTTTCTGGATCTGGATGATAAACTACAGTGTCTGTCATGGAAGCGTTACACTGGACAAAATATGAACGCGGCCGCTACGTTCCTGGCTCAGTTTCTCTTTTCTCTCCATTTCTGATACTGGACTATCAGCAGAAAGCAACAAAAGAAAACGTTCTTACCAGATGATCGGTAACGCCCTCTAACTCCGAAGGAACTCAGTCGCTGGCTTGAACCGAGGACCTTGCACTGGAATTTGCCCTTGCAATGCTTGATATCTACGATACTTTACATTCATAAGAGAGATAGATATACCACGACCGGTGAATGATCTGCAAGCTCTAGGCAGGGGTTGTTGATCGATTAAGGCCAATTTTCCTCCTTTCAATTGTCGTTTCAAATGTCTAGAATAAGGGGGATATGAATCCCTTCATTCCATTCCTCCATATAATTCATGTATGGAATTCGTTCAAACAATCAAATCGGAATGCCAACGAAATCACTTGTGTCCTTCAAAAATGCCGGCCTCCTGGAGTATATATTCGGCAAGGAATTGAGAAGAGAGCAATGTCTGCACTTTCAAGACATCATTGAACATGGGCATCACTGCTGAAGCAAACTGTCAGAGCACTACAACTTCTCCTGGTCCTAAAAGTACATGGTTAAGGGATGCCGGTCTTCGCAAGCTGAGCTTCGGCATCTGCCTTACTTTTTCTAGCGCAGCGTCGTCCGGATATAATGGTAGCCTGGTCAATAGTCTCCTTGTGTTGCCACGCTGTGAGTTTTCCCCTGAAACTTGGCCATGGCAACATCCACTAATGTTGATTTCCATAGTTAATGACTTCATCAGAGAACTTAGCCCCCAGCTTTTGGGTGTTATGATTGCTGCCGCATCTATTGGAGGGTTTGTTTCTTATGTACCAGGGTCTTATATCGCCGATATTCTAGGGCGCAGGATCTGTGTCGGACTAGGCTCCACAATTATCATCCTTTCGGCGGTGTTGCAAGCAGCCTTTCCAAATCAGTGGGTTTTTATTACTACCAGGGTACTCTCTGGGATAGGGGGTGGGATAGCGTCTACTGCTGCCCCCTTGCTGGTTACAGAAATAGCCCATCCACATATGCGACAATCAGCGACCGCACTTTACAATACCATATGGTATTTTGGGTCTATCTTGTCTTCAGTTGTGGTGCTTGTCAGTTTGAGAATCGAAAATAGCTGGTCTTGGAGACTACCATGCTTCTTGCAAAGCAGTTGCCCACTCCTTCAGCTCATTGGCCTTTATTTTATCCCTGAGAGCCCTAGATGGCTTGTGGCAACAGGTAAAAAAACCCAAGCGCTTCGATTATTGACAAAATACCATGCAAATGGGGTTACTGGTGATGAGCTTGTTCACAACGAATACAACCAGATGTGTGAGTTAATCCCACTAGAAGACAAGATGAACCAAAAGGGCTGGCAGACGTTCTTTTCCTCTCAAGGCTATACCCATATCTTAGCAATTTGTGTCTTGGTTGGATTCATGGAGGAATGGGCTGGGAATGGTATGTTATTTGTCATTGACACCTATCGAAATATTGCTGATATGGCAAAGGAATCATCTCATACTTTCTTGCCCCTATTCTCAAATCTATTGGTATCACGAAATCGTTGGATCAGGCTGTGATCAACCTTAGCTTCCAAGTCTGGAACCTGATTCTATCTGGCATGGGAGCGTTAGCATCGGAAAAATACGGCCGGAGACCCCTGTGGCTAGTTTCAACCGTCCTTATGCTGTGCTTCTTAGCCATGATCACGACTGCGAATGGGGTTCACGAGGAGATGGGCATTTCCCAGGCCGGTATCGCCGTCGTCCCGCTTTTTTTTCTTTTTTTTGCTGCATATGATATCGCATATGCTCCGTTGTTCATTGCATATCCCGCCGAGATCCTTCCATTCGAGCTTCGAGCCAAGGGGATGGCAATTACACTTTTATCAGATTCAGTTGCAGGCTTCTCAAACCAATATGCGAACCCTGTGGCACTCTCTGCTTTGCATTGGCGGTACTACTGTGTATTCTTTGGCTCTCTTTCTTTCTTTCTGGTCTCGATATACTTCCTGTTCCCGGAAACCAAGGGCAGATCACTAGAGGAGGTTTCCAGAATCTTCAAAATTGATCAGGGTGGCCAAGATATGCATGGTGGGAATACAACAGAATCCCAGGCTTGAATTGGCAATAGAGGAAGAAGTGGCCATTTTTGACATGCGTGTATAAATATTTGAATCGACACACGGAACACAGCAATCTGGTGTAGCTTTCTATTCAATATTACCACTCTCGCGATTATCTAGACACTGCTGAAGTCTTTATTACATCGGTTTAACTTTTTACTTTATGCGCATTATAGAATTGAATAGAATCCAAAAGGGTCATCTATTCGTGGTATTTGTGAACTGTGTTGGTGGCTTGCCCACTTAAGAGAAAACGTAGAGAATGTTAAGCTTATTGGCTTAGGGGTGGTTCAGGATTAGAGTGAGGATCGTAAGGAGGATTGTATGCATAGGATATATGCTACTGGTAGCTGGGCTAATGGTAGCTATGCTTCTGTTGGTAGACTAATCTCTAAAGTTCCTTCTCTATTCTCCCGCATGCGAATCCTATACCTAGGCGACTTAGTGTTCCAAGGGGCTTCGCTAGCCGGATTCAAAGTTTCCATCATTCGACAAACAAGCGCCGGCGAGCTTTGGACAAGTTTATGACAGTTGGACTAAAGACGTAAATTGCTTATTCACCAAGCAGCGTAATGAGCCAACCACCCCAGAAGTTGATCGTGGTGGGGTAGCTTCAAGAATGCCATGGATAAACAATCGATAACCACAAGCTATTCGTTTCGATTTTTTGGCTGCCGCATGTTCATCACCACGGCTGTGAATTTCGCGAAGGCCAAAATTTTAAGTTCAGCGACCACGTAAGTGTCACTAAATATATAGACTCTTAGATGATATAATAGGGTATGTGTTTATAAAGCTTTCTTTTCGTCACGCGCTAACTCTGCACCTAGATTTTCGGATTAAGCTTGCTCGAATTCAGGTTGCTCCATAGTTATAAGGTCGGCCTCCATATAATCTCCCCTGTATACGGTATACCTACTTGATGAACCATACCACAGTATCATGGGTTATTTTAAAGAATATATATTAGCCTAAGGTATTCTCTTAAAAGTCATAAGAAAATGCTAACTCTATAGCTTTATATTTTAACTTCAACAGATCTTAGTGATTTTTCTATAACCCAGAGCTTAAGCTTATATGAAGCTTAATAGTATTTAATCCTAGAAAGCTACTCTTTATTCCTTAGTACTATAATATCTTATATGATATAGTTTAGTAAAACATACTTAATAAATGGAATTAAATTTCTTAGCTCTATGATTAGGCTTTAAATCTAATGGTTAAATATCTTATAGAATTAAAAGCAAGGAAGCCACTACCCTATACTTTCATCCTTTTAAATAGTAGAAAAGATAATTAATTTATCTACCTAGAGTAAGTTACTTAATCCTAATCATTAACTATCTATAATACTTAAGTTAATAACATATATTATAAGTAATGACGTGGGGAACGCTATCTTTAGGCACTCAAAGCGCTGTGCTTGGGATGAGCAACACCTGCCTCCGTACTGTAAGATCCGGGCGACAACAACCAACCAACCATACCAGTACTACGGGCACAAGCCTATCTCCAGGCACGCAACGCTGGGGCACCGGGCAGAATAGTGCTTGATACAGGCCTGTCTCAGCGAAGCGCAACTCTAGGGGCAACCTGCAGACTAGAAGGTCCTGGCGGTAGTATAGGGGGTGGACAATGCGGCGGAAGAAGTGTGTATTGCAAGTGCTAGCTACGATGAGATCTAAATACTACCGCAGGCGGGCTAAATGACATAATCAGGCGATTCAGGCCAAAGGATGAGACCAGTTGTCTAGTCCAGTCTTTTCAGCCGAAAAAGATATGTGGGACGGAACACCCCACTACAGTAACTAACAGTTAAATTAGAATCATAACTTAATATTCTTTTTAATCAGATCTATACTCTCAAGATATAAGTCTACGAATATATTCTTAACTAACCTAGCTCTATTAATTAAACATCTCTTATCCTATTAATAGAGATACCATAGAGAACAAACAATACATCTAAATCATATTAAATATCAAATACAACTTTTAAGATAACGGAAGATTTCAAACCAAATTTTAGAGATTTACTATTACTGTTAACTAATGAAAATATATCGTTTCCTAGTCCATAGATATCAATCAGATAAATCAAGCCTTTAGGGAGGATATATAACGACACAACAAAGATTAAACTATACCAGCCAAGGTTTATTCCTTCTATATCAAGAAAAAGTAAGGGGAATTCTATGTCACAACTAATAACTGCCGTGTCTATCACCGATTATAGGCAAGGCAAGGTATCTATAATAATAGTATCGATTTTTTTTAGCTTTGATGGACATGATAACTAGCATGCTTAGGTAACTCTTTTTTCTGATAGTCCTTAGATCATTTGTGAACATGCCTTTACTTACTCCTATCAAACTACCCTATAAACCAACATAATGATAGGCGGATCTACCAATTTAGATCAAGTAAGATCGCGGCTGATCAAGGAGAGAGTTCAATGGAAATTAATAGAGTGACTGCCATATAACTTTTACCAGAATCGGTAAGGTTACAGACTTACCCCATCAGATAAAGCGGTCAATCATCTCAAATAGGAAATAATAAAGAGTATACATATTCTTTGATCCTACCTGTCTGTTACTCCTCTTGAATAACTAAAAGATTTACCACTTCTGAAATACAATATAATTTACTACAACCACCAGCCTGACCTATCGACCATTTCGAGACACATTTTGCTAGAAACGCAAAGTAATTTGCCCTCACATATCTTAGCAGGCCAGAACAGCTATTTTAATATTTCTTTAGCTTAGAAAGGTAAAACTGAACTAAGGCCTTCCTGTAGTTTAGTTACTCTATAGTTATAGATAATTTATCCCTATTCAGGGCTTTAAGTTTTTTAATCTAACTTTTGATCTTAGCTAATTTTAGTTTAAGTAGGATCTTTTCTTTGATTTCTGTTAGGAGTTCTTTTAGAAGTCTATATTTATAAAACTTTTTAAACTCTTAGAAGTATTTAATGTGATTTGACTAATCTTCCTTACCTAGAATGGTTGAGATAGTATTAATTGAAGAGTAGTGTAATAGATAGTCTTTAGGATATGTTCCTAAATATTTGTGTCTGTATATTTATGATACTAAGGCAGAACTATGCTTTCCTATACCAAAAATTAGTAAAACTTAGTTTTTTCTTTTAACATCGGAATTTATATATCCTACGTTTAATGATACTTTCTAAATACTTCTGAATTTTATGAATATTTAAGCTCTCACTATATCTAGTGGTAATAACTCTTTCCTATAGTATCTTATAAAAGTGCTCTTTGGTAAGTGGGATATCTTGTAGACCGGTGGCTATGATATTTCTGAAGATAGGTTTATCTAGATATTTATCCTTTTAGTGTAATGGGATTGGCTGTCTATCTAAGAGATCGTACTAAGCTAGGTCTTCTACTATTTTAATACCAAATAGGGTACCATGCTAAAGGGTAATAGCTAGATACGAACTGTGGCTTCTTAGTGTCACGGATTCTAATCCTAAATCTTTAAATTATATTAGCGGATAAAATCTTGTAAAAAGGTAAAATATTAAGGAGTATATATATTATTTACTCATATAGCGTAGTCTGGGTTTTAATTATTTTTTAACTAGACTTGATTAACTTTCTACTTAACCTTCTAGGGGGCCGTTAAGGATAGAAATAAAACTAGCTCTATATACTAGATAAAGATTAGCTTAACATACAGGGCCGCTCGAAATCAGCTTCACCTCTGACTTCTTTTCTTTTATTTCTTGAACTCTATCTTGCATAACATTAAACCTATTATGGTTAGACTACCCCTGACCCGGTATTTTTTAGTATTTCGTGACACTGGTAAATATACGGATAAGAATAGGCATTGTATTTTGCTGTACGGCCTTTCTGTGGTCTGTGGTTGAAGACTGGAAGTTCTAAAACACTCCTTGCAAACTTAGCAACGGGGGACCAGCCGATGCGCTTGAACCCAATCCGTTTATCACAACCAGATTCATCTACATAAACTAGATGGTATGATTTGAAATCTGATAGAGTATGGAGGTAGTAATCTCGCAAGTCGGCATTCTGTTCTTTGGCTTTTTGTCGAGCCACCTTTTTCGACCAGCCGACCGAAACAAGAGCCCTTTTCAGGCTAGAACTTATCACCCATGTGTGGAACTCATCCCATATAAACAGGATCATCTCATCCACAAATAGTCCCGGCTTCTCCAGAAGGTGTTCACACAAGGTCTATATCATCGGTAGGGTAACGGTTCTTCGTCGGCCGACGCGCGTGGACGGAGCTCGAACATAACCGAACAAACGGAGGTTATTGCGAATATTGACGATCGAGCGCTCGCTACACTCAGCAGCCGTGGTTATCTATAAAGTAGTTAAGGATCCATATTCGATCATGTCACGAATCATATCTAGCTTGCATAGAGGGAGTCGAGGGGCTATTTGAGTGAGGTTCTAGGGGTTCGTCCTGGCATCGTTGATACTACGGAGAACGGGGCATTTTCCATACTCACCCTGCTCACCTCTCTGCTCAGTGAGCGGGTACAATAAATTTCAATTAAAAGTCGCGGGGGGTGCTGGGGTATTACGAAATGCACGTGACTTTGACCCATAATGGTTCCTAAGAAGCTAGTGATTTTCTGGGTTATCTGAAAAGTGCGGGTGTTGATTAGTGATCATGAGAGGAAATCAACAATACCTTGCACCTCATGAAAAAGGTATGCCAGAAGAAAGGTTAAAAAGTGCCACTTGGGAGAAACAGTAAAATGATATATTGTAATTAAGAATAAGACAGAAATCAAATAACGTACATCAAGATACATATCCATCAAAGGGTGAGTATAGGACATTGTTTTAAAAGAGTGAGAAAGATGACACGATTTAATGAGCAGGAAATAGCCATTGTGGCCTTATGTAAAACGAAAAGAGAGGGGTGAAGGGGGCGGTACTCTGATGGTAACCATAAGAGTTTAAGTCTACCATAGGTTATCTAGGAACGGTTATCGCTAAGTCCATATCCATACTATCTAGGAGGGTAGGTAAAAGTGTTAAGCATAGGCATCACGGCACTAACAGAGCTTATGTGAAAAGTACCTTTATCAGTATACAGATAGTTTGAATCGGCAATATCAAATTCAACAAAGCTAGTAAGGCCGGTAGAGAGGGTTGAAACGCTCTGGCCGGTAGCTGGATCCCATATTCGGACTAAGTAATCGTAAGACCCTGATACAAGTCAACATCCATCTAACGACTAGGTAATCAACTGGACCACATAACTATACCCCTTAAGAGTAACCATACTCTGGCCGGTAGCTAGATCCCATATACGGACTATATCATCCCAAGACCCTGATACAAGTCGGCTACTATCTAGCGACCAGATAATCAAGTAGACCACATGACTATACTCCTTGAGCGTAGCCATACTCTAGCTAGTTACTAAATCCCATATCTAGACTATATAATTATCTAACCCTAATACAAGTCGGCTACCATCTAGTAACTAGGTAATCGACTCGACCGAACTACTATACTACTTAAGAGTAACCACGCTCTAGCCAGTAGCTAGATCCCATATCTAAACTATGTTATCATAAGACCCTGATATAAGTCGGCTTCCATCTAGCAACCAGGTAATCGACCGGACCTTATCACTATACCCCGTAAGAGTAGTAATGCTCTGGCCGGTAGCTGGATCCCATATTCAGACTATGTTATCAAAAGACCCTAATATAAGTCAGCTTTTATCTGGTAACCAGGTAGTCAACCAGACCTCATCACTATACCCCTTGAGAGTAGATATGCTCTGGCTAGTGGCTGGATCCTATATTTAGACTATGTTATCATAAGACCTTAATATAAGTCAGTTTCCATTTGGTGACCAGGTAATCGACTCGACCGAGCCATTATACCCCTTAAGAGTAGCCATACTCTAACCGGTAACTAGATCCCATATTCGGACTATGTTATCACTTAACCCTGATACAAGTCAGCTTCTATTTAGCGACCAGGTAATCAACTCGACCGAGCTATTATGCCCCTTAAGAGTAACTATACTCTGGCCGGTAACTAGATCCTATATTCAGACTATGTTATCACTTAACCCTAATATAAGTCGGCTTCCATTTGGCGACCAGGTAATTAACTTGACCAAGCTATTATGCCCCTTAAGAGTAGCCACGCTCTAGCCAGTGACTAGATCCCATATTTAGACTATATTATCAAAAGACCCTGATGCAAGTCGGCTACTATCTGGCGACTAGGTAATCAACTTAACTAAACTACTATACTACTTAAGAATAACCACGCTCTAGCCGGTAGCTGGATCCTATATCCAGATTATCTTATCCCTTAACCCTAATATAAGTTAGCTACCATCTGGTAACTAGGTAATTAACTAGACTAAACCACTATACCCCTTAAGAGTAGACACACTCTAACCGGTAACTAGATCCTAGATCTAGACTATCATATCCTAAGACCTTGATACAAGTTGGCTTCCATCTAGTAACCAAGTAATTAACAAGACCTTATCACTATGCCCCTTAAGAATAAATACACTCTAGCCGGTAGCTAGATCCCAGATCCGGACTATCTTATCCTAAAACCCTGATACAAGTTGGCTTCTATCTGGCGACCAGGTAATCGACTTAACCGAATTACTATACCCCTCAAGAACTTAAAGGCAAATACTCTAGCTCCTTTTAACTATAGGATAGTTTAAAACCTAATCAGATCTATCATCTTAGAACGCTATTCTTATAAGGCTCCTTAACGGGCTAAAGATAAGAGGTAAGTAATATACCTATAGCGGGCTACTCTTGATTCCTATTCTATGATATTAAACGAATCTACCAGCGTCTTAAGCTCGCTCTAAGAGGCCATCTAACACACTCCCCTCCTGTTAGTAAAACCTATTATATTAACAGGCTACTCTATATTAGTACTGGCTTAGAAACATACTATAATTATACTTTCTAGCCTTTTCATAGCGTATATACTATCTAAAAGGCTTCCTAATATACTGAGAGCCTCAAGCCAGTAGAGGTATTTCTACTATAGAAATATGTTCAGTATCTCCCTATTCTTCAAACTCAATTAGTTAGGGGCATAACACTTCTAAGCATCAAGATAGTCCACCCAGTAGACATATACATACTCAGCGGGTACCAGTGGATTTAGGTTTGGCACCCTAATATCCTTTAAGGATATACCTAGTAATTTAAGATCAAAGATATCCCGTCAAAGTATCTTAAAAAGAACATTCAAACATTAGGAAAAGATAGTATAGTATTCACTATCTAGGCCCTCAGGAAATATCTTATTAAATACCTCTCTAGTCAAGAAGTCCTTCATAGACTAATAAACAAAAGTAACGGTATCTTCTTATAATATTAGGAACGACCCATATATACCGATAATCTTAGAGAGAGTATTAAGATTATTAAAACCATCTTTATACCCTATAAAGAGAGAGCTTAGCTCTCTAAGCATAACTAGGTAATAAACTATCATTAAAATACCCAGTATCTATTTATAGAGTTCTATATCCTCTAAGTTATAAACCTAGCCCATCATTTAGTAGTAAAGGCTATCTAATCCAGACAGGAATATCTTAAGCTTCTTTATTATATACCTTTATAGTGTTTAATCAAGATTCTTCTAAACCAAGACCACCCATAGAAAAGTACCTTATAAGTTGGTTAACAGGTAGTATTTAATAGTTATAGTAAGCTTATCATCGTATTTTTTCTACTTAGCTAAAGAGTCTACTTTATATTAAATAAATATATTAACAGCTTTAGACACAGATACTTCATTTAGCTCCAGTGATATTAGAGCCATATAGGTAACAGAGCCAAGACACTCAGTAATTTCAAATTTGTTACGACTGGAGATAACCCATCTCATTTTTTGATAGGCTATTAAATGTACAACAATCAGATCTAGAAGATCTTAAAGGCCATCTCGATATTCATCTAAAGTATCAATCATGAAAAAGATACTTTTTAAAGATAGGTCTTAAAGAATTTATATAAAAATTAAAATAAGGACACTCCATACATTAATATCTTCGAACAGGTCCTTCCCTACGGAATCATATTAAGCTCGCACATAACGGAGAAGTAATGGATACTTCTTAATAAGGGAATATATTAAGCCACGGAGGACGGACATAGTACTATTAATACGTATATCAGTGGCTTGGCAGAAGAAGAACGAGATCGTTATAGTTTCCCTATATAACCCTATTAACTCCTCAATAATCCTATATAGAAGCATTATCTTACCTTTTCCGGGATCACCTCTAATCCAGAGAAGGCGATTACTTTAATTATTTTACCATTTTCTAAAAGCTACGTTTTCAAGAATCCAGCAGTAGGAATCTTTAAGCAGCCCACCGTTAGTTTTCTTGATACGCTCTTTATCATCGCAGGGGTTGGTCGTTCGTAGGTCGCGCAGACATACTTAGTCTAACAACGTCTCCGGTTGACCTTACAGCAAAACGAAATTAGTTACGTATAATCACGTTATTAATTCTGAACGTACCCAGATTCGTAGTAATGGGTCCATAATTTTTTAAGACCTAAATACCAGAGTTAAAGCCATTATAAGAAGTATAAGTGGCCATGATGGGAAGCAGTGGTTTAGAAGAGGCTAGTAAGTCAGCGTCAAATTCCTAGCTTTTGATTTACCCCGCTCTCAGGTGATCTATCGAGATGCAGAAGAACCGGACCATCCCACCATAATACGTCTCATTAGTTTAGACAAAGACAAATAAGTGACGCAAAGTATCGCTCCCGACCTGAATAAGCTTGCGAATATGCCATGTGAATTGACTTCAGCCCTTGCGGAAGGAAACACTCATGAGAGACAACCTTCAGGCCCAAGTCCAACCGGTCGTATTCAAGTTTCGCGAAAATAACAACTCCACTAACGCCGTATTGAAACGTTACAGAGCGTTTCACAGCCGCATTACACACTAGATTAAATGAGGGATAGCTTGTTTCACAATAGAGTTCAAAAAAGAAAAAGAAAGGAAACAGAACATGAAGCTGATTTCGAGCGCGCCTGTAACTATAAAGTCATAGTATACTTACCTTATATCTTAGGCCCCTTTTACCTGTTAAGCAAATGCACCTACGGGTGTGCTTAGCCACATAGCCAAAAGACCAACAATGATCAAGCTTACTGCTTGATCATGCCTGCAGCAGTATATAAGTAGCGCACACTAATGCTATGCTACAAATAGCCATAACATTATCTCCCTTCTTCCTAGGGCATGTCCCCATGGCCTGCCAGCCACTAAGGTTACCACCTGGAGTCGAACCAGGACCTTTAGAAGTTCTGAATATCATACCAATTAGACTATAGTACCCAAGGACATGTTCAGCTTATATACCAAGCCCCCAGGCTAAGCTTATCTACACATGACTAGATACCTAGCCGGGTATGATAAGATATCTTAGCCTGTAAGCCCACGTCCAGTACTAGATATTTAATAACCAGAGCGACCAACGCTGGTTTCGAACACCTGCCCTGGGTGAGCAGACCTAGTAAGCTTGATCATAATGTTAAGCAAATGCACCTGCGGGTGTACTTAGCCACATAGCCAAAAGACCAACAATGATTAAGCTTACTGCTTGATCATGCCCGTAGCGGTATATAAGTAGCGCATACTAATGCTATGCTATAAATAGCCATAACATTCCCTCTATCCTTATAGGCTAATATAAAAGCTCTAATTCTTACTCCGGTAAAAAGATATAGTTAAAGAGCTAGGGTAATAGTAGCCTTAAGTAATCTAGGGATGAATCAGTAATGATCTAATCACTATATAGATGATATTACTCGAAAAAAATACTTTTTGGTGAAACTGTAGTCCGGATCTTTAATATTCTTAATCTATCCCTCCTTACCTGTTAATATTCTCTTAATCTACTATGTTATGGTTAGTATTATTTTACTATAGAGATTAGAAAATTCTTACGTTATATATCTCGGTCCGGTATTCTATTATAATCTTGATTTTGAATTCTTCTTTAAACCCCTTAAACAACCTTTCGGTGTAATTAAGAAACGATGTCATTACTAGTCTTCCATTCTTACTTTTCTTACCTTATGTAGTATAACTATACTAATAGAAAAATTCTTTAAGAAGCTTATAGTCTAGAGTTATATAGCTAGGCCTATATGTATAGCCTTTGATTCTATTATATTTAATAAAGCTAAGAGTAAGTTAATAATATATATAGTAGGGAATCCTTCTATATAAATATATTATAACTTACTCCATTTAATAATAGATAGCGTTAGAATATATCCTTTTAGTCTTAAGTATCCTTTTATCCTTCTTATAAATAGTATCTTTTTCTATATAAACACCAAAAACATAGTTACTCTTTACTAGTTACCTAGTAGCCTTATCTTGCTAAGTAAAGAAGGTTTTTTAGCCTATAACTAAAAGTATCCTAATAAACGTTAAAAGGAACGGAATAAAGTAGAGATTGAAGTAAAAGATAAAGAAAATCTATTTTATTAGTTAAAATAAAGGGGCATAGCTATATTTTATACTTTACGACTTAATATAGATTTTAGTATCTAATAAGAATAAAATATATTTTCTATACTAATGTATAGTAGACGGCCTAAGCCTTCCATTTTTACGTTAGCGTGGCCCACTTTATTTTTTTAAGACGGAAAAGAGATTATATGATTGAATCCCTTAAGAGACAAAGGTATAAATAAAATTAAGGTCTATTAAAAATTACATTGGAAGACACGCAGAATTGTAGGATAAAGCGCTCCTTTAGGTATAGGGCTGAGCGTCGACTAGGTGCTTAATAGATATCTATGACGAACATCTAAGGGATCAGTGATACTCAGTGAACAACCAATCAGACTCACTAAGCGCTCAGTGAGTGATCAGTGAGCACTTATTAGACATCACTGATCATCACGTGATGAAACTGTGTAGCTCAATGAGTCTAAGTCCGGACTGAGATTTACTCAGTGAGTCTGACTCTGAGCGCCCGTATTAAAGCGGCGGCAGATAAAAGAGGAAAGCCCTACCTGGCATAGGAAAAATGTTATGTATAGTGGCCTAGGTAATTTTATGCTTTGATTTAGTTCCTTGGGGGAGCGCGGTGGTTGCTCATTGAGCCCGGAGGATCCGAGGCTCCGCGGACACTCCGGTGCTTCAACCTTATACACAGCACCTGGGCATCATCGAAGGGCCGAGTCATGCGGATGTCGACGTCAATACGAGGAGCTATGCAATATGGTTAGAGTTTACCACGCTTCGTAGCCATATAAGTACCATCAGTGATCCAACAATGAGAATCCAGATCAAATACATTTCAAAACAATTCAGTCCGTCGAGAAAACTACCACTTCTTTAACAGCAACCGAACACTATGTACCAACTCATCCAAGACGAATCCTACCACTTTGAGCTCTTTCGGCACATCGCCGCAGCTCGCTATGGTGGTTCCGACATAGGCGAACTTCTCGAGATTGCTCCAAAGCTCGAAATCGGCAACCTTGAAAGTTGGTGGACAGCATTTTACGATCTTGCTCAGCGTGTTGAGTCTCGCGCCCAGGCCATTGACCCCGTCCGTCACCGTGTCTCCGCTCGAGATGCTTGGTTTCACATCGCGACATATTACCGCGCCGCTGAATTCTATCTTCATGGCACTCCCTCGGATCCCCGCCTCCATGAGGCCTGGGATAAGCAGACAGCGGCCTTCGACAAAGCACTGGCTCTCATGGATCGACCAGGTCAGAGACTGACCATTCCTACCGAGCATGGATTTGATGTTCTGGGTATCTTCTATCCTGGAGCCGGAGACCTAGCGGTGCCGAAACCAACTATCATAGCAGGAACTGGCTATGATGGATCCATGGAGGAACTATTTCATCACGTTGGTCTTGCCGGGGTTGAGCGGGGCTATAATGTGATCACATACGAGGGACCTGGACAGCCTTCGGTGCTCAGAAAGCAGAAGAAGGGCTTTATTCACGACTGGGAGAAGGTGGTAACACCTATCGTGGACTGGTTGATCCAGCGCTCGGATGTGGACGCATCGCGCATTGGGCTGGTGGGAGAGAGCTTGGGCGGTTACCTTGCTGTTCGTGCGGCTGCATTTGAGCACAGATTAGCAGGTGTCATTGCCTGTGATGGAGTTTACGATACCTATGCTTCGGTTCGAAACATCTGTGTGCCGCCAGCTCTTCAGCCACTTCTTGATAATGGCGAGCGGCAAAATTTGGACAACGAAATTCGTCAAATGCTTGACCAGAACACAATTCCACAGAAGGTCCGGTGGGCTATTGAGCAGGGTCTTTGGAGTTTCCGAACAGATTCTTTTTATGACTTCGTCCAGATGACCAAGGCCATGACATTGACCGACTCGATTGATAAGGTTCAGTGTCCTGTTTGGGTGGGCGAGGCTGAACATGATATCTTCTTCGAGGGCCAGCCCAAGCAGGTTGCAGATGGCCTTGGCGACAAGGCTACTTACGTTGTCCTCACTGATGCGGATGCTGCTGGTAATCATTGCCATATTGGAGCTTTTGCTCTCTTGAACCAAATCATTTTTGACTGGTTTGAGGACATGACTTCGAGTCAGTGAGCCTTAGAGCTGACTTACCTGCCCAGGTGAGTACTAAGTCAATTATGTAATAATATTTATATGCAATGCACTAGATAAGAAGGTGAAATTCACTCAATATTCAAGAATAACTTAAACTTGAAATGGCTTCAAATGTTGACCGCACCCTGGGGGCATGCCAGTGTGAATTAGGTACAAGTTCATGTTTGGCGAGCGTTGGCTACAGTAGTTTAGCAAAATAGAAAAAATAAGATAAAGTCAAAAGCCACCTTCTATCGACAAGACGAAGTTATAACTGGAGGAAATTATTCAAATGTTCGGAAATTCATCTCGCACGATGAGCTCCCGAGGTCTCTCGTCACGACAGGGAATACCTGTCCAATTGGATGGATGAGTCCTTATTGGTTACCCTTCTCACTATTCTCGACATCCGATCCACTCAGTTGCGTCTGCACCTCAGCAAAGACCAAGTCGCTGACCAAAGTAATAGTACAAGACGTGTTCAAGAGCGTAAGGAACGGAACATCCACCTTGAAAGCCTGGAAAATCCACGTCCGGAATTCGGCCGCCAACATACTATCCATACCATACTTGGACAGAGATCTGGCGATGGCCACCTGTTCCGCAGGCAAGAGCACAAGCTTACCAAAGTGAGCTGTGATATGTGCGAGGACCGCATCGGAAAGAGAGGCACCTGCATCAAGCGCAGTGAGAACCTCGGCAGGAAGCAGTAAGCTTTTACGACCCCGGCTGAATGCCTGTGTCGAACCTTGACCTGAGACTGAGACTGCGGCGGTCAGGTGGACCATGCGAGGGTCAACGAAGAGTTGGTTCGAGGTATGAAGACCGCTCTCCACGAGATTTCGAAGGGCTGGGAGTTCGATACCGGTTAGGATATGGGATTGGGCCAGAGGGTCAGTAGACCGAACGTCGGAATTCGAATTTTGAGGAACCAAGGAGATGTCAATGAGTTGCAGCAACTCATCCTCGCCGATTCCCTGGACTCCCTTGCGTGCCATCATGGCCGCGACCTCGGGGTTTTCGTGTAGGAAGCCCACTTCAGTAATCATACCCAGACCAAGAGCGGTGGCTGGCAGACCTTGAGCACGTCTATAGCGCGCAAATACATCCAAGAAATGATTGGCCGCGCAGTAATTGGACTCGGCGGCCGACCCAACACTGCCGGAGATGGAACTGACCATCAAAAAGAAATCCAGATCAGACGTTCCGCGGCTTTCAAGCGCACGATGGAGGTTCCAGCTTCCTTGGACTTTAGGATCGATGCCGCCATGCCACTTGTCACTGCTCATCTCCGTGAACAGTGAGGCCTGAACGCCCATGGCCGCTTGGATAACCCCGGCAATGGGACCCTCGACCGTGTTAATAACGTTCTCGACATCTCCGAGACTGCACACGTCACCCTGAACCACAGTGCAGGTTGCTCCTTGGGCCTCGAGGTCTTCAATCAGTTTCTTTGCTGCGGGCTTTCTTGCCCCGGAACGACCGAGGAAGACTAGCTTGCGTGCGCCGCGAGTGACCATCCAGCGTGAGATACTACGGCCCAGACCTCCAAGACATCCCACAAGTACATACGTGCGATCAGAATAGAATTGAGCAGAGTATCGGCTGGGCATTATCCTCACCGATGAATCGTCCGCTAGACTGACAGCGACCTTGCCCATGAGTGTTCGCGAAGAGAACAGACGTAGGGCCTGAGACAAATCAGCCACGTCAAAGACTTGCAAGGGCTCGATCTTAGAAACAGAGCCTTGGCGGTACAGCTGAAGAGCTTCATCCAGCAGGTTCATCCATGTCTTGTTGAGGACGACATTGTCGCTGTAGTACAAGCCCGTCAAGTCCAAAGCCGTGAAAGTAACATTTCTCAAAAAAGGCTCCATATCCAACTTGCCCGAATCAGCCATATCGAGCTTCCCAAGCTCAATGAACCTACCGAAAGGAGCACATGCTTTCCAGCTTGCATGCAGTTGGTCGCCTGTGAGAGAGTTGAGCACAACGTCGACTCCGCGTCCATTGGTCGCAGCCAAGATATGCGGGAGGAAGGAAGTGTCCCGCGAGTCAAATATTTGATTAACCAGGATCTGAAAGTGTTCGACGAGATAGGCCTTCTCCTCCTCGGTGGAGACGGTGGCGAAGATGTTGGCCCCAGCCCGTTGCGCGATCTTGATAGCAGCTAAGCCGAACCCACCGGCCCCTGAGTGAATCAGGATAGATTCCCCGGCCTGAATCTGAGCTCGATGGTGGAGCGCGTAGAGAGAGGTGGCGTAGACGAGAGGGAGAGTACAAATTGTGTTCTCATCTTCGCCTTCCTGCAGTCGCGCACAAGTCCATTCCGGCACGATTTGACGTGTTTGGATGTGGGACGGAGCCATCACAACAATGCGGTCGCCAACTTGCACGCGAGTGACGTCGGAGCCGACCTTCTCGACGATACCTGCATACTCGAGACAGCTAGTCGTATTTTCCGTATCGACTTTTCCTGCCAGCACAGAGAAGTCCTTTGCGTTAAGTCCGACTGATCGGACTTGTAGCTGCACCTCAGTGGGTCCAATCGTCGGACCAGACTGAGAGTTTTCCAGAGGTTTGAAGTACAGGGTATCGAACTGCCCCGGTCGCTCGATCGACAGACGCACTCCCGCCGCGCGACAGTCCTCTAGTTTCATATCCATCAGCTTCGAGCCACGCTTTCGTCGGAACTGTTCGTTCAGATCACGATCCGGCACAAAGCGGCTGACATGAGGGACGCCGTTATATTCACAGAATTCGAAATCAACAGGGCCAACGCCTTTTTGGTGCATGGCAGATGCAATATTGGCGACTGTGTACGGGAGGATAGAGTCGGAGCTGGCGGCCACATGGTAGGTGAAGAATTGCAGTGTTGGCTGCTCCTGCATCAGAGTGCGTGCAAGTCCATTGACCAAGGCCATTTCTGGCTGGATTCCTTCTAGCGGATTGCCCCCGGTAACCCAGATCAACTGCAAAGCGTTGTCCGTGAGGACTTGAATGCGAGACATATCTTCCTGGCTTACCTGCGCCAGCAATGGGCTTGTCCACTCCACCAGGGAGAATATAGTGCTTCCCGTCAAGATGGACTCTCTGGAGATATCATGAAGTTCAATAGTCTGAGCTGATACATGGTGAGCCTTGTCCAGGTATTCAGCCAAGGCATTGGATAGGGGGCACGGCCCGCCCCGAACCACTATGTATGCAGGTGCATGAGAGAAGATCCCATTTTCATGGGCGTTTGGTGCCAATGACTTGGCGATGATGATTTCACCGCCACCAGAGGCAAGAGGGTATTTGACACCATCCAGAGTTGCAGGGATTTCCACAGAAGTACTGGCATGCGCGAGAATCAAGCCCTCAGATAGCAGGAAGCTACTCAGCGAAAAGCTACCATCGAGGGAGAGGTAAAGCTCTGCAAGCGAGGGAAGAAGTATCAAATCGAACTGATCCTTTGCGGATAGAACCTTCGCATCTTCATATGGCTCGCCGGTGGAGAGGTCCACATGATAACCAGACAGCTCCTTTCCATTGGCAATTGACGCCACAGTCAAGGATCCAAAGCGCGGCAAGTCACCCTTAGCTTGTAGTCCTATCAGATCAGTGGCTTCGCTGCCAACTTGCAAGATCCGCAGGGCAGGATTCTTATGGGAAATCATATCGAGAACTGTACGCAAATGGAGCATGCTCTCCCCGTCTGCCGTGCTGGAAGAATTAAGTTGTATCTGCTGCAAGGCGTGGCTAATCTGGAATTCGGAAGGAATGCCCAACCCGTAAACGTCCGGCTTCCACAATACACGGCACATTGGCTGTCGCAGTTCTTCTTCATCGAGCTGTGCTGGTACCTCGTATGTAGCAAACCGCACGTCATGCAGAATACCGCAAACTCGTCCAGTCAAACTTGATACGTATTCGGCACTCGCAATGGAAGTTCCGAAACCAACGGTCCGTGCGATGGCGGAGCATAGAGCAGGCTCAGTCTCCTCAGTCACGGTCTGAACATCAGGGGTGTTGAAAATCGCAAGTGCGATTCGCGTGGGTACCTTTGCCTTCAGGGCTGCAGCATCTCCGGAAGTCGTTGCTACAATAGAGCTTTGTAGCATTGCATCAATGGAGACTGGATGCATACTGTAATATTCTTGATCAGAGACCAAACTCTGCTGAAGATGCACCTTTGCCTGGCAAAACTGGGCCTGTCTCGCCTGTGGTAGATGAAAACTTTCGATCGGACGGAAGGTCGGGCCATAAAATAAGCTGCTCTTCTTCAGTCGTTCATACCAGGAAACCGCAGATGCAGACTCCAGGGGTTCACCGATATTTTCCACCCTGGTGGCGATTGGGAGAGGGCTATCCTGAACCATGATCGTTCCACGCGCATGGGGGGTCGGGATACCATCGCGATAGGAGCTTATCTTGAACTCCCATGTAGTTTCAGAGTCAGAAGTGTAGCTCAGCATTTTGCGCGACAGGATAGTGAACAGCTCGATTGGCGACGACATGGGTGTGTTTTCGGGCAGTGCCAGGGCTGCAAAGATGTTCACGTTCTCTAGCTTGAAAGAAGGCTTCTGGTCCCAGGTCATATTGGCAGCTTGGAGCATAGCTTCCATGGCCATGGACAGGTAGCCGGCTCCAGGAAAGACTGGAGTGTCTTCCAGACGATGATCCCGTAGCCATGAAACATCCTCAACACGGATGATATTTCGCCAAACAAAATCCAGACCACTGCCGGCTGGAATTAGAGACCCAAGAAGTTCATGACGTGGGTATTGACGGTGGCGAAATTCTATACTTGCGCGAGGCTCGTTCCAGAGCAAGGTACGATAGTGCCACGGGTAGTTGGGCATGCCATGGACTACCTTGTAGGTAGCAGAAGAATTTGAGTTCTCCGCAAGGCCGTTTACCTTATCGAAAGGAATCTCATGTCCGTGCAGCCACAGGGAACCGGCGAGAGTGAGCAAACAAGCCAGGCCGTCTTCATTCCGCTTCAAAGCAGAGGAATAGAGAACTTTTCGCTCATCTAACTGTAAGTGGGTACGGATCTGTTTGATTGGAAGCTGCAGGGTCGAGTGAGGTCCCAGTTCAATCAAATGAGAGCCGCTTCCTCCGGTCGTGGTGAGAAGATATTCCAGTGCAGGAGCAAACAATGTGGGACGTTCGAGATTGGTCCGCCAATATGCTGCATCCACTTCAGTTTTCTCTGCAGCCACCACTGAAGAGACAAACTTCGCCTTGCGACTTGTGCGGTAGGAAGGACCTAGCAGAGGCAACGTCGTCTCGAGGGTCTTTTGGTAATCTTCTCCAAACACCTGCATGTGGTAGGAATGATACGCCATTCCGCCGGTATTCAGCTTTCTGTTGAAGATACTCTTTGATGTGAGAATTTCGGAAAGATCAACAACCGCATCTTCATCTCCGGAAACAGTCACGCTTTCAGGGGAGTTGACACATGCAACTTGTAAGCGACCGATCAGGTTGGCCTCTGAAAGCTCTGCATCAGCTGATTCTTGAGATAGGCCTACAGCAATCATGGCTCCCTTTAATTTGGATCCCGAGTTGCGCAGTCTTCCAGCAAAGTATCCGCGATAGTAAGCGATCGTGATTGCTTCAGCCGCTGAAATTTGGCCTGCAGCGAAGGCAGCGCCGATCTCTCCAGAGGAGTGGCCAACCGTACTCTCAGGGAATACCTTCCAGGAATGGAGCAACTGGACAAGGGCAACCTGCACGGCAGTACATAGAGGCTGTGACAGAGCTGGATCATGAATGGAACCGGTATTAGTATCATCTCTCATGAGCAGTGCCTGTATGGTCCACGACGGGGCATGCGGGAGCTTATGCAAGACTTGGTCGAGCTCCAGAATTGCCTTACGGAAGACAGGACACTCATCAAAAAGTTCTCTGCCCATGCCGACCCACTGTGCCCCCTGACCCGTGAAGACGAATGTGATGGGTTGGGGGTTGCTGGAACCAGTCGGGATGGTTTGCAGACTAGTATCTGCGATGCTG
The DNA here is from genome assembly GCA_911649655.1 of Penicillium sclerotiorum. Lineage (NCBI taxonomy): Eukaryota > Fungi > Ascomycota > Eurotiomycetes > Eurotiales > Aspergillaceae > Penicillium > Penicillium sclerotiorum. Next base: position 3,736,921 of record CAJVRJ010000009.1, read on the forward strand.
CGGACAAGAGAATCACCGCGATCTGCAAGATAAAAGCCCCTTTGGCCCATGTGCGACCGGCGACATCCCATAGTAAATGCCAAATCAGCCATATGAGCGCCGCCAAAATCGTGGGCTTGCAAAGCTTCAGAGCGGGCTTTCAACGACACGTCATCCATGGCGGAAAGAGGGAGTAAAACGAGGCGACGAGGGCCATCCGCAGTGGAATTCGTGGCAGCTTTTCCGTACTGCTTTGGTAAATAGCCTTTGGCATCTTCCAAAATTAAATGCGCGTTGGCGCCCCCATAACCAAACGAGTTAATACTGGCTCGTCGCACGTCGATTTCTGGCCAAGGGGTCAAGGTAGTGGGGATGTCAATGCCTGGAAACGCCAGCTTAGGGTTTCGCGTCTTCAGCCCAACGGTCCCTGGGATCTGCCCATGCTCCAGTGCCAAAGTACATTTGATAACACTGGTGATACCACTGGCCGCCTCGGAATGCCCGACATTCGTTTTCGCAGACCCGATCAACAGCGGCGAGGTCTCCGGGCGTTTGAAGACCTTGGACAAACTTTCGACTAGGATATTGTTAGTTGAATAACATCTTATAAAGATCAGAATTCTTGGAAGAAGCTTGTGTTTACCTTCAATCACATCTCCCACCCCTGTTCCTGTTCCATGACATTCCACAAACGTAGTGTCTGATGGATCCAAGCCTGCTTTGGCGTATGCCTTACGAATCACAGCCGCTTGACCATCAACGACGGGCAATGATATACCAGCAGTTCTACCATTACTATAGTTTCCTGTCAGTAACAATAACTATATATGTTTGGAATGCATGGGAAACCAATACTTACGCGTTGATAGCTGACCCTCGAATCACAGATCGCACGGGATCTCCGTCGCGCAGAGCGTGGTCGAGCCTCTTGAGATACAAGGCTCCAACTCCATCGCCACGCCCATACCCATCAGCCGAGATATCAAATGTGTGACAGGTTGAGGTTGCAGAAAGGACACCAGTCTTCATGGTTCCAAGGTGCTGCTCGGGGGAGAGAACCAAGTTGACACCAGCCACAATGGCGGCGTCACATTCATTATTCTCCAGGGCGACGCAGGCCAAATGTAGACAATACAAAGAGGACGAACATGCAGTATCCAGAACAAAGCTGGGGCCCATCAGATTGAAGACATGTGAGATACGGTTACTAAGAATGGTTGTACCCATGCCCGTAGCAGTGAATCGGTTGAAATACTCCGCATCTCGGGCCTGTATGCTTTGAAAGTCCATGGTGAAATTGGCCACATAGACACTGGTATTGGATCCTGAGGCATCTTCTAGCGTGATACCAGCATCTTCCAGACACTCAAAAGACACCTCACACAATTTCCTCTGCTGAGGGTCCATGTATGTGGCCTCCAGGTTGTTAATACCGAAAAAATCATTGTCGAAATCCCGGATATCCTGGTCCTGGAGAAAGTATCCTCCACGCATGTTCATGCTTCCAGGACGATCGGCTCCACGTGGATGGTAGAAGGCATCCAGATTGAAGCGATCACGAGGTAGCTCGCACTGTCCAGATTTGTTTTCTGCAAGCATCTGCCAGAATCTAGGACTCGAGTCTACCCCGCCGGGTAGTCTGCAGCCTGTAATTGGTTTGTCACTCCATTTGATTCTCTATAGATTGGCAAAAGGAAATTTGGAGGGAACATTTGAACCTACCTATTCCACATATGGCAATGGGCTGATTTCCCTGAGTAGGACTTCCACTCACGGAGTCTGTTGAGACATTAAATGGCTCCTCAACGGGTATGGGGATTGGCATGATGGAATGATGGAATGATAAATTGAGAGAGTTATGCGCGACTCGACTTCCATGTGTTTTCCTCCCTCAAAATTCCTTTCGATCGAAGCTTCGGCCGACTTGGCAGGCTCATTTATACCCACGGTCGTAATCTCCACGACGAGATGAACTGACCAATGCTTGTAGAGAAAACACCCTCGCGCTAAAACAAACTAACCTCGTCCTGATTCATGTGTGGAAATGGCCTCGGGGGACCTCAATTCGCCTCAAGTACCTCGTATAGCCGTGCGAACCTTGTAATACAATGTGGTCACTGTATTGTATTGACGGATGCCTAACCCGATGTGGGCAGTAATCTCACTGGCACACTTCTCCACCTGGGCGCAACCTGAAGCCTTGACGGCTCGAATCCTTCATATGTCAGGGCCAAGCCACACTGGGGGCCAGATATAAAAGGACTAGAGCTTATATCTTCTGCAACACTCCGATATTGAGTTTGAACTCATTCACCCTATCATAGACCAGTTTGAATGTTGGTTCTGCCTCGCCATATCACTGGACTAGAGCATATATCTTCTGCAACATTCCGATATTGAGGTTGAACTCATTCACCCTATCATAGGCCAGTTTGAATGTTGGTTCTGCATCACTGCCCGGGTGGTGATACCTGGCGAACTGATGGACTGAACGCCACCTATATTTGGGGTAATGTGATATCTCCCAAGTGCCAATGCTGTTTGCGAAGGAATATTGCGTGATGCCTGCGACAGGTGGTTCAATCTTGGTTCCTAGTCGTGCTCCAGTGTGTTCATGAAGTCAGCCTGAGAGTATCGTGGAGACGTACCTCGGCGCTGAAGGGTGGTAAGAAAACGGACATTGTGTTCAAATTGATCTTGTAGGGTAAAGTGAAGTTGAAGGTCTTAAATTATCCATGAAATTAGAGGGTATCCGAGTAGTAAAGTCTTTTTTTTCATTCAATTCGAATATTGGATCTTGGAATAGCTAGAAAATAAAAGTGATAGAAGAAGAGTGTGGATACCGCGTCCCGTGAGCTAAGTCACATGACATGACATGGACGAATTTGGGATGGTTCCAAGGTTCGGCCCGACTCCCGAGTCGCCTCACCCGTTCAGATCTCACAATTAATTGATTCATCCACTGGCAGAGGCGAAACGACCTGGCTTTAATATCAAAGTTTGTTCACTGCCTTCTTGGCCTCCTTTTCGTCAATCCAACCGCCAAACAAAACCTCGTCCTTTAGCCAACTAACCAACAGAGACGCGGTACCCGGTCCGAGAACCAAAGAAGTTAAAAGCAGAGCAGGAAAATACCACGCCCAGCGGAAAGGCTGGGCTCCACGAGCGACCGTCCACACACTCTGCAACTCCATTGTCGACACCACCATCACAACAAGATATGCGACCAGCTGATCCCAAATGAGGAAACCCTTCACCCCACTTCCAGGGGTGGTGGCCTTTGGAAGAGCCAAGGGTGGCACAAAGATAGCGGAGGGGTGAAGCTCAGAGCGATAAGCCGGCGCAATGACGGAGGGGAATAAAACAGTGACCAGAGAGACACCCACGATTGTAAAGTGCATGGCGGTGCTGAAGATGATCGCTGGGATGTTAGCCGCACGCACGGCAGCAAGATGGGCTTTCTGCGGCGACTCGGATGAGGAAGCGCTGGGAGGGAACACGACCCGAAGACCGCTGAGAATGGGGAGAATCAAAAGAGGATACATGTTCCAGGCCCCAATGGCAGATTGATGGGCAGTGCTTCCGGCGTTTGAAGAGAAAACACCCATCAAAGCCGCAGGAACGAGGTAGCCAAGTGCGATGGCAGGTAGAAGTAGAAACTTCACCAGAGCGGGGGAGGAAAGAGTTGACGCGCGTTGAAGTACATCCAATGAAACCGCGTTTCTCGATTTGAGAACGGTGGGAGAGGTGATGATGTACGTAAGGGCCCAGATAAAACCGGCGACTCCCAGGGATAAAACCTGGAATGTGATGAGCCAAGCAGTTGGTCTGCACAAAGTTAGCTCTGGTCCACCTTATTTGTTGGACTATGACCTACCTTAGAATGCTGGCTTTGGTGCCTCGTTGGCTGTTGGTGTAGATAAGCAAGATACCCGGTAACAACTGCCCTAGGAAATAGAGAGACACCGCTGTAGATGCCGGGTGAGAGCCATCAACAACTTCGTACCAAAAGACCACGAGTATAGAAATGATATGGTCAAAAGGGTACCGAATACCAGTGAAAGTCCTCTGGAGAAGAGCCTTGGAGCCGGGTAATCGGCCCTCAGGATCATCCATCACCTTCATTAACTCATCTGTGGAGCCATCAAGCCCAACTCGTACCTGGGTGCCCCAGATTCCTACTATCCCTAAGGCACAGAGCAAAGCCTTGGCTTGGAAAGTGCTCGCCATGATGGGTTTCCGAAGTCGAAAGTACTTACACTCTGGAGGGAAACGATAATTCCGACTCAAAGGGGAGGCGGCTGGACCCGGTGTTTATAACGCCTGAGGCTGGGTGTACGTATTCGGATCGATACATGGGATCAAAAGTACCTAGGTACATACAGACAAAGAGACGCTATGCCCAGACACGGCTAAAAGAAATGCCAAGACCACTTCAGCCCAGGTAATATTACCGTAAGCGAGAAATCGTCGAGACAGACAGGGATCACTGGCCAGTCGTTTGGGTAAAGTAGATTGCACCTCCTCAGCACCCTGGTTTAGCCCCCAAACATACCCTGTTGCGTACGTGTGCATTTCATTTCAAGCGAGGACCTCGGGGTTACATTGCAGCTTGCAGAACTTTGGGGGCCGTCGTCTAGGGTTCAAGGGTTCAAGGGTCCAAGGGTCCAAGGCTGTCAGATCAAAAGATCTTGCCGAATGCCGAAAGACCGAGCAAATGAAGAGAGAGTGAAAAGTGTTAGTGCAGTGTGGTGGTCAGCCCTGGAGTGACTAGTGGGTCACACCTGTGGGTCTTCTCCACCTAGCTGAGCTTCTCTTCTTCCTCTTTCTTTCTAGTGTGCCTCAAGTTTCAACAATATTACGGATTTCCCCTTCTAGTCTCATCCTCCACTAACAAAAAGATGTAACATTGAAGGAAAATGTGGTCTGATCTACCATGCGGGGTACACCCAAGGCATCCAACTGGTCACTTTATCGACTTATTCTGACCTATTCGAAATCCAGATGGAGTGAGTGAAAACATTTGAATCGTATCTTAGTGACTATTCTAGTAATTGAACTGATCCATTCAACACGTGCATTTAACCAGATTCATAACTGTCTACTGGTATCTTCAATCGCCAATAAACTATCAACAAGAGAAACCTTGGAAAGTCCAGATGTCATAAACCTTATACAGCAGCAACCTCTTGCACACGAGTCTGCTTTGAATATACCAGTGGTATATCGTCTCTTTCAATGCGGCTTGGGACTGCCGTTTCCCCCGAAAGACCAGTGCGCGAATCCGAAGATATCTGCTGGCGTTTGCGATATCCACTTGTTGGGTAAGTAGTACTGCTCCCCTTGATTGTGTCACGACCAAATACCTCCCTCAATAGGGCCGGTACCATTGGGAGACAGGCACAGATAATGGCCGTGCAAAACTCCACCACATTCCAGATTCCAACAAGTAAAAGCGAGTCTAACGGGATCACATTCACGATGAGCAGGGATCTATGAAGGAGAAGCGTTGACGATGAGAGCTGACTTACAACTTTCATCGCCCATGTCGAGCTTAGCAATCACAACAATTCGCACAAGACTGGCCGCGCAGACACTAAAGATTGTATTAGCAGGTGGTCTCCCCAGAAAAGGGTTGTGAGCTCTTAGGAGGACTTACAATCCACCCAGCAAAAAGGCACCGGAGAGTTGGCGCTTGCGAGGACGACTCAATTTGAGTTTCCAAACCAGTGGCTGTGGAAGTGCAAGAACAATAATATCCAACGCCATGTTGACCGCACCATATGATATCCAAAAGGCTTTATACTTGATATGAGTATGCGGGACCCACACCTTCCACTCCCCGACCACAGGATGCGAGGCAAAGATCAGACCGCAGGCCGTGGAGATGAACCATGCGACCACAATTGCGCTGAGAACCCAGATGGTAATTTGGAATCGCTTGTTGTTGGTGGAAAAGATGCGGTAGTAAAAAAGGAGAACGGAAAGTTTTGACAGCGCAAGGCCCGCTGCAGCGAGGATATCGGTCCCGAGGAAGCACTACTCATAGTTAAATGTCAGAGGATGTGCTGCATGAAGATGTGTCACGAGGGGAAAACATTTGAAGTGTGAAGGTATTTCGCACCTGAACAAATACTGGGGCCTTTTTCAGATCGCCATAGAACTGGATCATATGGTTTCCTCCGTGGCCAATGGTGACCAGCAGCGCAGTATTGATCAAAAAAGCGTAGGCGACTACGAGAGCGCCGAGGCAGGCCCAGTCGTCCGCTTGCAAAGTTGCCCGTCGCCGGGACGTAAATCGCAAAGCGACGAAGACACTGGCTAGGAAAGTCATCACAATGGTCACTACCAGAAATTCAACGCCGCGATGGGAAATCCCCTTGTCGAATGGCGGGTACTCAGTTGTAGCTGTCGCCATGGTGCTGAAGTAGAGATACAATTAATCATGAAAAACTGGAGACAAATATGTACACCAGATAGATCAATCGATGATCAAAGTGACTTTAGCTAAATCGTAGAACAGGATGAGACTTCGGGGGATAACATGGCAAAGATCCAAATTTTAAAAGCTTGGCCCTGACTCCTGACGGCCTCCCGTATGGGCCTCTATCTAGCGACTGTCCACTGTTGTAATTTATTTCAACTGTTTGGCCCCCAGATTTTGAAGGCTCATCAAGCCTTTGAAAAAACCACAACCAGGATTTACTAATTGGTCACGGTTGCTTCGAATCTTGAGCGGAGGAGTGGGTGGTCTGTGGGTTCGACATCTGCGCCATATTGGTTATTCAATATTCGCCACGTTGGGCTCCTGAAGGATTTTTGACAGGCAAGAACATGCAGCTAATTTAGCCCATATCTGCATGTACACATTTTTAGTTTCAACGCAGAAATACTGACTGGACTATCACTCGATGATACGAGATCCGTTTCACGTTTGTATCGAGAATATTAAATCGTCATTTTTTAAACCAGAAGGTGCCCGATACCTCTGAGCAGAAAGGATGGATTAAAAGCCTCCGGTTCTCCAAATTTGCACTGCTTGAAAGTACCTCCATATCGTCTAATAATGGATGAATCTAAAAACATGTCTTTCATGCTCAAACGAGACTCCCGAGGTCTAATCCGTTCCGTTCCGTACCACATGGAGGCCAATACGCTAGGAGCCCAGTGCCCCACTAAAGAATTCTTCATGTTGCCTCAAATGCTTAATATGTGTCATGTTTTTGACCTTTTAGCCCCCTTTTTACTACTAGGCCAAAAAGGTGCACACCATCTAGGAAGGGTATTATGGGGGGCCTTATAGGCGTATTTCTCAAATTTCTCAAATTCCGACAATATGGATATATGCCGATCATATCTATGGATTAGGAAGTAAGCACAGCCAAGTAGATTTTTACCTAGTACGTAGGTAAAACCAACGGCATAAACTCGCTCCTATTGGACAATGTTCAAGTTTGCAATCGTTCACACTTCGGTTAGACTTATACTCATAATCACAAGCCTCCATGTCTATGCTCCACAGCGGTAAGATCCGATTGCCCGATTGGGTTAAACTAGATAGTTCATACATGTTTGCACGGCCTAGAAGCCGTTGGATCGCACGGCACTAATGCATGCACCTGAACTTGAGTAAATCCTTTGGAGAAATTGGCAGTCGTGCGCACATGTGCATGTTTAGATTTAGATCAGGGAAGGAAAAATACACGTATGTATACGCACGCACGGCTTACATCCCTCCGGCTCAGATCCTCGCCCCCAAGTAGCATCGTATGAGTTCAGGTGTGAATCGACGCCCCGCCCCTACTTTCTAAAGGGAATGGAGCGGGTGGCTGAACACTCTTGAGGGTCTGGTGTGCCCAGGTGCATCATCCGGTTGTGGTGTGTTACGGCACCATACTCTAAATCTAACTCAGATACCATACGCGTACCAGTAGAATTGGCTATGTAGACGATGAACATCCTATCCTAAATTGGTCTTTGTGGTATTTAACGACTCCTTCAAGTTGTGTGAATAGATTGAGCAAACCTCCAGCTTACCATATACATATCTCTCACCTTCAAATGTTACCAAACATGCAGATATCTCACTTCACTTCAAGTTCAAGGTTCTAGTATTATATGTACCTATTATATATGTCTCTTACTTTACCTAGAGTACTACATAACTATTACAGTCTGAACTGCAGGTGGTATTTATTGTTCTCTCCACAACTTGCATTCTTTCCCAGAAACATACTTATTATTCATTTTGAGTTATGAACTCATATTTGTTGCCTTTCCTCCAATAAGAAGTCTCCGTGGCGCAATTGGTTAGCGCGTCTGACTGTTAATCAGGAGGTTGGAAGTTCGAGCCTTCCCGGGGACGCTTCTTTTTTTTCACCTTTTTTGCCCAACACTTCTCTCATGAAAGGCTAGGTCTCAAGTCCTTTTTGTTGACATGAGAAAATAATTGAATTAGTCCCTGAGGTCAGGAAATATGGACTCAGGGAACCTACAGGGGCTGCACCCCTGAAAAAAAAAAACAACAAAGATTCTACTACCAGTCCCACTCATGAGTCTCCCGCTAAATTCTGAGACAACAGCCAACTTCCATCTCTCATGGTTACTTTCTATGACAATGCGCACTGTGGAATGGGTGACATCGATCCCACGTTTTTAAGATCAATCAAGGATTTTTCGACATCAGAGAAACGACCTCGCGACATTAGCGGGACATCTGCATTTGCTACAGGCTTAAAATCAACTTCCAAAATTTTGCGACCGAAGTTTCGAACCAGTGAGAAGGTCACTAAATTAGTTAGCTGGAAAGCGTCGCCTCTAGTCAACATGACTCACGATGAGAGGCCTGTGGCGTCCTTCTAGGTCGGGGTCTAGGGGCTAGAGACTATGCCTAGAGGAGACAAGTGGAAGGCGTGTTGCATCGGCTGTAGATAACGGAGCCCCTGGGCCTGGGGTCATTAAAGCCCCCTGCCTTCCGCCATCTTCGGTTCAGCAAATTTCTCTCCTTTCAACACTGCAATGGGATCGGCGACTCCTGTCAACACTCACCTCGATTCAGTCACTGAATCGACACCGCTTCTTGTGCGACAATTGAGTACTGACAATGATGAGAGCACCGCAACCCACACGCGGCAGACGGTGACCCACAACGATGGAGCCAATCAGAGCACCGTGCTCGTAGAGTCCAGCAATGATCAAAATATCGAAGAAGGTCCATTATCCTCCTTCATTCGCGTTTTGTACGAATTCTCGACTCCTATAGATCATGTGCTACGTCTTGTTGGGCTCTTCGCCGCCATCGCGTCGGGTATTGCACTCCCCTGCATGACGCTAGTTTTCGGTTCCTCCGTGGATGAATTCAATAGATTCGACTCGGGCGATCAATCACCTGACGAGATGTACCATGCTCTCACCCAAAATGCACTGTGGTTTGCCTGTCTCTTCATTGGTCGCTATGTGCTCGTCTACATTCATGCGTCATGCTTTGGTGTGTCTGGAATTCGAGCCACAAGGGCTTTTCGACAGCAGTTCATCAAGTCTATCATGCGACAAGAAATTGCGTACATTGACTCGTGTTCTCTCGGGGGCATCACTTCGACAATTTCTGCCAACGTGGATATGGTTGAAAATGGGATTACTGAAAAGATAGGCAGCTTGATTCAGGCTATCTCCATGCTCATTGCTGGCTTTGTCGTTGCTTTCACGCAGCAATGGAAGCTGACACTTGTGACGGCGACCACATTGCCTGTACTATTTGCCGGTTTCTACATCACCTTTAGTCTTGGTTTGTTCCCTTCCCTCTTTTATTGCACTTTACTGTCGAGCGCCTTTCACTGACTATCTTTCAAAGACGCCAAGATTGAGGGCAAGATTCTCGAGATCTACAACTCTGCGAGCGGTCTAGCCGAAGAAGCCATCAGCAATACGAGAATGATCTCTGCATTCAACATTGGCAAGAGATTAACAAGCATGTACGATGTCCCTCTTGCCAAAGCCCAGAGACTCGGTCTCCGAAAGGCTCCTGTCATTGGATTTCAGTACAGTGTTGAGATGTTCACCACTTACTGCGCGTACGCTCTGGCCTGGTATTATGGTACCAAACTTCTCAACCAAGGGGAAATGGACTCTAGCGGTGGTATGATAACGTAAGTGATCATTCAATTTATCACCAAATTTACTTCCCGGGGTTATGGCTTGTCATTGTACTAATAAAAAGGTCAGGGTTCTTTTATCTGTGCTTCTAGCAACACAGGCTGCTTCCGATGTTGCTCCAGGTTTCAGTGGATTTACACGAGCTTCAGCTTCGGCAAAGTCGATGTTCGCAGTTGTAGATCGCCATTCTCAGATCGACGCACTTTCTGAAGAAGGTCTCAAACCGGATGAACTTCGAAAGAGTGATGTTCAGCTATGCAATGTCACATTTGCATACCCTTCACGACCGGATATTCCAATTTTACTGGAATTCAGTCTTAATTTTGACGCAGGAAAGACTACAGCCTTGGTTGGGGCATCTGGTTGTGGAAAAAGCACCATCGTCAGCTTGATTGAGCGATGGTTCGACACAGACTCAGGATCAGTACTAGTAAGTGGTCATCCTGTCACTGATTTGAATGTTCGATGGCTACGGAGCCAAATTGGTCTCGTTCAGCAAGAACCAGTATTATTCAGCGACTCTATTTACAAGAACGTGGCTCATGGTCTCTATGGTACTATGATGGACTCGCTACCCGAAGCTGAGAAAAGAGGTCTCGTCCGACAAGCTTGCATACAAGCTTTCGCCGATGACTTTATCCAGGCTCTTCCTGAAAAGTATGACACGCTAGTCGGCGAGAGAGGTCAACTTCTCAGTGGTGGTCAGAAACAGCGAATTGCTATCGCCCGTGTCATCATCTCCAATCCTTCCATTCTTCTTCTGGATGAAGCCACTTCGGCACTCGACCCAACCGCGGAGAAGAATGTACAGGCCGCGCTGGATAACGTCTCGAAATCTCGAACGACCATCATCATCGCCCATAAGCTTTCTACCGTGCAGCAAGCTGATAAGATTGTCGTTCTTTCGAGTGGAAAGGTTGTCGAGGAAGGAACCCATCAAGAACTTCTGGCAGCAAAAGGCGCATATCATAAGCTCGTTCACTCGCAGAAACTAGAAAGCGACGGTGAAGGTGTTTGCAATGTCAATGAACCTCAAGATCTCGAATTTCCCAGCAGTCTTGAGAACGAAGCGGCCGATCAAAATTCTGAATTTCGGAGATCTCGTTCGTTCTCGAAATCTGCCCAGGACGCCCCAATCTCAACCCTTGAGTCGAGCCCAACTTCTGATGAAAAGGAAGCGGATCCTGAGGGTAGCGATATTACGGAGAAGCTTTCACTAGCTCGCTGCATCTACATTATCATTTTCCAAGAGCAGCGACACCTATGGCTTCTCTTCCTAGCCGGTATAGTATCCTCTGCCGGTAGCGGTGGTGCCTTTCCTGCACAGGCCGTTCTCTTCGGTAAGAGCATTTCTACGCTAGGCCTGCCTCCGGGTCAACTCCTTGTCGATCGAGGCAACCTTTGGGCACTCATTTACCTCCTTCTTGGTTTTGCTGCCCTAGTGACCTACTGGGGAGTTGGATTTTGGTGGACTGCGGCCTCTTTCCGCGCGACTCGTCAGTATCGACGCGAATATTTCGAGTCAATGCTGCAACAGGATGTTGCGTTTTTCGATCAGAAGGGACATAGCGCAGCTGAGATGACAAGCCGCTTGTCACAGCACCCTCTTCATCTACAGTCGCTTCTGTCAACAAATCTGGCCCTGATTCTGCTCACGTTTTTCAACGTAGTGGGCTGTTGTATCTTGTCTCTGGTAGTGAGTTGGAAACTTGCCATTCCTGTGATGTTCATCGGTGTGCCTCTTTTGTTCGGAGCCGGCTACTTCAGAATGCGAATGGAGATGAGTAATCAAGATCGAGTTACTGCGATCTATCAAGAAGCTGCTCGTTTTGCCTCTGAAGCAGTAGGGGCGTTTCGGACTGTGTCCAGTCTGGGTCTCGAGCACAAAATTATTGACGGGTATGAGGAACGACTCAGTGAATCCGCCAGAATTGAGATGCGACACAAGCTTGTGAGCATGCTTCTCTTTGCTTTCAGTGAGAGTATCAGTCTTGCCGTGTCCGCCTTTTCATTCTGGTACGGAGGCAAGCTTCTGTCGGAGGGAGAGTGCAGTGTTACTACATTTTTCATTGTCTTCATCGCCATTAGTACGGGCATGCAGACTGCTGGCTTCATGTTTGGTTTCACATCTGGTAAGTCAACACCGTTGCTTTTCTTGCTACTCTCTGAAGATTGGCTAACAACTATTGAAGATCTTTCAAAAGCACATATATCGACAAACTACATTATCGATCTTCGCAGATCCAAGCCACCCATCAACTCATCCACTGGCTATACTCATGCGCCTCAATCAGAGATTGGTACCGCTCTTGAGTTTAGGGATGTGTCCTTCTCCTATCCCACTCGACCGGAAGTTACAGTGTTACGCAACTTCAGCCTCAAAATCAATAGGGGCGAATCCATCGGTATCGTCGGTGCCTCGGGCTGTGGCAAGAGCACACTCATCTCTCTCCTGGAACGATTTTACGACATAGAGCAAGGTCAGCTTCTAGTCGGTGGAGTTCCGATAGACCAACTAGATGTGCAGCATCATCGTTCACATGTTGGCTTGGTATCTCAGGATACCGCGCTGTTCCAAGGCTCTATACGAGACAACATTCTACTAGGCCAATTACCCAGTCAAACACCCGACGGGAAATCAGACCTTGACTCACATTCAAAGGCCGACGATGCGATCGTCCAGGCCTGCAAATTGGCTCAAATCCACGATTTCATCATGAGTCTGCCTGATGGTTACCACACCAACCTTGGAAGCCACGGTACGTCATTAAGCGGAGGTCAACGCCAGAGACTTGCCATTGCACGAGCATTGATTCGGGAGCCCGAAATTTTATTGTTCGACGAGGCGACAAGCGCCCTTGACTCGCAAAGCGAGGCTCTTGTGCAGCAGGCCTTTGAAGCTATAACACACAACAATGACTCGCGGACCGTTATTTCGGTGGCGCATCGCCTGTCGACAATCAAGCAATGTGACAGGATTTTGGTGCTCCATCAGGGACAAATAGTGGAGGAGGGAACGCATGATGAACTTGTGAGTCGCCGTGGGCGATACTATGAAATGGTCTTGGCGCAAACTCTTGAATCTTGAGATATGTGAAGAATCAACCCGGTTTATGTATCCAAAAAATGCTCGCCCTTCCAACCAGCCCTGCCGGGCTAGCTCAATCGGTAGAGCGTGAGACTCTTAATCTCAAGGTTGGGGGTTCGACCCCCCCGTTCGGCTATTCCTTCAGAAAACCTGAGATATCTTTTTTTGCACTTCGAGAGGGCACTACAGCAACTCTTGTTAAGTGTCATGCAACTTTTTTGTTGTGCAGCTACAGAAATATGATGTCTCAACAGAATATTTCCCCAACCTGAGCAGCTCATTCCGGGCCACTGGCAGCAGACCAGTTGCCAGCAGTTATTGGAAAAATCTGTTCGTCACTGTCCCACATTTGCGGGACACCCGAGTAACGGCATATGTGGGACGTTGATGCGGGCCGAAGGCGGAATTACGGAGAACAGTCTACTGTTGCACAACTTTGTAGGATGGGATCGTCACCTGGCATGAGAATGAACTCTTCGGATATAACCAATGGTAGTATGACCGAGTTGTGGTGTCTATCGTGCACTAAGGCTCCTACCGCGTTGAGATTATACACCGACGACTTTCTTGGAAGCCACCAGAGTATCCACACAATTTGTATTCCCGATGCTGTACAAGAAACCTGGATGATCTAGACTCAGCATAACTGAATACTTGAGATGGAAACTACTCTTCAACTCTCCTTGCATAAGCCAGGAAATCTTAAGCCACCGGCACCCTGTATAGAAAATTAAGAGAGACCCAGAACATCATGATTCATGAATCAGCATTATAACCTAAGTTGATTTCATTCTCGTATGCAGGTCTAATGCAATGTAAATGCATACATGTATACGTCGGGTCAAGGGACAGCATTTTAAACCCGCTTTAGTCTCATAATTCCTCGGGTGACAAGCTTGTTACCCCCATGTCCCGCAAAAAAACCCCCCGCATTTACCGGGGAACACTCCTTTCCCCGCCATTCTTGGCGACAGCATTGAAATACCCCTACGTTGCCGTGAAGATACATATACCAATGCAACCTTGACATCTTTAACTGGCCTCTATTGGCTTCAAGTTGAAAATCCTCCGCGATAACAGAACATGTCGAATGCTGAGGCCTCGAGCCATGAGGCTACCGACGTAGTCATTTGCGGCTGTGGGCCCACAGGAGCAATGCTGTCAGGCTACTTGTCCCAGATGTCAATCCCCCATATTGTCCTGGAAAAAGAGCCTTCAATCACTTCTGACCCGCGAGGTATCGCGCTTGATGAAGACGGGATTCGTCTGATTCAAGGGCTTGGACTGTACGATGTGATATACAAGGAAATTGGAACCTGTGAGTGAAAGATTCGCACTCCCGTCACTTCCACCCTCTGCTTACCGAATAAATCGCTTTCCAGGCATGAACAAGTTCAAATTCATCAGTGGTACAAAGCCCAACCTAGACCAGGCAGGCTTTGTGGAAATGGATTACGCAACCGTACGTCTTCTTCCCCGATTCAGGAGACCTAGGGAATCTTGCACTGACGAAGACACTTGCTAGACTGAAGGTGGTACTGGGCATGTGGGATTCATTTGCCACAAACAACCTATTCTAGAAAAGAATCTCCGGAAAGCCAGCGAGGCGTCGCCCTTCAGTCAACTACGATCAAATTGCACAGTCTCTGATATCTCCGAAGATAACAACCACGTCCTTTGCTCATACCGTGATGGTGACGATAAACTTCACACAATTCGCGCGCGCTATTTGGTTGGAGCAGACGGAAAGACTGGATTCACCAGGAAGAATTACCTCGAGCCACTAGGAATTCAAATGGAGCAAGCTCATCAGTGAGAATTTCCAAACTTCCGGGCCATGGCGGTTCTGATTGACTAATCCCATTTTTCTTTTATAGGGCATTCTACGATGAGACATGGGTAGCACTGAACTGGCACATCAACCTACCTACTCAAAAAACACACCCCGACTTCCCATTATGGGCTTTGGGATACACCCCCGAACAAGTCTACGACCTCTTTTTCCCTGTCAATTTTCGGTTCCTGTGCAACCCCGATCGCCCTTCAGTCTGCGGCCGATTCGGACTGCCTGAAGACAGATTATGGAGATTTGAATTCGTCGTTCGGCCCGAGGAGGATGCAGATGATATGGCCTCTCAGAAGCAGGTTGAGAAGGTGGTTTTTCCGTATTTGACACACCCCGGTGCTCGCTATGGGTAAGCTTCTCTGCTATTACCACCTATTTTCCTTTCTAACAATTTGTAGGTTATCGCAGAGTATTGTGTTTCCGGACGACTGCATTCAGGTATTGCGTTGTCGACCATTTCGATTCTCCGCTCGCAGCTGCAATCGATGGTCTCATGGACGGGTGGCTCTCTGTGGAGAC
Organism: Penicillium sclerotiorum; assembly: GCA_911649655.1. Lineage (NCBI taxonomy): Eukaryota > Fungi > Ascomycota > Eurotiomycetes > Eurotiales > Aspergillaceae > Penicillium > Penicillium sclerotiorum. The sequence continues at coordinate 3,752,505 of CAJVRJ010000009.1, forward strand.
TCAGCTCACGTTTTCCCACCTTGTAAGATAACTGCCGTTCCAAAACACTTTTCTATTCATACACTAACGTAATGCAGTTGGCGGACAAGGAATCGCCTCTGGCTTCCGCGATGCTTCAGCATTAGCATGGCGTTTAGCCCTACTCTGCCGACGACCCGAAACATCACAATCACCGCATGAAACCGTCTTCGAGGGCTGGTATCGGGAGCGCAAACAGCAATTGGAGCGCTCGCTGGCAAGCACAATCACAAATGGTCAGTTCGTGACAGAAGCTCGACCGCTGGTCATTTTTATACGAAAAATCTATCTGTGGTTTGTGAACTTGTTTCCCTCCGGAAGACGAAACCTCCGACTTGGCCGTCGACAGGAAGGGCTTGAGCGGTATCAGTATGAGCCGGGAATGCCTTTCTTACCTCAATTTCTCGGTGGGCGCTGCTTGCCGCAGGTATACTGTCGCCCTGCCGGCCAACCTGATGGGGAAGTCCAGTTTACCGATGATGTTATCTTTCGCAGGAAAGAGCCTGCGCCGTTGCTGTACCTGTTGGTGTATTTGTCCAGTATGGAGGAGCTTCCCGCGGCCCAGAAAGCAGTGGCCGATGTGGAATCCGTATCTCGAGGCGAAATTCAAGCGGCAAGCATCACATTTTTGGTGAAGACGGACTCGGGAACTGGACAAAAGGTGTCTTCCATTCCCTCTGTGTTCACCCTAGCTACCGCAGCGGAGTTTTCGCGTTCGCCGCTTTGCAGTGGGCGTCCTGAGCCGATGTATTATGATTCCGGTGTTTTGGGAGAGACGCTGGAAGGGAGGAGGTACATAGTTTTGCGACCTGATCGGTTCATTTATGCGGCATGTAACACGAAGGCGGAGTTGGATGATGCACTCAAACAGGCGTCGGAATACCTTCAAGCCTCTTCTTGAATGAGGCGGTTGAGCATCCAGATGCGTCCAGGGATCATTTCTAGATGCTTTATTTAGTAGGAAAACTAACATGTTCCAAGTTTCCAACATTGAAGTTCATTTCCCACATGTATACTCAAGTGCTCAAGTGTTCCCATTTGATTCTCATTTCCCATAGAGGCAAGACATTCAAATTTTTGGAATTTATATGCACATGTCAGCTCTAGCAGATGCATATTGGATTTAAAAATGTCAAAAATCAATTTTGGAAGCTCTAGGCTGGACTTTTTCAATTTTAATCTGGTGTTTGTGTAGGAACGGCCGAAGGATGGTGCAGGTATGCTCTGGATATATACATCTAACCCAGATATATGAAATGGCTCGAGCTCAGATTGATTTGTCAAAACAGCCGAACCGGGGTTAACCTCGGTATCAAAATTTGCGCCGTGAAGAGCTGATACAGAAAAGCTATAATTTATCTCTTACAATTCATATTTGTGAGTATGGGAGCCAAAAATATCGCTGATCAAAGGTTGAGATGGACTTCCCAATCGAGGGGGGTTGAACCCCCCCGCTTTCGGAAGGGAAGGGTTTAACCCCATAGGCCGTCAACTGGTCAGTTGCTTCAACAAAAACAAAAATTCGAGAAGCCGCAGAACATTTCTACGTTTTCTACACGAAACCTGGATGATCAGCAAAGAAAATATATGCAAATCTGAATCCAGGTGAATCTGACCATTTATCATTGTTAACAGCCGACTTCCACCTACCACCAAGATGAAATGACCATCCATTTCCACCACCCAGGCGAGGTTGACCGCTCGAGAGGTTCAGATAATATAACTTTATTCAAATTAATAAGATGCATGAAGCTCATCAATGATTCACATAATTAATAACATAGAACGCTGAGATACCTCTCTAATTCCCCCCAGTATCAGGGAGCAACAAGCTCAATATGGAGGCAAACCGCTTTGAGATACCCCAGTGCCCAATGCGCGTGAGGCAGTCTATCAAGCGACAAAATGTACTTGACCCAGCCGTCCTCGGGCGAGTGGCACTGAATCCGTTCGCTTCAAATAGCAACTGCTTGCAATTGATTCCCAGTCGAGTTAGTTCGGGAAACAAGAGAGTTGGCGAAGTATCTGGCAGATCTGAACCAAAGGTTGTATAGCAGAACCATACCAGAGCCGCGCGGAAGATAATGCGGGGAATGTGCATTGGAGGCTCGCATCCCAGACTCGTTTGTTCCATGGTCTTCAGAATACACATCGCGTGAAGGGCGCATCTATTTCCATCCTCTGAAGATGCCCATCTCCTGACTTCATCTTTGGCGCTCTGAGCTTCCTCTGAACCGCCTCGCCCGATAGCCAATTCGAGATTGTCCATGTCGGCGTAGAGAGAAATGAATATGGAGTGCCACATAGGTCTCAACCTGTATGTATCAGGTCCTATATCCCTGCGCGGATCGACAGTTGATTCATGGCAGCTCAGTAGCCACTCTTCTAAATCATGCCGAGACTTTGGGTCCTTTGAAATCTGTGCGCCTTTCGGTATGGATGCGGCAATTCCTTCAAGTTCCACGTATCCCTGGAACTCATTGTACAAGCTGCCATTTGAAGATCCTAGTAGTCCCGAACGAGATATGCTAGGAGTTTCCGGTGGTGTGTTGTTCTGGCTCCTGCTCAGGACAGATAGCTGCGATATCATCATCTTTGCCCATTGATGTGCTGAAGGGGCTGCCCATAACTCGTCTTTGGATATCGGTGGCATTTTAGATATAGAGTGTCGCAAGTAGGTATCTGTGAAGAATAGTTCAGACATTTCCACATCATGAATATGGATGGCGCCGGCAATTCTACAATACTCATTAGTATTCCAAGTCGATAGAAAAAGTTGTGTGAACTCGCCTGTTTCGTTCTTCGGCAAATCGCCATGTCTTCCACGCCTTCTCTGGGTTGTCTGTGATGGAGGCAACATCTACATAGGCGGAGGCCCGCTTCACCTGAAACATGTTGCATTGTCTCGCCCACTTAGACGAATCGATTGCATTAGTTGTGATCAATATTATCGTAGATGCCATTGTCGAGACTTACAGCAAGTAAAGTTCCATGGAAAGTCTGTGCCACGATCACGTCTTTGGGTTTCTGTGAATGGTAAGTATCATGGTCTTCTTCTTAGGCAGAATATTGGAGGCATCATACACCGGAGAGGAATCCATATGTTTGACCGATTAAGGCAGCTTGTATCATGGATACCGACTCTGGGCCTCTCTCAGGCTGAACAATGTAGTTTTCCCACTGAAGAATGATTAACATTAGCACAATACTCAGGGTCACAAAAGGGAAAAGAACAGAGATAAAAAGAATGTAGCCTACCGAAGACAATATAGCTTTATTCAAAGTTTCGAAAAGCCTTTGCCCTTGTGCAGTGGCATTTGGCGAGCCCACAAATAAGCTACCCACAGAGCAAATTGACAGTAGTAGCAAAGAGCTCTTGGCCGACGGTCGGAAAGTCGGTACGTGCACGATGGGGAAAATAGGATGAACCTTGGTAAGGTAGATTTGAATGCAAAGGTTCTGAAACACTAGTCAATAAAAAGCGATTCCAAAAATTTCAGATGACAACCCACCAGAAAGTCTGTTGATGGAAGAGGTTGGTTGGAGCTATGATACTGGAGCTTGGCAACCAGACTTCCTCTGTATTCTTCATTCACTTGCACGCGCCCCAAATCAGTGTCTGGGGTTGTATAGCCTGTGTGTGGCTCTCCTATGTATGTGAACCAGTTTCGACGAATCGCTTCCTCGCGGGACTGTGTTTCGGATTCAAACAGCGAAGATACAGTACGATTCGGAGGCTCATTATGTTCACCCAAGGTATGGCCTGGGGGAACAAAGTTTGAGGTTGACCATAATATGGCGGAGTTGATAGCATCAAGATCGAAGTCGTCAGCAGCGATCCAAAAAGGCACCTGCGCAGCAGGATCGCCAGTCCACAACGACGTATTCAGGCCAGAAAGCGATGGCTCGCAGATTGCCTGTTGAATAGGTTCCGTCACTGTGTGCAGCCATGCTGAGGTATGCGGTGGGTTTTGGTCATCGCATAAACGCACTGTCGAGTGCAATGCTGAAGACATGGAATTAGGACTAGGAGCTGCACACGCATGATGTCTGCCAGTATGGTGGTCAGCATTCTTCTCAGGGGAGATCTGGTATATCTCCGTCGCATCTATAGATAGTGTAGATGGTCCGTCCTGGTAAGTAGATGGTGTGGTTTGGGGGTCCCGCATTGGCGCGAAGGAAGCGTTGGACAGTGGGTCAGTCAACGAATCCTGTCTTGGTGCTCCCTGCTTCGGGCTAACATCCCGATGAGATCGTGTATGCCTCAAGAGAGAATCATGACGGCTAAATGTCTTCGAGCAGATCTCGCAAGAGAAGGGTCTCTCGCGAGTATGCGTTCGGATGTGGCGGGACAAGTGCTCATCTTTAGTAAAAGTCCGAGGACACCAGGTACAGACTCTTGGACGCACACCAGACCGACGCGGGCGATCAGAGGGCATTGCGGATAACGAATATGGATTGATCTTGTATCAAGCAGACGTGTATCAAGGTCAATGATAATCCGGGGTAATGACAGAGGCAAAAGTGCAAATTGCAGATTGTGGGGAAACCGGCATCACGTTTCCCCGCATCGGGCGTGGGACTCTATATACACCAGTTGACAGCTTCCAAGGTTTAAGCCTAGCATATTTTGAATGATATTCCTCTGTGCTACCAGACCTTCAATGTGCTTGCTTTGCCTATGAGATTCAATGTCGCTCAAGACTCTTTTTCAATAATTGGCCATGGATCTGTCGACAGTAAGATGAGAACTGTGGGACATTCAATCCCCTTTAGGAAATATAGGTCATGTGACTTCGCGTCACCAATGGGCAGTATGGATGCCATACTGCTCAGTCCTTTACTGCACGTAGAGTCATCAGTTGCCTTTGACTATCATATAATGTGCCACAGGGCTACTCAATATGGAAGTTTAAAGTGATCAAAAACACTTTTCATGCATATTGAGTCTTGAATCTTCAAAATGAAGTGGATTACGTAATCGCTTCTGCGCGACTCTGCGACGCGAATCTCGACATCCCCAACTCCAATCAGATATCGTGAGGACCCGCTGTCTTCTATGGCAAATTCGCGACGACCTCTGAGACTTCAAATCAAAACTAGAAATGACAAGTCTCAAGTTGTCGCTGGCTCCGCCCGCGGTGGTGCGACTACATGACACTTTGATCTGCCTAGCCAAATTCAGTGACTCCGTTGCTATTGAGGCCGAGCGTGACGAGGTAGGAGCTGCTCTCGATACTTGATCATTGAAAATTTGGAGGCTAATATTACATCTGAGGTCTACAGCTCAGATTAAGTGCTCTCAACTCAACTAAGACAGCATTTGCCTCTTTCGTGTGTGAAAAAGATGGATTCTTTGAGTCCTATGAGTTCAGCATGAGCCGACCCAATGGGTCCTCGCTTCAAAGCCAAGGTGGCGATCGATTCTATTGTCAAATATTACTCAAGGTATGAAGTTGAGCGAAATGCTGGTCAGATCGTAGCATTGACTTTCATCTGGTCACATGCGAGTATGGCTGGTGCTAAACAAGTCGTTTTAGGCTCTGCTTTCCGTCTTCCGAGGGCGGGTTGATCGAAACAAAGATACAGCGGTAGAGCGCTGTGATATGGAGCTTCATGAAGAGCCCCATCAATCGGAATGTCGGCTCACCATTAAAATGATCTGCGGACTTAATGTGATCAAATCGTACAAGCTGACTTATGAACCGGCTGCTATTCAGCACGCTGTCTTTGATCGGAGAAATGCGACAAATCAGTGGACTGCTGACCCTCGCTTCCTGAAGCAAGTCATTGAGCATTTCAGTATGTCGGCGGAGCAGCTGGATATGTTCGCTGATGGCGAGAAGGCCGTTTTCACGAGTTTTACGACCAAAGTCACGGATGGAACAGGTATGTTTCCTCCAATGCCTTTTTCCTGGTATCTAGTCTATCTAATAAATTATCTGTCTCACACACTTATGTACAGAGATCTTGAAATTTCCGGTGCATACCTCAGTTGCGACCGACAAAAAGGATTTTGAGGAGTTTCTTGCTGAAGATCACATGCACATCGCCATCAATTTGAAGGACTTCAAGGCAGTAGTAGCCCATGCTGAGACGGCGAATGCCACAGTGACAGCGAGGTACACTCGGCCGTGCAAACCACTCCAACTGGCGTATGGCTTTGAAGGTGTCCATGCAGAGTTCACTATCATGACTCGTGGTGAGGCGGACGCCGAGGACACACCGTCATCTACACGAGCATCAATGCCACAGCTTTCACGGCGAACGCCTGCTCCTGCGCCAACTCCTACTCCCATATCGATCAGGAGGAGTGAGTCTCTCCGTCCCCAAACACAGAACACATCGATGCCACCTCCTCCGTCACGGAGTAGATCTATTCGGCCACTGCATGGGACCTCAACCCAGGAACATCTCTCCCAGCGACCAGCCGCAGAAAGGCCACCAATTTCAGAAACAGAAGCAGATTCAGCTTCAATGCCCTTTGATAGTCTCTTCGTGCAGCAGGATGATGATCGGCAATGGGATGAAATGGAGGATGAGCCGGAACCGCAGGATATCCTTGGATGGGATGCGTCGGGAGCCCAGGTATGTGGTCACATGCGTGCGGACTTGATCACGTCAGGCCAAGCTGATGCAATGCAGGACACATTCGAGGGAACTCTTCGTGATGCCGAGCCCGATTTCCCGAAGGCCCCAGTACCACGCAATCAGACGGCACAGGATGACATGGGTATTCCACCGACACAGCGCATGTCCCAGGTAATCTCCCCTTCCGACGCCACTTTCCATCGGATATGTATCCTTTCTAACAGCTCATAGGTCCGTGGACTGGGTCTCTTCGACTAAAGATATTGCCGTGCCGCAGCATCGCCGAAGCCTTCTTATCTTTTCAGCAGGAAACCATCAAGTAAACACCGGATGTAGCGGTTACTCAACAATCAGCCAGCTCGTCGCGCATCCAGCCCCAACACCAACAACCCTCTCACCATCAGGCACAACATCCAATGGAATCAACTTGTATAATCCGGCCACATTGCCGTGAGAATCCGTCTCAGGCCCACAATTGCCATGTTCGCCCCACCCAAACGCCGCCACGGACCCATCCCGCAGCAGCACAAGGACGTGCTCGCTCCCAACAGCAAGCGTATGCAGTGCAGGGAGATTAGGAGGCGGAAGCTGGCCACGATCATTGCGACCCCACGCAACAAGGAATCTCTCTTCCGAGTCATCCACAGAAGTATGCCCAGCATCAGATACACCAGTCTTAGCGCTAGAAAAGCCAAGAACATAAATACCATGCCAACTAGCCCCAATATCCCTAACTCCCCACCCAGGCGCGCTAGCAGAAGAGCCCACACTAGCTCCGAGTCCCAATCTTCCCTGTTCCTGTCCCCAGCCACTAGCACCGCCAGAATGGTCACGCACTAATCGTTCTCGCTCTCGCATCCGCACCCGTAATCCCTCCGAATCCCTAACCCCCAAGATATCCCACCGGTTCCTCTCATCCCCAAGCACGATAACCTCACCCTCCTGTAGCGCACCATAAACAACAGTAAACTCCCTCCCACAAACAGCCCCCGTAGCACGGAACGGAATCCCCTCAACCCGCCTAGGCACACTAACTATCTTCTCCCCCTTCAACCCTTCGCCCAGCTGACCCTTCCTCGACCCACCCCACCCATAAACCTCCCCAGAAGAAAGCACAACAACAGCGTGCGCCATCCCACTAGCGAGCGCCAAGACGCGCGTGCCCAGCGGCGGAAACGCAGCCAGAGACGTTCCAGGTAAAATAGCCGTACCGCTCGCCAAGGCCACGCCGAGCTCACTTTTCGGCGAGGAGCCAAGACCGAAGACTCTGTCTGCGGGCGATCCTGCTCGCGTGACCTCTGAAACAAGGATGGAGCCTTCCCACGTCGTGGCGATATGAGAGAAGGTGTCGACGGCCAAACCGGTGAGTTGATCAGTAAGGATAAGTCGTTTGAAAGAGGTGATGTTGCTCTGTAGAGACTGGTCTGGGGCAGACACTGGTCCACAGCGAGAGTCTTCGTTGCAGCCTGCCGCGTAGACGTGGCCGTTCTTGGTGAGGATGAGCGTGTGGTTTCCGCCTGCTGATATCTTGGCGATGCTGTCGTTTGCTGGTGGTGTGAAGTGGCATTGTGTTGGTGTTGAGACGTCTTCTTCGTGGCCGATGCCTAGTTGGCCGGAGCCATTGGAGCCAAAGGCGAAGAGTTTCATTGGAGAAACGGATATTTACTTTTGATTTTCAAATGTTCCTTGGGCCTTCCCTCTTTCGATGCAAGCGACTGATTCTATGAAATTCTTGAACTTGGGATGTTGAGTAGATATTCATAGTGGGGTTCTTTGGAATTACGTAAAGCGATTTTCTATTGTGCATAAGCCCACCGTGACCTGGACAGACACTTCCAAAGTTGGCAACCTTGGAAATAGATAGATACTTTAGAAGTAGTTTAGAATAGTGTGTATTTTAGCAAAAACGGAATATTTGAAATCGGATTCTAATCGATAGAATCATCATCATTCAAGCCCAGGCTGACGCCGGGCATAGGGTATGTATGTATAGTATCAACATCTAATTATAAACAGACGCCACATCAATGCAAGTCATGCAATGTCCAAAGCAAGCGATCCAAAGCGCTTGATCAAATAGTACAAACAGCCCAAAACTTTTCCCATAACCCCGTGAAGAAAATAAAAATAACAACGCATACCCATATACTATGTACTTGAGAGGTACTTGACCCCTCTATGAGTGTTTTTCGCTCGATGAGAATGTAGTTGACTCGCTCGAGAATGTATGTTGCTCGCTGGTATATGCATCGTTGGACGAGAATGTTTGTCCCTCATTGGTGCTTTCATGTACGTTTCCATTGACGGACGATAAAGTTTGTTGCTCGGAGGAGATAACGGGGACGTTAGCCGGGTTATCGTGTCGCTCGGCATGGGCGAAATCGTCTTCGTCAACCTCAGCAGCAGGAGGAAGTTTGAAATCTTCCTTCTCCTTCTTGTTGGAGGATCCGGGCTTCTCCAAGGGGCTCATGCCCTTGAACATCGGGCTCGTACGGTGGAAGAAGTTGTGAACGTGGCCCTCGAGCAACGAATCATCAGTATCGTCAAAGCTCTCTTCGCCATTGTCTTTCTCAGCAAATTTGGCAGCCATTGCAGCCTCCCACTCCAGACGGTATTCCTCCACCTTGTGTTGGTAATCTTGCTCGGCGTCGTAGTTGTGGTGAAGGCGTAGGACGTAACGCTCGTACCATGAGAGATGCTTGGGGTGAACTGCGGGGCCGTGGTACTCACGCTCGCGACCCTGTCGAATGTACTGCCAGCGACGTTCCTGCTCCTTCAAATCCAATCCAGTGGTGTCGGGCAGGAAGATCAAGGTCAGAACAACACCCGCCAAGCCGAACCATGGAAGGAACATGAACTTGGTCTCGTCAGAGATATAGTTGTACAGAACAGCAGCCAGGAGGCCGCCAGACTTTCCGGCAGCGGCGGACAATCCGTGAGCAGTGGCACGAATTGGGGTGGGGTACACCTCAGCAGCGACCAGGAAGGTGACCGAGTTCGGGCCAAATTGGTTGAAGAAGGAGCTGAGGAAGTACATCGCCTGGAAGGCCTTGATGTGCGCGCTTGAGGTGTAGTACTCATAATGGAAAGCGGGTACTATAAACAAAACGCATAGCATCAAAAAGCCAATGGCTGACATCCACTTGCGGCCGTAAAGCTTGTTATCGATGAAAAAGGAGGCAAAGTAGTAGCCGACAAGAGAAACACCGATGTTGACCAAGCTCCACAGCCAAGTCGGCATAACCGAGTTGCTTGCAGGGCTGATGACGGCGATGAATTCACTTTGGAACAACTTGGTACCATAGAAGAAAACATCGTTGCAGAACCAGCCGCCTGCGGTGGCGATCAAGCGAGGACCAAAATATTTGAATGTGAGAGCCAGAGAGTCGAAGTCGTATCCGGTAACAGACGCCTTCTTCTTGGCCGCAGCCAATTGCTTGCTGGCGGCCTTCATGTGGTAGGCACGGTAGTACACCAGCCACAGGGTTCCAACGGCGGGAATCGCGAAAGAAACTCGGTATGTCCATTGAGTCGCAACGGCGGAGTAAGGATTGCTTGCACTTCCATGGTGGAAAATGAAGAGGAGGATGATAAGTAGGCCTTGGTTGATAAGTTGACCCCAGCCCTGCATCAAGAAGGCACTGGTAACTTTACGGCCACGGTGAAGACGGTCTTCCTTGGTCGAGACTTTTCCTGAGCCCACGGCGTTTTCCATACCGCTAGTCGCAGTCATTGGGTATTCACCACCTATCGGATGTTAGAATTCTGCACCCGTTTTCGGGGCGGTGGATGTGGCGCAAACTTACCGACACCGACACTGTAAAAGAACAACGACCACGCATAACAAATGACCCAGCCATTCATGGTCACACCCCATGCAGCTGTAAGCATGAGTAAACCGATAAACATGATTGTCGCATCTTGAATCAAACCCCAGCGACGTCCGAGCCTAGAATTGTTGTTAGGCCATCTCCCCGCAGACCGGTTTTTTTTTATCCTGGTGCTTCCACCAGTGGTTGTTCAAACATACCAATCACCAATGATTCCCACCAAGATTTGACCAAAAATAATACCAATGATTTCCAAATATTCCACCGCGTTGAGCCAACCCTGAGAACATGTGGTCGCGGTTTCCCAACAGTCGGGAAAGGTTTTTTGAAACAGCGGCTTAATGTTGCCAATGGAGAAGAGCACATAGCCCTCCAGACCGAGACCCATACCGGGCAACACCATATTTTGACAGTAATATGTGAGCGGTGATAAGGGATCCTTCTTCGTCATTTCCCAAATGCTGCGGAGTTCCCGCTTGGCTTCACCTGCATCGTAGGAGCTCACAAATTTGATCTTCTGACCCAACGGCAAATCCGCCCAATATGTTCCATCCTTGGTATAGCTGTCGTCCGGTCGAATGAGCTCATCGAAGGCTCCTCTCTCGTGGTGATCCATATCCTCCAAAGCGTTCTGTGTCGGGGTCTCCAACGGGTTATGCGTGCCCGTCATGTCGGGCCCATGGGGGGCCCGCAATCCGAAATCAGCCATGGCGAATTGACTGCCGAGCTTGAACTTTCAAGCAGGTGGCGAGTCTCTTTGGATAGCCTCCAATGCCAGGGCTGAGAGAGGTAGAAGGGGGAGGGTATAGAGGGAGGTTGGCGACCACGAAGGAAAAAAAATGGGTGCTGTTCAAAATGGTTCCGAATGCGGACCTCGCTATGTCTTTAATAAATTTTTCCCTTTAGACAAGAGCGAACGGGACATACGGCAGAGCCCCGCCGAGGCCAAGAGGGCCAGGTCAGTGGCAAGCTCCACATCGTTTTCTCGCAGATTCGGTTGGCAGGATGGGATTATTCTTGGCTATACAGGGAAAAAGATTTATTAGTAAAATTGATATTAAAAGAATTTTCATTTTCTTATTTTCTGGTTTAAAATTTTTTTTTCTCCAAAAATTGGACCAGTTAGGAAGCAGTTAGGAACAGTAAAAGGCAAGTGGTTAAAGTGGATAAATTTGGTTCGGAACCAGAACAGAAGTGGATTCGATTATCTGCATTCGAGGGGAACGCTCGACCAATGATCTTAGCACGTGTCGGCAGAATGTCCCTTTTAGGATCATTATCAATCTGACCGCCTACGATAAACAGTTCGCTAGATCTACCAAGTGGAGTCCTACTAATCCCACTAATGTCCACTCCATCACGAATTGCGAATTGCACTATCCCCAGACCGACAACTGCTCGCGTGAGGGGGTGTGATCAACGGTCAATGTTACTCTTTTTCTGATCAAAGTTGAGGGGAACTGAAAAAAATAAAGCAATGAGGTTGAACTTTGTTTCGTTGGCTATCGAGAGATCGTTATGACATCCAAACTGGATTCCTCAAGGGGAAGAAGAAGTACTTATGATCTGCTCGCGTGCAGGGTCACTGCAAGCTGGATGTGCACACGTGCTCCCTTGCCTCTCTGCGCCTAGCGCGGGATCACCATGCATACTAAAAAAGTACTCAGGTCCAAAAGGGCCCTTGGCTAGCCTTGAATTGATCTGACGTCGTCTTGGATCCTTTTTAACTTCCACGCTAGCATCTGGGGTGAGGTACCCCCCCATCGGCCAGTTAAATCCCCGGATGCGCGCACATGGTACCCTTAGCGCCGTTTGTCTCCTCTCCTTACTCCGTTCTATGGACCCAGCTTCCAATCCCGATACCAAAACTTCAACTGCCTTGGCTTCCGACTGCTAACTGCTTCGGATCTGGCGGCTGGTTTTACCTTGCCCTATCTTTGATTGCATAATGCCAAATCCCCATTGTCCCACCCCCTTGGAGCCACCGAGGACCACACGGTGGTCTGAGAGTGAATTGCGATAGATTGATTTATTTAAGGCCCCACTGAACCGTTGATTGTCCATCTGCCAGCTACAGTGGACCGGCTATTACTGCCGACGGCGCGCTTGTTCTTCCCAATCGCTTGGGTCACGGGATAGCATGATAAGAAGTTTCACTCACTGCATATGGATCCACTCGATATCCACTGCTTCAAGTGTGCTTGCGCTTGTCTCGGCGCTCCCATGCTCGGACACCGAGATCTTGAGCACATCAGAATCGAATTTCATCTTGTGTGACGCCCGGTAGCGAGGAATGCCCAACCCCACCGCTAGGAGATGACGCAAGTTTGCTGTACATCAAATCCTTTAACGCTTGACCCGCCAGGGGCTGGAGGATCTACACTGAAGAAAATCAATTGGCATTCCGCCAATAAGAGCTCTTCATATTGACATGTACTCGCTTCGGTAGCTATCGGACCACTGCCGGGCCGAGACAAGTCGTTCGCTTGAGCAATGTACCGATTGCTGAGGGGCCCAACCACCTTCTAGAAGGTTTCCTGGCTGGGCTAAACTACTCTAATCCTGTGCTCCATTACGGGCGGCTTCCAGAGAGACCAATCAAGCTTTGTCCCTTACCAGATCCCTCGTATCCGAGTTCGTAACCGACTGAAGAGCTCAAAGATGACTTGAATTTGACCTGCCTGAGTTCAAAAACACGCGTCACGCGTCACGCGTCTCTGCCTCATGCATATCCCTTGAGCCACGAACCGCGCCCGGCTGCTACCGTGACTGCGCCCATCAATATCGGCATCAATCTCGGGATTGCCAAATGGGTCTCAAAGAGCCTCGGAACGGCGGCAGTCATATCACCCTTAAAATTTGCTCGGTAACTTCATGTACCTGGGCACGTGCGGCTCTCTTTACTCAATTTCAGCTAGGGCTTTAATTACGCAGCCATCTAACACTTGGCCATTACGTAGCTGGGCCCTATGCAACATTGAAGCTACTGAATCAAGACCGCATCTTGATTTCTCTTCAGCCGACAGTCACGGACAAGAGAACCGTCCAAATCCTCAAAGCTGGCTGCCAACACCTGAGTCCCGCGATCTCCACTTCTTCAAGGCATCCACCTCAATAATGCCATGCAATACCAGGTGGTCGGGCTGGTGCTACAAATGTCTCCACCATCAAGGTCCACTTCCTACATTTCCATCGCGTATCCTGGTGGCGTCCTAGTGAACTCGAAGCATCTCGCTACCGTATATTCCACCCGTCCGCGATCATGAACGTTCCAGAGAAAATCCCGAAGCGGGACTTCCGAGTCGGAATCTATGCATTAGCCTTGCGTGAGGATTCTTTCATGCCGATCTCACGGCACAAATCTTGGAATCTCCCGAGCATCGTCTTTCCGCAGAGATTTCAGATGTTGATGTGCTCCGCAGGAGATTCAGTCCATTACAAATCGAATGATGATTCTATATAGGTTTCTTGCTGCACACGGATACAATTTCCGGTGTTATTGCCCATGGAGACAATACCCAGTGCTAGCTGGATGAAACTTCGTCCACCCGAGGATGGATCCAGAGAGCACTCATGTCAATTGCATCTGCCTGACTAATTCATCAAGTTGCAAAAAGTGTCCACACTTCCTTGCAAGTTGAACAACCTGAGATGATGTGAGTGACTGCAACCTCGGGAGCTGAGAAACTCAAATTGAGCTTTTGGTGATACATGTATTCTCCTTGTTAGTTGTGCAGCATCCGAATGGATGTCAAGTAAGTCACCTCTCAAGGATTGCTCACTTAGCAGGGATAGTCGACCAGTGGAGCCTTTGGAATACCAATCCACGTGTGGTGTTTCGCACTGCCAAGGCATGGATGGGTGTCCATCTGTGGTCCTAGTATTCGACTTAATACTGACCATTAGATTTTCGACTATGCAGATATGCCAGCTCGACAAATGGTGAAAATTTTGCAGTGACGAACCTGGTAGTAGAGCCTTTCTCCCATCTTGCGGCTTGCGGCAGTTGTGGCGGATCGGGGCTGCTAGCTTTGGCTTCAATTCTGCTGTTGTATAATATGATCCTAATTATTTGAGCAGATTTTGGAAATTTGGCATAATAATGGCATAGCGATTTTAAATTTTCTCATTGAATTGTTAGAATATTTGACTCAAATGACCGCCCTTCATCCCCAGCACAGCTGGCAATGAGGATGTACTCACCTAGGCACTTTGTTGTACGAGCGCTTTCAAGCCTCAATTCCAAAATACTTGGAAATCTGGTCATCCAACATCAAAAAAACAAGCCCAGTTTTCGAATCTAGTCCTGTGACTTCACGATTATCACACAAGCTGCCGGTCGGTGGTGTGCAAGAATCCCCGTGGCTGGCAACATTCCAGACAGCCAACATTCGGTCCACCCCCTTCCAACCCAACCAACCACAGGCCACGAAAGACTTATCGATTAGAAAACCAGTCATGGACCATTCTCCAACCTGAAAGCCTCATGCTTCGGAGGATTAATGCCGATGACAGCCCCTCGACACGCTGCATCGCGCTCCTGGGCTCGCCTTTTCCTGCCTGCTAGCCCACGCGGAGAATGAGGGCGAGCATCCATGGCGAGATTATTCGGTCGCGTGTACAGGCGTATATAAGGATGGAGGGACTTCTGAATCAAAGATTCGGATTCTCTGGAGATCGGCCAGCTTTAATTCTATCGACATTCGATATTGGGTAAGTACAGTCGAGATTCAGGAAGATGGTTGGATTCTCAAATACTAATATTCAATTCTCTCTTGCAGAAGTCAGTCCCTTAAGACCGTATCTGTTGGTATCTAGGATACGAACAACCCTTCGGTTGTTGATTAGTACAGCTAAGATCAACGAGTGGGTTCACACCAGGATGCGGCTCTGCGCTCAACACTAACAATAACAGTCTTCCCCGTTGGAAATGGCTCGCCCCGATCTTATGGGACTGTTCCCAGCAGTCGCAGCATTCATCGCGTTCATCCTTACACTATGTTGTCTATTCGCAGGGACACAAAGGAACCTCCTTGACAAAGCCGATATCCTTACAGTTCGTGGATCCTCCAAACCCCGGATTTCCCCCAAAGCCAAACATGCAGCTCAGTCCAAACGCTAATGTCTCCACGTGCAGCTCTACACACCCGAGGGCGCAACCTCCTCAGACGTCCATACCTTCTATTCCGTCCACGTCATGTCATACTGCCAAGGGACGCTGGGGATCGCAGAGCCTGGAACGCAGGACGCTCGCAACGTGACTCAGTGTTCAGATCGCCAGATCCTCTTCTCGTTTGACCCGACGGACGCCTGGACGGATGATCTCAGCCATGGCCCGAACCTGGAATGGCCGCGCGTGATCAGCGACGACTTTCACGCTTTCCGGCTTACCACGCAGTCCATGCCGGTGCTGTACTGTATCGGCGTGAGCGCTATAGGAGCCGCTCTCTTGGTGCGGGTGTCGTCATTTATCGCGCCCAGGGTGCAGCAGGGTCTGTTTGAGTTTGGGTTCCTAGTGGTAAGTGCATGGTCTTTGGATTCCTATTTGGTGCTCGCACCTCCGCCCTTAGTCCCCCTTAGCACACGGTCATCAAACACGAAGAGACATAGCGGCTAACGGATTCTTTTTTGGGGGTGATCAGCTGGGATCCCTGAGCATGAGTATAGCGTCTATTATAGTCACGGTCATCGCATTTGAATTCGTGGCTTTGATCAATGCTCATGGAGATGGATCAAATGTGTCGGCTAGATACGGCGACAAGTTCCTCGGTATGACTTGGGCAGCGGCCGGGTTATTATTGGCGGGAAGCATCGCCAGTTTCATTAATGTGTTTGTCCGGGGGACGCATGTAGTCGAGGAACCCGCCCCTGAGTACCCGAAAGACGAAGAGGAGGGATAAACGAGGGGGCCGGGTTCAAGCGATCAATCTTATTGGGGGGGTTATGCAGGACTCTTTTACTATGTCTTGACCGGAAACCTGAGAGGGGTGAAAACGGGATACGGCACAGTGCTTGAGCGCACTAGTATCCGACATTGATGCACGGTTCGGGGAAATCCGTACAATTTTACAGGAGGACTTGAGGGGTTTTGTCTATTGGGTCTTTAATTTTTATTGTTTGAATATTTGAGGATTATATGACCGGCGATGCCACATGAATGAAACCACACTACACCAATCAGATATGGACCATTAAGCAAGGAGCGGGAAGTGGTAAATGAGCCAAGCGCTAAACTTGGAAACTTGTATACTACCTAGTTTGAGAGAAGTATCGTGAGGTTCCAATCCGGCGACTTACCTACACTTCGGAGAGGTTGACCCTCACTGCGCTAAGTTAGTGACCAATAGATGAAGACATTCGGGAACCTTCTATGGTCAACTGGTGGTAAGACGAATTTAGCGGGTCTCAAATTTGCCCCTCTCTTTGAATGAAAGAAACCCCCCAAAGAACATTGAACTCGTGGACCCCCGTTGATGATTCTTGAAATGCATCGAAGGACGATAGAGTAAACTCGATTAAACGTCGAGATCCTAGGGTATTCATCTGCGACTAACGGAGAAAAAACTGGGTCTGGTGGTCTGTTACGACCTATCACCCGTCTATCCGAGGTTCGCTCGTGGTCTTAGTAACCGGACGAGTGGAGCACACCTACAGTCGATCCAGAAGATGGACAGTGTCAGTGCGACTATCGCATATCAGATTCAATGCCACCTAGTCAGCGCCGCAAGCCTAGGACCACAGTACTCCGGATGGCTTGGGTATAGACCGGGGTCATCGGTTGGGTAACCCGGACTAAGCCACGTTCAGCCAACCGTTGTTGGCTTTCGGAGAAAGGTTCGGGGCATGCGGAGAGTACCGTAAAGAGATGAGGTATGGACCGGCCTCGAAGTCGAGTTCAAATGTTATCGAGTCGCTTTTCTCTCCCTATCAGGGAACGGGATTTTCCGGGGAAAAAGGACAGAACGGAGCAGACTACAAATCAGCGTGTCCCGGTCTATGCTCGTCTATCTCAAATTCCCGACACGAAACAAGGGGAAATATGCGCCTGCGCATGTCGGGGCCTGAACAAATGAAAATGAAGTTAGGCAGCATGAGGCAGCATTGGGGAGGAATTAGAGGAGCTGAAATGGGTTAAGGCGGACGAGGGTTGAACTTTACTTGTCCCTACCGTAGGTACGGAGTAGTTCCCGACGTAATGCAGAATGCACGCCATAGTACAGGCTCATACAGGCGCCCTCTATACGATCTGCAACATGTGCTCCAACTTTTTCAGGTTGTACATTCTTGAAATTTTAGTAAAATTGAAAAAAGCCTAGGAGGTTACACCTAGGTCATAGAAATCAATAGAACATTTGAATATTATTGCCTAGGTAGAATAATATCATGATGTTATCATTATAGGGTTGAAACAAGGCGGAGAGTAGTTCCGTGCACGTCCCCTTCCATATGGATCTATGAAGTCATGCATTTTGGAATGACAATAACCAGAATGGGTCGGGAATTCTATCATATGGAACAATTCATTTTTCTCGGAATGATACCATGGTTTTGGGTCTGTAAATAAAATCATCTTTAATAGTATTACCAAAAAACCCCTCATTTTGGCTTTCCCCCTTGTGCTCTTTCCTTTCTTATCCTCTTGCTTAAATACCCCGGGTTTCCCTCCTACTTTCACCCTGCATCTTACATACATCAAGCCACCACCACATTTTCTTCTTTCAAGATCCTTGGATCTATACCTCTCCTCTTTTATTGAACCCTTACTGCTTTATCTAATCCAATCATGGGCAAAAAGGCTATTCATTTTGGCGGCGGCAATATTGGCCGTGGGTTTGTCGCCGAATTCCTCCATACTGCGGGCTACGAAGTCGTCTTCATTGATGTAATGGACAATATCATCAATGCCCTACAGACCACCAAATCCTACACTGTCACTGAAGTCAGTGAAGAAGGAGAGAACACCAAGACTATCACCAATTACCGCGCCATCAACTCCAAGACCCACGAGGAAGATGTGATCCAAGAGATCTCCACTGCCGACATTGTCACCTGCGCCGTTGGTCCCAACGTCCTCAAGTTCATCGCCCCCGTGATCGCCAAGGGTATCAACATTCGCTCCACCCCGAAGCCCCTCGCAGTGATCGCCTGTGAAAACATGATCGGCGGTACCGATACTTTGCACGGCTACATCAAAGACCACACCGAGGCGAACCGATTGGAAACTCTCGGCGAGCGAGCTCAATTTGCCAACTCGGCCATTGACCGAATTGTTCCCGCTCAACCCGAGGGAAGTGGGCTCAACGTGCGGATTGAGAAGTTCTACGAATGGGTCGTCGAGAAGACTCCCTTTGGCAAAGTCGGACACCCTGATATCGCCGCCATCCACTGGGTCGACAACCTCGAGCCCTACATCGAGCGCAAGCTCTTTACCGTCAACACTAGCCACGCCACAGCCGCCTACTACGGAAAGTATGCGGGCAAGGCTACTATTGCCGAGGCAATGCGCGACTCCTACATTAAGGATGTGGTTCGGGACGTGCTGGGTGAGACCGCCTCACTCATTGTCGACAAGCACGAGATTTCTGCCTCGGAACAGCAGGAGTATGTCGAGACGATTATCAAGCGTATCTCCAACCCTTACCTGGAAGACAGCGTTGAGCGTGTTGGTCGGGCCCCCATGCGCAAATTGGGTCGCAAGGAGCGATTTATTGGACCTGCCGCGCAATTGGCTGAGCGTCACGCACGTTTCTCTGCTCTGCTCGGCTCGGTTGAGATGGCTCTGCGATTCCAGAACGTCGAAGGTGACGATGAAAGCGTGGAACTTGCCAAAATCCTCAAGGAAAACTCTCCCGGTGATGCTACTGTTCAATTGACTGGCTTGGAACGAACGCATCCCCTGTTCCAGTCTGTATCAGATGTGGTATACCGGGTACAATCTGAGTCAAAGTGAGTTTGACAAGTTTTCCAATTGTCCAATCGTGAGGATCCATGCTAATACGCGGCCTGCAGAGAGACTGGCCAACCCCGCATCTAAGAGGATCCCTTGTATTCTTCCCAAGCATGGAGCCCGGGCATACACGGCGCGTCGGAGATATGGCTTTTTTACTTTCTTCTGTATTCCTTTTACCCAGATATGACTTATGATTATGCAAGTATGATTAGCGGGGCTCAATTCCGCCCGAAGAATTGAAATGACACCAACATTTCTACTATTGATAGTATTCTTCCCTCCGTAGCCTGTCTTGTGAAGTAGATGTCCCGAGGTCTAAACTCGATGTTTCTCATGTTTCTTCTGCATCTCATCGTACACATTGCCGTAGTCCTATTTCAAATACAACTAGCCTTGATGCAATACCTACGCAATCCCCACTTAGGAACATGTACCTAGGCAGCGGGCTTTTAAGCCAATAGTAGGTGACTTAGCGCATCCGATGGAAAACATCTCCTTATCTAGCCCGAGATCTCCACTACCGGGAATATCAGGCTCATTTCTGCTACCCCCACATGCCCACGTTCTCCAGACGTTCCTGTCAATGGGTGATGGCTGCTTTCTTTTCCGGAATTGATGCCCAAGTGCCACATGCTTGTTCCTGTATAGTTCAATCAAGAGTGCTGCCTCGGTACGGATCATCTAGTAGGACTCGGAATCCTACCCCACGACTACATAGGTGCGTTGCGGAAGATCCAGGGCCGTTGATTAGTCTTGGGCATGGATAGAGATGCTCTATACCATATTTGGCTAAGATTGGCTTATTTCGCGCAATGCTTACCAGGAATTTGGATACTGGTCTGCGCTATGAAGGCCAAGATATCTTGACCTTACTACTAAAACCCCTCGGTTCATTAGTTCATGCAATGCTCCCGGGCTTTCAGATGTCGAGAATTGTAAATAGATCTACAAACATCAAACGATAAATCAAGATCTGGGAGGGGACCATCATGAATGCTTTCTTAAATTGACCCATCTGCATCAAGCACTTCGAATCCACCTCCTATAAGATGATCACAGACTCAAGTTTTCTAGTCATCACGCACCGATCGCACCAAATCACAACTTACTATCCTTCCAAACAGGCGCCCTCTTCTCCACAAAAGCCCTCAATCCCTCCTTAATATTCTCCCCCTCATTCAACCTCCTAACCCAAGTCTCATTCAACATAACAGTAGCCTCATCAGCCCCAACCCCCTCCCAACCCAGCTTAATTCCCTCCCGACTAACAAGCACAGCATCAGGACTATTCCCGGCGATAACGCCCGCAACCTCAACAGCCCTTTTAACAAGCTGCTCATTCCCCTCCTCAAGCCCCAACCCCTCATCAACATCCACAACCTCATTAACAAGCCCCCACCTCTCCGCCTCAGCAGGCGATACATTCCGCCCCGTAAGCGCCATCTCCATAGCCCGCTGCTTCCCCACCGTCCGAACAAGTCTCGGTAACGCACCCGCCAGCGCAACAACTCCACGCTTCACCTCCGGAAGCCCGAAGACTGAGCGCGACGACGCGATGACCAGATCGCTGTTTATGATCATTTCGCTGCCGCCGCCGAAACACAGCCCGTTTACGGCTGCGACCACTGGCTTCTTGCCTTTGCGGCGGGCTAGGCCCCCGAAACCGCTTGTGGGCATTGATCGCCGGCTGCTGGTTATCGCGCGGTTGTTCCATTCTGGTTCAGGTTGTTAGTGGTATGTAAAGAGAGTTGGGATATGGCCTTTGGGATATGATAGAGACATGATTAGAGAAAGAAAGAGAGTAAATACCTTTTAGATCTGCTCCCGCGCAGAATGCTCGTCCTGTCCCTGTAATCACGCCTACGCGAACGCTAGGCTCCTCGTCCATCCATTCCCATACCTCGTGCAGGTCTTCGTGGCCTTGTGAGTTGATGCAGTTTAGTTGCTTGGGTCGATTGAGAGTTACCAGGAGGACGTATGGAGCTGGGAAAGAGAGGAGAGCATGTTGCGGGGTTGGGGGCGGGGTGGTGAAAGTTGGCATTTTGACGGGCTGCGTGCTCTTGTGGATGAGAAATTGAGTGTTGTTGTGAAGTCTGATTGTAAAAGCAAGTGGGTATTGATGCCGGTGGTGGGAGTTGGGGGTTTATTGATGTAGCAATGAGGTGTTGTTCCAATGCGGAGAAGATGGAGGTGCCGAGGGCCGATGCGGAGAGCCGAGTGTTAGTGTCGATGTATAGTACTTTGTTTCGGCAATGCCTTCTCCAGGATTGCTTTTCTTGATTACTATACATAAAGGCAGATACAATTGTTTGAAAATACTACATCTAGATCTAGGTTTGGAAAGGTCGAGCTCAAAAAATGAAATTCAGTTGGATTCGGTATCACACGGTGTCTTCGCCAACACCATCCTGGACGGTCAAATTAACACCGTCCGCATTGTAAACGCCTCGAAAGTACACGCTCCGCAAGTCACAAGTAGGTTTAGACATCAAAAAAGAAAGCAGCCAGGGATTTAGCGATTGAACTTAACCCTTGTTGATCCATCCACTGTGTACCATGAAATCGAAGATACGACTGGTTTTGGTGCCTTCGATCTAGAAGGAGTGTTAGTGGCCGATGCTCGATGTGAAGGGGGTAATAGAATTTGAGAACTTACTTTGCAGATCGTACGGGCATCTTTCTTCTTCAAGGTACCGCCTTGTTTCATGGCCTCCTTCAATAGAGTTTCCTTAACAACGATGTACGGCTTTGGCATTAGACGCAGCACATTGCATACTTCCCTTTCTTCCTTGGTAAGGAGGTGAAGGTCGGCTACGCCTTCGGTGTCAAGCTTCCACGGGGATACTCCACTTAGCTGGGGCACGACATATTTTGTCTTGGCCGGCGGGGGTGGTGCGGCATCGCCATCGATAGCAAAGAGACGATCAAAGTCGTTCATGGGGGCGTTATCGGTCTCCGGCTGCGCGTGAGGGTTCGCAGCACGCTGAAGGCGGATGGGGAGCTCAGGTGTTGTTAGTTGGAGGGCTGCAGTAGGTGTTTCGGGTACCTGGCTCTGCTTGGGGCGCGTAGTAGAAAAGCGATCGAAGGACCCTTGGGGCAAGAGTCGCTGCGCACGCTGCTGCTTGTCTTGCTCGTACTTCTCGCCTGCTTTCAAGTCCCCGACACCCATCTGACGCCACTCTTGCAGTTGTGTGATGGCCAGCCGCAGATTATGCTCATACTCCAGGCCCTGATTCAAATCTTCAAAGTCCTTGTGGTTCATCATTCGAGATAGAGGCTTCGCTTTGTGGAGCAAGTCGCGTTCTTCTTTGGAGCGCTTTTTCTCCAATGCTGTGTTCTTACGGTACTCCAGGAGATTGTGCTGAAGGATAATCTTCTTGCGCTCGGTACGGGCCGTGAGGCGGGAGTTGTAGATATCCACGACTGTCATCTTCAGTTCGGTTTCCGCATCCACCTCCCCGTTTGGCCCAATACCCGCACCAGGCTCAAAGGTCATGTGCTGAACGGCCTCCTCTGCTTCATTCAGGAACTCAGTCTCGAATTCGAGACGACCAGGCATGTATCCTTGCACCTCGTGACAGGCCGGCACGCTCGCAGTGGGTTTCTGCTTGGGGGTTGTCGGCGGCGCAGCCTTGGCCGCCAGCTTGCGGTCCTCGATGCGACGCTTCTTACGCGTCTGAAATTCATCTTTGGGAATCGCCTCTTGGAGGGTATGGTCTTCTGGATCGGCACGGTCGGGCAAGGGGAAGTTCGAGCTATTCACGTACGTGTCGATGTAATGGTCGCGTACCTCATCCTTACTGCGGTAGCCACCAATATGGTCGGCGATATCGGCCCAGGAGCCAAGTCCGTAGATCTCGGCACCCTCGAGCAGGAGCAATTCTTCATCGGCACCCCAGTCTTCTTGAAAGATGGGGACGGAGTTTTGTTCGATTACTTGGAAGGGGTGGTTCTCGGGGTCATGATTCTTTGATTTCTCGCCGGCGGCGAAACAGGGGACGCAGAGGTCGTATTCATGGCAGTTGGGGTGAGCGCAGGAGATGCGGACCTATATCAGCGGTAATCCATCAGCTTTCCATCACCAAACGCGATCAAACCACATCCAGGAGAGGGATCGAGCAGTAAACAAACTTACAGTAGAAGTCACGTCGACCGAACACACGTCGCAGTGGAACTTGGTGCCAGCCTCAGTGCCGCGTGAGGCGGTCTTCTTACGTATTACACCCATCGATCCTTCGTTCCTTTCATCCTCCACTGAATCCGAAGCCGTTGCGAAATCCCAAAGTCGCCCTCCAGAAACCTGAGAGGGCAATGGTGGTGATGAGATGGGAGGGGGGGACAAAGGGAAGGGGTCGGTTTGACGTCTGATAGCTGGGGTACGATCTCCGCGCTGATCGGGGAGGGGGACGAGCGTGGGGAGATGCGATTCGTCGAAAGGTCAACACCCCTGTCAAGAAGGATAAAACCGGTTGCAAAAAATCAATAAAAAAGGGAAAAAATCGGGAAAAATTGGGTCTATAGGCAACCGCGATTTCTGAATGAATTAGGCCGTTATGGTAATTGGTTGCCTTGAAATTGAGACTCGAAATATTGAGGAATGTAACGGGACTAAGCTGAGTTGAATTTCCAATATGGCGCAGTTCTCAGCACTGCCTCGTCATGTGGCTAGTAACTTACCGAGCCCTCATACCATGATATGACCCGCTATCTGTAACTTACAGCCCTATCAGCCCCCATTTCACCCATTTTATCCCGTCTGACATAATCATTTCCCCCCCGTCCAAATTAAATTACCGGTAAATCCAATACCCCCATGGGCCCTTCCCCTCTTCCCATCTCCCCTGTGGAACACCGTCCATCTCTCTCCCTCAACTCTCCTTTAAACATCGTCATTTCTGCTTGCTTTGTTACTGCCGATTTTACGCATATTCCGAATTCCGAAAAATCTTATTCGAAAAAAAGGAACAACCAACCCGGAGACACGAGGTAGGATCGATCGTCCTCACGCTGATCGCCTCTCCCGTTGGTGTGGGTTTCGAGGAACTTTCTCATGTTGACTTTGTTTGGTGGCCCCAGTCTACAACAATCGCGGTCTTGGTCTTCGATCTTGTTCATTTCACAGAATCAAGCATCAATACATTAACAAGACCGCCCACCATGTCCTGGAAGCTCACCAAAAGTATGTTCAGTTGGTCTCCCTCTCCCTCTTGCGATGGCTTTGTTCCCCCTCAAAAATAAATAGGCCACCCCTCCTTGGTGGAGGTCGTGCATGAGATCGAAACTCCGGTCTTAGGGGAACCTACACATCCGAAGAACAATTTACGCTGACCGATGTTTCAATTTCTTACAGAGCTGAAGGAGACGCACCTGGCCCCGTTAACTCAGGGTTTTGGTCGCTCTTCGTCAACCTCGACCATCAAGGGCGATTCAAATGGCGGTGGTGATGAGACCCCCGTGCCCGCCCAGGCCCCCATTACTCCCACCAACGATATTGGTAAGATGGACAACGCTTAATGAGTGCTTCGGTTTTTGTGGATATATAATTTTTTGTACGTTTGGTGGGCTAACCGTCTGTGTTTCTCATATTCAGTCGCATCGGAGTCCTTGGTGTCGCCTCCTGTTTCTCAAGTGAACCCCGGTGTTCTCATCGTCACCCTTCATGAAGGAAAAGGCCTAGCACTCTCTCCTCAGCACCAGCAGATGTTCAATTCGCATTTCCAAAACAACAACTCTTACGCACCCTCGTCATTGCGCCCCAGCACAGCCTCCTCGTCCCATTCATCTCACGGCCAAGCCGGCTCTTATGCCCCGTCGGGCCGCCCACAGTCCACCAGTGGGGGTATCAACGCCGCACCGACCATCCACGGCCGTTACTCCACCAAGTACCTTCCTTACGCTCTGCTTGATTTTGAAAAGAACCAGGTTTTTGTCGATGCTGTATCAGGTAACCCCGAAGCCCCCCTGTGGGCCGGTGACAACACCGCTTTCAAGTTCGATGTCTCTCGAAAGACCGAGCTGAACGTCCAGCTGTACCTGCGCAACCCTACCGCCCGAGCTGGCGCTGGCCGAAATGAAGATATCTTCCTGGGTGCCGTTAAGATCCACCCTCGCTTCGAAGAAGCGCCTCATCCCTACGTGGAGGATCCCAAGCTGAGCAAAAAGGATAACCAGAAGGCTGCCGCCGCTCATGCCGAGCAAGAGCGCACTCAAGGCCAACTTGGCGCTGAGTGGCTAGATCTTCAGTTCGGAAGCGGTTCGATCAAGATCGGTGTCTCATTTGTTGAGAACCGCCAGCACAGCTTGAAGATGGATGATTTCAAGTTGTTGAAGGTTGTAGGCAAGGGCAGTTTCGGCAAAGTCATGCAGGTCATGTAAGATGGCATACTTCCCTTGATACCTTTTGAATTGGGTGACTAATATGCTTTTTTGACTTGTTACAGGAAGAAAGATACTGGCCGAATTTATGCCCTCAAGACGATCCGCAAGGCACACATTATCTCTCGATCCGAAGTAACACACACTCTCGCTGAGCGTTCCGTACTTGCACAGATCAACAATCCTTTCATCGTTCCCCTCAAGTTCTCCTTCCAGTCACCTGAAAAGTTGTATTTTGTGCTCGCATTTGTCAACGGCGGTGAATTGTTCCACCACCTGCAACGGGAGCAGCGGTTCGACATCAACCGTGCTCGTTTCTACACTGCAGAGTTGCTGTGTGCGCTTGAGTGTCTCCACGGTTTCAAGGTCATTTACCGTGATCTCAAGCCTGAGAACATCCTGCTCGACTACACCGGCCACATCGCACTCTGCGATTTCGGCTTGTGTAAGCTCGATATGAAGGATGAGGATCGAACCAACAGTAAGCATATCCTCATCTATCGACTATCAGGTACTTTACTAATCCATATCATTAGCCTTCTGTGGAACTCCTGAATATCTTGCTCCTGAACTTCTGCTTGGTAACGGCTACACCAAGTCTGTTGATTGGTGGACCCTGGGTGTTTTGCTCTACGAGATGTTGACAGGCTTGCCGCCATTCTACGACGAGAATGTCAACGAGATGTACCGCAAGATTCTGCAGGAGCCTTTGACCTTCCCTAGCAGCGATATCGTACCACCTGCCGCCCGTGATTTGCTCACACGACTGCTGGACCGTGATCCCGTTCGTCGTCTCGGTGCTAATGGCGCCGCAGAGATCAAGTCCCACCACTTCTTTGCCAACATTGACTGGCGCAAGCTTCTGCAGCGCAAGTACGAGCCTAGCTTCCGTCCTAACGTGGTATGTTATCCCCTTTAATCCACCTTATCAAACAGTATACTAATATTTATTCAGTCGGGTGCTGGGGATACCGAAAACTTCGATAAGGGCTTCACTGATGAGAAGCCCTTGGATTCTTACGTCGATGGCCCTGCTCTGTCTTCGACTGCTCAGGAGCCCTTCATTGGATTCTCCTACAACCGTCCCATCGCTGGTCTTACCGATGCTGGCGGCAGTGTCAAAGACCCCTCATTTGCCAGTATCCCAGAGTAAATGATCTGTGATAAAGAGAAAATCAAAAATCAAAATCCAATAGCGATCAGGGATTTCTTCGGGTTACTTGTCACGTCGACTAGATCGAGCATGCTCGTGGTTCAACAAAGGACCTCATAGACACGACTCTTTTTGTACTGTGCTTGTCTTTGCCCACATATCAACAATCTCGATCATCTCCCTTTCTTCTCTTCCTGTTTCATTTCTTGTTGTCTATCCTAGGAGTCTGTGGCATCCTGGTCTCAAATTTCCCCCCGCGTTTCGAGGCTCGGTTTCTTTTCCTCCCAATTACCCTACCTCTCCTCCAACATCCACCCACCTTTTATATCGGGTGCTTTGGTTTCTGTGTCTCTTTTTCATCTCATCTCAGCGTCATCGAAACCGTTCTAGGCAGGTTCCTTCACCCTTGTTTTTCTTTCGACATTCGCAAGCGGTCATTACCTGTCGTCTCGTTGTCTTTCTGTATGCTCGCGTGCGAGAATGCTTTTACCTGTATCCTCGACATTTTATGATCGACAATGCAACATTTCCTCTGAGCTAAATATTGATACTACTGTAGCAGTAGCCTTTCCCAACATCGATCCCGTATGTAAGATGTAGACCTTTCGAGGGTTGTACAACTCTGCAGTCCCAAATTACGTGCCAGTCTCCCAGCATGGATACTTTACTAGCATGCGGCTTGTGTCGAGGCGAAGCTATGTATAGCACTTGAGGAAAGACTTCACATGTGCACATTCCAGAGGACTTTCGAGACCATATTTACTTCCGAGTTAGTATGCAGTATCTAACAAAGGATTGAGGACTGAACTTCAGGATGAATAGGTTTAAAGCTTATCATTGTCTATCAGACATCCCACCACTTATGTATGACTAGGGAGAAGTGACGCAGTTAAACAGGAAATAATGGAAATAGCAGAAAAAACGTCAAATAATAAAAGGTTAAGACACACGTTAGGACGCCGCTCGCATCAATCGGAAAGAATAAAATGGTCTTCTATCAACACTTCGCCCGAGACGTACGATTACAAACCGAGTTGATCTTTTTACTCCACATCATCCTCAGCCTCGTTCTCGTCCTCGGCTTCCTCTTCCGCCTCAGCTTCAGCTTCAGCTTCCACCTCTGGGGCACCGTTGGCTGCGCTAGCGGGCTCCTCGTCCGCGTGAACATCAATCAGGGACTCAGAGGATGGAGGCTCTGGAACACCGCCTTCTTTCTCAAGGCGGATGTACTCCTCCCACTCGGGGAAAAGGTCATCATCGGTTGACACGACGTCATGGGCACCTGGAGGAACACCGATCAGGCGAGAAACCTTAGACTTGCCCGATGACTCGAGGGACTGCTTCAAGCTGACAACGAGAGCTGGTGCACGGCTGGGCTTGTATGTTTGAGCGAAGAGGACGGCTTCGGCAATGCGGTTGGTCTTGGTGAGAAGATCGATGCAGCCATCAACGTCTCCAAGGGACCAGAGAGTGGAGAAAGCGACGTTGTGGAGACCAGACTCGGAAGCCTGAGTGACCAAGGCACGAAGACCTTCCTGGTTGTTGCTTGCAGTGTGCAACAGCAGGAGAGAACCAACATCCTTGGCGTTTGTGAAGCAAGTCTCGGCAAGAGCGAGGTTCCAGCCAGCTAGAGCAGCGTCTCCCAGACTCTTGTACTTGTGTGCGTTCTCCACATTAGGGTCCTCACGAACGATCTGAAGGGCAGTTTCGAGGTCGTTCAATGATAGAGCCAAGTCGAAGCGGTGCTCAGGGTCCGTGGCAACCTCGAGAGCCATCTCCTTGTACCCTTGACCCTCAAGGAAGCGGGCGACCTTGTTCATCTGGTCTTGGGGAACCTCTTGCAGGTATTCAGCGGCTTCTTCCATGTCACCACGCAGAACCAGAGTCTGGTAATTAACCATGCTAGTAGAGAGAGCAAAAGAAACGACGTTGAGAGCCTTGTCGGCCAGATAGATCCTTCCGTCTCGGGGCAGGTATCCGAGGATGTAGGAGGGCTGGTCAAAGTGGGAGATTGTGTAGGTCTGGTCTCCTACCAGGTAGTTCAGGCGGTTTGCAGAGTTGACATAAACGAGCACATCACCAACCCAGGTGGCGCTTGTAATAGTTTCATTAATAGAGGTGACAAGCTCAATGGCTGCCTCAACACCATCCTCATCGGCTTCGCCGTTCTGGCGGCCTTCGTCGAAGGCATCCTTGTCATATCTCAAGACGTAGAACTCATCATCACATGCCAAGGCAACGAGGCTAGATTCAGACCAGTAAACCTGAAAGATAGGGTCAGCTATGTGGGCTCATGCAGTTCTCTGTATGATTTACTC
This sequence comes from Penicillium sclerotiorum, assembly GCA_911649655.1. NCBI lineage: Eukaryota > Fungi > Ascomycota > Eurotiomycetes > Eurotiales > Aspergillaceae > Penicillium > Penicillium sclerotiorum. Next base: position 3,781,740 of record CAJVRJ010000009.1, read on the forward strand.
ACCTCCTTGGGATCAACTTCAATTCGGCGAACCAGGCTACCGGACTCCCAGTCGAATAGTCCAATGCCACCCTGGCCCTTGACACCGAGCAGGTAGCCACCGCTCAAACCCTCTGCTTGGAATCCAACATCCAAACCACCACTTTGCTCCTTGAAGTTTTTGAAAATTTTGACGCTTGTTGTAGATTCCCGGATAGCGAAGTCGTTGCTGTTATCCTTGGATCCCCAAGCGAAATCAAGACCTTGTCCAAAAAGACGGTTTCTCCAAGCGAGACTGGTGAAGACGATCCATTCTCCATCGCCACAGACGGAGACGAAACGTCCGTTGGGGGAGTGGGTCAGGGTTTGAGGGTAGACCTCACAGGATCCCAGATCCTTTACTGGCAAAACAAGGGTTTCACCATCCTTGACCTCATCGCCACCCTTGATGACTGATGAAACAACCTCACTGTTCTTGGCCCAGATGAGCTTTCCAGTGCCATCCATAGAAACGGCTGGCTCCTCACGACCCATCTTCACCACAACGGCACCGTCATCGAAACCCATGGCAACTGCTTGTTGTCCCCTCTGGTATCCAACACACCAAGCGCGCTCGAGGCCATAGCTTAAAGACTGTTCCAGGCGGTAGGTGTTTGCGTGCCAGATCTTAATAGTTCCATCCTCAGAACCTGAGATGATCACAGGCAACTCTGGGTGGTAGCATGCGAAGGAGACATTGCTGGTGTGGCCCTCCAGAGTGGCAACAAGGGCCTTGGTAGTGTAATCCCACACCTTGATTGTCTTGTCGTCACTGGTGGTAAGAATGTAAGGCTTATCGGCGCCGGGGTAGTAGTCGACGTGGTTGACTCCCTTGGTTTCATGTGCTTCCAATGTGGAGTTGGGATGGGGGGAGCCAAGGTTCCAAATCTTAACAGTCCTGTCAAGACAAGCAGAAGCAAATGTGTTGGTGTCCTTGGGGTTGATCGACATGCCCATCACGTAGTGGCTGTGGCCCTCGAAGACTTGCACACACTTCCAGCCCTTCTCCCAGTCCCATAGCTTGATTGTCATGTCATCACTGGCGGTAAGAATGTAGGGGAGGGTGGGGTGGACGACGATGGAACGAATGTAGTCTGGGTGCGCTTCGAAGGAAGTGATCTTTTCGGATGTGTTGTAGTTGTAAACACGGAGCTGGAAGTCATCCGAGCCGCAAACAATCCAGTTCTTCCGCGCAACGAATCGACCGGCACGAACGGGGACATCGGTGAGTTCGAAGGTTTTGATTATGGACTAGAAGGGCCATGTGAGCTGCATTCAACAGGATTGACCATATAAAACCGTACCTGTGTCTCGTATGACCAGATGTAAACGTGACCTGTTGCGGTGAAATGATTAGCGCACGGAGGGGTTTTGCGGCGAGGGAAAACATCAGCTCAAACATACCACTGTAGAGCGTGGTCAAAATCTATGGCAAAGTTAGCATCGCAGAAGACCTCCGAGGGTCAGAATAAGACTTACCCATGGCTCTGTGGGGTGGAAGTCAATACCCTTCACCCGCTCAGAGCGGGCAAAGAGCTGCCTCTGTATCATACAATTCCCGTCAGCAATCTCGCCACTCCCAATGATACCATAGTTACGGAGACCAAAGCCTCTGCTATCACCAAAAGCTTCCACTATGGCATTGAATGGACCTGCATACCTTGATGTCGAGCCGCATGTTGTGTGTGTGGGGGGTGAACGGAGGGTGAACGGAGGAGTGTTTGTGTGATGCGACGATTGGCCGGGTAGGAGCGATTAATCCGCGAGCCGCTCAGACAGCCCGAGGAGTAAGAGATAGGCGAATCTCGGGATCAGCAAGAAGTATTTTGAGAGGGATACAGAGCTTTCCCAAGGCTGGAAACAGAGCTGGATGGCACTCAGGGACAATGTATGTGTCCACAAGGGATTCCCGCGTTCACCGCCTTCCACATCACTTGAGATCTGACCCACTGGCAACTCCCAAGTATACACAACTCTAGGCAAAAATCTATACTGGTGTGTTATGGGACTCTAGCAAATAGCTAAATACATTGATCCTAGTATGAGGCAAATGTTTGACTGAATTACTATGGCACTGCATACTTGTGCCAGTGTGCTGAGGTTGTTAGGGGACCAATGCTACTGCCCGTCATATCAATATGATCATGATGTATACAACCGCCGCATGGTCTGAAATATCGAATGCCAATACTCGAGTTATTCTAACACCTGCTATACACATATCCTGTGCAAGTCAAGTGTATACCTGCCTCAAGCTGTCAGATGCCAATTGGCTATCTGCAATTGGGATGTAATCTTTGAAGGTTGTGGATTTCCGATTAACATTGAATCATCTCGATATCAGTCAAATATCGGCCGTAATAATAGGCCAAAGAGCAGAACATTGAAAAAAAAAGGGAATTTATTTAAACATCGAATCCTCTAACTGTTACAGAACCTGAGCTTGGTTTGCAGGCCCTTTTCAGGTATCATTTTAGTTGCCGCGCTCGAAGTAGGTCCACTGACCAGGAGCGGGCTTCTCCTCAAGCTCCTCCCACCTACAAATATGTCAGCGGCTTTCGCCCGTGGATTGGATTTAGTAATTGAAACTCACACTTTGGCCTGGTGGAGCTCGTCCACCAGCTTGGACTCGGCCTCAGCGACCTGGATAATCTCCTCGATCAGGCCCGCGCCAATCTGCTTCTCGATCTCCTCAATCCTATTGCAACGATTAGTTGACATGGTAATAAGCCAAGACAAGATGTGACATACTGCGAGGCCTCAAGAGCAGGCTCGCTCTCCCATTTCATGGCAACCTCGTGGAAGTCGGTGTGGTTGTCGGCCGACTCGCTGCCCTCCGCAATAATCTTGGCGAACTCAGCTTCCTCCTCCGGGGTACGGGTAGGACCCTCGGTGTTAAGGGGGGTAGCCTCTCCATCCCATTCCTCGCCACGCTCTTCATCGGTGAAATCCCGCTCTTGGGACGCGGCGTAGGCGAATGCGCCGTTCTTAAGTTGCAGTTGAGCAAAACGCTCGGGCTCGGCGCCCACGGTCTTCTTCACACGCTCCAACCACGCATCAAAGCCTGGGGGCTTCTGCGACTCAACAACTTGAAGACGGTGGCGGGTCAATGCCTCGACAGACTGGCGGTAGGCGGATGATTCGGGGAAGGACTGCAGCTTCTGCAGGGTGTTGGTGTAAAGGAAGATCAAGGTCGGGCGGGGGCTCGGGTGGGTGAAAAGACCAGTCAATCCGGTAGGAGTAAAAGGCTCCAGATACCGGGGCTTGACATTGGCCAACAGTCGCAATGTAGACCTCATGTTGATTGTGATGTGAGTTGGGGATGGTGTTCTGCTGATTGCGGAGAGTCCAATTGGTCAGGGAGCAAGTTCGGGCGGTCGGGACCGGATTAACTTAATTTCCTCCGTGACATGAAGCAGGGGCAAACCACCTTCAGTTTGTCCTCTTATCTCTCTCACTTGCGACGAAGCCGGCATTTGGGTGTGGTCGTTCAATTTTGCTTTGTCCAACAGCTTGGGGCTTAGTGAGACCTCCCTGCTGATTTTCCGCTTTGTTGATATTTCGCGCCAATCTTGCGCTTACTTTTTTACCCACCCTCTGTTATCCTATCCGATGTGCCACCTGTGATATTCGACATTCCCGCCATTTGACCTCTGTCCCTCGTTTAAGCAACCCCCTTATCGCCGTGAAGGTTAAATCCTTCCTGTCCTTTACACCCCCGTCACAATGAGGGCTTCCTGGATCGGGTGGACCCTCACCTCTCTATTGGCAGTCCCGACACTGTCTGCACCTTCAGACACCCAAACCAATGTTGGCAAGAAATTGGAAAAGCGAGCCAAGGGCATTGACTCCACGCTGCCCTCGGTATTCAATGGTCTTGATGTCCCACCACTGTTTCAACTGACAGAGGAGAACTTTGAAGAGGCCACCAAAGATGGCATCTGGTGAGTATTGCTGATCTACAATCCATCGCAAGTGGCAACGTTCCAGTTCTGACTCTATATGTAGGATGGTTAAGCATTACTCGCCCTCCTGCCCTCACTGTGTGAAGGCTGCGCCTTTTTACCAAACCACCTATGAATACTACTACGTGAGTGACCGCTCCCTGGTGGAGGCCACGAGATCTATTTTGTTAACATGATATCCATAGACATCGAACCCCACTGCACCCTCATCTGCTAAGGGCCCTGATCCAAAATCGGCCGATTCTTTCACTTCATACTACAACTTCCACTTCGCGTCGATGAACTGTCTGGCCCACGGAGATCTCTGTGACAAACTCGGTATCACCAACTACCCAACATTCGCCTTCTACCAAAATGGTGTACAGACGAAGGCTGAGATTGGCGCCAAGAAGATTGATTATCTCAGTAAAATGATTGAAGAACAGCTTGAGGCTATTAAGCCCGAATCTCGTCCCAAGGAGGGCCTGAAGTTGCCCGAAGTTGGTGCTAGCAGCGTTGACTCTACCGCCGAGCCAGATTCGGTGATCAAGGACCAAAATACCGAGGCTGGGGCGAAAGCAGCTGGTGGTGCCTCCGGTTCAACCGTCACTACCACCAAGGTCAAGCCTGAGAGTGCTCCTCCGAACCCCCAGGGTGTCTCTGTTCCTCTCACCGCTGAGAGCTTCCAGAAGCTTGTGACTACAACTCAGGATTCCTGGTTCATCAAGTTCTACGCTCCTTGGTGCCCTCACTGCCAGGCCATGGCCCCTAACTGGAAGGAAATGGCTAAGGAAATGAAGGACACCTTGAACATCGGTGAAGTTAACTGTGATATCGAGGCCCGCCTTTGCGCGGATGCCCGAGTCAACGCATTCCCCACTATCTACTTCTTCCGAGGTGGCCAGAGAGTTGAGTATACCGGTCTCCGTGGGCTTGGTGACTTGCTCTCGTTCACCAACAAGGCAATTGGACCTTACGCGGAAATTGAGGATGTGGATGCCGCCACCTTCAAGGAACTGGAAGAGACCGAGGAGGTTCTTTTCTTGTACTTCTACGACGTTGCAACAACCTCCGAAGACTTTGCCGCCATGGAGCGTCTTACTCTCAGCCTGGTGGGTCACGCTCGGATCGTCAAGACTAGCAGCGCTGCCTTGGCAGATCGATTCAAGATTTCGACTTGGCCGCGACTCTTGGTGGTCCGTGACGGGCGCCCCAACTACTATAACGCACTTGCACCCAAGGATATGAGAGACTTCCGACAGGTTCTCTCTTGGATGCAAACTGTGTGGCTTCCCATTGTCCCCGAGCTTACTGCCTCTAATGCCCGCGAGATCATGGATGGCAAATATGTTGTTCTTGGAATCTTGAGCCGCCGCCGCTCCGACGACTTCAAGCAGTCCAGACGGGAACTCAAGGAAGCTGCCTCCGAATGGATGGACAAACAGATTCAATTATTCCGATTGGAACGATCTGAACTTCGCGATGCCAAGCAATTGCGTATCGAGGAGGCTGACGATCGCGACGACCAGCGTGCTCTGCGTGCTGCTAAGAACATGCGCATCACGATCCGTGAAGACGACAAGAAGCCTGTACATTTCGCCTGGATTGACGGCGATTTCTGGGAGCGATGGTTGCGTACCACATACGGCATTGATGTCGAAAATGGGGACCGTGTTATTATCAACGATGAAGACGTGAGTTTCTCGATTATCTTTCTAACCTATTGTTACTATGCATGTAATCATTTGACTAACCCTCTCCACTAGAACCGTCGTTACTGGGACACTGCCTCCAGTGGAGCACCAATCATGGCCTCGCGTACTTCCATTCTGGAAACCATCCCACTTGTCATCTCCTCTCCTACTAAATTGTCACCTAAGTCTACCATTGGCACTGTGGAGAGCTTCTTCTTCTACACACGCTCTTTCCTCAGCAGCCACCCTATCCTCTTTTTCCTTTTCTTGGGTATCACCGTCGCGGTGGCCACCTTCTTTGGCCGTGGCCGCCTGCTTCGTCGCGCTGGTCTTGGCCGTGGTGGCATTTTGGGTGCCTCCAACGGTAGTGGAGGTGGCTTCTTCCACCTGGATGGCAAGGAGGGATTCTTGAACGGAGGTTCGACCGGAAAGGTCGACTAATGAGAGCATGTACAGTAACGGTGTTTGGCTGCACTGGCTCTGATACCTTCCGTTTCTCTTCAACTGTATCTGATTGATCTGAAGTTCTTTTTCATCTTGGTCTGCTTTGGGTTTTTTGCATTTTGAACACAGGGGTGTTAAAGCACATACCTTTTATTTTATTCTTATTGTTTCCTTCATACAACATGCCAATAACCAATCAAGAACATTTCATGAATTCGTTTCCTTCAAAGAAGAAATCGTCGTATACATTACGATCTGGGGTCTCGACTATAGTATTATAATTAATTGCGAGGCCCTTGATTGGCCATTCCGATCGATATCACGTGATATGTGACATACTGGCAGGTGATTGGCCAGTAAATCGGGCACTCCCGGTTTTCGTCGACACATTGCCGCAGCTCCTGTTCTCCAGCAATTGTCCCACGACTTGCCCTCGCTGACAACAATGGTAAGTAGCTGACAATATCGGTTATCTCTCTTCATGCCTCGTTCTCGTCCCGGGTCCACAGAATATCTGGCGAAGTCCAGCCCAGCGTGGTGTTCACCGCACCATAGAATGCGACCCCGGGACAGGCGCGGGCCGTCCGACATCATCTCGAATTGACTGCTAACCTCGATGATTTCTTTCAATTGATAGGTTTTCGCTCCTACTCTCCGCCGCGCTGCGGCCCAGGCTACCAGCTCTGCCTTTGCCCCCAAGTGAGATCCCCCCGGACCCGAGTCATGCCGCCATGAAGCGTCGGAACCCAAGATGGACACGAGCACAGCCTGTTATCCGACGAATGAGGCATATATACTTGCGCGATTCGGCATTCCACCTATCTCTAAATCCATATCTCTCGTCAAAAGTGACTGAGACATGGCTTAGTCGCTCAGCTACCGGCGGACCTCGTGAGCGGTGCATGCTGCAGGCCTTTCCATCTCGGGCGACGACTGTTTTGTGGAGGACGACATATTTCAATGATGAGCAACAACGGAATACTGATATCCTTCATTTAGGATCTCCACTACCACCCGCATCGCTGGCTTTGACCTGACCAGCGCCATCAAGGCGTAAGTTTACAACCCGGGATTGTGGGATGATTCCTATGAAGTTGCTAACATTCGAATCCAGTGGTACTCTTGCCGGATCCTTCGGTGTCTTCGCTGGTACCGCCGCTCTTTTCATGTTCGGCGAGGTCCCCCGTGTTCGCCGTGACATCCTCCAGCAGTTCCCCTTCCTGGACACCTACTTCGACCGCACCATTGCCCCTGAGGACAACGTAAGACTCTATACTCATGTTTCTGCCTCTAATACTTGTGCTAACTGCTTTGACAGCCCTTCTAAATTACCTCGCTTGGGTATATCAGTTTTTTTCAATATGGTGTGACGGTGGCCGACCCATTGGAATGGGAGGTCAGGTGTAGAATAGCGATGAAAGTCTTTTATGTTTTGAATAGCACATAGAGGCAGCCTTTACCAACCAAATCCACGGTTAATCTTCTTTGTGGAAGTGATTGACGTCAATCTAGTGGTAGAGAAAGCGGTGCGTAATGTTTTAGCCCCCTATACTGCACTCCCGGGCCCGAGGTCCGTATTCGCAACCACGCCGTGTCGAGTACGTATCATATCAGTCCAGCCCTAGGCTTCACTACGGATACTTTGGACCTCTGGCTTTTAATATTCCTAGAGCTCAGTTCTTATGTCAAAAGCACGCTTCCCCTATCTGGGCAGGTCCAGCCAGAGGCTCAGGGATGTAGATAAGGCTTTATGCATTTGTAGTCCAACGCCATCGGGCTTATCTTTCACATCTGATATCGACCTCTGATAAGCCGCTCTCACCTCCTTCGACGCCTCGAGTTTCCCTTATAGGTTTGGAAGCTTCTCTGCCAAGGTAAATGGGTTAGCACGGATCTCATTTAATCGAAAAGACCATGCGTTTTAGGTTCGGCTTATACGAATCACAAGGCACCTCGTGCGGAGAAGTCCATGCACGCTACCCGAATCAAAGCATCATCTCGCTTCAGCAACAAGCAAGCTTGCTTTGATATTTCGTCTATCTAATGATGATTGGCTCATTATGTGATAAATTGCTTGCTCCTCGTTATCGCGCTGCAAATGAATGCGGAGCAATGCGTCTCCCCTTGTTCCGATTCGAATAGCCCCTGTTTGTGCCACCCCCTCATTCCTGTATACTCATCTTTCTAGTGGCCTTCCATGGGTCCATCGGCTCAGCTTGTCATACTAAACGGTATGTGAACTCGTGTTGTTGTGATAATCGCCGTAGCGCGGGGATAGCCATTAACTTTCCGTCATAGATAACCGTTACCCAAGCACAACCTCGCTTCCTTGCATGATGAAACCATCCCCGGGTGTTCTTTAAAGGCCAGGGTCCTCCCGTGGATGTGGTGTCGGAATGTCCGATATCAGGGACAGCTTATAATTAGACTGTCGCCGCACGTCTCCGACCTCTCCCCACTCCCTGTGTTCATCTGTGATCAGGTGTTTTTACTTTTTATTTATTTCAACCCTGATTGATTCAACTTGAATCAAATTTGCAGAAAATGGGGTCTCAATCCCTGGCGTCGACCACCGATAAGCATCGGCCCGTGTACAATAATGTCCAGCATGCCCAAGTTACGTCCATCCTTGCGGATGGCGATGTCCCGTATGCGGACCATGAGATGGATGCCGATGAACGAGTGATTATGGCCCTGGGCTATAAGCAAGAGTTCAAGCGTGAATTCTCTCTATGGACGACCTTTTGCGTCAGTTTTGCCGTTCTAGGACTGCTTCCATCCTTTGCGAGTACATTGTACTACGGTATGTTTTGACTCTCGAGTGCCTGTCGTGAACTAAATAATTTGATCATTGAACTAACATCATCCTCCACCCAAAAGGAATGGGTTATGCAGGCACAGCTGGTATGGTTTGGGGGTGGCTCGTCGCTATGGTTTTCATTCAATGCATTGCCATGTCAATGGCCGAGCTGTGTTCAGCCATGCCCACCAGGTATGTCAACTGCATCATGCTTTTGATCGACGGAGCTGTGAAGTATTGGCGGATCTCTAACTCGAATCGTGTCTAGTGGCGGGCTCTACTACGCAGCAGCAGTCCTTGCACCCCCCGGCTGGGGTCCCTTCGCCGCATGGCTCACAGGATGGTCTAATTGGATTGGACAAATCACGGCGGCTCCCTCAGTCGACTATGCACTATCTGCAATGATTCTAGCAGCAGCATCAATCACCAACCCGAACTACGTCCCCACGAACTGGCAGATCTACCTCCTCACAGTCCTGATAATGATCATCCACACCGTAATCAGCAGCCTACCCACAAAGCGAGTAGCCCAGTTCAACTCATGGGGCTCAACATTCAACGTCCTCGCACTGGTAGCCACTCTCATCGTCATCCCAGCAACAACAACAAACAGCCCGAAATTCACACCCTCCCACGAAGTCTGGAGCGACATCAAAAACCAAACTGATTTCCCCGACGGTGTCGCCGTCCTCATGACTTTCGTCGGCGTCATCTGGACCATGTCCGGCTACGACTCGCCATTCCATCTGAGCGAGGAATGCTCCAATGCGAATATTGCGTCCCCGCGTGCTATCGTTCTGACCTCCGGCGTCGGTGGTGTCATGGGCTGGTTCCTGCAACTGGTCGTCGCCTATACAGTGACCGATATCGATGCCGTTATCGGTTCGGATCTAGGCCAGCCGTGGGCATCGTACTTGCTGCAGGTTCTTCCGCAGAAAGCCGCCCTCGGTATTCTGGGACTGACTATTGTCTGTGGCTTTTCGATGGGTCAGGGGTGTATGGTGGCTGCTTCACGTGTGACATACGCCTACGCTCGTGATAATTGCTTCCCTTTCTCTGATTACTGGAAGCAAGTGAACCCGTATACGCAGACACCGGTCAATGCGGTGGTTCTGAATGCCGTGCTCGGAATACTGATGTGTCTTTTGGTCCTGGCTGGAACGGTCGCTATCGGTGCCCTATTCTCTATTGGTGCCATTGCGCAATTCGTCGCCTTTATCATTCCGATTTTCATCCGCGTGTTCTTCGTCGGGAACCGCTTTCGAAAGGGCCCTTGGAACCTAGGTCGCTATGGAACGGTAATTGGAGGCTTTGGTGTCTCTTTCGTTGCCCTTATGGTGCCCATTCTGTGCTTGCCCAGTGTTACTAAGGGTGATCTGACTCCGGATCTGATGAACTGGACCTGTCTCGTCTACGGTGGGCCAATGCTTGCTGTCACTATCTGGTGGTTTGTCGATGCTCGCCGCTGGTTCACTGGTCCGGTGGTCAATGTTGAGCATGCTATTCATCCTATGCATGATGAGCCTGAGATCAGTGAAGGCGTGGAGCCCGAGCAGGTCCAGGAAGCACCGATAACTAAGTCGGATAAGTCTGATGATCTTCTTCCCAAGTAGTTCTGGGATTAAGATGCTACTGAGAATGTTTCCTGTTTTTTGAGGTATAATATTGTACCATACATACTCATCTATTTTACCACATAATTTTATTGGCATGTTAGTAAATCGACTCTACCCTTCTGTTGTTCGTGGCGTCTTTGGCCCTGGCAACCCTCGAGTCTTCGCGCACGTTAAGAGTACCACGACTATCAAAGACCACTCTCAGGGCTTTTCTCCCTGACTTTCAAGACTAAAAAGCCCCCAAGATACAACAGCTAGAAGACAAACTCGATCAACCAGATGCCTTTCCTTCTCCGAGGGATGGATACGTAGTGTCAGTATCACCACTGCGGAGTAACCCATTGTTAGCGATTCGTCAACCTTGGAAACATTGAAGCTGCCCAGGTGATCAATCCGTACTTCTCGAGGATCTATGTATATCTCCTCCACGATTTCGCACGAATTACTTGAAGTACCTTGTGGAAATGGGTGCAGACGATCACGGAGGCATGATTATTGCTAAGAAGTCAGGCTTGGGCACTGAGGCGCTGCCCGGTTATCAAGGCGGCATTTCTGTGCGTATGTTCCTTATGTGGGACGGATGGTCAGTTTTGATTACCGTAGTCGTATAGAACGACTTTTCCCTGTTGTCCTTGCAAGGAAGGGTGCTGGGTATGCGTTGAGTTGCCGGGGCGTGTTCAAGTTGAGGCCAGCATATGTGGCGTGTGGTCTGCGGATGCGTATTTGGCTGATGATAACGTGCATACCTATGGATATGCGATGTGGTGTGCGACTATTTATGGGGCTGTACCTAGGACAGTGTTCTGAGGTCTGTTTGAGAATCGAGTGTTTGATAGACGATACAGGCTCGCACTGTGGGCTCGGGAGTTCTTCACCTGGGCATGGAGCGAGAGGCTTTTGGAAAGGCCACTGTCAGATCATCTTGCAGGGTGTTCGCGTAAATTTACTTGAATCTCCCAATCCTGTTCAATTTATCTCTAGTTCTGAAGCTAGTAGTCTTAAGTGCTTCGGACTCCAAGGGGCTTTTCCACCAGTAAGGCGCTCCAAGCGACTGAAACTTCACTTCCAAGGTTGCTGTGGCAAATTCCGACCATGATGCCTCAATGTACCAGCGCGGGAGCTGTTCCATTTTAGCAAAGTCCTGGAAGGCATTACTAATGGATTTCTCAAGAAATTTACTATCATCCAATTTGAATCCCATCACTTGTCACAGTCTGTCATGGGTGCGCCACTAGTCCCAAAGAGGCAACTCAGTCCAACAGCAAACATGTCCATAAAACATCCCCAGGATAATCCCTTAGTGTATCTCCACTCGGGAATCCAGCTCTATCTGACTGGCAAATACCAAATTTATTTAAGCGTATCCATTCGGCTGGTGGAGATGGGCAATACTCCATTCGATCTTGGAAGTATATCCCGGGTATACAGGTATGGGTCGCGAGAAAAGTTGGTATGTACAGGATGGTTAAGACAGATGCCAGTGCAATAATGCATTAGCATGCACATGCATGATCCGCATAAAGATCTCAGGACATCAGATCCGAATCTGATCACCATCATCACATCCTGCATTTCTACAATCCCATCCCCACATCAAGCACTGGAATGCTCGAGCCCACCTGCAAGTGCTAAAAAGTGGATGATCTCCAGTACGTTAATTGTCAACTGGTATCAGGTACCCCCAGGCCGCAACGAAGCCCCTTCGCTACCACCAGCAAAAAGCCAGGACCAGCCAATAAACAAGCCAGACACAAAGCCAACCCAACAAAGACCCCTACTCTACGAAAAACCACCCCCTGTCTCACCCAAAACTCCCCAGTTGCCCACCGCTCTCTCCTCACCCCCCACGTACCCTGTACACCGTCGAACGCTGGGATCCCCGGGGAGAATCCTGCGAATAGATCCACCAGACAGGTCCCCACCGGCGTTGGACAACTGGACATGGATGCGGAAAAATAAGTCGATGGGACACACAAAATATGCTTAATCTGACTCCAGATGGGGGGGCCTCCACACCCCCTCTTTCTTTCTTTTTTTCCCCTTCGGCTTATTCCCCCCCTGACACGAGAACGCGACACGAGGATCCACATTTTGGTATAAGATGAACTCTATCTCCAATAAGTGAGATTTTCAATCAAATGTTCAAGTTGGAGTCAATTTGATGTCTTGGCTTCAAATGTTGGAAATACACCGCCAGATGTGCCATTCTCTGACGGAGTTTCCATGGATATTTCACATGAAAGAATACCCGACCCTAACATTTGTAGAATCATGTCTCGGAGTCTTCCTCAATATCATTCCCGATCAAAACTACATACATGTATCTGAATACATCTGGAACATCAAAGATTTAAACCTAGTAGCAGTACATGTAATTCCAAATGGCAAGATTCACCATTTGAAACATTTGAACATTGAAGTCCCGTGGAGCCGGTGAGATAGTACCATACTCGGAAGAAGCCTAATTCAAAGAATTGAATCTTAGATGCTCACCGATCCGATGCTGTATTATTCGTACCCGATCGACAGTGTCAGGGGTGTTGCGACTGGGTATCTTGCCGAGGGTTCCTGGACCCAACGTCGGCTCGCCACAGTTCCTGCAAGTGGATCTGCCTTGTTCCTGAACCGGGACCCATTCACCGTATGAATGCGCGGAGTACCGGAGAGGGGCACAATCGCGGTAAGCGAAAGGGGACAGTCATTACAAGGAGTTCTCTATTTTCTCTGTTTCTTGTAGGTAGAAAGCAAAGTTCTCAATTGGACCCATTTTGCCGTTTTTCAATGCGCGCCACTAAAGCCACTCCCTGTTAATTTTACGTACGGCCTTTTTTATCGCCTCGGGAGCCCGAATGCCGTGGTCGGCGTGCATGCATTTGCTCAGGCAGCCATGGTCTTTGAATTTTCGGTCGAATTACATTATTAGGTATTTTCTTTTTGGCTTTTTTTTTTCTCGTTCGCCTTCTCTTCTGGGTGTCTTGCATTCCATTACGCATAACCTTGGGACTGCAAACAGTAATGCTAAATTACACTCTTCCGTCCACGGCTACACTTGCCTGGTACCATTCTTGGAGGGCCATAAACATGGTACTAGATTTTCAAGTTGGAATTGGCAAATTCAAATTGTTGCTAATGAAATATTAATAGTAATCTTTGCCTGGTTCTATTGAGGTCTATTGAAATGATTGGAACCACATGACGCGGCTGGTGGCAAAGCGTTTTTCTCTGGCAAAATGTTACATGTCCTATTCAGCGTTTTCTCTGTAAGGAAACATCGTGAGTATGGAAATAATAATTCCCTTACCATTTTTACCTTTATGGAAAACCCAAGTCCACGGTACAGCGGCTAATACTGTGCCGCGATGTTCCCTAACCCCCCGACTACTCCGTACACCAACACCGATCCACCTTTCTAGCACATGGGAAAACGCACATCGCTCTATTGAAGCTAAATCTAAACTATGGACTCGGAATTATACATTAACTAGTTATAATCATTTTACTAGCCACTTATTTAAGGTATAATGTAATCTTCCGATCTACGGAGTACTGATTCAGTACTGATTTATACTGCATGTGATGAGCGCGTTTCGACCCCTTGAGCGGGACGTCTCCGAGGACCTTTTGAGGAAAGGAAAAAAAAAAAAAAAAAAAAAAAAGAGAACAGAAAAGATTGAGCCTATGAGGTGGGTGGCGTCCGCGATCTCTCACCCACTGGGTCCCGTGTAAGGCCATGATTGGTGCTCGCAGATCCTGAAACTCGGCGATCCGGACTTGGCTTTGTTGCTTTCCGGCCTCTGCCGGGCAAGGCTCCAGTATCGGATGAGGGTCGTCGGATGTTCGTGATATCCTCCAAGTAGGCTATAACTCAACAACATATTCAAACTGGTACCGAGTGACGCTAGCCTTCCTTACGACCTGCCTAGCTAGGTAGTGTGCGAATAAATTTGGGGGCTGGTCTAATTCCTGCCACTTACGCGGTCTACGTGATAACTGAGTCCTGCCGGGCCGACACACCGTTTCTTTTGTCCTCGTGAGGTCTTGCCAGTTCGGCCGAGTAAGGGCGGAGAGCGGGGATGTAATGGATACTGAGCGCTGTTGAGGTGGAGGGCTTTAGGCTTGTTCAGACTGCAAGACACCTAGTGGACTCGGGATTAGCCCTACTAGCGGGACCCGAGAGGAAAGTAGGAGTGCCCGCGGGGCCAGGACCAGGACCAAGCTTTCGCAGAATTTATTATATCAAGCGAAAGAGAGCGCAAAGGATGACGGAAATAACCTTGGAAAGAGGCAGAATTAAGGGAAAATTACATGTTGCCGATCCTCAAGTGGATTGGGGGATCTTGCACTAAGTCGCTGGGGCGGCTGGATAATGGGACTGAATTCTGCAGGAGAAAAAAGCAATGGATCCATTCTCCAGGCCAAAAGAACGGTAAGAAAATAAATAATTACCTAGGTAAAAAAAATAAAAATCAAACTAAAAATTAAGGAATTAAGGAAATAACTAGAGGATTCTTTTGCTCGGAGGGAGTAACGAGGGTCCGGAAAACCGCTTCACCGTAGTTTTGACATCTCAATGTTTACGGAGTACTCCTTTTTCAGGTTTGTCATTTCCATTACATATGTGAATAATTCCCTCTTTGTAACTGTAACCAAGTTCAACAAACTCGACCTCCTGGACCGATCCGTCTCGGGGAGCCCCTGTGGAGACTCACCAACTCCCGGCTATGCTGCCGAGTCCACCAGAGAGACCGATTGGGGCACTGTTGGGGCCTATTGCTGAGATTATGTATTTTGCCGTGAGGCCGAGGTCCCTTGCACATTAATTTGATCGTACTGGTTACTAGCGACGCAGTCCCAGTCACCTGCCAGATTCAACACACCGTGATCGTGCAGTAGCCTAGAAGTCAAGCCACCAGTTCTAAAATGTTTATCCTCGGAACACGACCTCCGGAGGAACACGTCCCCATTAAAACAAGAAGGTTAAGCGAGAGGCTATCAATCTCGGTGGAAACACGTTTTTGATCCCAGGAGAGATTTTTTGGGAACTTTTAGGAACTTTAGGGGGTTAGGCGTTTTTTTTCCTGGAATTTTCTTCTATCTGGCCTGCCTCTTTGGTCCTTAGCTTGGGAAAGCCAACATCAACAATCCACTTCCGACTGGACTAAAGGGATCGCACGGATCATGGATGACTCCGCCAAGGATCTGATAGTTTCATGAAGTCACGAGGGGTGGTCAGATCCGATGATTTCTGCAGAACCCTGGTCGAAGCCTTTTTGCAGGTCCACAATCGAAGCGGGAGAAGCTCTTGCGAATTTCTGCTGGTGGAGAACGGAGGGGCCGGGGTGGTACCTGGACTGCTAAAACGAATTGAACTTTTGACTTTGATAGTTCAATCATTCATTCAAATTCAAATGTTGAATAAGTATCAATATGATCAACGTTCTCACAATCCCAGGAGATTGCAGGTCCGAGGATGATTGTGGTTTCTTAGCTGAGACAATTGAACTGGACGATGGAACATAGAATTAGGTAATAAAAGCGAGTCGAGATCGGGCTAAAGTACTGCGAAAGTCGGGAGGTTGACATGGACCA
Source organism: Penicillium sclerotiorum (assembly GCA_911649655.1). Lineage (NCBI taxonomy): Eukaryota > Fungi > Ascomycota > Eurotiomycetes > Eurotiales > Aspergillaceae > Penicillium > Penicillium sclerotiorum. Next base: position 3,797,844 of record CAJVRJ010000009.1, read on the forward strand.
ATAAGACGCGAATAAGAGGCATGAGCGAATTTGGACTTCGATTTTACCTTCATGTAATTTAATACAGAGGTAATATTATTCTGGGCAGTTGGAGTAGAAACTCTTTCCAGTCTTGGAAGGTTTTATTTTAGTTTGCGCACTATCGCGGACCAGTGTGTATGTACTTAGGTTATTAGGTTATTAGGTTACTATGGAACTAAGTTATTCGGAGAAAAAAAATGACTTGTTAGGTAGAGGTACAGTAGCGTCGAGAAAGCAGGCGGCTACGGCGCATTCAACTAAAGTATGTAGGGCAACAATGCATGGCCGTTACCGTACCGAGTTCCCAGCCCCGACCGAGCACCCGGAAAAATGCTTTGATCGTCGAAATCGTACGTTCATACCAGTTTAGACATGGAAATAAAAGAAGAAAATCATTCGCTAATAATTAGTCTCACATGTGTCAGTGTCGGCGCATAAAAATGGAGAATCGAAGCGTCTAGTTATATGTACTCCGTAGTGTGATAGGTAAAAAGCAGGATGGATTCCTGCAGACAGCCAGTGCCAGTGCACGGGCGGGGAAAGACGCTCTTGAAGCACCCGTAGATCATTTATTGGAGCGACGAGGAATCCTCACGCGTTGAAGTCTCCCTCTCACTTCTCATGAAGCTTCGTCGGTAGATGACGTGCTGCGCTCCCGTTTGGCGATCAGTGCGAGCGACCTCGACCGTTCGGTAGTCCGGTTCGTGCGCGCGGTCCGTGGCTGGTTCGCTGAGCGCGCAGCTCAGGGAGCTTTGGGGCCTTTTGATTGCATGGACTGCGACTTCGGGAGGCGAAGTGTGCAATGACACTGCATCTCCCTGCATGAGATGTGTGATCTGTTGACCTGCGGGGCATGTCAAGCCACTGCGGAGCCCAGGGTCAGGATGTCAGGACGGAGGTCTCCATCGCTATTCTCCAGATCCCGGCTCCAGTCAGCAGTGGACTGAACCCGTGGACCACACTGGAGCACCTGGCACCGCTGACGGATTATCTAACATTCAATCCAGATGTCATGTTGAAGGGATGTGACATTTGAATGTAATCCAGGGCTGTGCTCAGTGGTTATATAGTATCCATCTGAATTAATGCTTCTCATATTTGTAGTGCAGATTATAAAGTACTAGGTTCCATTTGATTTTGAGTATTGAGTCACTGCGTAGGTATTGATGTATAATCAACGCGTCGGCCTCTGTTTTGTTTATAATCCTGATTATGGCCATCCAGGAACCGTTCGTCGCCCGAGGGCCAATCATTGTATCACCAGGCCGCGATCGGAAGGATTGCAGCTGAATACTGATTGAAACAGAACCTTTGAAACGTTCTCAAATTTGGATCACGTAGACAGTAAATTAGATTGGATTAATGTACATAGTTCAATTGAATTCTTCATACATGGTTCCTACCTACCTAGACATACATGTATTTTTCCCATCCACTATGGGAATACTAGTATCCAAGTATCTGTTTCCTATATATCTGAAGATCAAATTATAACATTTGAATAGCATTGAGATATCGTATCAAAAATACAGATCTGCCACGTACTCCGCTTGCGAGCATTAGCGATCGGCCACATTCCCGGGCTGTCTTCGGAAGACGGCCGCGCATATCGTCATCGTCCAAGGTTTCTGTCCCAGAATTCCACTCACGCTGGCTCGTACGGTAATCTGATTACACGTATCACTCTTCTCTTCTCAATGTTTCTCATTCTATTCTATCAGGGATATATCATATCTTCATATTTCGTACTTCTATATAATATTTACTATTTACTATTTTATATTTTACAATCTACATAGATGTAAAAGCGTCTACTAAAGACTCGTAGGCCAATACCTTGCCTCCCAGCAATGATCATCTCGCGCGCACCCGGTCTTCCGGAATTCCTCCCTCTGATTCGTTTGGGCGAATATTCGTGTTGGGATTTTATTTGATTTGATTTTTATTTTTTTTATTTTCGTTCCTTTTTAGTGCTTCATATTACCACAATTGGGTTTTTTTCCCAAGTCAATTTCTCTATTACCCTATTTTCCATTTTTTCATTATTTTATTCATATTTTTTTTTTTATTTCTTTGGTTCCTCCAATTTTTTTTTTTTCCTTTTGATTTTTTTTTTCGTTACCGTTTTTTCGAACCATCTGGTAAATTTGCCCGCCCCCCATTTCCCTTTCCCTTCTTCCTCTCTCTCGCGATCGAACTGTTTCTTAGTAAAAAAAAACTTTTTCATTTTCTTCTTTCTCACCCTCCCCTATTTCCAACCCCTTTTATCAAACCCCCCTTCCACTCAATCGAATCATCTCTGATTCCTTTTTGCTTTACACTTTGTTGGGTAGATCCTGAATCGTGACGCATTCCCGTGACGCGAAGCAGATCTGAACTAGTTGTTGTGCTGCGAGTTGCCAGACCCACTTGCACGCCCGCTTCCTTGGTGGATACAGAACCCATTGACGCTGACAACGTGCGGATAACCAAAAAAGTTCCCACACGACTTTCTTCGGTGGGTGACCGTGGGGAACTCTCTTCAAAGCCTCCTCTTCCTCGCTTTTCCCTCGATCTTGACTGCTCGTGAACTAACCTCTGGTGGAGTCTCAAAAGACGCTCAATTGATCTTCCTCGTGACCTGGCCACCTTTCCGCCTCCGGAAATTTTGCAGAATCAAGGGAGCTTCAACCTTTCCATCCGCGAATCCAGGAAAAAAATAAGAGAAAGAGAAAAACGAAGGAAGACCTGTGAAAATTTGAAAAAAGAGAGGTCAAGGTTGTTCGATGATTGCTTGATCGTGTTTGCCACTGGTCCCGAATCTCTTCCAATCTCTTCGCGCGCTTTCCCTTCTTTTCCCCCTTCCCCTCAACTCTCAACCCCGTCGAAGAAAAAAAAACCCACCTTCATCAAAGAAGTCACGATGGATCCCCGATCGCACCCTTCGCGACCTCCCTCCACTACCTTGCCCCAGGGCTCCACGCCTCTGTCCTCGACTCCCATCTCGAGTATGCCGATGCCTCAATATTCGATGCAGCCGCAGTACCCGGTGTCCCAGCCGCACACGCTGCCTCCTCTCCAGCCTCATCATACCCAGTCGCCGGCTCCTCATCCCTACATGACTGGTCCTTACCGACCTGACCTCTCTCGCTTCCCCGCGTCGACTCACGACGTGTACGGAGGCTCCCCGGCACCCATTATGCCACACACGACCGTCGGTAGCCAACCACCGTCATATTTGTCGCATCCTAACCATCCGTCACAGGGTCATCACTCCCAGCAGTACCCCCCTCCGCCCCCAAGCGTGTTGCCTCCCGCGTCCTCCGCGCAGAGCTACCCGCAGCCCATTGCTCCGGCTCCTCCGCGTGACCGTCGCGACTTTAACGGTCTCCCATCCGGTGCCTTTAGCTACTCCGATGGGAAATCGTGGGGCATGACCCCCGACGTGAATGGCGCCAATGGCTCGCCATATGGGGCTAAGGAACCACCACGCACGCAGGTCGTGGGCTCTCAGGGCCGCCGTGGTATCCTCCCGAGTGTTCCGGGCCGCGCAACTCCCGTCGCCAACGGAGTCAATGGGGGCGCGAAGAGCACCACCATTCCCGCCAAGGATGCGGATGGTAAATTCCCTTGCCCTCACTGTAACAAGACTTACCTTCACGCCAAGCACCTTAAGCGCCATCTGCTGAGACGTGAGTTTTTGCCCCCCACCCCCCTCTTTTACCCCATTGTCTACGCGTCAAAAACAAATTTCGAACATCAAGACTAATTACGCGTTTCCTTTGTTGCTTTTTTCTTATAGACACCGGTGATCGCCCTTACATGTGTGTTCTTTGCAAGGACACCTTCTCCCGCAGTGATATCTTGAAGCGTCACTTCCAGAAGTGCTCCATCCGTCGGGGTAACCCTACGGGCGCGACTCACTTGTCGCATCCTCAAGCCCACTTGAAACGTTCGCAACAGGCAGCGGCCGCCGCTGCGGCGGCGAACCCAGCTAAGCCTTTGGATGAAGTTAGTAATCCTGTCCCATCCTCCAATGGTGTCATGGGTGCGCAATTCGATGGGCATGTGAATGGAAACGGAATGGCCGTTGGCCGTCCCGGTTTCCCTGATCAGCAGCCTCTGGGGTTCAACATGTCGCCGGCCAACGGTATGAGCCGTCCTGGCGACAACGCGTATGCCGATCAGGCATCCGCGCGATCCTCTTGGATGGCTGCGCCCAAGCAGAATCCGTACCTCATGCAGCCCGGCCCTGATGCCCATGGCCAGCAACTGAGTGTTGATCGTCATCTCGAACAGGTAAAGCCCCTGGTCCATCCTGACCACACACATCCGGTTATGTCCGGCCCCCCCTCGAATCAGCCCGGTGTTGACTGGACACCGTACCAGCACGGTCCCTCCGACGGTTACATGAACCCGGTTTTCCCCCACTCCATGGCCGCCGGTCAAGAGCCGATTCACGCCCCCGTCGATGCCGACCGCAAGTTCTACCCCGCTACGACCGCGGGAGGCCCCGAAAGCGGTATGAACGGATTGTACCTGGCTTCAACTACTATGGCCGGTGATGGTAAGTCTCTTATGTTTCCACGGAAGCAATCTCTTGTTTTTTTTTTTTTTTCTGTCTTGATCTAGTTTTGACTAACTATTTATCTCCAGGTACCGTTCAGCCTGCGCGACAGTAATCGCCTGACGGAACCAACGAGTCGCGACGTGCCCCACTCTCGGGAAGTGAGAGATGGGCTTAGTTGAGGAACCGCTGGGTGGGCAAAGTTTGAAGCCTATTCTGACCATCGTGAGGATTTTTGAGAGAAACAGATTCCCCCCGCATGCGATGGATGCGATTGAAATTCGTTTGCAGTCTTGATTTTCAATAATGTTCAAGGCAGCTCCAGACATGGTTTATTTGCCTTTCCCCCCGGTTGCCCTTTTTCAACTTTGCCCTTATCTTGTCTCTGCTGCCAACCAAGAATGCCTTCCCCCCCCTCACCCTCCGGCTTTACTTTGGCTTGCCATGTCCGATCCGTCGACCCAGCTCGCAGTGGCGTTCTGTGATTCTGGCGTCCTGTCCTGGTTGTTTTCTTTGATACGTGCACTTGAATATTTTCTTGTTTCTGCGTCTTTGATGGCTGTTTTTTCTTTCCTTCTCTTCTGGTTCAGATCCCATCCGGTGTGGGACCGCATTCTTCTCTCTACGGCGAGTACAACTTACGGTGGTTGATTGCGAGTCTGGTTGTTTGTTTTTTGCTGCCCTCTTGAAGTTGGGCAGTGCAGCGGGTGGTTTCGTTCGGCGTCCACAACTATAGACATGGGCATGTGTGCTTTTACGTGAATGATTCGACAGAAAAGAGAAAAGCTTTGCGGGACGGCTCTTGTCGAATGGCAGTTTTTATCTGGTTTCTTGCCCCCATTTTCCCTTTTCTTTTCAAATCCTTATCTGTGTTTCCTTTGCTCGCTTGTTTGATCTTTTCAACTCTTCCGATGCATCTGCATGGCCTCATTCTGTAAGTAGAGTCGGCACGGCACGGACATATCTGCGCTTCGGGTTTTTTTCTATTTTTTTGAGGTGTGATTTAGGGTGTTGTGTCTTCGTTTCTTTCTTTCTTTGTTTTCATTCTTAGGAGGGAATCTGTTCTACTCGAAAAGCATAACTAGAAATAGACCCGATGATCCGTTTTTCTATTTCTCTATTTTTTCTCTACTACTTAGTCTATCACTTTCTCTATCACTTTCAAGGTTCGAAGGTTGTATTCCAATATTGAAGTGTTTCAAGTAAGCCAACATTTGAAAGCGGTGATCCGGGATGATCATCTGTATGCAAGACCGTTTTGCACAGAGAGTTAAGGACCTTAGGAGCCTATTGAACATATAGGTGCAAATACTTATATGAACTGAATCTTTAGTATTTTATTTAATTCTTATATTCCTATATTTAACCTGTGACCTTGCACTTTCCGGTAATTCCCTGCTCGACGTCATGTCCATAATCCCCAACATTTGATTGGATCCTCACAAACGCTCGGGAGAAGTTGGAGTCGGGATTTCTCTCCCCGCCGTTCAGACCCTTTCGCTCCGCTTTCCAGCCCGGATTAAAGGAATAACCTTGCGCGCAACCCACAACTGACCCCATCCACTTTCAACATACCTCCCAACCCAGGCAATCCACCAAACCGGGAGAACCTGAAGATCGCGTATCAAACACCTGGGCATCGCATCCTCTAGCATCGCGGAGTGAACTCTCAATATCAGATTCTCCGCCACTGCAGAGCCGCCATGTCTACCAACCGACCTTTCCTCTCAAACTTCCTGGCAGCTTTCAGAGCCCAGTCAACAATCAAAACCCAACAATCCTCATCCATCTCCCCAAACAACATCTCACAAAGCGCCCGCGCCATCGCCTCAAAAGCCACCCAGTCCGGCCCCTCATCCGCTCCTTCCACCCAATCCACAGCTCAGCAACCACAGCCATCTACTACAACCCAATCCCAGCCTCAACCCCAACCTCAGCCTCAGCAGTCCTCAACAGCTCATGCCACACACTACCAGGCTGAATCCTCTCCGCCAACCCCGGTCTCTTCCACACCCATCCCGATCAACGTCCCGGACCGCCGCCGCCGCGGAAGTGACAGCTCAAGCGGCTCAGGCGGCTTCCGCGACGCCCTGGGTCCAGAGAAATGGTACATCGGGGGCCGAAACCCCTCAGGCGAGGAACGATTCTACAGATTGGGGATGGTGACGAAGGGCGGAGGAAGATTAGGCGGGGGAGGACGAGTCGGGAGCATCGATCAGTTAAGCCTGTGATTTGATTTGGATTTGGATCTGGGCGGTTTGATCTTCTCAACGCTTACGAAACTTGGATTATCAGGGCTGCATTTGCATCCCCTTTCCATTATGCGATTATGATTTACGTCTTTGGGTACATGGTGTTTGGTTTCGGCGTTTGTGGGGGTTCACATACATGGCTTTTGCCGATGCTCAAGTTGCAAGATGCAAAAAAAAGATAAGAGTTAAAGCTGTTTTGAATGTCGAGCTCTTGCGAGATCTTTTTGTATTGTTGATACGTTTGCTGCGCCGGTGGAGCTAGCAGCTAAAATGCAATTCATGCCCTAGGGCTCAGGTTCGTTTGATAGCCGGATATTGCCTGCTACGTATTTTGGAATATCTTTCTATAAGTATCCTAGAGTTTCCCATCCTCCACCTCCCACCTCCTTCCTCTTTCCTCTTCAAATGTTTCCTGCCCACATGGGCATCTCCCTCCCCGGTCCATCTAGTATCACGACGAACCTCTCTGACTGGCAACATGAGCGACAAGTCAGGGTCTTCATATGAAAAGGTCGATGTATCAGGCCTCGAAGGAGTCGAAACCCACGCCAAAACCAAATCAACTTGAGCTGGTGCTATACGGCCTTTCTATTATACGGCAAAACCGACCCCCATAATACGAGAATCTATTCTTGGGTGCTGTGCAGGCTCACTTTCCATGGTTGACCTTTACTGGGCGTGCATTGGTCAATGAGAAGAAGATGCACGGATACAAGGTATTCGGTCTCGAAGTGATTTGCTACGGTGGAGGTTTCCGCACGATGGCAAAGAATTTCCCAAACGATCTTGCCTGGAGATACGACGCCCATATCAATGTCCATGTTGCAACTTCGATGGAAGCAGTCAAATACATTCACAAATACCTCTTCAAGGGTCCAGATCTTGCGACAGCTGCGTTCTATGATACAAATGATGAGATCGCCAAATACATTCATGGACGCTACATTGGCTCGAGCGAAATGGAATATGGCATCGTTCTCGCAACAACCCTTCCCACATCTCTGTATCTTCAAACGTCCTGAGATATGGCAGATCACGTCAAAAAGTGCCAACCTGAGGAGTTCAACCCGGATGAGGGCGTTGAATAAATGACCCCCTATGGAGACGGTGACAGGAACTTACAAACCTGACGTTCTTCACGAAATACTATTACCAACCTTGGAACGATCAAGACAGCAGGGTTATGATCCTTCAACTGCACCCTCTATTCCTTTTATTACAGGACCTCGTCAGTTGTTTGCCAATCTACCTACAACGCGAATTTGTCCACAAGATCAAGATCGCTTACGGCGACGACGCCGGTGAGCACTCCACCTTGGAAAAGTACTGCAAGTCACAGGGTACGGAGCTTATTGACCCGTTGATCGTTTGCCTAGATCTGGAGACACACATCAACTCCGGCAGGGTCTTTCAAGTCAAATCGGGATCTGTGATGCCATCCTGAGCGACGATGAGATGGAGAGAACTTCCACTAGGCCAGGCACTACGGATGAGCGCATGCAGGACGTATTCGACATCCTCCTCCCTACGCCTACCTGTGTTCCTGAAATCCGGAACCGTTGGCTTGTTGACCCTTGGTTTGCATCATGTACGACAATCAGCGTAGTGCCTGGCGGAGTGGAGGTTCTCTCCATCTCCTCGTCGTTCAGGGCTGTTTGACTGTCTAAGAGTCTTCGCCTTCAAGATCAAACCTTGGAAGATCCTGAGTTCAAAGACTCTGCCGGAGCTGATGTGAGTTTCTAGGTCTATGCAAACGACCAACGGTGGTCTATGGGATCGGTTATACGCAGCGGGGGGGACTACCGACTTTACAACATTCACACGAAGCAAAAAGTCGTCTCCCGTAACGCTGTTAACAGAGAGCTGGAACAACAATCGCAGAACCGCACCTGGAAGCTCGTCGACCGCCAAACAGGCTTCAAAGCGCTACTGTTACCCTGGGTTTACAAGGTCGATACAAAGCACGCTTGGTAGTCAAAAGCTTCCATCAGAGGCCTGGGATCGACTTCCAAAGCCTTTACGCCGCTACTTCACTAAGAGGTGCTCTACAAAGCATGGCGCGTACGAGGAATTCTACGGTAAAAGAGCCAACGTTCGGTACCTACGTGCGCTGGGCTGCCAAGCATGGTATCTGGTTCCCAATGAAAAACGCAAGAACAAGCTTGACCCACGCATGGCTGAAGCTTGCCTAATTAGCTACACCCAACGCGGTGATTATCGTCTACACGGCATCCACAAGACGATTCATGTCTCTCGAAACGTTTTCAGCGAGGTGGGCGTTGCTGATATCTCAGCACGTCCACGACCGTCAAATCTAGATGGGAAGGCAGGAACAGGAAAAGCCCAGGTCATCGGAGCGATATCCTGCGCTCTATAGGATCTCTCGAATACTGCTTGACCACGTCACCAGCAACAGGCCTGGCCTCTAAAGACATTGCGGCCTTTACCATACAGGGCCGGACACTACATAATCTATTCTCTCTACCTATTCGACTTTCTCAGGAGTATACTTCGTTGTGAAGGAGTCAGCCGATCTTCGGGCTACCTTTGCTGGTATCCAGTAGTACCTGATCATTGACGAGAAGTCAAGAATGGGCTCATGATGCTTTTTTGGGGTTTTATACTGACTTACAGGTGGCAAATTCGGCTGGGTACTACAGCGTGATATGGACAGGGCTCCCCTGGTCCTTCGGTGGTGACCTGTTCGCCTGGTCCTGAGTCTCCCGTTCCTTGTACCCCTCGAACGCGCCAAGTATGGGTCCTCCTTGTACACCTTCAGATGCTGGTCCTTCCACTTTGCCGCCAACCCCCATTTCTCGTCCCTCAAAACGTGTATGGAGGAGACTGGTCTAGTTGCGCCCCAGCCAGCCAGTCATTTCTTCCCCGATAAACAGTTGAATAATCTGGACACAGAGGGAGGAGCCACTCCTAAGTCCCGCTAGGGTCTGGGATATGCCCAAGCTTTCCGTACGTTGGGAGCCTCCGGGAATAATACCAACAGGCCGCAGGACAATGGGGGCAACATCGGCCAAAACACATGAAGGGCTCCTGAGTCCTCCCGGCCAGAAAGAGCCGCGCCTATCTCCCCCCTGAGAGCCTTGGGCCGATTAATCAGGGTGATACCGTCACACCTCGACGGCAGATTATGCCAGCACGACTGGTCTGTCCGCAGTCCCACCAGCTCCTAGTTGGCAGAATGTCTAAATGCTCCAGCCTAGAGAAGGAAGAAGACCAAGTCTTCTGCAGAACTGAAAACTGTGGCAAACCGATTTGGGGATCGACCGCGCTTTGCCGTGAGCATGTTATGGAATGGACACCGAGCGCAGAGGTACTCGGACCAGAACTCATAGAAACCCTCCAAGACCAGTTTTGGAGGGCTTCCAGAAATCAGTGGCGACCGACAGCCAGACCCGTGCCCTTTGTGGCAAGGATACCTTGTACATGCGGTGCTAGTTTACGCCTTACGGTAACCACCACAAAAGAAGAGCTCTTCAAGAGCTCTGCCACACCGCGGAGCAGCGGGAGACATGGTCGACTCCGACAATCTCTTTCTGGTCAAGGTGGTGGCTACGCCAGGGAAGGGCCCCAAGCCGCAGCAGCTTGCTATCCGGGTGGAACAGGTCAGTTCGAATCTCTCTCTTTCTTCGTTGCACCCGTACTAACCTTCTAGATCTGCACCGCGCGCTCCTCATACGTTAACGAGCTCCTGATTGCCAGTCAGGGGATGGTCGCCTCGGCCACAAGTAATGTCGATTGTTATCTAGGCCAAAACCCATACGCACTCGGGGCCGTGATAAAGAGCCGCGGAAGCGGGTTAAGACTGCTATAAGCACAAACTACTCCTTCACCTTCTTCCTTACAGTACACTCCAATCAAGCTACACAGAGAGCATCGCCAAGTGGTTATATGTGGAATTGCGAGTCATTCGACAATCCATATCCCTGACGAGCTTCTGGCCGGGGCCTTCTCGAACTAATCACCAAGTGCCCAAAAGCATCGATTCAAGAGCGCACCTACCGAGAGTCCTACACAAATGCAAGCACCTTCATCGACCGCGACTTCAATCCCGAAAGACTTCTCGACGACAAATTCAAATCCAATACCTGGCTCCCACCGATGAAGCTAAAACTGTCAATTGACGGTAATGCGATCGGCGACTCGAAAGCGCAATTTTCTTACGTTTACCTGAATCTTGAACCAGAAGTTCAAGCTATGGTGCTTCCGCAGCTATCCCACGCAAACTCGACGAACCGGTTTGACTACAACCCAATCCTTGATCAACTAACTCGCATTTACAACAACCCAGACGAAATCCGTCAAGCCGAAAACCGCCTCATCAATCTTAAACAAAACTCAGACCCGATTACCATATACATTCTCAAATTCGAACATTGTCTCTATGAGGCACAACGCCAGGAGTGGCCAGACATTGCAAAGATCTCTGCCTTTCGAGGTGGGCTCAATGCAACACTGAGGAGCGACGAGCTATCTTGCAGAATGCAACGAGGTCCTCTTCGAGAAGAACACAGTCCATATCTTTCTGTAGCTGTGCAATGTCTTCAGATCGGAGGGTGCTTCTCATGGATGCGCATCGCCGCCTCCAAATCTGTCGTTCTTGACCTGGTATCCGTCACACAGGCCTGGCAGCACTTGCGCAGCAACGATCTTAGTAGCATCAGACATTAATAGAAACACATCACATGGGGCCGACCACAAGATTTCCACTGCGCTGGGTATTCAACCTTGGAAGATCAAGGACAGCGGGTACTCCAAAGCACGCTTGGAAGGGTTTCTATCAACGCTCTCGTGTGGATTTCAAGAGTATCTACGCCGCGACCTCCCGAACTCAAAGCTTACGCATCTTCTCCGCTATCGCCAGACTGTGTCACTGCCTTCCTGAATGCAGAGCTCAAGGAGTCCTCTTCATCGACCTCACCGAGCTTATCTAAGAGGAGAACTATCCCCCTTTGCGAGCGCGGTTTGCTGGGGAAGGGGCGCCATTGTTTCGTTCAATCCCTCTTGCTCGTGTGATCCACCTTGGCCTCGTACAGGCCCATCTGCGTTGACGGCAGGATCAGCGAGCTGCGGAGGCTGAGCGAGCTGCGGAAGCTGGAAGTTGCGTGAGGGAAGCTGTCGACCTCCCGAGCTTATCAAAGAGGAGAACTCGGGCGAGTGTGGCCATTTGCAGGAAACATTTTGGTCAACGGGGCTTACTATTCCTGCCATTTCTCTGGCCATGGAAAAAAGTGTCCGTTTCGTTCCTCCCGTCGCGCAATCGTTTGGGAAAATCAATCCTGGTTCGAAATTCGATCTATCGAACATGCGCCACTGGCTAGATCATAGTGGACATTCGGGAGTTCTGCCGGGAGATGAAATGTGCTACCTTGTAATGAGGGACTACAGGAAGAACGTAGACCGAATCTGCGAGGTTTATTTCAAGTTCCTTTGGCATTGAACTGGTTACTCATCTTTACATTCCTCCAGGGCAAAGTGATCGAGTCTGTCAGCCCACCTTCTGTAAAGCGCAAGCTTTCTGTTGTTGAGAATCCTGTGAATCACCTTTCACCCTCGATATGGGTTCTTCCGATGGTCTTGAATATCCCATTGAAATGTTTACTTCTCTCGCACTTCATGAAGGAGTACTGCGGACAGAAAAAATTTGCCGCAGTACTCTTTCATACACAGTCTACACAACGGAACTATCAAAAGTGATCTGGTCAATCAGCCCTTGATGATTTGAAGCTTATTTACGTGTGTTATGAAGATGTCTCTCACTGTTGCCATAGGTGAGCATTGACCTTTGATTCCTTTCCTGATTGATACGTGCTATCAATCTCTTTGTTCATTCTTCCTTCACTTTCTCGTGACGAAATCTTCACATTTGTACCAATTCTCATTCAATGACAGTCGCTACCTCCACTATCTCTTCTCTCACCGTCCCAGCAACATCTAAGCAACATCACCATCTCAGCGACGGAGAACGGAGAGCATAGATGCCCATACTCGGATTCTACCCCTCGAAAACGAAAATCTGTCGATGTGGCTTTTGCCGAATCGGTCGATATTGATGCTTTCATAACCTTGAAAACGTCCGTCACTATATGGCCTAAAATTGCCCAGCCATTTCTGCTCAAATGAGCTTGAGGTGATACCACTACGGTATGAAAGGACGCGAACTCATATCTTCTGGATGGATGGGTTGCTAGGAGGCGAAGAATACGGGGCTACAGGTGCAGCTGCGGTCTGGAAGAACGACGGATGGTCCGACCATTGGTTTGCACCTCCAGTACAATTGCATTGGATGCGAAGAACTCAAATTACGCAGAGCTCTTCGGCAGCTGGCAATGGGTGAAGCCATAACACCCGACTTTTCGCTCTTGGGCTACCCCGGATGTTCAGTTCAGAAGCTAGCTTGCTTCAGCATGCTAGGAATGATCATAACTACAAAACCCCAAGGGAAGGCACTGTTCCATGCCCGCTTGCTATGGAGAAAGCAGGAACTCGGCGGTCAGAATGATCACCGTGATCCGGGGGATGCTACGAGTGACAGCTCTATACGCTCTGTCATGGCTTGCTCTTGAGTTGGAATACTACATTCGCTTCGAAGTCGGATTCGACTAGGCTCTACAAGGTCGAAGGCTGCACAGGGATGTTCAAAACCCAAAGCATCGCACTGATGCATGCTAGAAAACAGCACGGTTTCAAAAGTGAGCTTCAAAAAAGTCTAGACGAGCGAAGAGTTTTTCCGTGTCCCCTCGCCAAGAGATTGAATTGCCAAGAGATTCAAATGCGACTCGATGTTTACAGAACGGACCGGGGCAAATCAACATGTATTCGATATACACAAGGTCCGATTCGGGGAGTATCATTGTCCCGAAGTTGGATGTAATGATATTCTGTTTGGGCTAGAAATTGCGAAGACCATCCGCATCGTCGTCAGGTTTGCAATCCAATTACCTATGAACACTCATCGAGTGAATGTTTTGAAGTCTTTCTAATGAAAATTTTCCAGAGGACTTACTCAAGGACAGGCTGGATTACATGGTTTTAACAAGCCCTTCTTCCATTTGCATCACCGCCCTATGGGGCCTTACCTCTCCGCACTGCTTCTCTTCTTCTTCCTCTTAATAATTTTCGTGCCACAATTATTGTGCATCCTCAATTGACGGACTTCCTCTACGTCAACTGGTCGTTCCTTCAAGTTCGAGACGGGGTTTATGCTGTACGGGAAAGTGAGATATATTAGTACGAATGGAGATCTACGAGTACGAATAGAGATACAAGGGACTCGAACAAGAGAGGAGAATCCTTTATCATAATCAAGTAATAAGCCAATGATATCAGGATAACTTTAACCATATCACAGCACCTGCTGCGTCGTGCAGTGTAACACACCCCCGGTCCTAGGCAATGCATTAACAGCCACCTGTGTCACCTCCCTCCCAGGAACAAGTCCCTTCAGAATATCAAATGCTTTCTTATCCGTTTCCGCATCCCCAAAAGCCGGAATCACCAACCCTCCATTAACAAAATAGAAGTTGACGTACGACGCTGCCGGCGCATTCTCTTCGCCAGGGACATCCCCCTTAACAAGATCCGGATCAGGCTCCTCAATATCATAGACCTGCAGTTTCCGCCCCTGTGCATCAGTGGCATTATCCAAGATCTCGCGCGCCTCCCGATAGATATCCCAATAGACGGCCTCGCACTTCGCATGCGGCTTGCAGACAACGACCACACCAGGCGCAACGAACCGTGCCTCCGCATCAATATGACAATCCGTAATATCCAGCCCCTCTCGCCCAGGAATCCAGATAAACTTCTTAATACCCAGTAACCGCGCAAGCTCGGCCTCGACCTGCTCTCGCGAAAGACCCGCGTTCCGCGACGGGACGAGCACGCTGCTCTCGGCCGCCATAAACGTTCCCTCGCCGTCCATTTCGATTCCGCCTCCTTCGAGGCGCACAGCAGACTGAACCCGGATCACGGGGCTGTGGCATTGCTCTGCGTTCTCGAGTGCCAGCGCCCGTCGCGCGAACAAAGTGTTTTCTTCTCTGCGCTCGGCGTCCATGATCGGCCAGTCACTGGGATCAGTGTTGGCTTCTTCGGCTAGCGCGGCTTCCTTGTCGGCGGAGCTGTTGTAGAGAAGCTCGTCGGTTTTGTTACCCCATTCGCAGAATTGGAAGTCGATTGCGTAGCGCTGAGTGGGGTTTGTGGTGCTGCGGACGTAGACGGGGCCTGTGTCGCGGACCCAGCAGTGATTTGTTGGAGCGGTGATCAGCTTGATGTTTGATTCTTTGGATGGTCTGCTTGTGTCTGCGAGGCGCTTGGCGATTAGGCTTTCAGCTTGGGATTTGTCTTCGGGTCGGACGTGGAGGCGGACTGGCTCAAAGGCTGCGATTGTGCATGCTAGATCGACGATCTCGCTGCAGGTTTTTGTGTGGAGGGATGGGAAGGTAGAGCATCGTGATGGGAAGCCTAGGATTGTGGCTAGGTGGGGGGTTGTTTCGGCGAGGCAGGTGTATTGTTTTGTTGGGTCTGTTTCGGTTTGAAGGTGCGCCATGGTGATGGATTGAGAGGTGATTGAATGAATCCGTCGAGTCAATGGCAAGATTTGCCTCTTGTATGGCTTAATTCGCCGAGATGTGGGCGGTAGGGGTGTTGAAGAAGTAGCGTAGCTCTATACAATTCCAAGTTGTTAGTCACACCTGGAGCTGGTGGCACAGAAGTAAATATGAAGACGAACATGAGCTTTCAATCTCGTGCGGGTTGCACAGAGAGTTCGATTGTAGGTGAGTGATCGAATAGACCGAGTAGGAGCAAGATAGTTGGACATGGTAGGTAGAAGTGAGAGGAAGATCAATATTTATGCGGGCGCGTCCTGAGATAAGAAAGAACCCAGACGTGACGTCGTTCATGGAGCTGTCTCTCATTACCCCGAAAGGGTAAGATGAGCCGATGATCCAGAACTCAATTTAGTTGCCTGATTCGTGCATCCACTTACATGTGAGTCTTGATATCTCAACTCCATGAACTTCTCTACTGTAGTTCAGAATGTTGATTGGTGATACTTATAGATCTCTATCCTAAATCAAACTATGTAATTCACGTGATCTACTGTGACTCGAGGATTCTCTTATCAATCTACCCCAGACACCTTGAGGCTTATGTTGACCATAGATCTGAATCTAAGTAGTCGGATCCATTCAAATTGGGGACTGAAATGATTTACCGTGTGAATCAGGGAGGAATAACATTTTTACAGGCTTACAATTAATTCCTCAGAGGCTTTACAGTATATTGATTTTGAATCCGCCTACCTTTTACTACTCGACTACTTCACCGTCTCATGTGTTAACCTACAGTATCCCAAGAGGCGGTATTATTCTGCTGACTTTTCCGAATTTAGACAGAGCGGTGAGGCTTATTACCCTAAATACATAGGCTTAGTGAATCTTCCTGATTGGCTCGTCACGGGACATCCTGTTCTTGATAATGAAGTAGCCAATCACACCAAAGGATCAAACGTTGTACTTCACATCTAGGTCATTCCACACAAGACGCCGCGTGATGCGTATGAAGGCGCTCATAGAAGAACGTTTCGAAAGATGCTTCGGTAAATCTTGAAATTAATTCACAATATTCGAGACTGTTAGGAAGGCTGGTGCGATACAAAACAGTGAGCTATGGATGAATCCAGGGTAATGCCAAACTTTGAAAGCTAGGAGACAAGAGGAGACCGGAAAGAAAGTAGACCCACGGGCCATTTGGTATACAGATTCATAGAATTTCTCTTCAGAACTTGAACGTTGATTGGTGGTAGTAGGTACTAAAGATCTCTATCCTAAATCAAACTATGCAATTCACGTCACTCATCGTTTCCCTTTCAAGTCGTTCTTTGCGCTCTGTTGAGTTCTCCCTGGCTCTCCTCTCTCGTTTTCTGGCTTTATTCCTCACTTTTTGTTCATCTGTCAAAGTCACTCGTCTCTCTTCAGGGCTCTTCATGGCATATTTCTCCCTCTTATTTGCTTTGTATTCATCTTGCTTGTCCGGTGTGCCGAACAATTCGTGCCATCTCTCGAGTCACTGAGCGCTTTCTTTTCATTTGACTCTCAGAGTCTAATGATTCGTTGTTCGATCTTTTGTGCCTCTCTTTCATCTGTGCACATCCATGTATTCCAGTCTCAAGGCAGTTGCTTCCTCACTTAGAGGCTTTTTCGTACCTAAGAAATAGTTAGTAATAAGACACATAATCTTATATCCCGGTCATGGTAGTAGAAACGAACCGGCGTGCTCTCCTCTTCTTAAGGCCACCAGCAGGGGTTAAGCCAGCCCTAACATAGCGCTTCACTGGGAAACTTGTCTTCAACTCCTGACAGCTTGTCAGACGGCGTTGGCAGTAGCTTACTGTACACGCCAACATTGAACCTTGTTCGAATCTATCCAGGGGATAGCCTTTAGCTCTGCAAGAGTCGGTGGCAAATATGAAGTAAAGTAAAAGAAATTAACAGGAGAATACCAGTATTAATGATAGATAGATAAGTTGAAGTAACAACTTGAAGGACTGTTAGAGATGAACATTGAATGAGGGCTATTAGAGATAAAGAAAACGTTCGGAGAATCAGGCTGGTACCTGCCCAGGTGACCAACACGTTCCCAAGTTCAAGTTTGAACAGTCAAAGTCTGCCAGTAACCTTGGAATCTCCATATGTGCGGCGCGTGCCAGTGTCTATACACAGGTACCTATAGGTATCAATCAAGCTACATCACCTAAGCAGTCATACATATGTATGCTCAAGTGCTGGCTCGTGTTCCAGCCCTGGAGAGCGGGTGCTGGAGAGTCCTTGAGGAAATTAGGTATCCTAGCACTCAATTGCTGGCAGTTGATTTGTAGCACTTGCCAGTGAGTACATACTAGTATGACAAATGCCCCAGGCTGAACATGTTGATGTTCAAGTTGGATCTATAACCTTAAACATAGAATGCAGATCCGAGTCCAAATATTGTACTAGCATACGCTCTATTCATGTGCACATGTATGAAAGCATTCAATGTGATTACTCAAGTCCTTTTTTTTTTTTTTTTTTTTTTTTTTTTTTCGAGGATTCAGTTGTAGAAATATGCCCCAAAGGTCAGCGAACCAGTCGCATCTCCCCGGTGGAGATCGCCGGGAGGCATGACGGGGTTTGCTTCCACGCGCAAGGGATTTGGGAAAGGGGAAGCAAATCACGAGAAAAAAATTCGGCCGTCGGATTTTCGGACTTCAGAGATGGGACCCATAGCTTTGAAGAAAACTAAGGCCTAGAGGAGACTAGTTCAAATGTTGCTACGTAAAAAGAACTGAAAGAGTTCGGATAATAAGCTCTTGCGGCTCGAAGCCGAAATCTGGGGGAGAAATGCGCTTTAGTTGAACACCTAATGATTATGTCCTGATACTCGATAAAATACACTCAAGGATAGGTATGAATAGACGCATAACTGAAAATCAGGTCCCTGATACAATATTTCTCTTAATACAATTCAATCGCCCTTATTTTTGTATGCCGTTCAACCGTTTACATGAGCCGATAAGATCTGCTAGGAGTGGGGATCGGCGGCCACTCGCGGGCATCGGAGGTGCCCGATACTGCTCCCCCATGAGCGCATCAGCCCATTTTTCACTCAAATAAATACGGATCGCCTGTGCAAGACCTCTGATTTCATTCAATCTACAGCTCTTAGCCTTCTTTCCAACCTAACCTCCCCCAAACCAGCTATATCCCTCCCTATTCTCTTATCTCCAATTTCACAATGAGCTCTCTCGCCGCAGCCCGCTATGGCAAGGACAATGTCCGCGTGTACAAGGTGCACAGAAACGAGCAGACCGGTGTCCAGACCGTCGTTGAGATGACCGTCTGCGTTCTGCTGGAGGGTGACATCGAGACTTCGTAAGTGGACAGAAATACCATGCCCTTATCAGTGGCGGCAGCTCTTGCGACAGGGATCCGGAAGCTAACATTCCCCTCTCCGCAGCTACACTCGCGCCGATAACAGCGTCGTTGTCGCTACCGACTCCATTAAGAACACCATCTACATCACCGCGAAGCAGCAGGATGTGACTACTCCCGAGGTTTTCGGCTCCATCCTCGGTACCCACTTCGTTGAGAAGTACAACCACATCCATGCCGCCCACGTCAACATCATCACCCACCGCTGGGTGCGCATGAACATCGACGGCAAGCCCCACCCTCACTCCTTCGTCAAGGATAGCCCCGAGACCCGCAACGTCCAGGTTGACGTTTTCGAGGGCAAGGGCATTGATATCAACTCCTCTATCAACGGCCTCACCGTGCTGAAGAGCACCGGCTCCCAGTTCTGGGGCTTCCTGCGTGACGAGTTCACCACCCTCAAGGAGACCTGGGACCGTATTCTCAGCACCGACGTTGCTGCTAACTGGCAGTGGCGCCGTTTCAACAGCGTCGCCGACGTCAAGGCCAATGGAGCCGCATTCAACACTGCCTGGGAGTCCGCTCGCAACATCACTCTGAAGACCTTCGCCGAGGACAACAGCGCCAGTGTGCAGGCTACCATGTACAAGATGGGCGAGCTGATTCTGGCTGGTGCGCCTCTGATTGATACCGTGGAGTACGCGCTCCCCAACAACCACTACTTTGAGATTGGTAAGTCATATCGCCTAGATATTCAATATTGTGGGGCCCCATCTAACACATCGTACAGATCTCAGCTGGCACAAGGGCACCAAGAACACCGGCAAGGATGCCGAGGTTTACGCTCCCCAGTCCAACCCCAACGGTCTGATCAAGTGTACCGTTGGTCGCTCTGGCCCCAAGGCCAAGCTGTAAATGCTTTGATGGATACGTCGAACTCTGGAGTTCCTTGCATACCTCTCTGTTCTCTTCTTGTACATAACTGTCTCTTATATACCTCGGGTATTGAAAGCCCCAACATCAGTTTGCCAACACGTCTCTTTTATTTCCAAGTGATTTTGCTATATAAATACATGATAGTAGATGAATGAGCCTGAAGGCTGAGTATTGGAACAGGTAGTTAGCAAAAAGAAAAAGAATAATCCCAAGAATGGACTCCACACCCATGCGCTTGCGGTTTTAGATCATAACGCAGAAATAAATTACAGAGAACCTCGGTATATGCCGAGTGTTGGAATAGCGGACACGATTCGAAAGGGGATATCAAGAGCTTATGCGGAAGGAGAGGCCTCCTTGGCCTCCTTGAAAGCCTCTGTCACTTCGCGGGTGGCGCCCAGAACTGATTGGCCGCCGAACTTGACAATGTTGGCTTTGTAGGGATGGGCAAGACCTTCGAAAGCTAATTGAGAGAAACATGTAAGTCCAATGTTCAGGGTATTATATATCGATTCCATAAAGGGCCTGCTATCGGAGAACTTACTCTTGAGCCGGGCCAGCCGTGGCTCCTGCAATCGGTTCTTGGGCAACATGCCCTTGACAGCACGGCGCAGAACCTCTCCACCGCCCCATTTGGCAAACATCTGATCCATTGTCATGCTCTTCAAGCTACCGGGGCGGGTGTTGTGCGAGTAGTATGTCTTTTGGAAGCGCTTCTTGCCGGTAGTCTTCAGGTCGTGGCAGCCGGCAACGACGACGTAGTCGCCGCAGTCGGTCGAGGGCTCGTAGATCGGCTTGTGCTTGCCCATCAGGACGAGAGCAATTGAAGAAGCCAAACGGCCAAGGGAGCGGGAGTCAGAGCCCGCATCAACATAGTGCCATGCGCGGGAGTAGGCAAGACGGGTCTAGGAGGTACTGAGTTAGCATCACGCGATCTCATATCTGCAATTGAGATAGCTCAAGGGCTTCCTTGGTATCTATCATGGGGAAAGCTTACCCTGCCGACGTTTTGCGACATTGTGTCAGGATACTGTGAAGGAGCGAATTGATAACAACAACGGCAAACGCTTCTCAGCAAATCCCCCGAAGTTCTGCGCCTGCCAAATTCGGACTCCGCCTGGGTCCGATCACGTGAGCTCATGTGATCAAGCCCTAAGCCAGATTTTGTACTAATCCACTTTCGGACTAGTGCATTCTAAGCGAAACCCGCACTAACAATCCAGTAATTCAGGCGACTGAGGGTAGTGTGGGAATTCGCGGCCGACTTCTTTTCCATCTCCCACGACAACACACACTCCTCCCCCCATCGACAACCGACAAGGGCCATTCTATCATCATGGCTTCCGTCCCGAGTGTTCAGTGCTTCGGCAAGAAGAAGACGGGTGAGTCTCACGTCTTCGATATTTATTATCTCTCGAAAACCCATCGCTAACTGACTGTTAAATAGCCACCGCTGTCGCCCACTGCAAGGTATGGAAACGATGCCTCTCCCCACGCTCTACATCTTACTGCGCCTATCGGAATTGAGTGAAACCGCCTGGAGGAATACATTACGAGTCGAGAAAAACCGAGTTGGATATTTTTGATTGGGAATTTTTGATATCGAAGTTCTGGACGGGCAACATTCAACGAAACGATGGCGCATGGGATTTTCCAACATGATGAGAAACAATGTACTGAGACTTTCGGTTTTACAGCAAGGCAAGGGCATGATCAAGGTCAACGGCCAACCCCTCTCTCTGGTCCAGCCTGAGATCCTCCGCTTCAAGGTATGCACTTGCTCTCGAATTTCGCCAACCTCGACCACAACCGCGCATCCACCGCTACCCGCACTGGAATTCAACTGCGTTGTGCATCCGGAAATCACTTTTCTAACGAAGTTACTATTCAGGTCTACGAGCCCCTCCTGATCGTCGGTGCCGACAAGTTTGCCGGTTAGTTTATGTCAACAACACATCAAAAAGAAGCCATTACTCATTCAAAACTAGGTGTTGACATCCGCGTCCGTGTCTCCGGCGGAGGGCATACATCGCAGGTGTATGCGATCCGCCAAAGCATTTCCAAGGCCCTCGTGCGTTTCAACGTCGTTTTTTTTTGCCAATTGAAGCTTTTCCTAACAGTCTACAGGTTGCCTACTACCAGAAGTACGTTGACGAGCACTCCAAGAACCAGCTCAAGCAGGCCTTCGCCCAGTACGACCGCACCCTGCTTGTTGCCGACAACCGTCGCGCCGAGCCCAAGAAGTTCGGTGGTCGCGGTGCTCGCTCTCGTTACCAGAAGTCCTACCGTTAAATTCCTTCTTTCGTCTTCTTTTACACAAAAGCTGCAGCGAATGGAATTTACAAAACAAAACGGGAAAAAACATGGGATTTTATGGAAAATTATGTCTTCATTTCATCATTTTACGACTTGTTTTCCATTGAATCTTGTTGGACTGGGTAACTAGGGAGGATCTATTGTGGTTGTTGCTGCGGATGGTTTCGTTTCTCTGAGATGGGATCGTTCGTGGATTGGTGAGAACAGGATCGGTGTCGCGAGGTGTCTACGGTTTCATGGCCCTCGTTCCCGGTGCCGGTGCTGTGTGGAGGGGATGGATATCCTATGTCATTTTTTCACTGGTACTGCCATGATGGCTAGAAAACATACCTACCATAGGCCAGGAAAATCTGCTCAAATTACACCGGGTTTTTATTGTTCATTTGATGGAATTTCTACCGTAGCTCTAGGTCCGACCTTGGGAGCCAGTATCATGCCCGCAAATGCGCTCTTGGATAATATGCACGTGCTTATTGTATGTGCTTCTTGTCTCGATAGAATTGAATTACCGATGCTAAAGATAGAAGGTAGGAGGGGACCGGTAAGAAGAGCAGACTAATGGGCTTAGTATGCATATCCAATTTAGGGCTAAAAAGAAAAGAGCCCACCTACGTTCTAGTTTGTTTGCTGATGCTTGGGGCAGAGACAATTTCACTTATTACTTCAAGGCTTAACAATCTCCTGTGTTGTAGCGAAGGGTCAACTTGAAATAGGCACGAAGAGTTAATTTGACTAGCCCTAACTAAAAGGAGACGGCAGGATCACGCGCCCTAGTCATAACAATACCCTCTTCAATAAGAAAAAGTCATATTAATGCTACGAAAAACGGAAAAGAAGTCATCACAAAGTCCAAAATAAAAAAAGGAATTAGGTGTGTCAAGAATGCCAGATCGTTTGAAAGGCAACGGTTAGGAAAATGGAAGGCCATTGGATTCGCATAGGATCATGCTGTCTCATCCATAGGCACTTCGTTGGCAGCAGTCGACGGGGCAGCAGAACCAAATGCATTGAAACCGCGGGAAAAATCAATGATGAGGTTGGAGAAATCAAGGATGAGGTCCTCGGGGGCAAGAGGACGAGAAAAGTCAACGATGTAGTCGTCACTCAGGCTGGCAGCAACAGTGGTTCCGTTCTGCTCTGCCTCCCGGGCTCGCTGTCGCTTTTTTTCACGATATTTCTTGTTAGAAATTCGTTTCCTCCGCAGAAGGCTCTCGCGATTTTCTCCTTCACGGAGATTCTTGTCATAGACTCTCTTTGCTTCCTTCTTCGCGGCCCGCTCTTCTGGGGTCTGCCTGGCTTTCCTCTCGTCCTGCCGGGCTTTAAGTTCAGCCTCCGAGAGCTTCACCCGCCTAGGACCCCCATGCTTGGCGAAGTACTTTCGCCGGATGCTTTCTCGATTTGTGGCATAATAGACCCGGTCCTTTTCCTTGAGACGCTCAGGGTTTTCTTGGCGGTATCTCTTGTTATACGCTCGTCTCTTCTCTCTGAATGATTCCTGTTCTTCAGGGCTTTTTTTGGCAAAAAGCTCTCTCGCCTGGGCTCTCTGCCTCTCTTTCATTCCTGGTTGGGCCCTCCACTTTCTGTGGTAGGCGTTTTCTTTTGCGAGTCTTTGTGTTCTCTCTTCTGGGCTCTCCTGGGCCCTTTTCGCAGCCCGCTGTGCCACTCGTTTTTCACTGAAGTAGTTCCGTCATTGTCCTGCCCGGACTTTTGCTCTCCTTTCTGGGTCTTCTGCCCACTTCTTTCTACTCTTTGCATAGTATTTTTCTCGTGCACCTGGATGATGGATATGCCAGAATTTATTTTTGAGCCTATTTGCCTCTGTTGTACTCTTGGTGGCTAGCAAGCGGTCTAGCAAGGCTAGTTCCTTTTTCCTTTCTGGAGACTTGTGCTCTTCCGCTTTCTTCCCCTCGAGGACTGCGTTTCGCCTCTTCTGTGATTCGAGGACTTTTCGTATCTTCTTGTGCCTCTTGAGGTACCCCTGGGTCAGCTCTAAATGAGCATTCTCGTTCAGTGCTGAGTGCGTGAGCAGCCCTGCCCATTCTAGCGCTTCTACGTCGAATTCATACGTGGCCAGGATATTTTCTGGAGCATTCAAGTACGCGCAAAAGAGAGATGAAAAAATTGCCTCGGCCACGACACACATTATTCTCCCTTGCAGAATCATATCTGCTTTATGTCGGGGTGCACGGAAAAGCGTGGCCCAGGTCACCTCGGAGTCATCGAGGAGAGAGCTGTGCATTGTAGAAAACTGATCGGGCTTATCCTGGCTATATGTATAGGTAAATAAATGGTCAGTAACTAGATAGCATCATTTCTTATGTTCTGTTCATGGAGACACACTGGTGCTTTCTCCTTGCCACGAGGCCACAACCAGGGCTTAACGCAGCCCCGATATAGAGCCTCGCCAATTCCTGGGTTCCTGACTGGTCGTCGGATGGTGGAATTAAAATCTTCATGTAAGCGCCCAGCTGGTTGGTTTCAATCCAGGGAAGAGCCAGTATTTCTGCGAGCGTCGGGGGCCCGTTCTTATCTAAAACGGCCTTCACGGCCTCTTCAGCCCAGCGATTCATTGTATCAACAATGTACGCATCTGGGATCTCCCACAATATGTATTGCCAAGTACACGAGTTTTCTCGTACTCTGAGTTTCTGAATGGCGCTCTTCACCCGTCTTTGCCAAATCGGGTACCTTTTGGTAGGCGTGTAAAAAGCCGGGAAAACAAACTCGGGTATGAGCTCTCTTTGAGATGTCAACACTTGATAAAAAAAGGTATTTTTCACCGTTCCGGCCTTGCTGCCGCGCACAGAACTCTGGAGCGTCGCTGCCGCTGTCTTGGAAGATGTCATGTTGGGGTAAAAAGATGGAATGGGTAAGAGACGAAGAGATTGGGGGATCAAAAGACGAAGTAAGAGATATGTGAAATAATTGACGAAGGGATTGGTGGATCAAAAGATGAAGTAAGAGATGAGAGACGAAGCAGGTGAGAGATAAGTGAAACAACATTGAAGAGACGAAGACATGTGTCGAAAGACGAAGTGATGACTCGGTGAATGAAAGAACAATCATAGACTTAGACTTGATTATTAGAACGCCACCTGGGCACTTATGTTTGATCAATCATTGATGTATGCTATGTGACATTTGTTCAAGTTGCTCTTCTGATTGCTACCTGCCCAGTTGGGGTATTAAAGTCTACCTAGGTACTATCAATCCATCTCACACTGGCATTTATCAGGCCGGGGCAGCAAAGTCTAGTCTTGCATAGGTGTATAGCTTTGCTTCTATTCAAGTTGATCACTTCTTGAGACTCATGTCCAGGTGCTGTGAAATATCTGGATAGCCCTGTATCCTATCTGGATGCCGAATAGCGGCAGGATTTTTAGGCTTAGGGAGAAATTTCATGGTTGGAATCAATCACTCGATACGAGATGTGAAATACGGTCAATTGAAGTAGTATGGATGTCCAACTCCAGTCAGTGGCTTATTAGGTAGGAAATTTAATCCGGACCTGAGTGGGGGGCTTGCCTAAATTCTTCTTATATCATACCTAGCAAGAATCTCAATGCATAGAGGAATATAGTTTACCTAGTAAACACATGTGCAAAAAACTTGAAGATGTCATGCACTCAACTTGAACCCTTCCCGGGCTTCAAGCTGGATGGTGCTCTTGCTAAAATCAGGCAATTCCGTGTTTGATCATGTGCAGGTATCCGGCTTTCAAAGTTGTCTTGGTTATGTGGTCAAACCATCAAATTCCAATCTTGCAATTCAGACGGAAGTTTAGGGTTCAAGTAGGTAGTGTTGAAATTATTTATGATGCCTTGGTGCCTGAATGTCTTACCTGATTACTGCCTTTTAATTCAGGTGTCGAAGCACTCTTACCTAATTAAGCTGTGGACCCGAACACTAACGCGTCGCGAGTCCCAAATCAGCGCGTCCCCATTCGCGCGCGCCCTGTATTCAGATCACGATCTCCTCCCTTTCTTTCCCCGCCCATTGTTATCCGCGTTCCCACCAACGAATGGGTAGTGTTCTTCATTGCCAATAAACATGCCTTCAGCTCGAGACAGGCTCGCTGAGCTTAGGGCTCTCCGTGCCTCTGGAAAAAAGCGCCTGTCCACCTACGAAGTCGAGGAGCAAGGTGATATCTACGAAGAGGTCGACGACGACGGTTACAAAAAGATCATTCGCAGCCGACTTGACGAGGATGACTTTGTAGTCGACGACAATGGTGCCGGTTACGCAGACGACGGTCGAGAAGTGTGGAATGAACGAACAGCCGAGTACGACAGCGACGACAGCGACGAATTGCCTGCCCGCGGCAAAGCCGCAAAGCGAAAGCGTGAAGAAGAGAAACAACGCAAAGAGAAGATCAATAATGGTATCTCCAAATACTTCAATAGCGGTAATGCTGCAGCAGCTGCAGCGCCCAAGCCCAAGGTGCGTATCATCCCCAGGCTTCTGGACGGCGAATGCTGACTCCGTTCTAGCCGGTTGCAACTGCTGCCGACGATGCTTTCATGGCAGATCTTCTAGGGGAAGTCGACACAAACGTTGTCTCCAACAACGTCCCTACACGAAACATAGTGAAATCGGAAGCCCGGCGAAAAGTCCGCGTCCTGTCACCACCCCTGGCCGAGAAGCGACGTCGCGAAAAAGTCCAATCGAAGGACGAAAACGAAGTCCCTAGCTCTCCACCGAAAGACGACCAGGCTATCCACTCCGACGATCTAGATGACCATCCCCTGCCCGCCGCTGACGATGACGACGATATCTTCATGGGTGATCCAATGCCCTCTTCTCCGATCAGCAAGGCCGTAGAGCGCAAGATCACTGTGCCTATCAAAAAGGAAGAACCTGATGAAGAGGATATTGACATGATGGATGTTGCAGAGGCAACTGTATCGTCAAATATGAAAACGACAAATATCAATATGACCGGAAGTCGTCCCCCTCCGAAGATCAAGAAGGAGGTTTTGACCACTCCCGTGAATTCATCACCTGCCAAACCCGCACCAGAAATCATGGATCCTACTTGGAACGATGTGAGAGACAAGTTGAATGTCGTCAGCAGTCCCGCTCCGGAGATGCGCTCGTTTGGAAAGCTGAGTGCACAAGATGTCGTTGAAGCGGATGGCAGCTTCCGTTTTTTCTGGCTGGACTTCACCGAAGTGAATGGCAGTCTATGCTTGTTTGGAAAAGTCAAGAATAAGCAGAACGACTCCTACGCAAGCGCTTTCGTCAAGATCGATAACATTCTTCGAAAGCTCTTCTTCCTCCCTCGCGAAAATCGCTTCAAGCATGGAAGAGAGACCGAAGAAGAGGTCGACATGAGCGATGTTTATAGTGAGGTTGACCAAATGATGTCTCGATTGAAGGTTGGTATGCACAAGATCAAGCCTTCGACTCGAAAGTATGCATTTGAGTTACCAGGAGTCCCCAAGGAGGCGGAATACCTCAAATTACTCTACCCGTACGACAAACCAGCATTGGCGATGGACGTCAAGGGTGAGACTTTCTCTCATGTCTTCGGTACAAACACGTCTCTCTTCGAGCAGTTTGTTCTTTGGAAGAACATCATGGGCCCCTGCTGGCTCAAAATCGACGAGGCCGATTTCTCTGCCGTCAACAACGCATCTTGGTGCAAGTTTGAGTGCCAAGCATCCAAACCCCAGCTCATAACGCCTGTTCCTGAAACCGAGAATCTGGAGATGCCACCTTTGACCCTCATGTCTCTGTCTTTCCGAACTCAACTCAATGTTAAGGAGAACAAGCAGGAGATTCTGGTGGCAAGTGCGCGAGTTTACGAAAATGTTTCGCTCACAGACACCACTCCGCCTGAGAAGATGCCTTGTAAAACATTCACTGTGATGCGCCCGGCTGGATCGTCATACCCAATGCACTTTGAAACTGAATGTCGAAAGCAAAGGGGAACTATCATTCTTGAGAAAACTGAACAGCTTCTTCTCAGCAAGTTCTTGGCTTTGTATGAGAGAATGGATGCCGATGTCATCATGGGCCACCAGTTGCAAGACGTCGATCTGGGTATTTTCCTCAACCGTCTGAGAGAAAAGAAGACTCCTGGATGGCACCGCGTGGGCCGTCTTAAGCGTGGAGACTGGCCGAAGAATTACAACAAGAACGGTGGCTTCTTTGCTGAGAGGCAACTAATCGCAGGCCGGCTGATGTGCGACCTCGCCAACGATATGGGCAAAGTAAGTTTCTTACCTTCGTGCTTTTTGCACTTGAATATAAGACGGAAATGGCTAACCAAGAATGCAGTCGTTGATGATGAAATGTCAGTCTTGGAGCTTGACAGAAATGTGTCAGCTCTACCTTGGCGAGAGCAACGTGCGTCAAGACTTGGATGTTGAGGCAGCCTTGAAGTCTTGGGCGACTACAAAAGATGGGCTGGTCAATTTTGTGAACCACTGTGACACTGATACATATTTCATTGCCGCCTTGGTGCTTCGTCTACAAATGCTGCCCCTCACGAAGGTGCTCACCAATATTGCTGGTAATTCATGGGCGCGTACTCTCAGTGGTACTCGTGCGGAGCGAAACGAGTACATTCTGCTCCATGAATTCCATCGTAACAAGTACATCTGCCCAGACAAATACTCCTCTCGTCTGCAGAAGGCAGCGGAGAAGATGGACGGTGATGACGATGATGCTGGTGACAAGAAAAAGAAGGACAAGTACAAGGGTGGTCTCGTTTTCGAGCCCGAGAAGGGCCTCTACGACCGATTCATTCTTGTCATGGACTTCAACAGTCTGTATCCTTCCATTATCCAAGAGTACAACATCTGTTTCACTACAGTTGACCGTACAGCCTCTGTAAGCTTTACTATCCTTAATTGTTGTCTCAACCCCCCGAAGAAGCTTTGCTTACATATCTCCAGGCTCAAAACGAAAACGAAGAGAAAGTCCCCGAGGTCCCATCTTCCGACCAGGCCCAGGGTATCCTTCCCAAGCTGATTTCCACTTTGGTTGGTCGTCGACGAGAGGTGAAGAAGCTGATGAAGGATAAACGTGCCACTGCCGAACAACTTGCCCTGTGGGATACTAAACAGCTCGCCTTCAAGCTGACAGCCAACTCTATGTATGGTTGTTTGGGTTACACCCAGAGTCGATTCTATGCTCGTCCTCTGGCCATGCTCACCACATTCAAGGGTCGTGAGATTCTCAGAAATACTAAGGAATTGGCAGAGGACAGGCAACTCCGTGTCATCTATGGTGATACTGATTCCGTCATGATTAATACCAACATGGAAACCATCAGCGATGCGCTTAAGGTTGGTGAGGAGTTCAAGAAGTCGGTCAACGAAAAGTACAAGCTGCTGGAGATTGACATTGATAACGTTTTCCGCCGCCTTTTGCTGCATGCCAAGAAGAAGTATGCTGCCGTCAACCTGACTGAAGTGGACGGCAAGTACGTTGAGAAGCTTGAGGTCAAGGGTCTTGACATGAAGAGACGTGAATATTGTGCACTGTCGAAGGAGGTGTCCTCGAAGCTTCTGAATGAGATTCTTTCTGGAGAAGACCAGGAGGTCGTTCTCAATAAGGTTCACGATTACCTGCGTGAATTGGCAGGAAAGATGAAAGAATTTGCCATTCCAAACCAGAAGTATATCATCTACACGGTATGTACAATAACACGCAGTTCATGCCTGATGATCCTTGCGCTAACTTGATTTTCAGAAACTTTCCAAGCGGCCAGAGGAGTATCCCAACAAAGAGACAATGCCTCCGGCACAAGTAGCTCTGCGGGAGATCGCCCGAGGCAAAAATGTGCGACCTAACGATGTCATATCGTACATTGTTACGAGTGGAGATGCCGAAACCTCTTCTCTCGCGCCAGCCAAGCGATCTTACACCCCACAGGACGTCCTGAAGCCAGGTTCTGAGCTCAAGCCTGATATCGAGTTTTACATCCTCAAGCAAATCTTCCCTCCCATTGAGCGTTTGTGTGCTCCTATTCCTGGTACCGATGCGGTTCGCTTGGCTGAGTGCTTAGGGCTCGACACCCGCAAGTACCAGATCAATACATCAAGCTCCAGCAATCAACAAAATGCGGAGATCTTCCCACTTGAGTCACAGATCCCGGATGCAGTCCGTTTTGCCAACTCCGCAAGATTCAACCTGAAATGTCGCTTTTGTAAAGAGCAGTCAGTATTTGAGGGCCTGGCGGCATCTCAAGGGATGTGTACCGCGAATGGCATTGTCTGCCCCAATGAAAGCTGTCAAAAGCCATTCTCGGTCATCAGTATCATTGCACAGTTGGAGAATCAAATCCGTGAACAAACCTCCCAGTACTACGAGGGCTGGCTGGTTTGCGATGATTCGGCATGTGGCAACCGTACCCGACAGATCAGTGTGTATGGACATCGCTGCCTGGGGCCCCGAGGGCGTGCCGAAGGCTGCTCAGGCCGCATGTCATACGAGTACTCTGAGAAACAGATGTACAACCAGCTACTGTACTTTGCGGGTCTATGGGATGTTGACAAGGCCAAGGCTGCCTTGGGCAAAGAAAGTGGAGAAAAGAAGGACAGCATTTCTGCGCTGGCCGAGTTCAACCGAACCCGGTTTGATACGATCAAGACCGTCGCAGAAGGCTACCTTAGGAAATGTGGACGACAATGGGTCGAGATGGACACTTTGTTCCGTTTCATGATACAATGAATGCCCCGGCGGCGTATGACTTTGGAATTTTGTACATAGCTTTTCCTTTCTTGGGGTTCAGGTTTTCTTCTTTTGAACGATGGGCCAAGTTGCATAATATCATTTGATCTTTTACCAACACGTCAGAATAACTCTTATAAGTAAAATCACGAAAGGAAGTAGTATCGCATATTGTAGTTCGAGACGCGCCAATAATTTGAAGTCCAAATTTCCCCCGGGGCCCCTCGAAGCCTTATCTTATCAACCTCCCACCATCGGATCCCCCACTCCCGCTCTTCCAACTTTGGCAATTTGGGAAATCCTTGCATTTTAGTCCGATTGGCTCCTGCAATCATGTCAGTCAAGCGAGTTTTAGTGATTGCCGGCTCTGATAGTTCTGGCGGCGCGTATGTTCCTCCCTTTCTGCGGTCAACATGAGTGGTTCGAGAAGCCGAATTCCGTTCCTTTTTCAAGCTGTCAAAATCACTACGCCCATTGTCTTTATTTATGACCTATCCATATGCTCAAATCTATAAACTTGATACAGATACTAACCCTATCTCTAGTGGCCTTGAAGCTGATCAGAGGGTTCTTGCTGCCCATGGGTGCTATGCCCTTACAGCTACGACGGGATTGACGGCACAGAACACCCTGGGTGTACAGGACATTTTCGTCGTTCCTTCAGATTTCGTTCGAAAGCAAATCAATGCAGGCCTTGAAGATGTCGGTGCCGACGTTGTAAAGCTCGGTTCGTTACGTGAAAGTATTTCGTGCATCGGCTCTCGTTTTGCTGACTCCGAATAGGCATGCTATCGTCAGCTGAGACCATTGATGTCATTGCCGAAACACTGCAAGCACACCGTGTTCCCTCAATTGTTCTTGACCCGGTAATTAAACTCAGCTCACGGGGACGTTCACGCATTCATACAGCTCTAACATTCAATTCTTAAAGGTGATGATCTCGACTAGTGGCGCCCAACTGCTCCCAGAGAAGGCAGTGAAAGAGCTTCGAATGAAATTGCTCCCGATGACTACTATACTTACGCCAAACATCCCAGAGGCACAGCTCTTGCTCAAAGACTCTGGCATTGAGGCTCCTGAGCCTGAAGATCTTGCCGGCTTAGTCCAACTTGCCAAGCAGATCTGTGCTCTAGGCCCGAAAGCCGTTCTTCTGAAAGGGGGACATCTTCCTCTTACTAAGGACCATAAGACCACTCAGAATCTTGCAGAAGCAACAACAGTTATTGACATACTTTACGATGGCACCACAGGAGAAACATTATTCTTTGATACAGAATATCTGGTGTCCAAGAACACGCACGGGACCGGCTGCTCACTTGCCTCGGCGATTGCCGCCAACTTGGCTATGGGGAAGGACATGCCACGCGCCGTGCGTAATGCCGTCCGCTTCGTTGAGGCAGGCATCAAAACCAGTGTTGACTTGGGTCAAGGAAGCGGTCCAATCAACCACTTCCATTCCATCTACACCATGCCATTCGCACCGTATGAGACCTCTTTATTGAATCGCACACAAACTCTGGCTTACTGACTGTCTTAGTGGCCGATTCGTCGAATACATCTTGGATCGTCCTGATGTACAGAACGTATGGAAAAGGTTTACCCATCATGAATTTGTCGAGGGGATGGGTCAAGGCACTTTGCCCGTGGAGCGATTCAAGGAGTACCTGGTGCAGGATTATCTGTATCTGGTGAGTGCATCTCTACTCGGCACTGGGGTGTGGAATATAGCTGACAAGCTTGAAATCAACAGGTCCAATTTGCACGAAGCAATGCGCTAGCGTCATACAAGTCGCAGAACATGAATTCCATAGCAGCTGTAAGTTGACTCAGTCAAAGCCACGGCTGCTCGGGGAGCGCTTCATCTCTAACATGCTTGATCCAGTCCGCCCAAATTGTTTTACATATCCAGCGGGAAATGAGCCTGCATCTGG
Organism: Penicillium sclerotiorum; assembly: GCA_911649655.1. Classification (NCBI taxonomy): domain Eukaryota; kingdom Fungi; phylum Ascomycota; class Eurotiomycetes; order Eurotiales; family Aspergillaceae; genus Penicillium; species Penicillium sclerotiorum. The sequence goes on from CAJVRJ010000009.1 coordinate 3,830,455, forward strand.
ACTACTGCGCTTCTTTCGGACTCTCCAAGGAAGAAATTGAAGCACACCCAGAGACTATCGGTATGGAACCCCAGGCTCAAGTTTTCCCTCCGTGATTGGATATCTAACTCAAAATCTGCATCTAGCTTGCACTGCGTACAGCCGATACATTCTTGACGTTGGCCAGTCCGAAGACTGGCTTGCCTTACAGATGGCATTGGCCCCTTGCCTGATTGGGTATGGAGCCATCGCCAAGAGACTCCATTCTGATAAGGAGACCCTTCGCGAAGGAAATAAGTACTGGAAATGGATCGAGAACTACGTTGCCGATGACTACGCCGAAGCAGTCCGACTTGGATCAGGTAAGATCTGTGCAGTATTATTCCAAAAGACCATATTCTAAGATTATTCAATAACTTTCATTCGATAGCTCTGCTGGAAGAGCATATGCACAAGGTATCCCCCAGCCGTGTGGAAGACTTGATTAAGATTTTTGTACGCGCGACGGAGCTGGAGATCAGGTTTTGGGATATGGGGTTGAGTGATAAGGAACTTTCCTGAAATAGATATGGCCTACAGGCCATTCAGAATTATAATTCATTCAAACTTGTAAAGCCCATTTGATTAAACAGCTAAATCATTTAGAACTTACAAGGGTACCGAATTCTGATGAAAGACCTTTCATCCGAACTTCGACGCGCCTTTCATCTGAATTACGCGTTAGCCATGGCCCAGAGAGATATCCTGATTATCACCAAAGAAATCGCCCAGAACAGATAATTCTAATAAATAGGTCATAATATGAATTGTTCAAAAAAAAAAGAATATTGAAGGCTTGTATCTTGACTGAGCTGAAATAGTTTTCTTATGCCTGAGGCCACCAAGATATTATATTTAATCACGCTAGGCCTAATGCGGCATGGCGTAGAATTTTTTTTTTTTTTTTGAATTTTTTTTTCGTTGAAAGGTGTTTGCCTTGTTTGACTGTTTTGGCTTTTTTGCCTCCTTCCTTTTTTTCCTCCCCTGGCGCGACAACTTTTTTTTTGTTCCTTCCTCCAAGTTTTCAAAGAGCTCCATCCTCCCTCCCCTCTTCCTTTCTCTATCCCTATCTCTTCTCTGGTGTCTCTGCAAAGACTCGGTTGTTGACATCTCACCCTTACCTACAAAACTCCTCCCACTTCCTTTCCATTCATCATGTCTTACGGCGGTGGTGGCGGCGGCTACTCGCGCGGTGGTGATTCTTACCGGTATGTCTTGAATCTTCATCCTTATGATTTATACGTTGTTCTTTTGGTTTTCTTTTGCGATTTTTCAATTCAGTCGCCATCAATAACGCCTTGCCTGCCTTGAGGCTTTTCTTTGTCGTGTTGGCCGTACATGGTCACAATGACAAGTCATGTCTTGGGCGTCGTTGGGCTGGTGGGCGGCCTGCCTTTGTCATATGCAATCCTCCCCTCTAAAATTCTTACCATGTTCAACATTTGAATCTTTAGCTAACAATGAATTCGAACAGTTCTCGCGGCGGCGGCGGTGGTGGCTACGACAACGGCTACTCCAACGGCGGTGGCGGTGGTGGTTATGGCGGCGGCGGCGGCGGCGGCGGCTACGGAGGTGGCCGTGGTGGCTACGGCGGTGGTGGTGGTTTCGGCGGCGGCGGTGGTGACCGCATGTCCAACCTGGGTGCTGGCCTGAAGAAGCAAGAGTGGGGTATGTTTGAAGCTCGCGTCCTGACTTTGATGACATCGATCGATTCCCGACCGCAGAAATGCTAACAAGATTTGTACTAGACCTGAACAGCCTTCCCAAGTTCGAGAAGTCCTTCTACAAGGAGCACCCTGACGTTACTGCTCGCTCCGACCGTGAGATTGAGGAGTACCGTAAGGAGCACAACATGACTGTCCATGGCCGCAACGTGCCTCGCCCCGTTGAGACCTTCGACGAGGCTGGTTTCCCCCAGTACGTCCTGGGTGAGGTCAAGTCTCAGGGCTTCGAGCGTCCTACTGCCATTCAGTCCCAGGGTTGGCCCATGGCCCTGTCTGGACGCGATGCTGTCGGTATTGCCGAGACTGGTTCCGGAAAGACCCTGACCTACTGTCTTCCTGCTATTGTTCACATCAACTCCCAGCCTCTTCTGGCTCCCGGTGATGGTCCCATTGTCCTGGTTCTGGCTCCTACTCGTGAGTTGGCTGTCCAGATTCAGGCCGAGATTACCAAGTTCGGCAAGTCTTCTCGCATTCGCAACACCTGTGTCTACGGTGGTGTTCCCAAGGGTCCCCAGATCCGTGACCTTTCTCGTGGTGTTGAGGTCTGCATTGCCACTCCCGGTCGTCTGATTGATATGCTGGAGGCTGGCCGTACCAACCTTCGTCGTGTTACCTACCTTGTCCTTGATGAGGCTGACCGTATGCTGGACATGGGTTTCGAGCCCCAAATTCGTAAGATCATTGGCCAGATTCGCCCTGACCGTCAGACCTGCATGTGGTCCGCTACCTGGCCCAAGGAGGTTCGCCAGCTGGCCTCTGACTTCCTGAACGATTACATTCAAGTCAACATTGGCTCTACTGACCTGGCTGCTAACCACCGTATCACCCAAATTGTTGAGGTTATGTCCGACTTTGAGAAGCGTGATCGTATGATCAAGCACATGGAGAAGATCATGGAGGATCGCTCCAACAAGATTATCATTTTCACTGGCACCAAGCGTGTCGCTGACGAGATTACCCGTTTCCTGCGCCAGGACGGTTGGCCCGCCCTTTGTAAGATCCACCCTTGTTCTTCTGACATTCGAATTTTTCATTTTGCTAACAAAAAAATTTTTTGCAGCCATTCACGGCGACAAGCAGCAGAACGAGCGTGACTGGGTTCTGAACGAGTTCAAGCAGGGCAAGAGCCCAATCATGGTGGCCACTGATGTGGCTTCCCGTGGTATCGGTATGATCAAACTACAACCCCCTCCCCTTTCCTTCCCTCTATATAAACCCCCCCCCCTTCCCCCCTGATGGGGCCCTTTGGGACACTCGCCCGTGTTGAACGTTGTTATCCAACGGCACGGTGCTCAACCTCTCGAAGCATGTTAGTGTTATCAACACAACTTGTCCAGGCGGAACGCCAGGTCGTCCCGAATGGTTATCAATGCCAGGAGGACCTTGGACTCACAGTGCAGCGTAACAGAACGCAGTCCTTGACAGAATTTTCTCCTACTCGTTCGTTTTTTACCGAAACAAATTCGTTGGCGAGCTGGGAGTTCTTCTCATCACCAAGTTGTTCTTGAACTGTTTCGTAAACCTGCATTTATTTCCAAGGCCACTCTAGGACCGCGGTTCCTACCGCCACTTCCATGGACTTGCTTCCGGGACTTTCTTGAATCTCTTGAAAGAAAGTCTGACCACGAGAGCATTGACGCATCAAGTCTTACACGACTGAGAAAACAAGGGCCTTCTTGATGGCGACGCTATTATCCCCCACTAATGCTCCGTTTGCTAACGAAATTTTCTGTAAAAAGATGTGAAGGACATTACTCACGTGCTGAACTACGACTACCCCAACAACTCGGAGGACTATGTTCACCGTATTGGTCGTACTGCTCGTGCCGGTGCCAAGGGTACCGCCATTACTTTCTTCACCACTGACAGTATGTGTCCCCCCTGACAACTTACTTTTTTTTTTCACCCCAAAGATTTGATATCTAACTTCATCTACAGACTCTAAGCAGGCCCGCGACTTGGTCACTATCCTCACTGAGGCTAAGCAGCAGATTGACCCCCGTCTTGCCGAGATGGTTCGCTACAGCGGTGGCGGCGGTGGCGGTCGCTGGGGCGGCCGTGGTCGTGGCCGTGGTGGATGGGGTGGTCGCGGTCGCGGCGGCGGCGGTTTCACTGCTTCCAACGCTGCTCCCCTGGGTGGTAGCCGTCACTGGTAAACGTGTCGAGCTTCGCACATTTTCATGACCCTGTTTCGTCTTGCGTCGACGGTAGATTTCTTTTCCCGTTTGTTGCTTTACTTCTGTTTCCCACGTAATTCGGTACGGTCGGCGTTATTTTCTATGTCATAGACAGCCTTACATGTTTTTCTTTGTTCCAGGGGCGAAGTTCCAATTTGTGACGAGCTTCTGGTGCCCCGGATCTCTAGACCATTGGTGTCGACTACAAGTTCGCAAAAGTTCATTTTCATCCCGGTGGCTATGGCTGTTTTCTACGGAAAGCAGCGCCAGTTTTATGCGCATTATCGATAATGATATTATCCCACCATTCAATTCCTTCAATTCATAGTAGCCGTAGTCGTGCGTTCAGAGTAAGCTAAGCTATCTTCGTTTCCAATAAGGCCTACCTTTGTGTCAACGTTCACCATTTTCCCACATGTGCACTAGCTATTCAACCACTTCTTCAGCTCCGTCGCCAGAAGCCGGTGAGTATGACTCGTCATATGTCCAGTATTATACCAAAAGTACTCATCCAGCGGAGTAGGACACCCATAAGCCCGATAATTCCACTCAATATCCGGTTGATCATACCCAGCACAGTACCCCGTGGTATTAACAATTCCAAACTCAGCCGGATGATCCAAAATCCAACTCAACCGCGCATGCGCATCAAAAACCCGGATCTCAACATCCCTCCTCTCCCTCCCAAACCGCTCCGCATTCGCCGCCAGCGCTTCATTATACCAGCTCACCTGCGTTGCATTGGGCGTTGGCCTCGCACTGTTGATATTCGAGGGGTCTCGGTCCGTAGGCGGGAGATTCATGATTAGGTAGGACCTGTAGCCTAGATCGTAGAGCGTTTCGACGGACTCGAAGAGTGTTGTCGTGAGGTTGTTGTAGAAGGTTGGGAAGTCTACGGCGTATTTGGCGCTGTCGCCCACGTCGTTTATGCCGATCCAGATTGCGACGAGCGTCTTGTCTGCGGCGAGGAACTTGGATAGAGTGTTGTGGCCGTATGCTGCGTATTGTTTGATTTGGTTTACGAGGGAGACGGTGTAGTTGTGGTGTAATGGGGTGCTATATGATAAATGTTAGTTCTAATTGTTTGGCACATGCAATAGATAACATGTTCACAATGGCCTAGGAACATTTGAAAACACCTAGTACTTACTATTCAGTTGAAATATCCGCTCCTGCAAAGGCAAAGTCCCAGAGCTGCTTCTTGCATGTTCGTGGCGACGTCAGGCCGGGTTGTTCGCCGCAGCCTGTGAGAAATTCTACCCAGTTGGGACCACCCTCTGCAGTGCCGGTCTAGTAGATAAATGCGAGTTCAGTATGGAACTTTTTGCTTCCAGGGTTCAGTGATAGCATTCTCACCTGATTCTGGACAATCTCGTCGGAAAGAAGTGTCTCTTCGTCATAGGTGAAATCGAATTGGTCGCCAATGAAGCTGTAGTTCTGGTGACCGTGCGTCCCTTGGACGTAGGTGTACGAGTCACCAAATGCGAGTCTGGTGATAAACGGGATCAGCATGGGAATTGCTGGCAAACATTGAAGTGTTTGTCTTCTCACAATGCTTCCTTGGAGTTCCATTTGAACTTTCCTGTTGATCTTGGTATTATGGATGCAGTCACCCACGGCACCAAGATGGCCGCTGCTAGATGTATACGCCGCATGTTCAAATGTGGGATTTGATATTTTAGTTGCAAAGGTGATCAATTCTCAGTTTAAAAAGGTTCAAGTTTTCTTCAAGTTCTATTTGAAACTCGAATATTCAAATGTTCAAGTTGGCACCAGCAGTTTGGCTCAACTTCTACTCTCGGCATAATATAGTAGATCTCAATGCTAAGCTCAACCCCGCAATCTGCATGCACATCCGGGGTAATTATCCAGATCAACGGAAAGTATTTCTCCGTCGGTATTGTTTATCCCAGGACCGAAATGGTATTCTGGCGTGTCAAGCAAGGTTGAAGCTTATATATATACTCACGTAGCGTGAAGGACCAGGTCTAGTTTCCTCCGAATTTCTCTCGATGCTCCTCCCATAACCGTCTTCGCAAATCCGCATCTTGCAAAATCTCCAGACCGGTGATTGCCATCACTTTTGCATACTTAAGTGATGATTCGAAGGCTGATCTAGTCCCAGCAGAAGCCTCAAATTTTGGATGGTGCGGCCCGATGGTCATATCTGGCACGTCGATCATGAACCCGGGATGGAGGCTAGGTAAAACGTAGCTGACATTGCCTGTATGGAATTACCCAGATGAGTCACAAAGGGAGTAAAGAGACCTCGACAATCCGAAATCGTACCTTGATCAGTTGATGCGCCACTCACAGAGGGAATAGTGCGAAGATATTTTTGCTTCTGCTGCTGAGAATACTCGTAGAACTTATCAGCAATAATTTCGCTGCATTGAAGTTCTTTATAGCTTTCAAGCCTATAGATATTCATCAGCGGAGTCAAAAATAGGAGACATCGCACCATCTGGCTATGTTGTCGCGTACCATTCGAAGTTCACTGTACACCCAGCGCCCTTCGCGGCTCCCTCACAGCAGTCAATGATACGTTCACGAGTATTGTGAAGATCCGAGTCATTCTCTGCTCGAATGAACAGCTGAATCTCTGTCAAGTGTGGAATGATATTGGGCTTGTCACCACCCTTGGAGATAATAGCATGAATCCGCTGGTTAGGAGCCGTCTGCTGGCGCAGCATAGCGATGGAGCTATACGCGGCCACGGCGGCATCCAAAGCATTCCGACCAAGCCAAGGAGCATTACCAGCATGAGAATTAACACCATGGAAGGTAACTGTCGTGCCAGCCCGAGCCATACATCTGGCCGAGGCAACTCCATCGAAGTTACGGCCCGGAACCCCAGGACCGGGGTGACCCATCAGACAGGCATCGACATCCTTGTAAGCGCCCGCCTTGAGAAGCTCGATCTTACCACCGCCTCCTTCCTCAGCAGGCGTTCCGAGCAAGCGAACCCGACCCTTGATACCATTTGTAGTGATTGCTTCCGCGGTCGCAAGAAATGCGGCTAGTGAGGACGTGGCGATCAGGTTGTGGCCACAGGCGTGGCCGATTTCTGGCAACGCGTCGTACTCCGCGTTGTAGACGAGGACGCCTCCGCCAGAGCCGATTTCAGCTTCGAAAGCTGTTGCGATTCCGTAGGCATGGCGGGTCACTGAGTAGTCCAGTTTCTCGAGTAGGTTGCAGATCGTGTCGTGGGCGTAGACCTCCTCAAAGGAGAGCTCGGGGTGTGAGTGAATCTCGTATTGCAGTTAGCTTGAAAATTGCGGCAGGAAGAAATTCACAGGGTGAGTATGTTACCTCTTGGGACAAGTTCCAGAGCGCATCTTCGTGTTTGGCGATGCTCTGGCCTAGGCTCTCTTGAAGGGATACGTCAACCATCATGTTGAGTGATGTGCAAAGGGTTGTTCAAAAAAAAGTGGAAGACGAGACGACATCTGGAGTATTTGTACCTTCATGTGTCACCTCACCGATGCCTCAGCATCTCAGCTTGCAAGTTCTCACTTGGAATCGCCAATTTGAACTCATGTATACTTTATATCGGCAAATTCACATCCAATCATATTGACTCCCTCGCCTCAGTGCCCACCAATGAAAGTCGTTGCCGAGAGCTGAATCTCTCACTTTCCACTTCAGCCCAATCGCTTCGATTTCATAGTTTCCCGCTTCCACGAACAAAATTGATGCATACTGAGCATAAAACCAGCATAACCTTTATCCACATGCACATCTGCTATCGTTTGCAACGGTGTCACTTTGGCCTTTGGCCTCACTTCCAGTCCCACTTCTGCAATATCCTCGGGATGCTACTCGAACCACCCACCGTACGTCTAGAACCACCACCTTCTAACCTGATTTGGTAACCTTTTTTAGATAAAGGTAATCAATATTTGAAGTTAACCTTACCTATAAGGAAGTAGAAGAATAGTTAGAAAGATGGTTAGAAAGACGGTTTGAAAACCACCTAGACAAACATTTCAATAGATCAGGATAGAAGAAGTTTTGCTCATTGTCCACATCCCTTCGTTGCGAAACGTTTGTTCCATTTTTTCTCAATATTCCCTGCAGCATTCGCGAGATGCTTTATGATCTCAATGTACCGATTGAACTTTTCCAGGTCAATTTTTCCGGGGTATGGGCCGAAGTTCGGTTTGGGGTGGAGAGAAGAGATTCAAGTGGGACATGGTCGAGGGATTCTTCCGAGATTGCAGCCAAACAGGGTCGTATGAACTCAACTACCCTTCCTAAATTTTCCTGATCGGTAAGGTCTTTGTAGACGTTCAAATCGCGGTCCAGCTGTAGGAGGCACCAGCCCATGTGTTTGTAGCGCCTTAGTGCTGCTTGCTGCCTGTTATCATTGGCATCCGATTGGAATGCAGTGTCGGGGTCATCGACCTTCTCCAATTCTTCTTGGCAGTCAAGCAAGACTTCTAGCATCTTGGGCTTCTGCAGACGGTTCATTAGCCCGTGGAGCTTTGGTGTTGCCTTTAAAAAAGGCCACGCGAATAATCCCCAACAAAGGGGGTTTGGAGATCGATCCAGATGCCTGCAAATCTGGCGCAATGTTTCGGAATATATCCCCCCGTGGATGAAAACAAAACATGATCTCGAGGATGCGCCCGGTCCCACTGATGACAGCCAGAAGGCCCTGGATTCTCCAAACGAGCCGGTCTATCAAATGATTCAAGTACCTTTCCGAACTGTTCAAGTTGCCCCCGACCCAGAGAAAGATGAGGCACTATGCCAGGCTCTTACACGTGCGGAAAAAGAGGGGAGCAAGGAATGGCTCATTCATTGGCAAATGTTATCAGCATGCCCTCCAAGAGTTCCACTGGCAAGATCGGTTGGTCTCTGGCATGAAATCACCTGGCACTCACTTTATATTCACGCGGTATATTGCAGTGCCACCCGTGGACAGACATCTGCCAGTGGAGCGGACAATTATCACCGGAATAAAAAAGGACTTGAACTTGAACTTGAACATGATCGTGATTGAACAAACATGAAGACCATTCCAAGGTTCCAAGGTTCAAAGATTCTCCTGGGAGAATCGCATTCAAATGTTCAAGTTTCCTCCAACATTGAAGGTTAGCTCCAGACGTCCGAGTCCTTATTCAGGCCTAAGTGAAAGCCATTCAACGGGAAGTCAGATGGCGACCGTCCACGGGTGATACAGTACATGATATTCAAGTTATCACCCGGAGATGAAATCAGTACCAGCTACTATCATGACTGGGATCAGGTAGGGTGGTGCTGGAGTCTTGCAAGACATGTCGCGTTCGTACCAAACTGGGATATTTTGAAGGCTTAGAAGAAGGACATCTGGATGAAATACGAGATACCCACTGCGGTGCAGTGGCACTATGTTGGGGCCGATCGATGACTCGGACGATTGGACTCGGACCTATGGAGAGTACGTGTATACACCAATCTTCAAATGTTCCCAGTTGGGTTCAATGTTGATGTATGTATTAATTCATGCTCTGCACACTCCCAAGACTGCAAATGTGTGCAAGTACTACTAGTACATGTCCGATCTCAAGTGCTAATTACAAATTAATACATAGATATGCACGATTGGGCACATGAACTCAGCCCTAGTAGGGTTTAACTCAAATGGTTCAACTTGAAGTGCGCAGGCATGCACATAATATTGACATATCAACTGCACCAAAGCGCCATATCAGGCTTAGTGGTCAGTATGTACGAAATCATCGAAATCAACCGCTGCTAGTTAATGGTCTAACGCTCAAGATTTATGCTTAAATGGCCCACAACGAGGCTGTGCGAGGCTAGCGCTCTCGTAGATTAACGGCGACTAGGCTTACTCTAAAAGCAAAAGGCAAAATAAGAGTACGCTAAGAGCGACGGTGGATTCTACCCATTGCTTTTTGTCCTTTGTCAACGTTGGTATTACTGGGGTCCTCTGAACGTCAGAAAGGGCGGCGCCCTACTGACGTTTGGAGGCGGATCCCAACCAGTTGACATTCGAGCCCGGACCTATCGTGCCGAGCAACAATTGGTCTGATCTCTGTCCATATCCCGATAACCCGATCCAGAACAGACAAAGGAAGGGAATAGGGTAAGGATATGCAATACCAAATACGAGAACCGTGACGGCTCCTTGAAATTGAGATCATCCTGACAACTCATCCAAGATAAGTGTTCATTGCCGACCGGATGCACGTCGCATGCATCTCACCCAAAGCTTCTCCTCCACCGCTCATAAGGTTCCAGACATGCAGTGCAGTAGTCCAGGACCAAAGCCGTAGTGCATACGCGACGTATTCATGTGGATGATACGAAAGTACGCATTACACTTTTTCTTTTTATTTTGTTATTTTCTTTTCCCTCCAACCAGACGCGTCTGCATATTACCTAGGGAAGGAAGAGCGGCAAAAACCGAAAGGTAAAACCGGCCCAAGGCAAATCATCGAATCCTTTCAGTCGAGATCCCGTGGACGTCTTACTGGTCTGAGCGTCAAGCCATCAAAGGGTACGCTAGTCGGAATGTACAGAGCAGCCGTAGAATATGCATGGAAAACATTTGAATGTAACTCTGGTCGGCTGCTCGGGTAGATGAGTTGCCTCTCAAGTGCTGTGGCTTCGTGCTTCGTTGCCCGATTGCCTCCACGCCACAATGATAGTATCAATGCAAGTTTATGTTTATGATGATGGTATGATGGTATGCCTCTTCCGAACTACATTTCCGAACTTGAAATTTGGATATCAATCTTGTTTTTTCGGGGTTTCAAATGCTCCTTTCATTTCCTTTCATTTCCTTCTGTTTGATCATTTCCTCGGTACTCTGATCTTCCCCGCCCTATGAATCATGCAGGATTATGCAAATCGTTTACGTTTTTTCCATGGAGAGGGGAATTAGGCTTGGCTTTGTCGAAAGAGACGTTTAAGAGGAAAATGGGGTTATTCCCATATAACTTTTATCCGGACCTGAGCTTACCCCCTGTCTCGGGATTCGGATCCTTGAACAAGACACTAATGGCGTTTTTTGTTAATTTTATTATAATTTATGATATTTTAATTTTTAGGTCTTCAGCCTCTCTTAGCACCCTCTCTCCATATTGGGATTTCTGTTCTCTAACCGAGAAGCGGGGAGGATTTAAGGGGGTCAAGATACCGCATGTCTCACGCAATAGAATCCCCAATTACCGGCCAACAGAAAAAAAAATAGGGGGTAAAAAGGTCCGGAAATTTGAACTGGAATAACCATCTTCACGGGAATTTTATTTAATTTTCTATTTTAATTTTCATATATCGATCACCAGCTAGGATTGTTTTTGTCGTAGAGTTCTACTGGACGTGCCTGTTCACGCTTGCTCCGAAGCGGCCTAATTCAATTCGATCTACCGAAAGACGGGTATGACTTACCGTGTACGGCGTAGTCTCTTGGGGTCCTTGGAGTTGCGAGCGTTGCCTGCAACTTTTCTCAGCGAGAAATTCAGCCTGAAAACCTTTTGGGTCCCGCACTGGCCATGACCTAAGTGGATCCGTCTTTTCCCCCCTGGGAGTTTTGCCTTTCTGGTAACATGTACTGGTGAACAGGGCACAAAAAAAAACAAAAAATAATAGAAAAATTTGGTACACTAAGCGGTCACTAAGCGGCCCTTCCTACCCTTGAGCACGGGGCACCGTAGCTGTCGATGGAGACTCGGCAAGAGGTAAGCAAGCTAGGTACCCGAGGCCCCCGCCGACAGCTTTGCGTCTTCATGTTGGAAATGATCATCGTGAGGACGTGTTCCGTTGGCGCTGGAACTGGGATTTGTTGATGGAGCCTGGGGAACGCTGGGATCATCACAAGTCCCAAGCTTTTTTTTTATTTGGTTTTCTTTGAACTAGCTCTGTCCGGAGTATACCCGTGCCAGTGGCTGGACCAGTCCATCGACACGGATTTTATGTACACGTGCATCTGTGACCGGAGATATGAACTCCCAGGATAGCCCTGACCATACAGAGTATACTTTGATCTGGTTCTACTAGCACACCATCCCTACACGGCTACACAATAAGCCACAGCCGCGGAAAGCGCCTCATAACGGTGGTCGTTATGAGGATATCCGGAGAAATAAGAAGCCTCCAATACTAGGTACAATTTTAGCGTTGAAGCTTTAGGGGATACCACTAAGAAAACCCATAGCTGGGCAGGTACCCATACCTGAACATGTGTAGCTCCAGGGTGTCCACCCGGAGTACACTTCTTACGAATCCTCTTTTAGGACAAGGAAAAAGACCACCCAATATCTCCTAATCCCGAGATATCAAGAACCATGCCAAGCTCTCGCGCCCTCGTGCAGGATCCTGATTCGATCACCCGCAGGCGCTTCAGAACGAAAAAAACATGAAAATGAAAAACTGGGGACAGCCCACTTTTCGGAGGGATCGTCCGAGGTTACAGAGGTCTAGCATGACCTCTGGATTTTATCCCGCATGGAGCCCGCTGCGGCTGCGGCGTCCAATGACACGCGCGCCATATGCATTTGATATCGCTCCTCTCAACCGTCCGGAAATCCCGTACTTGGCCAGCTGCACTTTGTCCCTTCCCGCGGAGCTCTCCGCGAGGGGGCGACTCCACTGGCGGGTACAGATTGCCGAGGTGTGTACAATTGTCAGTGGGTACAGGTCAGCTTTTTCAAATGTTCTTATCTGGAAGAAACCAATGTTTGGGGAATAATTTGGGAGTATCCTTGGGAAGTACCTTTGGGGGCAGGAAAAGAGAGAGAACAGGAAGGTACTCCGTAATTTGGTTTCCAAGCTTCAAGTTTTGGGTTTAATATCGGGGCTTTTCTTGAATCATGAAGTGGAATGGGTGGAATCAGTGGATTGGACTTGAGGATGGCGCTTCCGTAGGGCGATAACATGACCTTTAGTCATTCTGGCCCCCATTTACTTGATCGGTATTTCGATTTTATTTCAATTTAATTCCAACTCGGATTTCTCTTTCTCACCGGCAGTGGAATCACTGGGTTTCCGCGCGGGGATAAGATCCCAAGTACACCAATCATGAGCGACACGGCGAAACATGAGTAGTCTTTTTTTTTTCCCAGGTGGGAGCCTTGCAGCTTTTACAGGTCCGTGTTCACCCTATCAATAACTTCTCCAACAGTCCATACCCGTAATTATTATTTTTTTTGGGACGTGGAGACTGTAACAACAACCTCCCAGTTCCTTAGATCCACTTCACGAGGCTCCTTGCAAGACCAACGGAGAGCCGCCGATACTCCGCTGGGCATGTCAACAAGGAAAGCGATGGTGACCAATCCCTGACCAATTGGACCAATTGCGGACTGGGATCGGAGCGTGTTCCATGGCCCACGGGTGCACGGTAAAAAAGGCCGCCCCCTTTTTACCCTTTGGGGATTTTGGGTTTTGGGTTTGTCCCATTTGTCTCCCCGGCGCTATATGAACCTGATTCTAATTCCCCTAACCCCAACTTAGCTGTTCATACGAGGACGAGGAGATTCACATCTGGATCTTTATATTCAAATGTTGTGAACCACGGTAACCCTCAATCCTCTCCTCACGGAGGAATACAGTGGACCCAAATGCACGAAAAAGGGGGAAGCGATATTTACGTATATCGGCTTTCTCCGCTGTTCCCATAGGATAATTTTATACTCTCAAGTAATTCTGGGCGAAAATCTTTTGAGGTGTCAGGAAGATAGCCTCCGATCCCGGACGGTGGAGCTGTTCAGTTGGTCAGGGCCCACCCGTGGTCTGTAACGCTGTGACACGGATTACGCGAGATGCCACATAGAGAGAGAGAAGAGAGAGAAGAGTGAGGAAAAGAGAGGAATACTTTTCAATTACTAGTATTATAGTAGAGACCTCATCATAATTCTCTTTCACACTAGAAAAGTTGAAATATAACATTAAGGAGTCATCTGTTAGGTGCCAGTATAAGATATCAGATGTCCTCGGCTTTTTCACTTTCCCACTAAACCCAATCGAACCACCCAAATTCCAACCTTTGGACACTTGAACATCTGCCATCGCTTCTGCAATCTGCGTTCAATCTGCCCCGACCTACGCTAACCCTCCAATAGGTCTAGCCACGGATACGGTCTATTCCCTTTCAGGCTCGTTTCCATCTCGCCCCGTTGAGCTTCTCAGGTTCCTCGGGCACGCCATTTCCTAGCACCGGCTTGGCCCCCTCTTTTTTGCTTTTGGTTTTTTTTGGTTCCATGTTTCGATGGGTGGAGAATGGTAATTTTGCGTCTCCTTGGCCCTTTTTCCCCTGCTGGTTTTCTTTTCCCCCCAAGCCCATTGACAGCGATCTTGGTTGGTACCCACGGGCAGACGACGCTAGGTTCACCGTCGTGAGACGCGAGTTGCGGGTAGACTAGCTGAAGGGCTAACCTTTATCATCACGTCAAATCTTTGATCGCGATACTTATGTTTATTCATGTTGAAATCGAGTGCTTAAGCTCTTGCTGTCCTTCCCCCTTATAGGGTTGGGTATTTGCCGTAATGAATTTCGTCACGTTTACGTCTGATGGAAAAGGATCCGCTTTTTTTTTCTTCTCTTTTGTTTTCGATTTGTGGTTTTTTTTCGTATGTTTTTATTTTTTCCACCTATTTTCTGTTTTAATTTATTAATAAATTCCCAATAAAATCTCAATCCTATCACACGGAACAATGGAGGGAACACTTAGCCGTGAGGGGAAAGGGGGCCAATCCAGTTCTCATTCGGAGCTTTGGGTGGAATAGGACATGGTCCGACTGAGATTCCTAATTGATCATTTCTTCATATTGTTTTTTTTTCTCGTTGTCAATATTGGATTTAATATTATCATCAATTCTGGTTTGATTGGGATTTTACAGGGTTTAATTAGACGATATGCACACCTAAGGGGTTAGGGGCAAGGTGGATTCACCACGTTCTGCATGGGCGCTCTGCATGGGCGATGTTGCATTTCAGATCTGATTCTCATATCCGGGACTCGAGCCCTGGAGATTTTGGTAATTCGCATGTTCCAAGGTTCCCTCAGAGGCAACAATTGAAAGGACAACCTTAAGCCGGGGTCAACTGGTAGAACATCGTATCTTAGGGCATCTTGGAAGATGGTAGAACCTGAGAGACACTGTGTATGTGAAGATATTCCAGATAATTTTAGGCAATTCACGATAATATTTCATGATAATTCGATTTGATTTTCGATTTCCTCATCACTTGATATCACGATTTTCGCGTATTATTGAATATTCTCTTATTATTTTTTTTTACGATTTTATTTTCCCTCCAAAATTACGGTCCACTCGGGTCCACTGCATCCTCGGATCCCACGAGGACGTTCACCCTGCCTTTTAGGTGCTTTGCCCCCTCTTCAAGAAGAACTTTTTTTTTTATTTGAGAACATTGAATCCTGTACAAAGTGATTCTGATATTCCAAGGTTAGTTACCCACCTATGTTAAGGGGAAAGTGCCGTACTTACCGCCACCTGCAAGGCATCCTAAAAAGCGAACTAAGATTTAAGCATCGGGGGTATCGCTTGAACGCGCTTTGACAAGAACGCGTCGATCCGTCTTTTTTTCCTCTTTATTCTTTTTTATTCTTTTTTTTATTAACCCATCTCCACCTCGATCTGCATTTCATATTCTTTGCTTCGCCTCCCCCGGACTCAAGTAAGTCATTCTTGTCGTTTTTTTGAACGTGGTTTTGGTGTACATTTTACCTTGGATCTCCCTTGCTTTTTTATGTTCAACCGTTATCCAATCCGGTCAATTTCCCCGACTTGTACTTCTCTCTCTCCCCCTTCTCCTCTACCCGGATTATCAGGACTTTGAAAAAAAAACCCTCACCCCAATTCTTTTTCACTGATTGTGTTCATCAGGCGTGATATTGTGGTCGTGAGAGTGTGAAAACTGGTGATTCAATTCCATTCTTTTTTTTTTCTCTCGCGCTTCATTCCAATCACCCCGAAACACACGCCTTTCGGACACGCCGATCCCTCTTTTATGGACGCCAGGCCTGCCTCCGAGTACGCACAGTCAGGTTCGCACCTTCCAACCAATCTCTGACTTCATCGGTCGGCACGTCGCATCATATCTCTAAAACTTCCCTTACCCTCCTCGCTGCAGACCAGACTGCTGCTCCAAGTGCTCACTACTCTCACACCCCGCAACCCGAGGTGCGCCCAACTCAATACACGCCCCAACCTGAGGTGCGACCCGCCAATATTTCGTCCTCCAACACACCACAGTCCGAATACGGACTGAATCCGCCCCCGTCGCGCTCGCCTGCCTATCACCAGGACTATCTTCCGCGTCCTCAACCTCCTTACGCCCCTAATTCTCAACCTGGTGGTGCTCCCAGCATGGCCCAAGCTACGAGTCCGTTCCTACCCATATCTGCCACTCCGCGCAGCCCGAACCTGAAGTCTGACGCGGCCGTTCCAATAGATCCCTCTCTCCCGGCCAACAGCCCGACCTACCCCCCGCCTTACTCCCCTTACCAGCCCCAGGGACACGAGATGCAGTACCAGGGCCACCCTCCGCCCCAGCACCACATGTACGGCCGCCCGGACTGGTCCGGTCACTACGGAGGCCCTCAACATGGCCTGCCACCTTATGCCTCTCCTGCTACTACGGTTGGTTCTGCCTCCCCAGCTACGACCGCAGGGTCACGCCCCCCGCAGGTATGTTTTTGATGATTCCTGGTTTCTGGAGGGCTTCTTTTACCGTTGCTTTTGGACGCCTCTGGGCTTCGACTTGTCTTTTCTGGTCTCCAGTCACCAGGGATCGTCAAAAACAGCGCCTCTTCACCTTTTCTTTTCTTTTCTTTTTTTCGTCCTGACGCGTTCGCATTGAGCGATTGTTGGGCTACAACTGATTTTTTTTTTTTCTTAATTTTTTTCATCTCATTTTTCACCCGCTGGTCATCCCTAGATCGGGTCGCTGATACACCTTTTCTTCTCTAGGTCTACTCCTTTGTTCCCATTCCTGGTGCTCAGCAACACAAGCGTCCTCGTCGCCGATACGAAGAAATCGAACGCATGTACAAGTGCGGTTGGAACGGATGTGAGAAGGCATACGGTACTCTGAACCACTTGAACGCACACGTGACGATGCAATCGCACGGTGCGAAACGTACGCCCGAAGGTGAGTTTTCAATTGAGTCGAATTTCCAGTTCTTGCGCGTTTCTTTTGGTTCGCGATAACCAGTGGTTGTCGCAAATCGCTGGATCGGGGTTAGCGCCGGCAGGTCCGCGCTAGTGAGTTACACTAGATCTCGCGGGGCCGCAGTAGCGTGGTCGACGGCGTGGAGGTTAGCTTAGCTTGTCTTGCTATCCCTTCCCGCCCCGCCACATTACTATAGTCAACACGGACCTCATCCCTTCCCTGTCGCTAATACTTTCATGCCATACCCAACTCATTGACTAACGTTTTTCCGTTTCATCAGAATTCAAGGAAATCCGCAAGGAATGGAAGGCCCGTAAGAAGGAGGAGGACACACAGCGCAAGGCCGCTGAGGAGCGTGAGCGTGCTGCCGCTCAAGCTGCCCAGGCTAGTCAGGTTGAAGGACCTCCCTCGGATCCCCAGGCCGGCCAGCCCTCTGCCTACGGTGGCCGTCCTCAGTTACCCCCTATCGGTTACCAGCCTGCGGACAGCCAGGTTCCTAGCCAGTACGGTGGCCCTGGCGGTGGCATGGTCTACCAGAGCAATGGACAGATGGGATACCCCCCCAACTACCCGCACTCCCCATACCAGAGCGGTCCCGTTTATCAGCAACGTGAGTAAAACAATACACAAAATCGCAACCACATCAACAAACCAGTCGCCATCGGTGCCTACGGGTCGACTCTTTTTCTCCCCCTTGGACCTTGTACTCCTGAAATTACCTATCGACACCAGGAATCGGTCGGCTGATGACTTCGCTACGGCTATCCAGAGACTCCATCGAGCTACCCACAATAATCTCCTAATCGACTCTTATCACCAACGTTGTGGAACGGCCTGCATTTCTTTTTTTCCTATTTGTCTTTCATGGTGTTGTTTTCGTTTTCTACTTACGATATCCCATTGCCTGTGACTCATGTCGTCTCGGATTCGGTCCTCTCTCTTTCCCAATCTTTTCCTCGATGATACCAATCTCTGCGGCTTTAATCCATCCGGTCAAAGAGTAACTTTCTGCCTTTTTCATTCCTTGCGATTTTCCTTTCTTGTAATAGAGCGCATATTGCTCGCAGGAAACTTTTTCATTTACGAGAAAAAGCGCAGAAACGGGTTTCTTTCTTTTTTTTCTTTTCTGTTTGTTGCTTCTGAGGTCGTGACCTCAAGGAATTCTTAGGCGGATTGTTCTGCATTGATTTCCAGTCATGTCTTGTCTAACATCATTTTTTCTCCCTTTCTGGTGGGGACATGTCTCCCAAAATGGTTGTTTTATTCATGGGGGGTTTCTTGTTCTTTGCTGGCTGCTTGTGACTGTATGGCCTTTTTTGCTAATAGGCGCCTCTGAGCCCTATCTCTCTTATCTCTCCTCTTTAACGTACATTTCTGCTCAACCGGGTCGTTTACCCTGGAATGTTAACTGTGAATTACACTGATCTGACTTACTGATTTTCATCAATTGCTTTGATTCCAAGGGTAGAATCGCCTAGCGAGCTGATTTTGTAATTTGTCTCACTTGTTTTAATGAATCTGAGACATTCCAAGTCCTTCGAACTGTAGAACAATGCAACCAAAGAGCCTTCAGAACACCAGAATAGATCATCTCAATACTGGGACAAGCAAGATCTCATCTGACATTGCAATGAAGAAATCATCCAAAAAGCTAATTAAAGCGCCAACGAGGTACTAATCCACTAACTTAACCTTGGAAGCACTGGAGAAAAAAAACGGAACGAACCTAATAAGGCTCACTAACCAAGCTAATAAAAGCCAACAGCCACAGCCAAATTCCAAATCGCACCAAGTTCTCCATCAACGCTATCCCAACTAGCGCAGTATCAGCCACGGTAATTTTCAAAATAAGGTTACTGAGTTCCAAGCCTGGTAAAATTTTTTTTCGGTCCAAATCCCGCTAGCTTCTGGAAGGGCGAACTAGGGCCGATCTAAGTGTCAGATCTGCTTGTCACATCACATCGGGAATGGCGGATCGGAAGGGAACCGACGTGATACGTATGTATGGCTTTAGCTTGTGACTAGTTCGGACGTAGGGCTGTATGTTTGATGTACAAGTACACTGGTGTAGGTATTCGAGGTTTATTGGAAGGTGGTGCGTGGAAGATGCCAATGGGTATGAATATGGGTTAGCGAGTACAATCGACAATCGTTCAAGTGACAACAGAAAAACAGCCTCCAGTTTTGCAATACTTAATCTAATCGATTTTTAATTACCCAGACTCATATGCTACACGACAGTTCAACGTCCTGCACGCGCATGTACACTCAGGATTAGCCTCACACCATCTTACATCACAGCTGCGTCGACCGTGCATCATACCTACATGTACATCTGTACGAGACCTAGCGTCTTGTACGGCAAGTACCTTACTGCGTGGCTGAGCTTAGTTCGGATCCCTGCATGGTTTAGCTCTGGCCTCGATTAGGGTTAGCTTGGTGCATCCTCCACCCCATGTCCTTGCCACGTGGGTCCGGATGATGCGAACCCTGCAGATCGTGGGGATTTGTCTTGCTGGGGACTAGTACGGTGCAGGGACTTGTTATTGGTGCGGTGCGTGTGTGATTAGCTAGCCCTTTCGGGGTTGGGCTGTGATGGTGGTTTTGTTTCGGTGCTTTGTGCGAATGCCGTGCTTATTCTCAGCCGCGTAGTGGGGATTCGAAACCTTGTGCTGGTTCGGGTTTTTGTCTCGATTAGTCTGGTAAGAGTCTATGGGCTTAATGAAGAGTATGCACGGTGCGTCTGGCGGTCAGAACAGGATGCAAATTTGTTTCGTTTCGTTTGTGTAGGGTTGTGAATTGCGTTCTGTTTAATCTGCTGACTATTTTGACCATGGGAGCATGTATTCGAAAACAGTGGGAATATCCTGAGAGAACTGCCCATGTATTGAGTATCATGCCTGCGAAAAAGAGAGGATAGAGCGACGATGCTTTTCCAACCCTATCTTGGCAGACTTCTAACGGCGCTCAATACGAGATGCAGGGATCTACGGCCGCATTACAACTACATTTCACCTAATTATGCCACAGGCTACTTTATCGGTTGACTAAAATGTTGCATAGCCATACGATATATTCGTTTCAATTACAGGTCATTGAATTACCTTGACCGTGTGAGGTTCCTTTGCGCTCTGCAGTATCCGAGGCACGAATTGCTGCTCGATAGGATCGAATGATGCCCAGGAAGTAGCTAAGTAATCATGGCAGAAATAAAGAGAAATTCCAGCATCACATTCGAGATGGTAATTTAGAGACTGAATTTTTCGAAAACCAATTGGGCACAAAATTGCTGGAGGCCTAACGAAAGGAGACGAGGTCCAAGGCTGTGAATGGTATGTTGAAGTTTCAATGTTTCATGTGAGACGTTGAAATTTTCTCCGGAAACTATTCATGTAATTGAGCTGGTATTTTCTCCCTGGTTGGCCAGTGTAGGTTGCGACTTTTCGCTGATTTGGACATTCGACGTCGTATGCATAGAGTCGGTTGGGCGGCTGCTGCGCGATGAGACCGTAAGGCAACAAGGCGGTAAGGCATCAAGGCCGCAACTTTTAACTCATGACATCCATCATCTATGCCACTTGAACTTCCTCGACTCAACCATGCCGAGATCTAGGTTGAATAAACAACCAGACCATAGTCCTCCAATCAAAGCAGCATGTCTTGCTTGGTCAGTCATTGATTGCCTCGTCAAAATGTGAAACTACTAACAGTGTGTTTAGCCGCGTTGCCAAAATCCGGTGTGATGGAAAGAATCCTTGCAGCAGAGTATGCTTCTCGTCGCAGAATATGCTAAAAAAGTTGTACTGACCAGATTGCAGTGCTCATGGAAAGAAGTGACTTGCTCTTATCGGCCTAGCCGTCGTGGCGGCATCCGGCGAAGGCCTATATCTCCTGCCCAAGACAATGCCAGGCTCGGCCCTTCCAATCAGGCCAACCAATTGTTACATCCCGTGGACACTGATCGGCGGCAAAGACAGCCAGAGGCTCATTATGGTCCCTCCAATACAGATGTCATTTCTGCACATGGTTTTGAGAACATTTACGATTTGCTGAACCCATTGGGCGGGATTCGGAATCTGGATATTTCAGGCCACGCAGACGCAGAGCATTCTTCGGCGGACAACACGCTTTTGTCTATTCCGGATGACTCCAATTATGTTGAAACTCCGACTCTACGTCTTTATACGTCAGAACAAGACATGTGAGTGTGATCGCCCAAACTATTTAGACTCGAGTTGTCTTCAAAGTACGTGATCTTGCTCTCGTTCATATGCTAAGGCGCCATGCAGAGTGAATGCCTACTACTCATACATCCACCCATATCTCCCAATTTTACCGCCTCAAAACTCGCCGTCGTATGACGACCGACCAGCCATGTTCAATGCCCCGAGTTGCGACGCCATATGCATTGATCGATCTTCTCTTCCATATTGGCCAGCATCATCTCTCACTTTGGCAACATCTGCTATTCTGGCACTGATACCCTTCTCTGGGGATCCAAATGCATTTACAAGCTCGAGCATACGGCTGAGACGCGCACATGCACATACCTACGCTGAAGCAGCATTCGGACAGGTTGACAATGAAATCGATGGGATATCGGCAATATGCTCCCACACAAGGTCTCACATGCCAGATGAAACAACACTCCATATGCAGTCACAGTTGGATCCAATATTGGCTCTTATAATACTCAGTGTATATGAGTACTGCCAACGTGGAAACATATCCCGAATGAGAACCCGTGCAAACCAAGCTCTGACCACTGCCATGGATCTTTCTCTGCATAAACTCGGTTCCGAAGCGACAGAGTCTCAACGTCGAACTTGGTGGAGTGCTGTGAGCTATTCTCAATGGTATTACATTTGATACATGGCTAATTTACGGTCTAGATGTTAGTGGTTTACCTCTCCTCGATCGACCAACAGACTGTAAGTTGCTTTGATGGGAAGCAATCTTTACTATGTATTCACTGAGAGAAGCAGTCGCCAATAATAACACTTGATGATCCACGAATAACGACTTTGTTTCCCTCGCTTGATGCTTCATCACAGGTAACGCTGGCATTTGGAATGGAACAAGCATGGACGAAACTGACTTCCTACTAGGCATGGTCTTTGCTTTTGAAGGCAGAGGAATCAATTATCACAGTCTCTGCAGTTTCCAACCAGTATCGAATGGGCTTTAAAAATGGGACTTTACCATCTGATGCCTCTGAGAGCATCATGCAGGTCCATTCCCAGCTGTCAGACCTGATCAGAAAGTTGGATGGACTACCAGAACGCACATCTCAGACAGGACCAGAAGAGAAGGCTGCAAGGAATGTCTGGACAATTGCAAGACTTCTGGTACACTCGTGAGTGAAGATCTTACCAAATAATATGATTCAAAACGAAAACCATTCTGACAATGAGCTTCAGAGCCCGCATTCGGTTACATCGAGCTCGCGCATTTAGGGACATTCCTATGTTTCTAGAGAAATACTGCGACCTGGCGGGAATCCAGGACAAAAGAGAGACAATGACAGAACTTGATTCCGCCAGTATCCAGGATCTCGACTCAGTATTTCCCTTCACTGAGCAACAGTCATCTCTCATGTGCCTCAAATCTTCGCTTGTCATATCTCGCGCCCTGGAGAATCTTCCACTACACAACCACCATTCATCTCAATTTCCAAATCCTGAGATCCAGAGACAAGCAACGGGGACTATGGTACCTCCGACAACGCCATACATACTACCGTTTTTCGTGTGTGCTGCCATGCAGAGCTCCTACGTCTTACTCACGTCTTATTACCGCGTACGTGCAGCTTTAGAGTTTGGCAATCTCTCACTTTATCATTATCTGCTGAGCTGTCCCGAGCCGGACTCGGAGACTCAAGATGCGGAGAGATTTATGCGAGAAATAAAGCAGGCCATGGTATCCATCATTGGTGCAATGAAATTTGCTGAAATGTTTGAAGGGGTAGGAGGAATGCACCATGAAATCCTCCTTGCCTATCAAACTGCCATTTTAAGTGATTGATCATCTGACTTTTAAGGATATGACTGGCCGTTTTGATTCTCAACATCAAGCCTTGCTTCATAGTATTCAGGTCGGGTGTCGTCCATCTAAATCATGCACTGAAGCAGGTTTTCCACAGACCAGTATCAACTCTCTTCCAGAAGAGCCTGGAAACCGGCAAAGAGGTCTCGTTGAAGGTCACCAGCATCCTCTACGCCGCAGCTGATTCGAAGAAGTCTCGGATCGCACGTCTCATCACTCATGGCTCGCCATTCAATCAAGCTTTCAACATCCCCCAAACTGGTCGCGTGTTGAAAAATGCACAATTTACTCGGCAGTCGCTTAGCCAGATCCGGATCCTTCAACCAAATTGCAAAGACCGGCCCAAAGCCCACAGGCATCTGTCGCTGTAACCAGCCATTCTGCAGATCCTCATGTTGCAACGAAGCATGCTTTATGGATTCAACGACTCGGCCAACAACCGATGAAGATTCTTGCATCTCGCTGTGAATCCAGCTCACGAGTCTCGTGGCAGTTTGCGATTGTCGCATCACTCGAAGCTCGAGTGTGCGAAGAGACCGGAGTCCTAGCCACCCTTCGAGATTCCCCATCACATTCCCCATCACAAGTCTCTCCGAGTATAATGTATCCAACCATCCCTCCCGCACTCGCTGCGGGTGCACGACAAGAACACCACACATCATGTCGGAGTGTCCTCCAATGTACTTTGTTCCGCTGTGAAGCACGATGTCAGCTCCAAATCGCAGCGGATCCTGCAACGGGGGTGGTGCAAACGTCGCATCCACGGTAAGATAAGCTCCGGCCTCACGGGCTTTCTGACCGTAATAGGCGAGGTTGCGCGCTTCACCGGTTGGATTAAGCGGTGTTTCGATGTGAATGACATCTCCCGGGGAGAGCTTGTCCAGTTGATCGAGACCGAGTTTCTTCGCGCCGGTCAACTTGGTCATGAGATCGATGTTCCCATGGACACCGTGGTATCCATCACCGATGAAGACCCGTTTGGGATTCAGGAGGACCATGATTGCGTGGAATGCAGCGAGGCCAGTGGAGTATGTCATGATTCCTCCACCGAAGAGATTCGCCAGGACCGTCTCGAATCGAGAACTGTTTGGTGCAGAGTATCGGGAATAGACGAATGAGTTCTTGGGGTCGTTTGGCTGTAACATCGAACGTTAGAATCAATCATTTGGAGCGAAGATCAATACCTACATCTTTGTTTTCTCCCTGGATCAGTTGTGCTGGATCGCGGGTATACCTATAGTTGACTGCAACGTGCATCGCTGGCGCAATTCCTCTATGCGAACTAGAGAAATCATCTGCATGGATTGCCCTAGTGGACATAGCCATACTAGAAAGAGCCTCGGAGAGGGTCTCGTCCGTCACGATAGATACGGGACTTTTGTTTTCACTTTTGGTGCAATCCATGTTTTCGTGGGATTTGATGTGCTTGCTAGGTTAATTTCCCTGAAGGATTATTGCGAAAAACACAACTTAATATCCCTCCAAGGCAGCTCAATGAGTCTGCCCGGCGAACCGGTGTTTGGTCCCCACTTGGTCGCCGTGAACCGGTAATCGGACCCACAACTGTACCGCTGATGATAATGAGTAGATTTGGATAGAGATTTCAAATTTAATAATGAAATTTGTATGAAAACCATGGCAACATGAGCTAGGTTCAAGTCCGGGTTACATGAATCTTGATTCGTCATACTTGTGGCACTATCATACGCTCGTAATTAAGCAGGAGTAAGCGACACCTTAACACCATGTAGAGATGTCAAGGTAAGTCCCCTCGATTCAGTCCATGCCCCAGCATCCCGACTCTCCAACAGTCGGAACTCCTGTGCCATCCGAGTGATGACATAGCCAGCCTCGGTCAACGCATACCTTTGACCGATGCAAATGCGCGGACCGCCATTGAAGGGCAGAAATCCCCAGCGAGGCATTAATTTCCCATCTTCCCAGCGCTCTGGGCGGAAGAGCTCTGCGTCTGGTCCGTATATGTCTGTGCGTCGGTGCATTGCGAAGAGATTCCAGCCCACTAGTGTGCCTTTTGGTACGAGAACTGGCGAAAGACCATCTTTTCCTCCTCCCAGTGGCAAGATGGTGTCGCGGACGGCTTGGCGATCGTTACGCGGGACGACGGGGTATAGACGAAGGGCTAAATAGTCCAGATGTGATGAGGGAAGTTATTCAGAATAAAGGGGGAAGTTGGAGCCACTTACACTCGTTCATGCAACACTGGACATATTTCATTCCATTTAGTTCCTCATAGGTTGGTGGCCGACCTTCCAGGAATGCCACTTCCCTGCGCAGCTTCTCCCAGATGACTGGGTTCTTTGCCAGAACAAAAAACAGGTTACTGAGCAAGCTTGCTGTAGTATCGCGGCCAGCTAATAACACATTCATTAATTCATCTTGGATGCGAGTTCTGTCGGATGTTCGTGCTGCTAGCTCATGTGAAAAAATGCGTGTTTGACGAACGCCTTCAGATGACTTTTCTATATCGACCTTGTTGTCACGAACGGCATTGATAGCATCATCAACAAACCCCTGGACAAAGTCGCGACAGATACGGTTGCACTCGTCGGCTTTTTTGTCGGGAAAGAATCGTTTCAGGACTGGGCCCAGCATCCCTCGCATCATAATAGCCTTCTGGGCATAATAAAATGATTCTGCGAAGCCCGGATCTGACTGAGACTTCTTCAAAGTGCCAACCGATCTTCCGAATAGAAATTCAGTCGCCGAGTCAATGGTATACCGGAAGAAAAGATCTTGGAGATCCACGACCGTTGTCCCATCACGCGGCAAGAGGGCGAAAAGATCCCGCGTCAATTCCTCAAACGACGTCAAGTTGGCGACCTGATCCCGACTGAAACTCGGCCTGATCAGGGCTCGCGACGCCGTCCAGTGCTCACCATCAGTGTCGAAGATTCCCTCGCCTAGTAAAGGCTTGAAGGCATCAAGCCGATAGCCGAGGCGGTAATCTTTGAAATTGAGTGAAAGAAGCGTTTTGATATTTTCCGGCTCGATGGTTATGATTGCTGAAGTATGCAGCTCTTTCACACGCCAAGTGTTGCCGTGAAGCTTGAAGTGTTCGAGACTTCGCGCCAGGATTCTATTTTCCTTGATCGCGCGTAAGGTTCCTGGTAACAGATCTAGGCCCAGGAAAGGTTCCTTTGACAGGGAAAACACCACAGGTTGGCATCCGTGGGCGCGCGCAAGTTGGCGACGGGTCCAGTATCGTCTGATGGCATTGAATGTGAGAGCCCCCAGTGTAAGTACTGCTAACAGTATAACACTTGTAGAGAGATGAAGGCTCATGACTTGATTTGCCTCGATGCTGCGTAGTCAAAGGTAAAAATGAATATGGTTTGCCTTAAAAAGATAATGAGGGGAATCGTGGTACTTTATAATTCAAGTCACACGTGATGTCAAGGCTACAGTCAATTTGACTCTCATTAATCTATAGTGACCTCGCATCCTCGCATCCTCGCAAGCGTTGCGAGTGGCTGCTTTAGCCCCACTTGGATCTTACTGAATGCTGTAAACGACTAAACGAGAGTCCGAGACCTGTCCGAGCTAGACTTTTTTGAGGCGAAATTCGCGATTCAAACGTTTTGAATTTGCATCATTTTATGTGAGACTTAGCCTAAATTAGCTTCTTTGGTTCAAATGTTGTCATTTCAAGTTGAACTGATGACGATAGCTAATACTACATAGTATCAGGATGCTCGCATGTTTTGAAGGTACATTATGTTACACATCAGTAGATGCTGTTTCTGATCCCCCAAATTATTTAGTTAATATTTTAAAATCTTCAAGTACAAATCCTTCAATGTTCGCTGCCAGGTGATGCCAGTGCTCCACACCGAGTCCGCGGAGTGGGCTGCTAAGCCGCGGAGCTCTAGCGTGCCCTCGCGCTAACACAAGATTGGATATCATTTGGAAGCCCAAGGCGTCAGGAATACTGAATAGTTCCACAAACATTGAATATGTTAGATTGAATTCCGGGCTGTGCAAATGTCGTATGTGATTGACATGATGTCTGAATTAAGCTGACATGTACTTCTGCCAGTGAGGGATTAAGTAGTAGGCAGTCAACTACTATAGTAGATCTTCATCCCCGAGTTCTCGATACCTAGGTTAACCCAAATATAATTCATTCAACCACTGGCATTTTAGTCGTGCACTTTAGTTCCCCAGCGATGACAAGCTCACAATATCTGATTTCCGTACTACACCGGCATTACCATTCTTGATAGCACCAACCTGCATGAATGCATGTCCTTGAGATCGAGGAATAAAAAACTCTGTCTCAAATCCAAGCTTCTTGAAGATACCGACTGCCTTCATTGAATCCTTCGTGTGACCTGTATAAAGGACATAGTATGCGATATCCGTTGCACCGTTCCAACTGACATAGCCTCGAAGCCCAGATGAGATGTGACCCATGCAGTCAAGCTTATCTTTTGAGCCGCGGACATCTGCAATTTCCTTGACGGAGAAAGTTGGGCCGTACGACGGGGTCGCTTTCCAAGCAGTCTTGTAGGTGCGATAACTCGCAGCACCGTTCTTGAAGTTATACCGCGCCGACCAGCGGACGTCAAAACCATGCGAGTTCCCAGGCCCGAACTCTTTCATCACCGGCTGGATTCCATAACCTAGGAAACTGTTTCCGTTTGGAAGAATATCATGGGATCCCATGGCCAGTGATACCACTAGGTCGTTAAGATCAGAAAGATTTCTCAATAGCTGAGGTGGTTGGTCTGGATTTGGGGGAAGAGTGAGAAGAAGTTCTAGACCGACTGATGGATTCGATGTTGTCATGTCCCCGTTATTGTTTGCGAAGTATCGGAGTCGGAGTTTGTTAGCGGAAGCGCGTTCGATTCGAGCAAAATGCTCCCAAGACTAGGAACAAGCGACATAGTAAGTAATAGTAAAAGAGGGAGGAGTGAGGCGTCTTACAAATTTTCCTCCTTTGGGGAGAGCTCCAAAGTCTCCTCCAGTTTCGCCTTCTATTTTCCACAGAATTTCACCTTTCTTGTTCACAAGGTACGTCGTCCATGTAGCACGACTATTAATGAGGTAGTGACCCTCAAATGGTTGGATTGAATTGGTGTGGAAAAAGTCGAATGCGTTACTCGAATTGGTACCTGCACCATTCAGTGCAGCTTTCGTCTCGTTAATAGGAACGTGAGCAAGAGGACTCCACGAGAATAAGATCTCTGATGTGCGTATGTCGATTTCAAGCGCAAGAGGGTCAAGGACCCAGCCATCCTTAGGGCCGCCAATTTCCCGAAGGTCAGCATTGGTCACATTATAAGCCGTGATGAGCATAGTATTTTCATCAGTGATCCAGGACTCGTGAACATCTGCCTGACAAGTGGCAGTTGTTCCCGGAGGAAGAGTCAAATTCAATCTCGGACATATTTCCCCAACTTGGTCATATGAGGAGTTGTAGATCAGTATCCGGCCATAACCATGATCAGCCTGGCCACCTTGAGCCGCGGCTCCGCTGCCAGCCCAGTAGGTCAGGACTTGCTCCCCCATTAAAGTCTGTACTCGGAAATTTGACGCATCTGCAGCTGTAGGCCCGGACCAGACGAGCTCTCCGTCGTCGGTCATGATGAATGGTGCCTGATGAGGGATATATGATTCGGAATTGATACCGATCTGGGGGTCGAATAAAATGAGACCTGTTGCGAGGGCTGCGCCAGTAGCATTGATGTCGAGGTAGGGCGGCTGTGCGTCAGAGGAGACGTATTTCTGCCATGGCCAAACGGAGGACGCGTTTGTGGTAATGGTGACTGAATTTCGAGCACATAATGTTGGAAGATCCTGTATCAGAGGAATTGACAGGACAGGGGCGACAGAGGATAGCCATATCATAACCGATGCTATGGGACTAACGGTCTTCATCATGGCGTAGACCTTGAACTTCCTAACAGGAATGGCTAGGCTCTGAAGATAAGGTAAGTTGCCCGGTATAAACAGAAAAAATGGCCATCTCACCTTCCTGTTATATACTCAAGAGCTCAGGGTCAAACTCATGTCGAAGGCTCAAGTTTTGAGCTCGACTCGGATTTTCCGAGCATATGGTTCTTCGGCATTTCCTTGAACGCCTTCCCCCAACAGCCTTCCCCGGATCACTTCCCCGCATTTCAATGAAATTCTCAGGGATCTCAATGAATAGTTTCGCATATGACTGTTTCATTGGAAGTAGACGTCTCGGAGGCCCACATGGTCAAATCGTTCTCCCGTGTTTCTCCTATCCAGTCCCTTTCCCCCACAGTCAGGCGAAAGGAACTTCAATTTCGGTACTGCAAGTATCACATTGTGCCGAAGTCTGCAATTGTGAGTATGTGGGGCATGGCATCTGGGTGTTCAAAAATTGCTTGGAACCGGCACTGGCAATTGTCAACTTGAACTCAAGCGTCGGGACTTCAGTGGTTCAAATGTTGGAACATTCAGGCTCAACTTCAAGTTGGGAGTTGGCTCAGGATCAATAAATCGGAGGTTAGAAGCCTAAGCGACTTGAGCTTGAATATTCTGAGGCAGCTATGTCAGTGTATCTTCCAAGGTTGTAAGCCGTCCAAGTGTGGGCCGAAGCCTGAGAAGCCCTGGAGGCTGGAGCTCGGTAGGCTGGTCCCCAGCAATGTATCCAGGTGCCTCTTTTGATCAGTGACTCAATTTCAAGCTAGCGCCCATGGTTCGAGGGCAGCGTTCATAGAAGACGTTCCAAAATATTGTTATCCAGACTCTTGTTGACAACGGAATTCTTCTTGGGCAGATGACGCTGTTATCAGCACGAGACCGCTTATCGTGCCTTAACACGTGATGACGAGACATTGTTCTGTTCTATCCCGAGGTCGCTTTATTTACCCGTCAACACATCAATTCTAGGATGAAATTGATGGCCCAGGAAACAGGGGAAACTCGAAGGCTTTCTGTGACATTCTATAATATCTGTTAACAATCCTACATCTTTGGTTCATTCGCTTTGCCGGAGAGGTGGATTGCAGCCGCACGTCGGAGCTCGGACGTCGATCTACATGAGCCTATCAGCTGGTTCTGGCGGAGTCACTTACGACTTAGCGCCATAGGGCCAGGTCACCCCCTTCAGATTAATTAGAAGATGCCTGGCCCCTCCGACAATGGCCCCGGCCATTTTCTGCATTCCACTCATTCTTTGACCAGAATGGAGAGCTCAGAATCTCGCCCTTCTCTTCCGGCCCGGCAGAAGTCGGCCGATCAAGGAGACACAACAACTCCGCCCACGTTCTCAGTCAATGACGGAAATCAGCAAAGCGAGCCTGATGTGTTCGAACGACGAGGCTCCGCAGACTCCGGTGCGGGAGATGGCCAGGCTGATGAAGGCTTCGTGCTCTCACGAAGCTTGACTGATCCCTCTGAGGAGCTTCCTATTGAGCTGATTAGCTTGACAGATCGGTATGTTCTGACACACTGTGCTAAAACCTTAGGACCGTGCTGATCTAGACTTTCTGATTAGGTTCGTCAACTCGTTGAGTGCAAAAGTGCATAACTCGCCTCCCACGATCGATAAAATCTCCTCCCTCTTTCAAGTCTTTTACGATCGCGCCGAATCCCATATTGCCACACACATCTCCGCTCTTGCCTCTCGTCTCAATCGAGATCCAACGCCTCCAGCCTCGTCCAAACCCCGCGGTAGTGCCCTATCAAAGTTGAGCAACAAAACCTCTCAGGATGACTTCAGCAAAGCTGCTACTGGTCGGCAAATGTTGACAGCCTCAGAGGTCGCGGACAGGCGAAAAGCACGTAAAGCGTTGGAATACAAACGAGCAGCGTTGGAAGAGGCTGCGGAACGGAGAGTCTGTGAATTAGTGTACGACAAGCTCTGGAGACACAAGAGTACCTTGGATGACGTTCGAGATGAAAAACTCCGGTCCAAGACTGCTGCCTTGTTGCTGGTTGGAATCAACCTGAAAGACCTGGGTATCGATATCGACCTGGACAACATTGAAGAGACTAAACAGCAGGAAGCAAATGACTGTTTAGCCCAAGCTAGGGACTATTTAGAAAAGATGAACGATTACAAATACCCTCTTGGCAAGCTTCAGCAACTCGCAGCTGCACACAAGGCAATCGTGGATGCGCTGACGAAGCTCTTGCCGTCTTCATCGTCTGCCGATGAGATTCTTCCAACTTTGATCTATTCCCTTGTTACTTGCCCACCAGAGGGTATTAACATTATCAGCAACTTGCTCTTCATCCAACGATTCAGATCATCAAACAAGATAGATGGCGAGACGGCTTATTGTTTGACCAACCTGGAGGCAGCTATTAGTTTCCTGGAGAACGTTGAACTGTCTACTTTACGCGCGGACGAACAACAGGAAGGACCCATCAAGCTCACAAGTGAATCGGAGGCGACACATCCCGAGCGAGTTGACTCCCTCAAACCGAGTAGAGAAACCACTACATCCTCGGTGACGGCGGTGTCTGCAACACCCGAAATCTCCAAACCTGAATCTAAAGAGTTGGCCTCTTCCACATTGCCTCGCCGTCACACAACCCCGGCGCCTCAGCAGCGACGACTGAGTAATCTGTTTCAACCACCTGCAAAGGTCCTAGAGGCCGCAAATGACGCAGTGCGCACCACTGCGGACCAGAGCCTCAAGAACATCGGTGCTTCCTTGGATAACTCCTTTAATTTCCTGTTTGGCCGCTTGAAGGAATTACAAAACCAAGGCCCACAAGGTGCCGGCCCTGTCTTGCCAAAGACATTGGCTGAAGCGCGCCGCCTTGTCGCTCAACCACTGGCCAACAAGCCAATCCAAGACGACATCTCCTCCATCAACTCCGTGCCATCCGATGATGGCGCCACACAAACACGAAGCAGCTCAAGAGCTACAGGCCTAACCAGCGGGGCTCCTACCCCTCGCGACCGAAGCACAGATAGTGCAAGAACGCAGGCTAGCAGCAGGCGATCCCTCGCTCCATCTCTCCGCGAAGAGACCCCGGTCAGCCCATCTACAGCCGCCGCACAGAATCCGCTGGAGTCAATGCGTAACTTCGGAAACTCCCTGAACCCTCTCAATCACATCCCGGGAATGATCAAAAACTTCGGTCGCAATGCCCCAAATACCCCAACCACACCCGGTACCCCCGATCTGAGCGCAAGACCGCTCTCACCCGCAGCGATGGATCGTCTGCGCATTTCGCCAGCGCCGGCACCAGCAACGCCAGATACCTCAAGTGTTACTGCGAGCCCAGGGCCTATACAGAAGATCGAGCCGCCCATCCAGAGATTCTTGGATACGCAGGATGCTTCTGAGTTGCGCATCGGAGATGTTGCACTTTTGCTGGAAGACTATAAGCGCCTTGCGGCTGCTCTGCATTCCAAGACTTGGACAGGGACTCGTTAACTTTGCATTTCCAAGACTGGTAATCTTATCCTTTATAATTTCTTCTGTCGTCCATCTCATGTATAGCTGGTGCATATTCCATGGTTTTTGCATTAGGGATACTCATGGAGTTACAAGCATTCATTTGTATTTCATATCTTCGGAGGGTTATGGGATGTTTTCGTTAATGTGTTCCTTGAAATCTGAATATTATACAATATCATTAAGTGACTCTGTAGGCAGCCTGTGATAACACATAAAACAGTCATGTTTGCGTAGACCAAGATTCGGATGTTGATACAGAAACTTCGATATCCAAACGATCAAAAAATACTTGTATCGGCTGTGACTCTCCGTGTCATCAATTTGGTCGAAAAAGTAGCTCGTCAAGAGCCATAGAAAGTTCAATAACCATTGATCCACGTAGAACAGTAGCAGAATCATAAAGAGGCGTCAATTGGTGCGTAAGGGGTATTGGACATGAATGGATACAAAGGTTCAAACCATAGGGGAAAATAGAAAACGACACCAAGCCAAAAGCAGGATTAAGAGGGAAGCCCAATAGTAATATTTTGGGAAGAAGGATAGCTTCAAAAAGCATTAGGAACCCAATGACGAGTTCCGTCCACGCAGGACCTCTGCACCACCGGTTCTCATCTCGTCGAGTTTCACAGAAAGGTCCTGATTCATCGTTTCGACTTGTTCGTGGCGTCGTTTGATTTCGTCTTCGAAGATCTGAGCTGTGCGACGACGGGCACGGCGCAGCTTCCGCATTTCCTGTACCATGTTGCTGAACTGCTCGATCAATTGGTCTCCAGTTTCTTCCCATTCGGCCATGGACATGCGAGATAGGTAGGTTTCACGGTCCCCTGCTGTGAGTTTGAGAAGGTGAGATCCCATATCGTCGGAAGAGTCTGGATTTGGAACAACACGAGGCTCGGGTGGCAAGGAGGGTGATTTCACTGGAGGGGGAGTTGGAGTTGGAGCCCTTTCGAAAGGTTCGGCTTGTAGTTCGGAAAAAGACTTTTGGTATAGTTGATGAGGGGGGTAGTCTGGCTCCAGGTGTCTCTTTTTGTCATGGATAACCGTGTTACGGCGGCCGCGCGTTGATGAGGTGTGGCTGAGAAAGGGATCTTGGCCAACTTCCAGAACGGACTCGTCGCGGCCTAAGTCTGACATGTTTGTGATGCCCAAGATGTTAGATGAGTGTGCGCTATCTCTTCTGCTACTTAGACGAATAGTGTCGTCCATACTGGCGTCGATATGGCCATCGTCGCTGTGTTCCATTTCGGCGAATGCCGTGATACCAAGTGTGCGACCAGACTGTGGAGGGGGCTCAGACCCCATGCGAGTGGGTGAGATGTCTAGCTGGTCCAATAAGGACGGCTTCGGTGGACTAAAGCGTGTTCTTGGTGTCGCAGACATGCTGTGGGGAAGAACAATCTTCCTGGCTGCTGTGGGGGGCAACATATGGCCAAGTTTCCGTGGCGGCGGACCAGGCTCAGGAACAGGGTCTGCTGGAGGCTGTGGTGGGAGACTCGCCTGTGGCTGATCTATCGACTTAGGAGCTTTCTTGCTTGCTGCCCAGAAATTTTCCAGTCGCTTGCTCAGTGGCTCTTCCCCCGAGCGATACTTGTGAGAGTGGTACCAGCTGCTTGGTTGCTGCTGAGGTGGCTCTTGCTGGGGTTGTAGCTGAACGGTCCTCTCATCATCGGCTGGAGCAGATGAGGTAGCTTGGCTAGAAGTGTCATCGGCATCATCAGAGTCAAAACCGGCTTTCTTCATGGCTTTGTCCCCCATGCCTTCAAGCCAGGAAGCTCTTGAACGGCGGCTGGGGCGGGGCAAATAAGAAGGTCGTGGGGAAGTTTCATTGTAAGGAGGATTTGAGGTCACCGGAGCAGGCGGCTGGTTTTCTTCAAATCCAAAGATACTGGTGCCCGCAATAGTTGAATCATCAATTGCCTCCACATCAGTGTCGAAGGCATCCCGATGCACGCCATTTTCTGACACCCCGCGAACCTGCTGGTCCGGGATAGTCCTTAGTTTGTGGAAACCCAAAGGAATCTTTCTTGCGGGTGCATTGAAGTCATCCGGGTTCACGACGGGCGCATCGGCTTTTGCTCGGGCAGCTGGTAATTGGCGTTGGGAGGGGCCCAAGTCCGCGGCTGCGCGCTGGCCCGTTTCTTTGGAGTGGACGTAATCGCCCACCCCCATATTGAATGAACTGAGTTCGCCGAGTAGTATCTATGTCGAGCCTTACATATGAGCCCTGGTAGTGGTCGTCGTTCTTTGTGGTCAAAGCCGTCCAGGGGGTGAAAGAATCTATGGATCTTGTCCAGATGTCCCGACGCGAGATGGCCGCGTGGTCACGTGAGAAGAACTACTGCCCGACTGCTTGTACTTTACACAATACCTGAATAGTGCAGGAGAATATTATTTAGGCATTCATGCTGTCAGTCTCCTAATTATCTGTGGTCTACGAATTTTGTCCACCCTTGCTGATCACTAGCAGTGGTGTATGTATTTGGCTCATTCGAGCCTATATAAACGCCACTGTGGAGAAGCCGGCTATAAATGTCTTCGAATCGACCAGTTGGCTCCGAGTCAATTTCCCTTCAAACGTTTCATTCAAGTTCAAACTTCAAGTTGAATATGTTGTCTCAGGATTGCCAGCAGCCTGAGTGAGGTCCAAGTTCTAATGTTAATCGCCAGTGTCACAAGGAGAATCGGCCCAGAAACTGGGCCTTTTCAAGTAAGCCAGGCCAGGCTAATTCAATGTTGCACATGTGTATAGTCAAATTTCTGGAACCTTTTCAGCTGACATCAATTATGTACCTCAAGTATAGAGAAATTGAGGGAAAAAAAGAAACATCCTCTTTCAAATGTTTCAATCCATTCTAGCTATTCAAAGTTGAGCATCATCAAATTTTCTTTCACATATTTCGCCGCCCAATTTCAAATTTGACTCTTGAGTTATTGAGCAGATAAAAGAGGGTCAGAAATGGGTACTGAAATTACTATTATGAATGAATTGGCACGTCAATTTATGTGTCCGAATGTGAAACACTACGACATCTGGAAGAACATACAGAAGAGACAGAGCTGGCAAATTGAAGCAGAAGAACGGTTATAGGAATGAGAAATAAAGCAAAGTTGAAATGAGCAAGCTCCAGGGCTGCATCGCATAACAAAGGTTTATAATGAAAGTGGGCTCATGCCTGTAAAGACTGATGTCCGAACAATCTTTCATCATTCGCGTAACTTGACTCATCCGATGCTTTCACTTTCACATTCAGAGGCACTGTGAGTAGTATGTGTTGGAGACCTGACAGGTGTAAGGACTAGCACAGGCAGTAGGGCCAGTCCAACCCTGACCTCCACACTGACCCCACTGTTGAGCAACACTAGTGCTTGTTGAACCACCACTGCTGGTGGTAGTGGTAGACGCGGCAGTTGTAGTGGTGACTAGCGTGGTAGAGCCACTGCTAGAAGTAACAAATGTAACCACTGAGTAGCCAGGAAGAGTAGCCGCGATCAGGCCGTTGCTCAGGTTGATAGATAGGCTAGAGGGCGATGAGACCGAGTTGTCCATGTAGTATGCCTTAGCCGATGAAATAGAGCCGCCGCCTAGAGAGACACTCTGCGAGCTTGAGCCCGAGTTGATCATAACGGTGGCAATGGAGCCATCCGTGTTCTTGAAAGACGCGACTTGGGTGTTAGGAGGAGCGCCGGAGGTAGCAATGCGGACAGCATCGGGCCTGATGTAGCGGGAGAACATGGCAAAGGCCCAGAGAGAGCCCGAAGCAGTCACTTGTGTTGAAGAGCCAGACCCCGTGAGAGTGACCAGTCCAGCGGCGTTACTATTTGATTGCGCACCTGTTGTTTGTTTGTCAGTAACGATACACTCTTCAATAAACGGTAGGCCCTTGACTCACCAACCCAGTATAGGAATGCACTGAGGTTACATTCAACGAGACCTTGGTAGATGAGCTTGGCCCAGGTGAGACCCTCGTTGAATGCACCGCTCGAGTACCAAGTCGTACTGAATGCATCATCCAAATCCGCGTATTCAGTCTCCCATACTCTCAGGCTAGTGCTGATAGGAGAGGTACCCTGAGAACTGTACCAGTGAGAGGTGATGCGAGACAAATATTGCTCAGCACCAGCGGACGAGAGCTGCTGCGTGAAAGTAACCTGGTCGTTCCAGCCCTCGGCATCGCAGCAAGTGATGCCAGTGGAGAGGCCAGCGCTCTGAATGGCTTGGTGCAGAATGGGGATGAAGGAGGCAGCCTCGGTACCATCGGACAGCATTGAGTCGTAGTTTGGCCTATGATTTGGGTTAGTCCGATTTCCCACGGTAGCAGAGTTAGTAATTTCAGGGTCACGGCTTACGCAAATTCAGGCTCATTCAAGAAGCCAATAAAATCAATGGTGATGCCCTGGCTCGCGTAGTCTTTAAGATATTGCACCAGGTAGTTCGCATATGCCTGTCTCCAGTCGCCAGAGGAACAAGTGTGTCCAGTCACACCACACAGATATCCACCGTTGATCTGCATTTGATTAGTAGAGATTTCTCACGGAATGCGGACTGTAGCAACGCACGTAGTCATTGTTGGTCTTCATGAACCCAGGAGCACTCCACGCATCAGCATAGATGTACTTGACGCCCATTGCCCGAGCCTTCTTAGACCAAAAAATCTAAGAGTTTGATGAAAATGTTAGCAAGACCGCGTGCGTAGAAAGATAACGGGAGACCGAGCATTATCAAAATGGAATAGGGCTCTAGATGGCACGAACCTGGCTTGCGTCGTCTCCAATAGCCGTGTAGGTCGGGGCTGCAGACGGCGACCCAGGGCTGTTCGGCTCGATGACACCATTTGGATCCGCTGCAATTCGGTTACGCAGGATTGTTATGCCAGCTCCCTCAGTCGTGCTGAACATGTAGTTCAGCGCCTGGGTTTGTTGCGCTGCGGGGGCATTTTCGACTCCACCGCCGAATCCAAAGGCCTCTGAGAAGCCGAATCCATCAATAACCTGGTAACTTGTGCCTGAATTGACCGTGACCTTGGTCTGAGCTGTGGCAAGTCCAAGCTGGAGGGTGACTCCGAGAGTTGTGAGAAGGGAGATGTACATGATTGAAGAAGGCCAGCGATTGTATGATGTACAAGTAAGTTCTTCTGAGGTTTAGCGAAGAAATAAGCAACTATATCAATTGATGGGTACATAGCATACAAACATACTGAAGATTTTATCTTACATCCTATACTATCAAGCCACGACGTGAAACCGACCTAGCGAAGTATGAAATGCGGACCCAATTCGAGCTAGAAGGAACGCGCAACGGTTGACAGGGTGGTGGCGCATTTAGCCGGTGACTCGGGGGAAAATAGTCTTCTGTGAAGAAATGTTTGCTAGATGCGCCAACCCAATGAGTAAACTTAGATTTGAATCAGGAAGATAACATTGAACTCAAACCACGAATCAGTTGTTCCTGTGGTAAACGTGATCCAGGACCCTGTAACTAGGATGCCGATGCAGGCGTACCGAACTCCGTGACAATTACGGTTAATGGTTGTGACCCTTGAAATTGTACTTGGGCATTAGTTTGAGACAAGCATTTTTCCAGCGGGGTAAGTAAAATAGCAGAAGCTTATTAGCGTCAAGTGAATATCTAGTGGCAGCGGTTGGTTTTGCTTGCATGTGTGTGAAGTGAGACATCTTGGAACGAGGGCTGAAGTACCACGCTACACATACTGCTGCACTCTCACTTCGACGATTGATCTAAGCCCTTTACTGTCAGTCTCGGCAAATCAACGACACCAAACAACCGTTTTCACGGAGACGTAACCGTCATAATCGAGGTACGAACCGTGATCCATGGATGGATACGATGTGAATTTTAGTCGTTTAGACAAGCATTAGGTAGGTAGGGCTGGCTACCTCACTAAAGATTTAACCAGAGATAAGATAATTTATGACATCCTGTCACAATCATAGCAAGAAGCAGGTTTATTCCAGCGGTCTTTGGACATAGACGTGGGATGCGTAGGCGACATCCGGAGTCCGGGCTGGGAACAAAACGTGGCGTCAGCGAGGATTGGACCCTGCAGGCTGCAGGGTCTAGGGATCTGCAGAGTTCCCATTAAATTAAGGGTAACTAGAAACCTCGTTGTGATTGGAGTGCACTGCCCGCAACTGTTCACTGCGAAGCGTATATCGCAAAGTTGGAAGACGTAAGGTTGGCTAAGAATAAGACATGACTAGGCCGGCCAGATCTAGTCATGTCCCGTCTTTGAAGTCAATTGACGCTCACCTGGGCAAGAGTTAATGATGGGACATGGTTTAACTGTTTTAACACCGTTGACGTTTAGCCTAAACTGTACGGCGGGGCACCGGTCGACCCTGTGCACTAAAGTTGGACGGTCTGGTACTAGTAGTAGGTTTCTACCTAGCATACATACATGGTGACTACTACCTAGTAGATTAACCTCCAGGGCTGGAAGCATCGGTCCGAAATCCCCAAATATGTCTACTAGTCCGGGCCCCAGTCTGAGACCGCCGTGAACCTGAAACATCGGTATGAACCCTCCAATTCTTCCGATTGTGAGCCTGACCGGACTTGGATTGCTGATCCCGCGTCACTTCAGATCCGGCTGGTTCCCCCGTTGCCCAAG
Source organism: Penicillium sclerotiorum (assembly GCA_911649655.1). Classification (NCBI taxonomy): domain Eukaryota; kingdom Fungi; phylum Ascomycota; class Eurotiomycetes; order Eurotiales; family Aspergillaceae; genus Penicillium; species Penicillium sclerotiorum. Next base: position 3,869,611 of record CAJVRJ010000009.1, read on the forward strand.
TCCTTCATCCCCGTAAACTGCCCAGCTTACACGCACTGAGAATAGTACGGGTTTCCAGCCGAACAGGTCGACCCTGCGGCGCATGCGGTCGGACCCGTCCAGCCACTTCCCCCGCATTGTCCCCATTTGGTCTGAGTAGCTCCAGCTGTCGTTGTGGAGACGGTTGTGATAGTACTCGAGTGCGATGTGGTGCTAGTCGTGCCGATCGTTTTGGTCGTAGTAGAAGCCGCCGTTGTAGTGGACGGAACTCCACTCTCCATATTGAATGAGTTGACCACCACGCTCCCCCCGAGTGCCGAAGTGGCATAATTGAAAATGCCATATCGATAACCCATGAAGAAATTCCAGGTATTGTTCAGGACATATGGCGTGCCGATGCCTTCAAAATTCAAGCCGTCGGTACTATACGAAAAGGTCGCTGTCCGGCCGCTACCTGGCTGAATGTTGGCAGCGGCACTCAACCAGATTTTCGAGGTCCCAGTAGGAAGATTGAGTCCAGATACTTCATGTCCGGTTGACAAAGTGTTCCAGTTGGAATCCATCGCGAGTCCCTCTACCATGCTCACTCGGAAAGTACCGCCGTTGTTGATGACGGCCACATAAGCGGAGGAATCGCGAAGCATAGCTAGGCCGCTGCGGTCGCCTGAATGCATATTTCCAATGGTGAGTTCGATGATAGCGTATGACTGGGGGCCGAGAATACGGTGTGTGAGGGTGTTTCGAGCCGCGTACAAGTCATTCGTCACTGTGGCTGTGCGCAACGTGAGGCCGTTGTTGATGGAGTATGAAGACGAGTCGGGGTTGTGATTCCATTCCCACTGGGGGCCAAGGGAGGTTCCCTGGAAAGTATCGGTCCCAGTCGGACTGGCGAGGACTTGAGGCGTCATCGGATAGGGGTAGGAAGTTCCCCAACCTCCATTCACAGTGGTGATGACAGGGAATCCGTCCGACCCAAAGGTAATGGGAGCCAAAACGGGGACACGACCTCCAGGGTAGCTGTCCACGAAGGCCATGTAGTACCAGTCGCCGTTAGGGGTATCAACAATGCCTCCCTGGTGAGGAATACCACCCCCAGAAATCGGTGTCGCGATGTTGCTTTCGAGCAGCTTCTGAGTATATGGACCCCAGGGGCTGCTGGATTTGAGGACATACTCCGCGTTTGCAGGGAGATCATTGAAGATGTAGTACTCTCCGTTGATTTTGTAGAAGCGCGATCCTTCGATTGATCCCACGGTTGATGAGAACACTTGTTGTGTCTTCACCTGACTTAGGCCATCTGAGGAGAGTTGAGCAACGCTAATTTGGGTGCCTCCGTACGCTACGTACATGGTGTCGTCGTCGTCAATGAGAAGGCCGCAGTCATAGTAGCATGTGTTGATGATGCCACTCTGTTTCCAAGGCCCCGTAGCGGAAGGTGCAGTGAAGACGTAAGTCTTGCTGAACTCGACGCAGCCGATCCAGTACCAGGTCCCGGTGCTTGCGCGGTATCTCATCGACGAGGCCCATATCCCCTTCACGTACGCCTGGCCTCCTGAGAGATCATACTTAGAGCCCCAATCGAGTGAGGGCACTGAATGGCCGATGAACTCCCAATTCACGAGGTCGGAAGACTGAAGAATTGGTGCACCAGGTGAGTAGTGCATAGTAGATGCGGAGTAATAGAATTTGTCTCCGACACGGAAGACATCCAGATCTGCCAGGTCCTCCCAGAGGACGGGCTGATTGAACGTGGTGCTACCAACGGCAACGGCCAAAAGGCCCAGAAGTGAAAGAACTCGCATAGCGAAATGTGATGCAAAGAATTTCAAAGTAGTAGTATTCCCTCAGTCCAAGAGCCCACGAGTCACTATCGATCACTAGTAAATACTGTGTAACAGGTCAAAATAAAATTCCTACTTATGGCACAGCAAGGGGGCCTTGAATCATCTGCAGTTCTCCACGAGGACTCGGAGAATTCCTACATCGAGATATGATGTGAGATACTCCGTTTGATAAATTGCAGATCGTCTTTTCCTTGCATTTGAGGGTTTCCATTTAGCCTGACTTCTGAAATTTGATTCGCATACAGATCAAAGCTCGTCAACAAAGACTTATCGATTATCAGGTGCCGCGTGTTATTGTGGCTAATTTTGGACCTCACAACCCTCATTATCCGACGAGTCATGGACACCGTGACTGATTTGGATTTATCCAACGACTTTAGTTCACCCCGCCGGAGTGGCTCTCACAAGGCACCACGGAGGAGAGGGAAATCGGGTATAGCGTGCAGATATTAATCCCTGTGGCGTGAAAAGTACTACGTGAACTGCGCCGCACATGCCTTCTCGATTAACACAGCCAACCAAAGTTGTCAATGAAGGCGATCCTCTACTTACAATGTCCCCGTTAAGGTTCTGGATCCCCATCATCCCCAGGGTCTCCAAGGGTCCTGAAGAACGCCCCGGACGCCCCCCACATCCACAGCCCTACCCACCGGCAGCTCCAGGAGAATGAACTGCCGAAGATTCTTCAGCACATCCCCCTGAAATCTTGGTTTAATTGAATTTATTCACGTGCATTCTCCGGATTGGTTGCTAGTGCAACTCCCTCCGAGATCTTAAACTTGCTAAATTTTCTGGCGGTATCAGATCGCGCTCGAAGGAGATGCTCCGAAGAAGGCTTGATCCTTGAGATTAGCCTAATTAACTTCGTTCTAGCTCTATTCGGAGCTAGGTCCTTGTCAACCGTTTGAGACATACCAGGAAGTGCTCCGTCGCCATGATTGAATTGGATGGATGCCTATAAAAAGCACGCAGGCCCCAGCGACAGTATGTTACAATAAGCTTCGACATCATCGGATCTGTTGCTCCCTCTGCTGTCGTCATCAGTGGTTTAATCTGTCTACCAGAATGATGTGGCTTGCTAGCCTGTCGTTGGTGCTGCCTGTAGTGGCAGGCCAAGCAGCCCTTTACGGCCAGTGTAAGTAATATCACGCTCAAACTCCAAGATCCGCAGGATGAATCATAATAACATTTGAATCCATGAAGGCGGCGGAAGTGGATGGACTGGAGCTACGACCTGTGCCTCAGGCGCTTGCTGCACCTACTCCAATGAATGGTATTCTCAGTGTCTGCCATGCAGTACAACCTTGACCACTACAAAGTCGTCAACGACTTCGAGCTCAACCACTTCAACGGTCCACTCGACTACAACGGCGACGTCCGCGTCCACGTCTACATGCAGTCTTCCCTCGGTCTACAAGTGGACATCAAGCGGGCCTCTGGCAAACCCTGAGTCGGGGTTCGTCTCTCTCAAGGATTTCTCTGTCGTGCCATATAACGGCCAGCACCTTGTGTATGCGTCCGATGTCAACAGCGCGGGCAGCTACGGCTCATTGGGCTTTGGTCTTTTCTCAAACTGGAATGCCATGTCCTCCGCCAGTCAGAACGTGATGAGTCACGGTGCTGTTGCCCCAAACTTGTTCTACTTCACGCCCAAGAACATCTGGGTCATGGCCTATGAATGGGGTGCCAGCCCGTTCATGTACATGACATCCAGTGACCCGACAAACGCGAATTCATGGTCCACCCCCCAATCGCTCTTTAGCGGCTCCATCGGAGGATCCACTGGTCCTATAGACCCGGCGCTCATTGCCGATGACACGACAATGTATCTCTTCTTCGCGGGAGACAACGGCAACATCTACAGGTCCTCCATGCCTATTGGCGACTTCCCATCGAACTTTGGCACATCATTTACCACAATCCTGACCGACTCAACCAACAATCTCTTTGAAGCCGTCCAGGTCTATCGCGTGCAAGGCCAGAACCTGTACCTGATGATTGTGGAGTGCATTGGAGCAAATGGCAGATACTTCCGCTCCTTCACGGCTACTAGTCTCGGTGGCTCCTGGACACCACAGGCCACGAGCGAGTCTGCTCCGTTCGCGGGCAAGGCTAACAGTGGCGCTACTTGGACTAGCGACATTAGCAGTGGCGATCTTATTCGCAGCAGCGCTGACCAAACGATGCCCATTGATCCATGCAACTTGCAGTTCCTTTACCAAGGACGGGACCCTAGCTCGACGGCCTCTTATAACCTCCTCCCATACCGTCCTGGTCTTTTGACTCTAGTCCGCTAATATGATGACATCTGGATTCAAGTTCAAGTTCAACTTGAACTGAATCCTTTTCGAGCCTGAATAATCACCGGCACGGGTGTTTTCATAGTACATATTCGAGTTATTCTGATTACTTCAAGTTGTTCGTGAAATCTACTACTAGTACCAACTTGAAGCTTCTTTCAAATGTTCCTAGGTGTTAGACTTAATAGTATATGTAGGTATCATTATACATAGCAATAGCTCTCCAACCTAAGGACTCAGAATGCTATGTGGCGATTCACATGTGCCCGGGTCAGTGTGATGCATCCTGCGTTCACCTGTATTTAGACCTCTCCAAACGGGACTCCCGTGGTCAAAAATTGTGACCGTCTCCCTCCCCGTCTCTTCCCTTCGTCACGGGAGTCCTACAGGAGCACAGGAACCCCTAACTTTTGGAGAGGTCTACCTGTACTGTTCACCATGTAGAATGTATGTTTGGTTGGTGCCTTGTGTGTCAGGCACCATAAGCTCTAGATACTATATCAACCACCCTCTCAGCTTTCTTTTTTCAAGTTCCGGAAGTCCCTTCCAAGGTTCTTCCTTCCCCATGCTTAATGATTTTGTCAAACGCTACTACTCAGTGTTGAACAGACACCTGGCTGAATCTTTGAATAATCAGTGCGCGCTCATCAATTGATCACGTGATAATATTGAGTCACGTCGGCCGAAGTCTATAAGACCATATTCACGGGTTCATGGTACTAGTAGATATTTAATGCAGGTTTTTCAAAAGTATATGGCAGCTCCTTGGTGCCTGGTATACTCGTAGACTCGGAGGCTTCTGAGGTACCGTGACCGTGACAAAGTTGATGCAAGCCCCTTGAGACATCTGTAACACCGCTCATTATATCGCGGTAATGTGGTAATATGCTGTACACCGGAGAGGCAATTAAACCGAGGTTATTAGTCACCCTAAGCCAGACCCAACGGTTTCACCCCCTTCAAGACCGTTTCGAAGGGAATAGAACATTGAAATAGATTCCACAGAATGACATGAATAATTCCAAGTGGTATTAGCCGATTGTGGAGTAGATGACGAAAGAAAATGTGAAAGAAGCTAAGTTAAAGTTCCCGTTGACTAATGACCCTCGAGACAAAGTAGGCAAACATCCACTTATCGCTATCTCTCTCCTCCACATATACGTTCTTTCTCCTTTTTCCTTGTACACACTTTGAATGACTTCTACTTGTTTCGCCTTCTGTCGTTTCTAACCCTCCGAGTCTCTGCCCTCTGGGCGTCGTCATTAGCGGATCTCTGGATCGCTACTCCCTTCGGTCTCGACTGCCTGTGGACTTGTTGGACGGTTCGAGACTGCCCCAGTTGCTGTGCTCTTGTGTATGCTAGAGTGTAAAACAGGCAAGGTATCGGGCTTAATCCACCGTTCCCAAATTGCTGCCTATCAGATCACTCCCGCCTGCTTCGCCTCTTTGTTCTTTCCCTGCCACACCTCCATTTTGCCGTGAATCACTGCCCGCCCAACTCGGTACTTCTCGCACATATCGCTCGCCGGCCCCGATTCTCACTGTTTCACCCGTTCACCTGATTCATTAAAAGACAAAGAAACACAGCGTAACTCAAAAGTGCATCGCATGCTGTTCGGAATTTGTTGTTAGGTTCGCTTCCCTAGTCAACTCTCAACCCCTAAAGTTGGGCCGGTTTTGGGTGCTGATACGGTCGCCATTGATACTTTAGGGATCCTTATGGCTGTGGGCAACCTTTAGCCTCATACCACCTCAAAAACTACGCCCGAGAATTGCTACTATGGGACAGTCTTCCTCCACAGCACGAAATCCAACCGACTTTGGCTATCCGGACTACCTGACTTCGCCCTCCTCCACCGCGCGCGACTCCAGGACACGGGATGACGATATGAATAGCGGACAATCCTCTGAGCAGAATGGAGAGGCCGGGACCTCATCCACGCTGAACACGAACCTAGAAAACGCACAAAATCCGGCCTCGGCCCGCTCCAACCAGCCGCCGATACCCGGCCCACCGGATCGCAGACACACTGGAGATTTTTCGCATCAAATGCGAAGCATTGAGGAGGAGAATAACCTAGAAATGGAGCAAAATGAGCGAGAGTACCGCTCTGCTATCCTTGCCCGCATGGCGAGAAGACAATCCACAATGTCAAGATTGGGTTCCAGAATATTGCCCAACTCTGTGATCCGTGGTCTTTTGAATAGTCAAGAAGAGACCCCTCAAGAGGGGCATGCTCACCGGCATGGTTTGGTGTCAAGGACAACTCCAAGATCAGAATCGACAAATAGTGGCGGTCGCTTCAGCCCTTTTAGTGCACTTGGGTCGCGAGGAGTCTCTCGTCGTCGGTCCGCCCGAGGGTCTTATTTGATCCCCCCTCGTGCTGAATCGTCAGCCATGGCGGACACTGTGGAAAATCCATCGTCACTAGTCGACGGTGCTCCTAATTTGTCTGAGCCCAACCGGGTATCCTGGCGTCGTAGCGCTCGTTTGCATCGAGTACGCCACTCTTTGTCATCGCCGATTTCTCATATGTTCGGTCAGCCCTTATCAGGCATTTCACCTCATGATATTCATCCACCTCTATCACCTGGGCCATCTCTCAGTAACAGTCTGCCTAGCGCTATGGACACTCGTCTAGACTTCGGAGAGCCTCTCCATGAGCTGGATTCCGTTGAGCCCAGCGTGCAGGCTAATGGAACGACTTCCCCCGGTCAACCTAATCCCCACCTCATGCGCCGACTTCCTGGCTTGATAAGAGCTAGATCGACAAGATCGCTGCGCCGAGAAGAGCAGACACCTCTTTCACGGGTACTTCAGCTTGCCGCAGCTGCGATCGCTGCTCAGTTGTCCGGCTCCAATGGACCTGCTTTACCAAATATCCAGGCATTAGGAAATGATGGCTTGGATGGGTCACTAGAGAATTTCATTCAGAGCCTGCAAAGTGCTACATCTGCCCAACCACAGCCGACAGCTGCCGGAGAAGGACCAAGCAGCGCTGGGAATGAAGGGCCATCACCCCCGGTCAACTTTCTGAGAGTTTTCCGGTTTGCCAATGCCGATGCCTTAGGTACTAATCCGCTTGGTGGCAGCCCCCCTGGTCCTAGCGCTCCTAGCGGTGCTGAAGGTTCTAGCGGCTCTGAGAACCGCGGAACCCAGACTGATGGGATGTCACTTGATGAGCCTACAGAAGCAGGCGAGGGGCGCATGGTTACTCTGGTCGTTGTTGGTGTTCGGTCGGTTCCAGCAGGAAGCGGTGGTAACCACGAGCAAGGGCCACCGGGTCCGGGGGTCCCAGGAGGTCCTGGGCTTGATGCTCTTCTTGGTATCCCCTTTCTCCCAAATACTGCTCCACGAGCACCGGAAGTGCCTGGTGATTCCGCACAACGCCTAGATGGACGCCCAGGATTACATACGCACCGCCCCACAGGGTTCCAGGTGCCTAGAATCTCTGACCTCCTACGCGATCCTAGTATTCCAAGCCCGGCGAGCAGGCGAATGTCTGATGTTGCTCCTCGCGCGGGTATTCCGACATTCCCTCTTTCTGGCTTATCTGAAAGTCCCCCAGGTCCTATCCCGCCCCCTTCGACACCTGCTGAGCAGGGATTATCAGCTGTGTCATCAGGCACATCTACTCCAAGCCGCAGACCTTCCTCGGCATCAGCCATGTCACCTACACTTTTGCCTCAACTGAACGAAAATCAGTCCATGCAACCTACGGTTGACTCTATGGATGATTACATACCTCCAAATCCTCCACGTCAACGCCGCCGAAGCGACTCGGAATATGCTCGCCATCGTGCCCTTGGCTCTGGCTCCGTCCGTCGAAACGGTGTCGTCGAGCCCGATCAACCTGCTCCGAGCGGAGGCCGTAGCTGGCTCATTTACGTTGTTGGGACCAACCTCTCTGAAAACCATCCGGCTCTTACAACACCGAGTCTTTTCACTGATGTATGTATCTCTTTTTGATATTTTTTCCCCACAGCCGAAGCGATCAATTTGCTAACCATCATTCCCCAGAACCCAACCTACGAAGACATGATTCTTCTATCGTCACTTCTAGGCCCAGCCAAACCCCCAGTTGCCACACAAGCAGACGTCAACTCTGCAGGTGGTTTATTCCGCCTTGTTGAGTACGGTGGCTCCCTGGTTGCTGAATCCTTGAGTGGTGCAGGCACAATCCAGATCCAGGATGGAGAGCGTTGCCTGATTTGCCTCAGCGACTACGAAGTGGCCGAAGAAGTCCGCGAGCTTGCGAAATGCAAGCACGTGTTCCACAGGGACTGCATTGACCAGGTATGTTTTCATACCGTTCCGGATGTTCGATAGTTACTAACTCAGCACGGCAGTGGCTCACAACTGGACGAAACTCTTGCCCTCTGTGTCGTGGGCAAGGTGTCAATGAAAACTCCAAGAGCGATGGTACCCCAAGTGACCCGGCTGCTCCGGCTCCAGCTTCTGCAGTCCCTGGAAGTGCAGCTATCTAATTTGTGTAGCACTACTCACCAACCCTAACGGCCAGCGGCCTTTGAACTCTTCTCATTGAAAATTAGCATCCAGCGCCTGCTTAGAGAACTTACGACTTTTTCTCTCCTTGATATCCCCTCGGCATTCTGTTTTCTTTCAAGTTACTCTGCTTCTCGGCGCTTCTTTCCCTTGTAAGCTCAGGCTTCTCCATGGCTATGATGTTTAATGGGGTCTATCTATTTCACCCGCGAGTTGGGCTTTACTGGTTTATTTTCGCACTCCTCGTATTCAGTGGGCGTTGGCCCTTGTACCAGAATGTGCTAGGGCGGGGAACCCACCAGCAATTGCCTTTGTGAGCGAGTGTATCATAGCAGTTTCGATCTCTTTCCACTCAATTCAAATATCTAAAAAGCTTCAAAATCGTGGCACTGGCATAACAATAGAAACCACACTATTCAAATACCGCTGTAGACTTCCAACTTGGCGCTACTAGCATTCAAATGTTGCCGCCACTGTTATTATGATCTAGATGCGTTGACTCCAAAGAGTAGACTTCCAGCCGGAGGCTAGCAATAGATTAGGTATTCAGTTTCTGGTATACAATATGAGTCTAATGTTACATTTTCTTTTGGCGAGTGATTTTCAGAGGGGAGCATTCAGATGTTCAAGCTTATACCCCGAAGTTCAAAAGAGAAAAGGTCTGGGTCTCGAAGCACCATTAGTAGCAGTAGCCGAAGCAACCTCAGAAGACACCTGAGACCGAGCGGGTGCAGCAGTTGTCGTCACACCAGCTGGTACCGTCGTCGAAGCAGCTGCATTGGAGCTAGCTGTACCGGTTTCAGACGGTACTTCAAGGCTCTCGGCCAATGACATCAAGTCAGTCGGACTAGCAGTGGCACTGGCAGAGCTTCCGTAGCCGCATTTAACCACGGTCTTCCAGCCATTGGCAAAGACTTCCTCCCACCAGGAGGACTGGGTAACAAGAGCATAGTAGTTGAAGATGTATGCCGAGCCGGGCAGGTTGTGGGCATTTTGGAAGTACAGGATTGAGCACTTGTCGCTGCATGAGAACTCGCCTTCGTCCCATGCCTGAGTGCTGGGCAGGGTTCTGGGGCAGTAACCAGTGCTGTGAAGATGTTAGTGCAAATATCTCAGATAATCCCATCGTGATTGAACTCACCCGTTCTTAGCACAAGCCTGGGCATAGGCGTACTGGAAAACTTCACCGACGATGGCAACGGGAGCATCGTAGCTCACGTCATTTCCACTGGCGACACCTGCCAGATCACCGTCCTGGTCACAGGCAGCCTTGACGTTCTTAACGTACTCGGTCAGGGAATCGCTGCAGGTCGTGCTGCACATGGCGTCTATTTCCGATGTTGTTGGGTCGAAATCGGGGCTCATGGAGGCCACGATCTCCTGCAGTGTGTAATCACAGTCAATATTTGCGCTATAGGCATCCTTGCAAGCCTGAGAGGTCGTGTTGGCGAGATCCTTGGTGGTGTATGCCCAGCTATAATCACCAGTGTTTAGGTTGAAAGAAGCAGTCGCCTGGCCCAAAGCTGCGGATAGCGCAAAGAAGCGGAACATTTTAGTTAGTGAGGCCATCGTGGTGAAAGCTCGGAGAACGATTGAAGCCAATTGTTTCTGTAAAGGAGACAAAATGTGAAGAATTAGGGGTGTCTTACCAGCAAAAAACAGGCTTCCGCGCTAAGCTAGGCTGGTTACAGGGTGCAACTATAAGCGAGCCTTCTAGGTTATTATTAGCTCCCGGATTTTTGGGTCCCGAAAATTGAGGCTTAAAAGACCCTGAAAAGGACCCTGGAAAAGTTTAATCACAAATACGAAGAGAATAGAAGGTGAGACATTTGAAAATTTATTGATGGCTAGACCAATCAACAGTACTCATCATTGCCAGTGATAGCTTAATTGCTAAAATAGGAACGCTTTCGACCAGTTGACTGCATAAATCAAACCGCACAACAAACTCTTGAAACTGGACATAATGCATAAATCTGGGGAAAACCGGACTAAAAGAAACCTCCGAAGAAAACAAAGTGAAAAATCATGGATGCCAGGCAAACATTGAACTAACTTCCACTGGCACTGGCACTGACACCACTGCCCCTGGCCGTCGCGGGCACTCCCTCAATATGACCTTTCATACGCGAGAGTATAACCTCAACCTCATCTGGATTCTGTCTGAGATCATATCTTCGACGGTTGCCTTCAAAATGGACAAGGTAATTCCGGTTGTTCGTCCCGTAGCATGTATTTTTGGAGTTGTACGCGCGAATCTTTCCATGTCTTTTCTGACGGTACACCTGTTGAGTTGGCAGGTGTTTTTTTTGCACTCCACTAGTAGACACTTCATGACATCTCTGTTCACTCTCATCGCAAGAGAAACGTTCGCCCTGGTCCGTGATCTAGTACCAGCATAAGACTCTCTCTGATGAATCCATTGTTCGGGAGTTGGAAATAACAGGTCCAGGACTCGCTGTAGTGTGTCGTCGACCAAACTCTCAGGACAACCTGGCTGTTGCACTTTGTCTAGTTCGACATCCAACCCATCGTCGTTCCTTAGCTAAGTGTTCTGTTAGTGTCATCACCCCCAAGCTGGATTTCCGAAATTGCACTTACAGTTTCCATCTTGGGGAACGAAAACTTCAAGCTTGGAGCTTTTGATGATAAACGGATGATGGTAAAGAGGTAATGGTAAAAGGGTAATGGTAAAAGGGTAATGGTAAAGGGTGGTAGTAAGAACCTGGTGGTCAGGTCGCGTGTTAGAAGTGAATGCAGTGTTGATGTGGCAGTATGTGAGGCCGGGGGAGTTGGTTGTGATAGTTCCAGGTAAAAGGATGATGGTAAAAGGGTGATGGTAAAAGGGTGGTGGTAAGAACCTGGTGGTCAGGTCGCGTGTTAGAAGTGAATGCAGTGTTGATGTGGCAGTATGTGAGGCCGGGGGAATTGGTTTTGATAGTTCCAAGTTTTTATTCACTACCGACATAGGCGATTCAATTGTTGGTGAATTAACATTTGAAGCTTTGGCGTAGGCGTGAACAGTGAATGTGCCAGTGCTAAGTATTCGGTGGTCGAGAAGAGCTAGTTCTAGCGCTTGAGAGATTGACGGAAGCACTTGAGAGAAAAGCGCTTTGAAACATTGAGAATTTGAAGACTCGGAAACGGGGGGTTTGAAGCTCAAGTGCTTGCACACTGGAATCTGTATACTTCCATTGATGTCCAAGGTTCAAGTTGAAGTTTACCTATTATGGATGCACATGTGCATATGCATGTACTACATACATGTATACAGACTTTTCTACAGAGGTTCAAGTTACTACATAGACGGGTTTCTATCTATGTAAATAGAGGGCTTTTTGGGGGTTTCAAAAGAGTCCGAGTCAGTAAACGGATCTATGTATACTAAAACTCGAAATAATTGATATAAGTAAAAGCCTCGGGACTTGGACTCGGAGCTTTTCAAGTTTTCAGCCTAAGAGCACTTTCCAAAGTTTTCTTTTTTTTCTCCAACTTGAAGAAAAACTCCCCAAAAAACGTCTGGAGATCAAAATCTTTCAACATTGGATTGAAATTACGAAGCTAAACCTCACATAACAACATCAGAACCTTGGAAGAGGGTGTGTTTCTAGGCTTCCCCTAAACATGCACATGTGTATCATCGCTAATCAGTGGCGACAGATTTAGCTGTTGAGCCCACTACCAGGCCCATTAGCTTGCGATCCTGTAAAACAATCTCATTTTAGTACGCGCAGTTTCATATTAGGAAAGGCTAATGTCAACAAAACAAATCTCTGACTGACCTTAAACTCCCCTGAAATGGAAAGAATATGATCACTTGAAGCGACTCGTGTTTTGAATGACCTTCGAGGGCCTATTTGCTGACCGATCCAATCATGGGGTGTAAGATCATTGGCGTCTGTTATGGGTCTTAAGGCTTGGACTCCATACATACTCATCTCCATCTCGAAGCCCTGGAGCTGCCGACTTCGAAGATGGACAGTTATTTGCTTCCCAGGAACTCTGTAGCCAAAGGCTGTACGTGGAACATCGAACCCGTGAATTAAATCGAAACCCGTTATATGTGTGAATTCATCTTCGACGAGGATGGAAACACGGATTTCCCAAATTGGAGAGGGTATCATGATTGTTTGGGATTTCGAATCAAATGCTGGTCCACCACATAGACAACATATGGTAGTATCAGGAATCTCAGTAATTCCAGGTACAGGGCAAGATATAAGAGAGTCACCGTATCGAAGCATGTGCAAATAAAGAGAACTGTTACAAAATAGTCTAGAGGCACGCCCTGCTTCAAGTTGCGAAGCGTTATCGGGCTCTGCTGATTGCAGTTTTCTTTTCTTTGGAGCAGTACTCGCCTCTTCCATCGTCATCATATAATTGTCACGTATGTTCTCATGAGTGAGCCATTGCTTCCTCCAGTCATGAAGCTTGAGAGGCCAAACAAAGCTTGAGCGAGTGCACCGATAAAGAAGTCGCCACTCTTCATATTTGTCTTCGGTGAGGAAATGTAAATAGCCTCGCTCCCCATGGAGCAAAAACCGTGTTCTCCAGAATTGTTCGGAGTCGAATAGAGGAGCCATGGCCTTTGACGAAAGCCTAAGATGAAAAAACTCCGCCGTGGAAAGATATGCAGCGATAGCGAAGCGACGTTCCATTGGAATCAAGACAAAAGGATCGGCATGCGACGTATTGAAATTGACCTTTACATGCTCAGGCCGTGGGGTATTCTTTCGGTACTTGCGGGAGCGAAGAAAGGGCCAGATGTCTTTGAGGTTGATTGTCTTGATTGCTGAGTGCATTTCTGGAGGGCGTTTGCAATCTTGAATAATCTGTTTAATAACAATTCAATTTGGCGGAAGACTTCTGAAGGCCCTTACCTTCTCTGTATTTCGGTTTCGGTGTCTTCAGTAGCACTTCAACCAGCGTATCAAGACGGGGAGGTTGATCAAACTTCTTCATCAGCCTTTGCCAACAGAAATCATGAGCAAAAACGGTAGTGCCTGGTAGATCTGAGTATGACACTAGGGATAATCTATCATATTATGGCAGGCACATGTGCCATCTGGGGACTCACCAGGATAAGCCGAGGGCTTCAATGCTCCCTCAAGGCCTTGAACTTTCGTAGAGGCCAACACCAGCACTGAGATTTCTCCATTTTACTTGGAATTATCAATCCAGATGATCGTAACTTACTGTCGCGCAGGCTTTCCACTGGGTCTCGCCATGCGCAAATCCCACACTGATCATGAGCACTGTTCATTTTCAACTAGTAGAGTCATTAGAGATCCTCGCCCAAGTAACAATAGGAATAAACTTGAAAATTCGCAAGATTCATACTTTTTGCTTCAAATGTTTTTATCGACACTCAACTTGAAGCGAGGTTCAATTTTAGATTGATGTGAACTATACTATTAGTAGATAACTTGAGGTCTTAAACTTGAAGTTCAACATTTGAACATATTAAACATATGTACATGTACTAGGTACTGGTACCTACTACCTAGGTAATAGGATCTGAGACGGATGTCAATTTGAAACTCAATGTACCCATCAGCGTTGCATCATCCGAGAGGTCGACTTTATAGACTCAACTTGAGTTCAAACTGATTCGGCGGCGACTTGAACTCTACGTTGGAACATGAACACTTGAAATTCTGCATTCCAAAGTTCGGTTGAGACGGGTCACTGTGGAATTACTACACAGCATTTTCCAAAATTCGAAATAATTTTCATGGGAATGAGTGAAAACTGTAGTTTTGGTTATTGCCTATTGACCAGTTGGCGGGAATGACCAAGATGCCCCGCAAGTTCGGGTCACGTGTGATAAAAGTTTCCAGGTGCGGAATAATTTCGCGATGCTTCGCCATAGATCTTTAAGGTCTTGTCGTTCTCAATTGCACAGGTATGCACTTAAATCCATGTTCTGAAGCCTCTTCATTCGTTTGGGATATTCAGCGTCCTCAATTCTGGCTTCTTATATGTTACGTTACTCACAAATAGAATCCAATAGCCTCGAGAGCCGCCGAAGTCCTGCAGTACCCCTCCAACCCCTCCGAACCTTGATCAATTTTTTTTCTACGAGCTCCGAGTCATTTTACACCTTCGATTATAACATAAATTCTTCTCCCAAAATGACTGCTCCCATCCGAACTACAGTCCTCATCTCCGGCAACGGCTCTAACCTCCAGGCCTTCATCGACCAAGTGGCCGCCGGCAATCTGAACGCGAACATTATCCGGGTCCTATCAAACCGCAAAGACGTCTTCGGTCTGGAGCGTGCTCGTAAAGCCAATATCCCCACCCAATATCACAATCTGGTCAAATATAAGAAGCAACATCCTGCCACGAAAGAGGGTGTCCAGGCTGCGCGCGAGGAGTATGATGCTGAACTGGCACGCTTGATCTTGGCCGACCAACCGGAATTGGTCGTTTGTCTCGGCTTCATGCACATCCTCTCGCCACAATTCCTAGAGCCGCTCGAATTGGCCAACGTGCGCATCATCAACCTGCATCCTGCTCTGCCAGGAGCGTTTAACGGAGTGGTAAGTTGCGACGAAACCTGGGTCCAAGCGGGAAAGAAGGGTCAAACATAGCGAGAACCTCTTTCTGTCTGAAAAGACCTGCTTGTGTTAGTGATGTACGGGTTGCTAATTTTCTTTCGTTTCCGTTGTAGAATGCGATTGAGCGTGCTCACGCTGCGTGGATGGAAGGCAAGATCGACAAGACCGGCGTCATGATCCACGACGTGATTTCCGAGGTGGACATGGGAACTCCGATTCTTGTCCGTGAGATTCCCTTCCGGAAGGGTGAAGACGAGAATCTGGAGCTTTTTGAGAAGCGGGTTCACGAAACAGAATGGGGTACCGTCATCGAGGGGGTTGGGTTGGTGCTCAAGGAGCTGGAGGCCCGGAAATCTGCCTAATGCGGTTTGTGTTCTGTCCGCTAGCGCCAGTCAATCCAGCACCACCACTGGGCAACAGCTCATTTGCCACTAGAGGCGGCCCCTCGTCGATGATGTAGATCATCGGGACGGGTTGACGATTTTATGACTATCAAAATTTCTCATTGAATGTACAAATGTTAGACTCGCAAGATGCACCCTTGCTCGGGGCGGGGGGTTCCACTGTTTGTTTCTATTGGTGTTTTTCCTCATCCCCTTAGATAAGAGGGACGACGATGATTGCCGCCGTGCAGTGCCGGAGAGAACATCGAGCTGATCTTGAACAAGCCAAGAAAAATGGAGCCGGACTTGCAGATGATGCAATTGGCATGCGTCTCCATTGTCCCTGGACGAAATTACTATGGAGTGTACTCCGTACCAGCACCTGGATCCAAGAGTCCAGAACTGATTCCAAAACCGACCCCCCTCAGTGGAGATTATGATGAGATTTAATTATGAATCAGGATGGCAATCTGGATAATATAACCCGGAGATCGGATTTAACATTAGGAATATCATGTCATCCGAGTCAGTAGATGAAATGAAATGAACTTGAACAGAAACGGCTAACATTGCCGTCGAGGCAAATGAAATAATCTGGAAGTGAAAGTCAAAATGATCCACGTTCAAAGAATTTTTTTTTTTTTTATTTTCTATTTTTTTTTTCAACTTACTATTTTTTGGGAACAAGTTCACGCCTGGGCAGCCTTAGTTTTACTTCGCGCAGGGATGTGAAATTGCATCCATCTCACCGGTCGAGCTTTCGTCACATGCTCGTAGGCGCCTACTGTCCTTCCTGCATAATCCTCCAATCCGAGGCCAACTCAGCCACTGGATCATCAGTGGATTTGTTGATGCATTGCAACCTTGAGGATCAGCAATCGGCGCCATCCCTGGTCACCGTTGAACTCATCATCGACAGGGATATGGTTGATCGATGTGGGTTTCCCCTCAGCGGGAACAAGGCGACTACTCCATACACACTGCCAGGATCAAGGATGTCCACCGAACCTTGGAAATCCATTCAAGACTCAGGTCCCAGTTGAGAAACCATGCCTTGAATCTGCACCTCTACCTCTTACATTCCATTCCTCCGGCTCGGAGCCTTCCATCTGTCCCTGATCCGGCCATCAAGTACATACACTAACACGTGGATCCACCAGCATCCACTAACCCAGGAAAATGATGAGCTGGTGCCTAGACGCACCCCCATCACTCATCACTACAAGTGAAGACCCGTACTTTTGCCGCCCACTTGCGCAGCTAGTGCTGCAAGGATAGTGCCTGGGTCACCTTAGCCAGCAATGGTCCCCGAGATGCCCTCGGTGGATATGATTGTGGGTATTGGGATGTATCTAGGTGGATTTGGCTTGGATTGGGTCAAGTTTGGGATCCAGAATAGTCGCTGACTGATGACTGTCTTCCCAAACAAACTTTCATGGCGCCGGGGGCCGCAGCTCAAACGGCCGGCGCCAACTCAATTGAGAACTTGAGGGCAGTCATATCCGACGGGGGATTGGGATCGGTCGATCTTTGCGCCTCTTTTGGGTCAGGTCTGAATATTCCCGGGTGCGTGGCGTTTGACTGGAATGAGATGAGATCATTTATACTTTCCTCCTAGTCTTTTCCCAATGGGGTTCTTGGTTGATACATCAACCTCGGAAGGTGAAGCTGTTCCAGTTCCGGAGCTGAGTGGTTCCAATGTTTCATTCCGTATCTCGACACGCATTGTGCATTCGCAAATTACTTACTCACTCGGGGAGATTCAAGTTAGCAATTTACTAACCTGATGGCTCCAATTCAATCCATGGTTTGCCCTGATACTCCTGTCAAATGAGAAAATTATCCGAATCCGTCAATTGGTTTGGTCAGCTCATCTACGCAAAGCCACTAAGTTCTTAGACTGCTGACGCTTTGAGTGCTTTTCGCCCCAAGCTTATTCCATGCTTCTACGTCGTACACGCATCCTTCACCGTACCGCCAGATAGGCGTACCAAGCCTCAAGGGCGGGTGACTGCTGTGTGCCATTGGTTAATGTTAATACCCGAATCAGCGCCGAACCCTGGGGAAATCCAATCAGGGGCCCATGAGAGAAACAAACATGACTGTTCCTGCCATGCTCGTGTTGGGATGCCGCTAAATCAAGGGTTGCAGGATGTCTTTCAAGGGTAACCTTGTAGGTGCTTATGTGCTCAAGATCCACTCGTGTGGTCCTCTCGGCATTTCGTTCAAGTTTTGGCTCTATCAATCTGGATGACCATCCACAGTTGTTCGTTCCTTTAATTTTGGAAGTTTTGATATTTTCGAGTTTTAATAATTTCATACTCAATCATGTCTAGATTAGCACTTCTATCAAAGCATGCGTGACACCCAATAGGGCTGAACCAAGAACGCACAAAGAACAATGGGGAAGTATACGACGAATACGAGCTTTTGTCCACGCACTTTTTCCCCTTTACCCGGGTCTCGCGGAGAAAGGGGAACATTCGAACCAGGATGAGGCTAAATGATTGTTTTCTCACGAGGCCTCCTACGCTAACCCCTAGCACGAGGCATTCACCACAGACCAAGTGGATCCATCAACCAGCGTTTCCCCAAGTCCCGTTTCCAGCATGGGGGTAAATGAGATCTGAACGGAGATGTTACCCATCTCGGACCAGCGCAAAGGTTAGCTCGAGCTCACACGCCCAGCGACCAGGATCGCCAGTTCTTTTCTGGGAGAGAAGAATTTCAAGGGGCCACATGGGATTGACAGTGGGCCATAGGGCCCACTGTCAAGGAGCACGGTCTTTAGCGCCAGACCGGGTCACCTTTCACCCACATGGCGAGAAATGTCGGAGGGTCGGTGCGTTATTTCTTTTTCTTTTTTTTTTCGCTGCCTCTGTAGCCTGTAGCGTCCTGGATTAATCTACCTTTAGGGCTTCGGTCGTGAGTGGTTCAGTGGTTCCTGTGAGCGAATAGGACTTCGATCCGTCACTGGTGCGTGATCTGCTGCTCTGTCTTGTTCCTGCAATTTTAACCTGCAGATTTACCCCATCCATAGGAGCCTTGGTGTTCCCCGTGGATACCTAAGCAAGATATGATCCTAATCCTGCTTTTACCATGGGTACCTCGGGGAGAATGGGGAGAAGGCAAGGGCTTCGTAGTCTTTCCTTTTTTTCTTTTTCCTTTTCTTTTTTTACGTTATATTATATTTTATTATTTTAATTTAATTTATTTCGTACTCTTTTTTCTTGTCATGTCGATTTGATTCGTTCTTTCATCTTCTTAATAGTAGATATTATTATTCTTCTTCTCCTTTTTACCACCAATGGGGCGAATAGAACAATCAAAGCCAAAGGCATCTCTTAGCGTCCACCTTCCTGGCCCACTCTGGTCTGCTGTCAAACCTTCTGTCGATCAGGCACACGCCGATTGATGAGAAAAAGAAATTAAAACTTTCCAATCTCAAACCAAAAAAAGCATGTTAAATCCCGCTTTTCCGATACATACAGCCTAATATGCCCAGGAATACCCTGTCAAAGTTGAAACGCAGAGATATTATGATATTATTTCCACATGCGCAGGTCATTCTCGGTGCCGAAACCCCGTGTTCTCCTCCCCGAAGCAGAGCGACTAACCTTCAAGTTGACTTTAGGTCCTGATTAGGCCCTAAGATACGGAGTCCTTAGGAACTAAAGAAAAAAAAAGAGGCAAAAAAAAAAAAAAGAATTGGGTCTTCGCCCCCCAGTATGATCCCATCTCCCAATCATGAATCATGCATGCAGTCCAGCTTTACCAGCTTTTGCACTGGAGTGAAGCTTGGTTTCCACCGGAATCCGCGAGTCCCTTAGTCAAGCGTCTCCACCTTAAATCCGATCGCCGTCACGAACAGAACGTTTTCGGCATTTTCTTCGAGATGCGTCGGTGACTGGCAAGGTTTCAGATTTGCCGAGTTTACTGTATATCGGCGGAGCCCTCCGTTGACTTAACCCCCTTGGATATGATGTGCCGAGACTATTTACTACACTTTTTTTGTACGTACTCTTTAACAGCTCTCCGTGGCAAGTTCCGAGCTTTGCACAATTTCGTAGCCAAGAGGAAAATCACCTCAAGAGCCCCATGTTGGTTTCTGTTCTGGTTCCACTGAGCAATCATGAAAAGCCCCAATTCGGATTTTCGGACGGAGCCCGTTTCAACGATGATATCTTTCTTTTTTGTTTCCTTTTTTTTAATTTATTTTTTATTTTCTTTCTCCTTCGAATAGCCTTTTTTGATTCTGTTGAGGGTTATGTTGATTCCACCTGGGCACCTTCTCCAGTATTCCGTATGGTAACCTAGGTACGATTATCAGGACGATCGACCATCATAATCTGGTCCAGTGGATGACAGGCGCTTTGATCACTGAAGATCGGCCCTCCTTCTACTCTGAGCCTGCATGTACAGACTTCTCTTCCTCTGAACTATGGGGATATTCGGGGCTCGAGCCACTTGCTGATTAGCCCTAGTTGATTGGGATCGGTGATATCACCCTCTCCTGTGGCTGGAGGGATCGTCATCTAGAACAGAAAACACAAACAGAGTTCCGGCCCCCCTATTAATTTAGACTAATGGACTTAATGAGATTGTATTTAATCCGTTCCTTCCGAGTCTCCGAGTCCCGAGGCTCCTAAACAAAAAAAAAAGAAGCCCAGAGGCTGATCCTCTACCAAGTGGGGAGAATAAGGGGCCAGTAGCAGCAGTGTGACCTTAATCTGTAATACTACCTTGAACATTTATTTTTTTTAGATAATTCTTTTTCTTTAACATTTTCATTTTCTTTAACTATTTCATATTTTCATGGTATTTTATTTTTGATTCATTTTTCCCCCTCGAATGTTCTCCAAAGTATAATGTCGCCCAGTTTAGAATCCCTGTGGCTCCCTCTCTCCGCCGTGCTCCGCTGAAAAGAAAGAGACCCAAACAATTTCAATAGTGCGGAGGGACTACTTCCTGAACCAGAGGATAAGAATAATATTGGAGAGTTCAATATTTTTCAATGGGTACCCGTATTCGTAAACTATAGGAGTTCCTCTATGTGGTTTTTCCTCTTATGCCGATCACGATCGACTGGAGTCCCCGTGAGACCAAAATAGCAATACGGAAATTACGAAAATCCAATTATTTTATACATCGATCTTCTGTATAACAAATTAAGGAGAAAGGGCAAAAAAAGTGACCCAAAAAAAAAAGAAAAGTTAAAAAAGATTCATAGAGAAAAATCGAAAATGAATTAAAACGAGAGTTTTAATCTCCGCACATCCTGGATCCAATAGTCTGGGTCCAACCTCACCCCACCCCCTACACACCATCAGTACCTCTACTTCTACTTCTTACATACTCTTTTCTACCTTCCCAAAATAACTTCACCTCAAATAGTTGTCATATACATCTATTTCCCCCCTGACCAGGGTACTCCTTTTCTCCGTTGATGATGCAATCTTTGACAGTGTCACGCTAATTTTCATGCGGGGAAGATCCGCGTGGAGCTGAACTACTGGGACGAACCACTACACAATGGAGCAGGCATATCAATCCCAGGCCGCCCTGGCCGGGTTATTCGATTCAATGCAAGACTCGAGTATGCCAGCCTACTCAATGTTCGGCGCACAGCAATATCCCGAGAATCTGGCCTTCTGGCATGACCCGTCCGCCGCGCCGCCAGTAATGACTGCCGCACCGTCATATCCAAAGCAATCAACCATTCTGCAACCTCACTCAGACCAAAAGAAACACAAGCGCACTCGGAGCGGCTGCTTCACCTGTCGCGCGCGTCGCATCAAATGCGATGAATCCCGTCCCGTCTGCGAGCGCTGCCGGAAAGGAAGCCGTGACTGTGTCTACCCGTCCGCCAACACCGGATCGTCCAAGACGGGCGCCCGTGCCTCGGCAAAGGGGCGCGCGGCTCGCCCGCCATCTCAGGGGAGCGATTCTTCTGGCAAGGTAGAGGCTGAGGAATTCAGTCCGTTAGAACCCATTCTCGATGAGGACGAATCCCACAGTTCCGCCGGGCAGGCTTCCCGGCCGTCCCCGTCCAGCAGCTCAGGTCAGACGCGCCCGGATCTCCACAGGACGCAGAGCGGGCAGTCGCTGCGTAAACCCAGCTTGAATACGGTCTCGGAGTCGGGGTCGTTTACGATAGAGGCGGGGAGTTCACCTTCGACGGAGTCTTCGCGGTTTGAATCGGTGAGCGTGCGGTCGGCGAGTGTGACGCAGTCGACGACGGATATGCTGAATGCGGCCCGCTTACCGGAGGATTTGAGAATGTATCTCAATTTTCACCAGGAGTTCATCACCCCGGCCCATTTCTTCTTGAGGAGAAGTAGTCGTGCCTTTATTCAGCACAGTATCATCGAACTCGCACTGCAATATGAGCCCCTGTTATATGCGCTAGTGGGCTTCGCAGCATACCATCACACCTTGCAGACCCCCGGCGGGAAACTCTACACCTTTCTCAAATACTATAATAAAGCGTTGGTTCTTCTGCGAAAGTCTCTTGGTTCGGGCGAGGAACATCATGAGGCGACCCTGTGCACCGTTTTGGTCTTGACCACGTTCGAGGTATTTTTCCTTCTCATTCCACACGTTCATACCGCGTCATCTTGTGATTCGAGCCCCCTTGCTAACTTTTTACCATCCACAATTAGGAATACATTGGCGATTGGGTAAATCTCATCGACCACCACCAAGCAGCTCACGCATTAATGCGAGAACTACTGACACCGGACTCATCCAACCTAATCGAACTACACACCAACATTTTCCTCTGGTATGCGCGGTTTGACGTTGTCGCAGGGATTCTGGCCGGGACAGAAGCGATCCTCAGCCGAGACTGGTATCTCTCGAAAGAACAGTTCGACGCGGAACAGGCAACTCTATACCCCGACGATGCAATCAAACAGCTCGAACTGGTGGCCTCGATCAACAGACGATTCGGATTAGATATGGCTTCACTGTACGCGAAATTATCTCAGAGGCTGATCACATTCGAAGACTTCGCCGTGCAGAACGAACAACTCGGCCAAACGATGGAGCGAGCAAAGAATATCATGAGGGCTTTCGATGATTCTGAATATACCGTTCGCTCTTATCCCAACCTACAGCCTCTTACGGAGGATGATATCGTGGATCCCTACGTCCCGGGCCGCATTCATCAGGGTGCGCTGTGGGACGCCAACTATATCTGGATCGATCTTCTTTCTACAGAATTGATGTACAAATACCAAACCATGCTCGCGACTCAACAGCCCATCTTCCCGGAATTGACTAGTCTAGCTTGGGAGCAAGCCCAACTGATGGAAACGATCAACCGCTGGCCAGAAAGGGGGAATGGAGCCTGCATCGGATTCAAGAACAGCATCGGGATAACCAGCATGTTTCTTCCTAAAGACTCCAAGACCGAGATGTGGTGCCGGCGCAGGATAGCTCAGATGGAGCAAACAGGGTAAGTTCGGCGTGACAACTACATCTTGATTGAAAGAAGAGATGGCATCTCGCAATGACATAGTAGGATCCGTGTGCTAATTCATTTTCTTTTACAGATACATCATCCAGCCCAAATTCCGAGAACTCCTCTGCGCCGTCTGGCAAAACCCCGATCTCATGCACTGGTGGCTTCCAAACGACGAAGGATTCCCAGAAATCGTCCGTGAAATCCGCACCATGACCGAAGAACGCATGAAACAGCCCCGTGACGATTTCCGATCCAGCGTCCGCGACATGAAATCCATGTTCTGGAAACTAAACGTCAATGACGAGGGTGACGAACTGAGCCCCGGGAGCAGTCAGGGGGGCAGCGCCAGTGGTCTCTCCTGAGCCCATGCCAGCAACAATCTAATGCAAGTGGTCTGAGCGGTTGGCCCTAGCGATTGATGACGTGTTTGCACTAGTGCTGGCCCACGTCATGATATCTTCCATCGGATGATCGGGATTTTGGGTTAAACCTCGGCTGCTGTGGAGCTGTTGATCTAAGCTTGATCCTGCATCTGCGCCGTGATGGTTCCAGTTTTTTTCGGGTCTACCCTACTGCCGAAACAGGACAATCTTTCTGCCTTGTCTCGCCCTCACGGAAATATCGCCGCACTTGGCGGCGCCCCCTGATGCTCAATCAGACCACCGCCGACCAGTTGGCGATAGGACACCTCGAACCACAACCGCCAACCACAAAGCTTTTGTCGATGGCTCGTCGACATCTACTACTATCATCTCCACTCCTTTTCCTCACGAACGTCCCTCCTTATCCCTTTCCTGTGTCCCGTTTTCTATACCCATTCCTTGATACCACCTTCCCCTCGCGTTCCTCTCCTTATCCTAATCTCTTGACTATCTTATTCCCTCATGACTTGATGTGTACATTTACCATACCATATACCCGATCGTGCAGGAATTTTATTTCGGAATAAAGAACTTGAACTGAATTGCATTCATATCCTGCTGTGGAGCTTACATGATAAACAAGTGGACCCTGAAAACAATGATCTGGACTCCTTATTTACCTAGATACTTATACATACAATCAACATTTGAACTTGAACACCTGGGCATCTTTGCAATAGACTGAGGCAAATAGAGAACAACGTTGGAGCTTGAAGGAACTCTAAACAATCATGACCAACTTAAGGATCTCCAACCCACATGTGCATACAAGCTGCGGTGCAAACTTTAAAAAGCCGGGACGACTTTTTGGGCTTCACAAGAGGCACTCATGATTTCCGGCCTTCAGGTTTATAGGAATTAATATACGAATAGAAGATTTGAATATGGATATTTTGCCATTAGCATACAAGTAGAGCCCATGTAGGAGGTTTGCACCGAGATTCGAGAATATAATCAAGATTCATGGAATACTATGGCTCTCTCTCGGCGACATGGAAATTGTTGACAACATTTGAAGAATACCGTGTAGGCTTTATTTTGAATTTGGCAATTAGAATTTCCATTATTATTTGATCTTATTGGGGCTCGCTTGTCACATTTCCATTTAGAAATGTTCGTTGCTCTCAATGCTTCAAGTCCATACCGGTAGGGAGGGTAGGCGGCTGGTAGGTAGTAGCCAGCATAGAGCATCAGTCCAGCAGGAAAAAAAACAAAAGAGAATAAAAGGAATTCAAAAAGATCTTCCTGTCGATGATTCGAACCCCCGGCCTCCTCGTCACAACCCCTTCAGCCACACCAGCCACCCAGGCAGAACAGAGGTACTCATCTCTCACTTCATACATGGCGACCAAAATATAAAAACGCAATTATCTCAACAACCAGACCATATACGGCGCTGTAAATAGGCTCATTGAAAAGAAAATCAAATTCTGAGTAGGGCGCCTTTTTTCCGCGAGAAAAATAAAAAAAGTTAACCCGACCTAGGGCCCTAGGCGCTCCCACCCACATCCCCCGGTAATAGTGGACGGCAGCCCACTACTGAGGATCAGCTACCTTATGAAACCCGAACTCTCATAGGTACTCCATAGTGTGGCCAGGACTATTTCATCGACATTTTTTGTAGGTAGTTTGGCAGGACCGGCGTCCCGTATGCTGCTAACCAACTACGCCAAATGGGCTGATCCCACTCTGGCCGAAAGGAATTAGAATTATATGCTACCCTGCCTCCTTTTTCTTGCCTAGTTTGGTTTCCCCTACCCAATATGATGTTATTTCCATGTTAGGACTTTTTGAGCATCTACTACTAGTATTAGTAATTGACTTTTGCTGGATTACAGCCTCCACATGGAATTGAGTCTTGAACTTGAAGCTATTCGCACTCAATGCTCTTTCCGTCTACTATGTATAGAACAGTCAATTTTTGTTTATGGAATTTTATTTTCATGCAATTGGAAGCTTCAACAGCATCCATAGATAGTGACTAATCAGACATGTACATTATTTCTCAGCGCAGAGACTATGTTTACTATTCAGGTGTACACCCAGCCTTCCAAGGAATCTCCCCAGCCTTGATAACAGTCTCCAATCCACCAGCCAACTCACCCCCACCACCAAACTCTTGTCCATCAACATCTTCACCCCATGGCAACGCATCAACATCCACCTCCCAACCAAGCAAACACCTGAGAATCACCCCCGCCCCAGCTTTACTCATAACGACGTTCATCTCCTTACAACGCTCATCGCATACACACTCCACACACCCTTGCGGCGACACACACGAACATGCCTCGATGCGCGCAACAGCACGCCGAAGAAGTAGCCCGATGAACTCGAATGCCTTACTGGCAATGCCAGAGCCACAGGCTCCGCCCTTCGCATCATAAAACGTCAGACGCGCAGGTCGTTGGCGGGCAGGCGGCTGGAGGAGCTTCTGGATTTCTTTCCGCTCGGAAGCATTGGCTTCGTTTGCGACGGACAGAGAGCGCCCGAGTTCCTTTTTCGCTACCTTGCATTCTGTGCGGACGTCGCCGGGTGAGGAGATAACGAAGGACGGGAGTAGGGAGAGGACGGCGTGCTCGGCGGCGTGGATGGCTGCTGCGATGTTTAATCTGTGGGATTTGAGGATCTCCATGGCTTGGGACGGGACGTCGAGCCACATGCCTTTTGTGAGGATGTCGATGGGCGGGTTATCGACTGCGACGGCGTCGAGGACACGGCCGCGCTTATCTATTTTGAAGAAGCCGAAGACGACGGCGTGGATTTGGACGGAGCCGAAGAAGGCGCGCGTGCCGGATGGGTCGTTGCTTACTAGGCGCATGCTTTCTGTCTCGATGGGGTCTATGTCGGTGAAGTCGCGTTGCATTGTGTTCCAGTCGACGTGGACGCGGGTGACGCGGGCGAGATACCGGTCTGTGTTTAGTTCTTGGACGAGGTAGGTTTGTCCCTGGTGGAGGAAGATGCCGCCTTCGTAGATGGTGAAGAAGGCGCGGGAGGCTTCGACTTCTTCGAGGACGACGTTTCGGTTGTTGGTTGTGTCGATCACGGCGAAGTGGTGGTCTTCTGTGTCGCGGATGGAGACGCACCGGGATGGCTGTGGGCGGAATCGTTCATGGCAGTGGTAGAAGCCCATGGCATCTTTTGTAAGGCGGGTTGCTGCGACGGAATATAGCTGATTGCCGAAGAAAACGTGGTCTTCGTCTGGGCGAATGGGCATCTCGAATGCAGCGCATTGGATATGACCTTCGAAGATGAGTTCATTTGCCAAGTCGATTTGCAGTTCGCAGTTGGGGCGAGTAAAGATCTCCTCTGGGTTTTGCATGTAATGCTGATCTGTCGGGTACCTGTCACCAACCAACACAGATAAAGAGTCCTTATTACGTCTTCCGGCTCGGCCACTCTGCTGACGAAGGTTGGAAATAGAGTATGGGAATCCCAACGTTACGACTGCGTCCAAAGAACCAATATCAACTCCCAGCTCGAGGGCATTCGTCGCCACAATTCCCATCAGTTTCCCTTCAAACATCTCTTTCTCTATTTGACGGCGATCTTGAGGACTATACCCACCCCGGTAGCCCATGACCATTTTGCCAACTTCGGGCCTTTCTAAGGCCTTGAATTCGTTGCGCACGGCTTGTAGGAGAATCTCGCATAGCTTTCTAATGCGACAGAAGGCGATGACCCTGACACCTCTAAGAACCAATTGGCAGAAGAGCCGTGCAGTCTCTGCGACGCTATCACCACGTCCAGAGGTTGGATCTGTTGGATCCTTGAATGGTGTATTCCAGCAGATGAATTCTTTGCGACCGGAGGGAGAGCCGTCGAAGTCGATCAGCTTTACATCATCCACCCCAAAGACAGACTTCATGTGCGACTCTGGGTTTGCAACGGTGGCAGAACAAGATATGAATTTGACATGTCGATTGCCTACCGAAGCACAGATTCTGCGAAGTCGTCGCATCACGAACGCAACGTGAGACCCAAATAGGCCATTGTAGACGTGAAGCTCGTCGACCACAACGAATTTCAGGTTCTTCAAGAAAGTGCGCCAGGCACTTTCCTGGGGTAGAATAGTGATATGTAACATGTCTGGGTTGGTGAAGATGATGCGTGCTTCATCGCGAATCAGGTTTCGGCTGGCCATGGGCGTGTCCCCGTCAAATGTTTCGACCATCAGGTGTTGGAGACCGTTCATGTACTGCAGGAGATCTATCATGCTTCGCCTTTGATCCTGTGCCAAGGCTTTCGTGGGAAAAATATACATTCCCCTGCTATCAAGGTCTTTTTCCAACTCGTGAAGCATTGGTATTTGATATATGAGGGATTTGCCGGAACTCGTTGAAGTAGACACGATGACATTGTGGCCATCGTAAAGATGGTTGATCGCTTCTGCTTGATGAGAATAGAGCTGGGTGATGCCTTTCGTGTTGTACAGGGCGTTGACAAGATCTTGTGATAGCTGAAACGTCAGGTCTCCGTAAACTGGAGATAGAGCGTCAAACACTCGGTGACCCTCTGGAACAATCTGAGCGTGGTACCATTCCATTTCTCGAATCTCGGCAATGATTTCCGCAATCGACTTGCGCTCCTTTGGGATTGTAGCTGGGGCTTTCGCTACAGCGGGAGTAGTAGTGCCACTATTAGGAGGTGTAGGTATGAACGCATCTTTCTCTTGTTCTAACAGAAGGACCGGGTCGATGGATTGATCTTCGCATCGAACCAAAAAAGCATCGACAGCGTCAGAAAACTTTGTGTTGCGTTTTTCAATTAGCTTCAGCATCTGATTCTGGCTGTAGACCGGCATCTTGAGGTCTTCATCTCTCATTCGTCGAAATGCATTGATTGGTTCCCCAGTTTTCGGATGTAGGACTTCTCTCTTGAGGTCCCCATCAACAAATTCGAACAAGAGAACATCCCTCTTGACTCCAATGCCTTCATTTGGGCCTTTGTTTCCACCGTTCAGATCCTCAGCTGTCCAATACCGACGTCCATGTTTGAAATTCTCCTCAGGCGTATCTTTCTCTCCAGCGGTCATGACTTCCAATACTGCCTCATCGACATATTCGAATCGTATTGACTGTGGAATCAAGACCCTCACTCTCGCGATATCTTCGATGGTAAGCTCCCGGTCTTTGCCGAGCTGCGCCTGTACTGCCTCCTTAATGTTATCGAATGTCGTGGCAAAGTGCTTCCTTGTACAGCAAAAAGTGTAGACCAAATTAAGTGCGCGGTGGGTCTGCGATAAGCGTTTGAGCGCATCGGGCCATGGGGCCGTCGGAGTTCTCTTTTTCGGCTTGGTTGGTTTAGATTTTGTGGAGGTGGCCTTTCCCTGCCCATTTTTCTTCCTTTTAGTTTGGCTCGTCTCTGAAGCTTGCGATTCAGCCGCACTTTCATGACTATCCGTTAAGTTTGATCCTGCGGTTGATGCGAGAGACGCGTTTGGTGACGAGGCCAGCCCATCATTGCCATAGCCCTGCTTTCGTTTGAGGGAGTTCTGCGCCGCGTCGATTGGGGTTTCCATTGTGCTTTTCACTCCATCCTCAGACTTGGCCGGGCCACTGATGAATATTTGATGATGCGATGCTTGCAAACGCCAGGGATCGCGGAAACAGGGAAGCAAAACGCGGTGTCACGTGCCCTCATATAACCAAAATGGGTAATTAGACGCCACTTCATATGGAAACTACAATATTAGCTGCCCAGGTGGAAATATGTGATATCAGAATTGTGGAATAATTTCCATGTTCTTATTCCATTTTAGATTTCCAGAACCAATCAAAACTTGTTGCAAGAACCGGGGGTTCTACTCGGCGGGCCTCCGATAGTTGGCTTGCTTAGACTTTGGTCCGGCGATGCTTGTCTGCATTATTTCCGAGCATCGGCACTTCCAAATGATTCGGTTTCAGTGGAAAGGCCGGCCTGAGAACAACCACAATTGGAAGCTGACAACCAAAGAATGTAACCTACTTCAGAAACCTCTACACAAAAATACCTCATTGGTTGGATATTCACGTTTAGGGGGTATTCACCAGCCGAGTTAGCATCCGACACCGCCCCAGCTTTGACTACTACTCGCCATTCCACATCTCGGAGCTTGGGCGACTTGCTTATATTGAACGATCAAAGTCCACCGGTGACTGCTTGCCTTGTGGACTACTAGCAATAATATCACCTCATTGACTTGCAACTGACATGTCCTGTCTACTTCAATCATCTCGACGATTGCTTCTCCAAAGAGCTTTCCCCGCATTTTCAATCCCGCGTGTCGCTATGTCTACATCATCCTCCACCGCAGCCAATGCAGCAAATGACTGGAGCGCAGCTCAGTATCTGAAGTTCAAAGATGAGCGCACTCAGCCAGCCCGTGATCTCCTAGCCAGAGTTCCCCTACAAGCACCAAAGACAATCGTGGACTTGGGCTGCGGCCCTGGAAACTCGACAGCAGTGTTGGAATCACGATATCCTGATGCACACTTAGTGGGAATGGACTCATCACCGGACATGATTCGCAAAGCTCAATCGACACTCCCCCATCTGGATTTCACCATCGCAGACTTGAACACGTACAAGCCTCCGGGCGCCGTCGACCTCTACTATTCCAATGCTGTCTTCCAATGGCTTGGAAGAGAAGATCGCATTGAGGTTATCAAGCGACTGATGAAGACACAGCCATCAGGCGGAGTTTTTGCATTTCAGGTGCCTGACAATCTGGACGAGCCATCGCACGTCCTCATGCGTGAGACCGCTCAGAATGGCCCTTGGGCAGCCAAGTTGCAGACCGTTGGTCGGGATACGTTCCAATCCCCACAAGAGATTTATGATCAACTCAAACCGATCTGTTCAAATGTGAGCCTCTTCCACACGAGCTATTATCATTCCCTTGAAAACCACGAGGCTATTATCGAATGGGTCAAGGGAACTGGGTTACGGCCTTATGTGGACCCCCTTGAGGCAGAGGAGAAAGATGCATTCCTGCAGGAATATTTGCGACGCTTGAAGGAGGCGTATCCGTCCGCCGTCGATGGTCGCGTATTGCTTCGATATCCACGGTTGTTTGTTGTTGCAATTAAGAACTGATAGCACCGATTCCTTGTACCTTCGATGTTTGAACATACAATGGCGTACCTGTATCAATGTGAAATTTCAGCTTCCATTAACTTTATCGTGCCTATATTCTGAATCTACTGTTCTAATCATATCTGAGAACCTGATTTGTTGAGGCTGGCATAGAAAGTGACACCTCAGGCAGCCATATATATTTGATTGATGCCTGACCGATAAGGAGATAGTCTAACCGGATAGAGGCTAGTGGACTGGAAATTATTTAACGCTGCGGCTGCGGATCGCGAAAACATCATTTGGCCGCTCATTGCCTCTGTTGGTTTGTCGGGAAAATACGCATTGGGCGTATTGTCTGATTGATTCCTGTGAAATACAAGCGGTCGAAGTCGAAAGCCGTGATCAGACAATGGCAAGCCCAGGATGTGTTTGGAGCAGAGCTCTACGTAGCCGGCTGGTGCAGCAGCAATTCGCGCGTTCAGTTGCTCGACAAGCTGAACTACGACCAGCACTAGCAGCCCAACGATCGTATACAACAGATGCCAAAGAAAAGCGGTATTTCTCGCGCGACCGTCGCCCCGAAGACCAACGTTTACGCCGACCCAATCGCCGCAGCCATGCCTTCGAGAGCAACGATTCCAGCCAACGGGTATTTTCCAGGGGATTTGGAAATAGGGACGATGCCGATCTACTAATGATGATCGCGCAACAAAATTCAGAGGATGTGAGCCGGAAGCGGATTCGCCTCGAAATGGCGTGGATGAACGACCCGCTAGTGCTTGCACGACGAGTCTCACAAGCTCTGGCTGGCGGTGATCCAGCGACTGCGGTGGCACTTGCTCGAGAATCGTTGAGGCAGAAAAAGGGCACAGCATATATTGCGGCTTGGAATCGTGTCATCCAATACTGCATGGACAAAGGACACCCAAAGCCAGCTCTGAGATTTTACAATGATGTAAGCATATCTGTCATGATCATGATTTACAAGTCACTAATCCAAATCCCTTCCACAGATGAAAAAGCGCGGTGGAAAACCAAACTCACGGACGTTCACAATCCTACTCACCGGACTTCGCGATTCGCCCAAATTGCCCGGCTTCAACCCTGTTAAAGTTGCAGAGAGCATTTACGATTCGATCTCAGCACCCAACTCAGAAGTCAAACCCGACATTATACATACAAATGCCATGCTATCGGTGTGCCAGTATCGCAATGACATAGAGTCATTGTGGCGCATTGCTGGAAAGCTTTCGGAGCAGGGATCAGGGGCACCGAATACGACGACATATACCGTCATCATGGGAGCTCTTCAGTTCAATGCCCGCGAGGATATAAAGAAGATGGACGTTAAAGACATGGATAAGATTTTCGCTCGAAAGTCACAATTGATCAATGACGGCAAGCGAGTCTGGGCCGACATCGTCTATCGATGGAACGATGGGGAGATTGTTCCTGATAATCAAGTGACTAACAGTATGGCTGAGCTACTCACGGAGGGTGCAACAGACCAAGATTACTACGATGTCTTTGCACTTTACCACCAAACCATGGGCATCCCAATCCTTGCATCACAGCCGCCGGAAAGCTCAAAAGGCAAACCCTCCAGGTTTTGGGAGAATGAACAGAGAGCCAAGCCTCAGCAGACATCGCGTGAAGAAAACGTTCCATTTGTAGATGAGAACAACCAACATATCAAACTCGACGGGAATGGATACATGCCGGAAGAAAGTGTCAGTCTCCAGAGTGAGAATGCCGATATGGAAGCTGAGGAGACCGAGGAAAGCTTTGAAACTCTGTTTGACCCTCTTCCTTCTGGACCGGTACCTGATCTTTACCCTCAAAACAAGGACCTTACAATGATTATCGATGCATGCCTCAGTATGGGTCAAGGACTCGGCTCCGGCGCCAAATACTGGAAGTATCTAACCATGGAGTCGAGCTCTCATAACATCCAACCCGATAGTCCATCTATCATGCACTTCCTTCGTTTGCTTCGTGTGTCACGAGCTAGCAAGATGTCCGTTCGAGTGATCGGCGAGCAGATGATCCCTTCAGGAGATGTGGATGGAAAGGCTTTCCATGTCGCCCTTTCTACATGCCGCCGTGACAATCGCAACCACTCCTGCCTTCTCAACGGCAATGAAATCATGGATTTAATGAACAAGTCCTTACTCCTACCCGATCCACGAGCCCTTCAAAGCTATCTCGATTTGATCAAGCAACTTTCCACTCTGCCAAATGTTTTGATGTACATGAAAGGCATTGAAGTCGACGCGAAGCAAAAGCAGCGCAGTATGCAAGCCTTGGGCACAAATCTGCACGCGAAGCTTCATCTGCTTGCGCTGGAGACTCTGCGACCTCATATTGCTAAGCTACACGATGCTGTGAAACAAGGCCGGCCGGCCCCGGCAGGCCGATGGGCAGCTAGCCAGGAGAACTCGGTTCATAAACCCATCCCGGGACTCAAGGTTGCCAAGCTTATGGCTCACGTTCGCTTGATGATTGATGAGATCCTGAAACGCGAATACTCGGCCTATGTCACCAAGGCCGAACGCAAGATACTTCAATCTGATTCAGACATGTTGAAGGAGTACTCTGATAAGGCTGTGATCGAGAAGCTCAGCAAGCAGTCGGTCTTTGCGACAAAAGAGCAGCGTGATGCCTATCGCAAGGAGCATATGGACTCTGAGCCATCGAGCGGATCCGAGCTGAACGAAGAGAAGCCCAAGGAGAAGCCCGAGGAAAAGTCGGAGACGCTCGAAGAGAAATCCGAGCAAGAGACCGAGCAGAAACCTGAGGAGAAGCTCGAGGAGACGCTCGAAGAGAAGCCC
The DNA here is from genome assembly GCA_911649655.1 of Penicillium sclerotiorum. NCBI lineage: Eukaryota > Fungi > Ascomycota > Eurotiomycetes > Eurotiales > Aspergillaceae > Penicillium > Penicillium sclerotiorum. The sequence continues at coordinate 3,902,967 of CAJVRJ010000009.1, forward strand.
GAGCAAGCGTCCGAGCAAACACCCGAGGAGAAGGTAGAGGAGAAGCCCGTACAGAAGCCCGAGGCCGCTACCGTGGAAGCTAAGTCTGAAGCCTGATTCTGAACACCCGATTCCCTCATCAATTGGACGGCACTTCTCTCCTCTCTTGTAAAACACCTGTATCATAATCATTTTTTTCGACGGCGTTTATCGGTTTGCATGTACAGGAACATCATGGTCAAGTCTCTACTTAGATATCTTTTCAGCGTTCTGAAATGTACAAATACTATACAATTGCATTTACCAACTTGAATTCACCAACTGAACTTGAAGTTTGTGACGGCTTGGCGACTTTATCCTTCCGTTGCATACCTTATTATAGGGCGATGCTGGATCATTGCAGTAACCGCGGCCCGAACCAAGTTCAAGTTGGTGTTTATTTGACGATGATTCCATCAAGAAGCTTGTGAGTCTGCAACTCAATTGAATCATGTACGATCACTGAATTCGTCATAGGTGGAACGAAGACAATGTCAAATTCGAGTCTTGGAATTTCGGCGGTTGACCGATATCTCCTCTCTCGAGCAGTCACGCAATTGCCATCAACAGTGGCATCTTGCAGGATCAACAAGCCAAGCTAATTATGCTTTTGAAATTTGCCGCGTCGAAATTATTTCAAAACTAATATCAAGAATACTTCATGGAATCATCCTGGCTCTCCTGCCTCCGAGTCATTGTTTGCTCAACTTACCACCATGACCATCCCTCAGCAACGTCGAAAATGGTATAATATCCAATGGTTCGCCGATCATGATACCAAACAAGATAGAAAGCTTATTCTTAAGCTGGATTTGCTGATTGTCCCATATGCCTTCCTGACTTACTGGACAAAGTATCTAGACCAGGCCAATCTGAGTGAGTGTTGATTGAACCTCTGAGTTCCTGGAGTGTTATCTAACATCTCGATAGACAGTGCCTATGTTTCTGGTATGAAGGAGGAGTTGAATCTGGGCGGAAACGATCTCGTTCAGCTACAGACCATGTACACTGTCGGTGCAGTGGTAGGACAGCTGCCTTTCATCTTCCTGTTCACCAAAATTCCAATGTTTTGGTTGATTCCATTCATGGATGTCGCCTGGGGCATATTTACGCTACTGCAGTATCGAGCAAATTCTTACGCTGAAATGGCTGCTTATAGGTTCTTGGTCGGGTGGTTTGAGGTTAGTGATTATGATACCTGGCATGGATTTTTGTTGAAGACGACAGACGGCGCTGACTTGAACTTGGACCTGTGTATAGGCAGCATATTACCCTGCTGTGCATTACATCTTTGGTGAGCTCAATTATGATGAACTTTGAACCCTTTTCCTGACTTACATTGGCTAACATACCGCAGGATCATGGTATCGTGGCGATGAGATATCCCGTCGTGGTGGATGCTTCTATGTTGGAAACACGCTAGGCACCATGACAGCCAGTCTTATCCAAGCAGGTGCATCAGCCCGACTTGATGGTGTCAATGGTCTCGCAGGATGGAGATGGATGTACATCATTTGCGCCATTATAACCATCCCCATTGCTCTCGTTGGGTTTTTCGTTCTCCCGGGTACACCAGATAAACCCAACAAACTGGTACTCAAGGACGACGATGTCCAACAAGCCAGGCTACGACTTGAGAAAGCAACTCACAAGATCGATGAAGAGAAATTCAGTTGGGCAATGCTGCTCAATATCAGCCGCAAATGGAAATTCTGGGCCCTTCTTGGGCTGAACGTTGTGTTTTGGAACTCCAGCACCAATACCACAGCCGGTGGCTATTCCCTCTGGCTGAAAAGTCTGGATCGATACTCAACCAGTCATTTGAACAACCTTGCTGCTATAGCCCCAGGTCTCGGAATGTTCTACACGCTGTTCATATGCTTTACTTCTGATCTGATATATGGTCCTGCCTGGGCTATTACCGTCTGCAACGTGTGGAATGCCATTGGTTCCATCATTCTTGTGATCTGGGACGTTCCGGAGTCTGCATTGTGGTTTGCCTTCTTTACGGTGTATGTCTCACTTGCACAGTCGAGTGTTCTCTACGGCTGGATCAATACCCAGCTCCGGGCTTCACCTATTGAGAGAGCCACCACCTTGATCATCACAAATATGATCGCGCAGTCAACAACAGTCTGGACGCCACTACTTGTCTTTAAGACTGTTGATGCGCCACGATTCACGAAAGGCTATTCGTTCGTGCTAGCCTGCTCGATATGCTTAATCATATGTACGCAGGTTGTGAACTTTTTTATAAAAAGAGAAGAGTGAGTATTAAGCACGAGCTGAAATCAAAGTGATTGGAACTTTTTCGACTAACAGCCTACCAGGAATCTGAAGAGGGATGGGAGTACGAATGGATCTATCACTGCGGATGATTCAATTAACCTAGAGTCTGGGACTCAAGCAGAGATCGTGACAGGAAAGACGGAATGAAAAGGCACCGGAGCTCTTGAAAAACTTCGTAGCGGGACTGCAATCAGCACTTGAGGTTTTTTTGAAATCCACCTGAGAATATTCACCCGACTTAGTGCTCGCGCAGACAACATTTAAACATTGATTTAGTCATCATAGCTAAGTGAACGGTCATTCAAATGTTCTCACTGCAGGTGGTATGCCCTGTTGTATCAATGGCATTAATGTTGTTCAAGTTATCAAGTTATCACGCCATCGCCTCCCTGATGATGAAATATTTGCGTGTACATCAAGCACTCTCAAGTGCTCCAGCTTCCCCTGACCCAATCGGCCAAGCTCCGATAAGCCCTGCTAAGTCGATTGCGTGAGATAGAGGAGTAATGGGCAAATGTCATCAACTAGGGCGGGGTGCGGGGACAAAGCCGGACACTGGCAAAGCATTCAAACATTTGAATGCCCACAAGTCATTGGGCATATATACTAGAACTTCGCTCGCAGGGCAGCCTTAAATTAGATTCTGCACACGTGTCACTGCATTTCAACATTGAATACTGGAAGAAAAGCTTGTGTTTGCTTTGAGTAGCCTTCTATCAATTCGGCTACCTCGGGCTCAAGATGGGCGACATTCAAGTTAGTACGGCCAATAGCCCCGTCGATGGGAGCAAAAAACAGATCCTGCTCAACGCTTTCGACATGTCGACCGTTGGCCATTTATCACCTGGACAATGGAAGGTGTGTGTTTCCGCGGACAAATTGATTTCGTTCCTTTAGCTCACCCGGCACAGAATCCAAAAGACAAGTCGGCCACGAAGCGCAAACTCGACTACTGGGTTGACCTGGCAAAGCTATTGGAGCGTGGGGGGATCAACGCATTATTTCTGGCAGACACGACAGGAGCGCATGACACCTATCAGGGTAGTGCGGATGAGTGTATTCGACGAGCTGCACAGTGGCCAATGACGGATCCTACTATCGTGAGTAAAACCTACAGGTCAACAACTTGCTGTCAAATCTAATAACCCGTCAGCCTATCTCCGCGATGGCAGCCGTGACGAAAAATCTGGCCTTCGGTATCACCGCATCAACTTCATTTGAGCAACCATTTTTGCTAGCCAAACGATTTTCCACTTTGGATCACTTGACAAACGGTCGAATCGGCTGGAATATCGTCACATCGTACAAGAAATCTGCTTTCAAGGCTATTGGCTTGGAAAGTCCCATAGAACATGATGAGCGGTACCACCAGGCTGATGAATATCTGCGAGTCCTCTATAAGTAAGACATCGAGAATATCAACAAGCTCAAAGATTTGACCCGTGCCAGTGACTGACCATGTCGATTTAGACTCTGGGAAAGCTCATGGGCCCCCGATGCCCTGTCTCCTAACCCAGAGACAGACTCCTATGTCGATCCTGACAAGGTTCGACAAATCAATCACAAAGGCAAATATTTCTCTTTGAATACTCGACACATTGTTGATCCATCTCCACAGCGGACTCCATTCCTCTTCCAAGCAGGAACTTCTTCAGCCGGAGCAGAGTTTGCTTCAACCCATGCAGAGGCAATCTTTGTCTCCTCCCATTCCCCTGAGATCCTCAGACCAAAGATCAATAAGATTCGCCAACAGGCTGCTGCTCTCGGTCGTGACCCTCAGTCAATCAAGTTTTTCGGCACATTCACCCCCATAGTGGGCCGAACAGATGAGGAGGCCCAGGAAAAGTACGAAGAATTGAAGAAGTACGCCTCTATCATTGGAGGTTTGGTTCTCTTCAGCGGCTGGACGGGCATCGATATCTCCAAGATTCCCCTGGATCAAGAAATCACCACCGCGGACTCTCTGGAAGCTGGTAAGGTGACCAGTCTTCTTGATTCATTGCTTAAGACAAGCAAGGACGTTCCTCGTTGGACACCTCGCATCGTTGCTGAAAAGGCTGCTATTGGTGGCCTTGGTCCTGTGGCCATTGGTAGCCCGCAGACTGTCGCAGATGAGATGGAGCGCTGGATTCGTGAAGCGGATCTCGATGGCTTCAATATCGGTTATGTGACCACGCCAGGCACTTTTGAGGACTTGATTGACCTGGTGATCCCGGAATTGAGAAAACGGGGCCTATACCCCGAGGCCGCGGCTCCTGGTGACGAGGCTCTGACTGCCCGTGAGAGGATCTATGGGAAAGGACAGAAGGAACTGCGTGATGACCATCCTGGCACACAGTATAAGTACGATGTGTACAAGGAAGATGCACCATATGTTGAGCGATCAGAAGTTGAGTAGCTGAGATGATGTAGTTAGCATAAAAGCCTACTGTCAAGGCTAGGCTCCTTTGATCACCAATGACCCGGACAGAGTAGATCGAGTCCAGGATTCGAAATTCCGACGCAAAGACTAGATTCAATTATTCTCAAGGTCTTGCATAACATTCAAATTCAATTTAAGAGAAATGTGATGACATTTCAATGAATATTTGAAAGAAAGAATCTGAAACATGAGTGTTCAAGGCCTGGAGATAATCACTGTAACAATTTGATACGTAAATAACATGGAGAATCTATGGGGTAATGGTAACATTACAGCTCTGTGACCAGCACGGGACCGGTGGGCAACGTAATGCCACTCTAGCCTTTCCGGGACAGCTTGTCCATCAACACTGCTTCATACCACTCTTACTCCAAATATCTGGCGCCCTGGTCCGAATAAAGGAGCTGGTGATCCTTCGGTACTAGATTCCGCAAATTACACATCCCCCTTCCTCTGGTTAAAAGCGCTCTCACACGAACAAAACAATGGCGACCGCGCATTACGGCCAGGCGCACGGCGAACTGCATGACGACGAATCCCTCCTGGACGATGACCTGATCGACGCCGAAGATGGTGAGTTTACCGATGCCGCAAAACAATCCAAGAACTCGGGCTCGTCATTCTCTGCGGTTTTCTAACCTGCGGTTCCGTTGTAGTTATTGAGGCCGATGACCCCCTGCACGACACCTCCGATACGGCCCCTCTCCGAGGCAACATTGAATGCGACTCCGGCGCTCGAGGTGGCAGCAGCAGTGGACCTGGCTATGGAAACTATTTGACGTCTTCTATTCCCGGCGAAGACCGTCGCGCGACTCAAAATACCATTGACGAGACTGTCTGGGCCACCTTGTCCCGCGACCTGGTCGCTGTCTGGGAGAAGATGCGTCAGGTGCTGTGGCCTAAGTATCTCCTAGGAGGCATGATGCAACGTGGTGGCGGCGGTATTGGTGGTGCTGCAGAGAGAGGCGAGGCTTCTGGATTTGGTCGTAACCTGCGCGGGATCGTTGGTCGCTGGCCGGATGCCGATGTTGTTCTACAGGGTGGCATGAGTGACGGGCTGCGCGATTGGGACCTTTGGTATGCTATTCACCGTGCTATGCGCACCAATTGTGGAGTCCGCTAATACTGATAATCCTCTCCTCTAGGGGCCCATTGGTCTTTTGCTTGGTGTTGAGCTTGTTCCTGTCTGTCGCGAAGGGAGATCAGGCTTCGATGGTATTTTCGGGTGTTTTCTGCATCGTCTGGATTGGAGAGGCGGCCGTGACCCTCCAGATTAAGCTTCTAGGGGGTAAAATGTACGTTGGATGTTTCCGATTTGATGATGGGTACAGTACTAACCTTGCGACTTCATCTTTAGCTCCTTTTTCCAATCGATCTGCATTATCGGATACACTCTATTCCCCCTGGTCATCGCTGCTCTTTTGAGTGCACTTGGTCTTCCTACCATCGCCAGAATACCTGTTTATCTCGTGCTCGTTGCTTGGTCATTAGCAGCAGGAGTGAGTATTCTGGGGGGTTCAGGCGTTGTGCGAAACCGAGTGGGCATTGCCGTATACCCACTCTTTGTCTTTTACATCGCCATCGGATGTCTGTGTTTCATTAGCTGATGGGATCATGAAGCCCTACACATCAAAGTTGGAGGCTTTGTCCTGCTACCATGACTCTGCATTCGCCGTGGAGATAAGCCCCGAAGGACGTCACAAGCAAACATGTATACATACCTTCTACGCCCCGTTTTGTTCCAATTTTCTTCTTCCATAACAAGCTTACCAATACCAATGACTACTCTGAATATCCAGTGATCAAACCCAGCCAATTCATGTACGGCGTCGCTCGGGCAGCTACTAGTAGTACAAGTCCAACACTAGACTTTCTATAACTACTGACGCCTAGTAGGAGGTCCCTTCAATGTTCCAGTGAATACCTAGTATATAGATCAAACCCGTAAATTCACTTCAAAACTAGGAGTCGATAGACATGACCTATTCAATGTGGGGCAACCCTGTCTGTAAATGGTAATGGGCAACTTCAATGTTCGAAGTGAATGTTTTGGTTGTTTTTTTTTTTCCCGAGTCTTTTTTGGAAGTGAATGAATGCGATACCTGAAGGACATAAAATCTCTCTCCCCTTCCACAAATTTTGAACTTCTTTTTTTTTTCTTCACCCACCTTCGAAGATTCGCCAAGCTCAATTGTTAAAACTTCTGACAACTTCAACAACACAAGCTTGCACTGTTCCAATCGTGTGTCCATCTCTACTGTTTACTTCTCTACTGTTTACTGCGGGGCGGAGCGGTGACAAACACAAGGCTAACCGCTAATCTAGTCCTTCGCCGCCGGCTCCCAACTCAACTTCCCTTTTCTCCCAACCTTACCTTCCGCCGTCATCTTTGGTTTAGCTGGTCTGAACCACCTTTCTTCCTTTCTCTTTGGATTATCCAATTCCGACAACCCCAACTCCCCACCCTTGAGAGCCTGTTCATCATGGCCTCCGACAAGGAACCCGTGCCCGTGGCTAACGGTAAGTACACCGTCTTCAACCCGCAATCCGGACCTGCTCTGCCGCTTGAGACGACCGCGGAAGCTGCTTCTACTTCAACCGCGCATTCCTCTCGCATATCTCGACTGCGAAAATGGTCTGCGTGGGGTAGCTTGAATTCTTCTCTCCGATTCCGATGTACGTTGGACTAACAACTCTCTGCTCTATTAGTGCCCGAGGCCCAATCGCCTCTTTCAGACAACGATGCTGGAGAGCGCCCTGTTCGCGAGCAACTCAAAGAAACTTCAATCAAATCCGAGCCCACCACTGCCCACGAGGCTGGCGGCACCCGCAAGCGCTCATTCGAAGAATCCCGCGAGGACATTGTCGACCACGAGATCGAGAAGCCTCGAAAGCGATCTCGAGAGTGCACTCCCGACGCACCCACCAACACCCAGACCCCCACAACCAATCCTACAAGTGCTGATGCTGAAGCGCAAACCGTGAGTTCTCCTTCGTCTTTTGAATCCCCCGCCACCTCCCATACACCCAGAGACCCCCCCTCCGAGGACTTTGATGGAAACCTCTTTCCCTCTATCTCCGAATTGGACTTTGTCACCTCCGAGCTTGGCTATTCGATGGCCTTAATGGCTGGGAAACCAGGTTACCCGGAATTTGTCACGGGCATGTGTCTCAAGCTCGTGGAAGGACTCGGCGCTCGCCAGACCAAGGATCTGGCCATGTTTTTGCTAGATGTCTCACTCGACAAACTTCACGCAGAGAAGGCTCGGAGAGATGCCCAGAGTGAGAGCCAGCAGTCCCATGACTCGGATGGGCCCTCGTCCGACGACTCTGGTGAGTCCGCATCCGACGACTCTGGTGAGGCCGCATCCGACAACTCTGGTGAGGCCTCATCCGACAACTCTGATGATGAGACCCCATCCGAATCTGACGAGGCCCCATCCGACGACTCTGATGGTTCTAGTGACATTCTATGGTTGGAAACACGTCCTTGCGTTCGTAAATCCGTTCAAGTTGTGAATCTGGTTTCAGAGGATGAGAGCGAGGAGTCAGACTCCGACAATCTCATGCTCGCAAAGAAGACGATGGATAGCCTCAAGCACTCGGACCCGGCCACCCTCCACTCAGGCCTAGGAACCCTCCACTCAAACCTAGGAGCACACATTCAAGCGCATGATAGCAATATTGAGAACTATGATACCAACATCAAATTACAGGATCCGGATCGATCGACGAACGACGCAGCTCACAACGCCCACGATGATGAATCCAAGGGGCTTAACAAGAAGAGAAGCCGCGAACGACTCGAAGACGATCCTGAGAACCTTGAAACCACCAGTGATACTACGAAGGACGCCGCCCGAACTGAGTCTACTAACAAAAAGTCTACCACCGACGGAGAACGTGAGAAAAAGAGACATCGGGATAACTCGCAAGAGCCAGAGAAGACCGCCGATAATGTTCGTGCACTCTTCCCCTCGAGTATTTACCAACTAATCTTACAATGAATTAGGGATTTGCTACAAGTGCCTTTGGAAAGGCCATCAGCGCGTCTCCCTTTACCTCGCTCGGCAAGACCAAGGAGTCTACCGATTCTACGAACAAGCCTGCATCGACTTCCGCATTTGCTTCTTCTAGCTTGGCTGCATTTGCAGGCTCTGGGAGCTCACCATTTGGTACATTGGGAGCTTCAACCCCTTCGGTATTCAACAACCCCCCCACCGCTACTGGGTTTGGCTCCGCATCTATAACCTCCGGATTCGGCACTTTTGGTAGCGGATCCGCAAGCCAAGCTGGTACAAACGCATTTGCTGCCGCTGCCTCCAAGCCTAGCGGGCTGAGTGGCTTCGCTAGCACCTCGAAAATCGGTGGTTTGACCAGTTTTGCATCAACTAATAGTCCATCTGTGCTGGGTGAAACCAAGCCCAAGCCTCTTGGTCAAACTTCAAATTCCGATGATGAGGATGAAAGCGGCGACGATAACGAGGACGAACCTGAGAGCGCTTTTACAGCCTCCAAGACCGATGAGCGTTTCTACGAACAAACCAGTTTGTATCCCCCAACCTTGAACTTTGCAGGATTCAGCTAACGAGATGTCTCTAGTTACAACTGGCGAGGAGAGCGAGAGTAATATCTTTACCTGCAAGGCCAAGCTCTTCCACTATGCAGACAAGGTCTGGAAGGAGCGAGGTATTGGAACTTTCAAGATCAATGTTCGCGATGTTGATGGCAAGAAAACTGGCCGGATGATTATGCGCGCGGATGGCGCGGGTCGTGTTATGCTCAACAGCCCTATCTTCAAGGGCATGAACTACGGGGATTCTAACAACAATCCCCCTTCCAGCAAGCAGATCCTGCTTGTTGGGACAGAGGAGGGGCGCACAGTCCCTCTTCTACTCCGCGTAAGTTTCCTTTTTCCCAAGTCTGTCCTCTGATTGCTTGCTGACCTTTGTTTTTCCATGTGTAGACACCAAACGAAACAGTTTCCTGTGACTTGTATGAGGTAATCAAGTCATTGTTATGAGAGATTTGGAGGATGATAGGAGCCCCCCGGGGGGGGGGATAACATGTTTCAAGATTACCTACATGTAGGTAGCTATCAAACATTTGAATGATATTCTCATTTGGAAAGTTTTTATAAGTAGATGTTTTACAAACCTTTTAGATTCAAGTTCGACCTTTTCGTGATATCAAGAGTAACTTATGATACTGAGAGATATTATACAATGCAGGGAATCTAGGTTTTTCAGATACTGTATGACGTATTATAAAACCAAATATATGTTTGATTTAGTCAATATACTATATCCACTTTAGATATTAGTATTATACTAGATACTAAATTATTTATAATATATATCTATTAAATATATGGTATTTAGAGAATATCTGGTTTTTTGAGAAAATGGTATTAATATTATACTATTGGTATCTAGTAATCTATATAGGTATTTAAAATAAGAGGTATATAATAGGTATCTTATAAAATATGAAATATATATGGTATTTTTTATATATCTAAATGGTATTTACTATATATTTAGGTATCTATAAATAGGTATTTAAAATAAAAGGTATATAATAGGTATCTAATAAAATAATAAGTATATATAATATTTTTTATATATCCAAATAGTATTTATTATATATCTAGGTATTTATAAATATTTATTATATTATATTACCTACCTAAATAAAAAATAAATAAAGAAATCAATATATACCTAGGTATATAATTATTATAATAAATATTAGTTTTGTATAATTAACATATATATAGGTATTAATATTAGTATTTGAACCTTGGAATATTTATTAATTAATAATACCTATCTATTTATAATATATATATACCTAGATAAGATAATAATTAGATTATTAATAATTAAATATTATATATATATATATATATATTATATTTTATATTTTTAATATTTTTAATATTTTTTAATATTTTTGAAATTTTTGAAATTTTTGAAATTTTTGAAATTTTTGAAATTTTTGAAATTTTTGAAATTTTTTAACCAGTTAGTTAATTTACCTTAGAGTTTTCCTTTTTTTTCAAAAATAAATTTAGTATGACGATTTCTTTAAACTTTTGGTTAAAAGTTAAAAAAATTATGTAAATAGTCTAGTTGGTAAGAGCTGTAGTATTTAAACCTAAAGGTCCCCGGTTCGATTCCAGGATGTAGCAGTAAAAAAAATATAAATATAAAAAAAATATAAATATAAAAAAAATATAAATATAAAAAAAATATAAATATAAAAAAAATATAAATATAAAAAAAATATAAATATAAAAAAAATAAAAATAAATAAAAAAAAATAAATGGAAGAAAAAAAGAAAAGAAAAAAAAAAGAAAAAAAAAAAAGAAAACGAAGATTTTTTTTTTTAAATTTATTATCGTATAGATACCATATTTATTATAGATACCATATTTCTTCAAATACCATATTTCTTATAAATACTATATTCTCTAATATACCTAAATAATATTAATAATTTTTTTCAAATACTAAGGCTCATTTTTAAATACCACACAATACCAAAGGTCTTTTTTAGATATGAAAACCCATTTTTAAATACTGAAAAGACCAATAAATTTAGATATAGTATCTTAAAAAGAAACTGCTATTTTTCGGTATCTAAAAAATAACGGTATCCAAATAGAAACCTCTCCTATAATAGTCTTTCAAAGGAATCTGATGGTATCTCCGAAGCCCCAATTCCCTGCATTGTATGATTAAATACTTTCCACCTTATGAAGTGCTTTCCAGCTTAAAAAGCATTCTTTCAAAGAATCATATCCGGAGATTTTTCCCTCTAATCTCTCTGCCTAAATGGTCAATGTAACAGGCATATGTAGTACCTACTGCGCAAGATACTCGGCAAGATACACTCAGAGAACCTTAGAAGGGATGATATAGTATGGAACTGGAGGAAAGGGAAAGCAGATACCTAGGTAAATGGCAGAACTGATAAGACCTCGAGTAGTGAGGGGACCTCGGGAGGTTCTCTTCTTTCTCTTCCCTTTCTCAACGATGATCTCTTCGTGCACTACACACCTAGCTTCTTCTTTCCTGGCTTGACTGGTGTCTTCGTCACAACTAGGTTCGATCATACATACCACCCTCTTATCTGCTCATATCCTTGACCGACCGTCCTCTCTTGATCGGCTTTGAGATCACAGGCAGGCTGTACCACACTGACATTGAAAGAACATTTGAAAGCTCTGGCATAATATAAGGATACCTGTGAGGTGATGCTTGAAATGCTTAAATATGAGCTTCTATTAGAGGCCCCTTCTTGCTCACAATACCTTCAAATACAACAGATTCTAGATGATCTTTTCCCGGCACTTCCAACTTGGAAGGTTATTCAACTCATTATGTGTCAAATTCCGAAGAAGGGTATACTGGTCCTTCAAGTTTGCTGCTACTACGTGTAAGCTTCCTTATTCCCCAGTCTGCCCTCTAATTGCTTGCTAACCTTCGTTTTCCCATGTGTAGACTCAAAACGAGTCAGTTACAGGGCATGAGCTATGGCGACACAAACACATGTGTTCCTCCCCGCTGCCAACAAGCAGGATTTGCTTGCTGGAAGGTTTATTGTTGTTTCCGTCGCCATAGCTCATGCTCCGTAATGGATAGGTTGAACCTCTTTGTGCGTTCTAGTATGGGACTAGACGCTGTGTGTAGGTACCTTCATGAAGATAGTATAGATGAGTTTGGGTAGGAGCTATTACTATGTTCATATAGAAGTTCAGCCCTTTGGCGATCCATACATGTATGTATTTCTACCTAGTCGACCTCTAAAAGTCCTTTTCGACTGTCTTTCTTACTGTCTTTCTTACTGTCTTTCTTACTGTCTTTCTTACTGTCTTTCTTACTGTCTTTGCCTTAGTCTTTAAACAGGAAGCAATATAAAATACTTGGAATATCAGATAACTCTCTTAATATTTGGACCGTGTGTCCCTCCTCGGTGTACTTCAATGTTCGAAGTGATTGTTTTGGTTGTTTTTTTTTCTCTTCTCCCGAGTCTTCCAAGGTTTTTTGGAAGTGAATGAATGCGATCCCTGAAGGATATAAAATCTCTCTCCCCTTCCACAAATTTTGAACTTCTTTTTTTTCCCCTTCACCCACCTTCGAGAATTCGTTCAAACTCCAAAGCTCCAACTTTCGACAACTTCTTCCCAAGCTTGAACTTGAACAATTTTTTTTTTTTTTCGTGTGTCAACGGTATCATCTCCATTGTTTACTGCTGAATCAACTCAAACGACCCAGCAAATTCTAGATATCCGAAGAGGGACACACAGTCCCTCTACTGCTTCGTGTAAGTTTCCTTTTTCCCAAGTCAATGCCCTCTGATTGCTTGCTAACTTTTGTTTTTCCATGTGTAGACACAGAACAAGTCAGTTACGGAGTATGCTCAAGTGAGCTTTGGCGACGCGAATAACAACCCACCTACCAGCAAGCAAATCCTGCTTGTTGGGACTGAGGAGGGACGTACAGTCGGAGAACACGCCTTATTTCGCTCGGATTCGAGATGCCTCTTTGCTTGGGATCTTGGAGGACCGTGATGAGAATCCATTCCATATGATTGAGGAATCCTTGATATATGGTTTTATATCTTTTCTTTTTTTGAAAGAAATCTTTTCCCTTTGTTACTGCGGGTAAGTTTCTTTTTCCCAAGTCAATACCCTCTGATTGCTGACCTTTGCTTTTCTATGTAGAGACGCCAAATGAGGCAGTAGCAGGTGACCTTTATGAGGTCATCCGATCGTTGCTGTGAACGATCGGGAGTTACCTACATGTAGGTAGGTAGCTATCAAATGATATTCTCATTTGGAAAGTTTCTATAACCTTGGAAGTAGATGTTTTACAAACCTTCAAGTTTTAAATTCGACCTTTTCGTGATAATCTCGCGTTCCAAGGTTGTTGTGCTGAACTTGAATATATTTGCCACCTTCAAATGTTACTTGGTGTGCCAAAGTCAAGGTTGAAAGAAAAAATCAAAACAGCCTGAGCCGAGCCCTTCGATCAGTCGCTATTGCGAAAAAGTTCCCCTCCTCATCTTGCGCTCTTCCAGTGTCACCGTCATAGAATGGAATCAATCCATCGGGGACAGAGGGGCAGAGTTCCTACATGTTTCGCCTTCCTAACTGATCATAGAGATCCCACAAGGAATCAATTTCCACTCATATATAGCCAGTATATCACAGGCTATGGCTATTCTCTGGAAACTGCCCATCGATCATACCAATAAAGCCCCAAGGTTAAATGGGCCGCTTGGGCGATTTTCCCTTAAGCCAGGGCTAAGAGGGGTTAGGACTAACAATAATCGACTTCAGCGACCGTTCATCAATAAAAAGGTAGCCCTTAAATCGATTAGTATCCCGGTCCTTGCTTATACGAAGGTATTTAGTATAATGATATCGGACCTACTTAATACTTACTCTATTCCAAAATTCTTTATCTAAGAAAATAATATCCTTATATATTATTTTTACTAACCACTTAGTATCCCTATCTAACTTATTATCCTTAAGCTCCTTCTATTTAATTTTAGTATAAAGATTAAAATTAATAGATTAATCTATGATTTTAACCAGTTTATCTATAATAATAGGCCAGAGCTTATCTAATTCTATAATATAGATTATTCGATATATGATATAGCCCCAAGGGAATTTAGAGGGCATAGATGAGTACAGAAACCTAGGCGAGGTTCGCTTAGTCTGTTTACACTATAGAGCTTCGAACCAGTTCTTCTAGAAGTCGCCGATAAACTCGGGGTATGACCATCGCTCCGGCCAAGAAGGGTGATGGTAGAAAGACTGGTCATCTTGTTCGGTCACCAGTTTGTTAATCTCAGATGGATCGCGTGGCGGGGAAGGAGTCGAAGCAGGACTGTCAGAAGTTATATTTGGATAGTGATAGACCATAAAGTATGCGAACAGCAAGAATAAGAAGAAATAATAGAGTAGTATATGCAGATCCATCCCGGGTCTGTGGGGATCTAGCCTAGAGACCCTGAGAACGGTGGGAATGTGTCTTACTTATTTGGCTCGGGATGAATTTAGCGTGACGCCAATCTTGGCAATCTAAATTAGCCAAAGTTTATGCTCCAAAACTCAATGCAGAAGTGCATCTGTAGAACTTGGAGTTGAGAGAATTTCGAATTACACCCCCAATTTTTATTCAATACGCACGCAAGAATCTCTATCAATGAACATCTTCAAGGTTCGCAAGGTCCGGTTAAAGCTTAGCTGATTGGACATTGGTTTGGGATACGAACTGAATTCCATGGTTCAACTCCCCCGAACAACCATGGGAACAGCAACTACATCTCCTCAGTGGCGATATGCGAGTGAGGGGTGACATGACTGCTGAACGGTGACCTGAATGACTAAATGCTCAGTGACTGCAAAATGCTCCTGCACAAATCCACCATAAACCAAGAATCTAATCCCCAAGATGGCCCCGTCACCAGGAGGCAGCCGCCCAACCGATCCGGACGGCTTGGTCCTCGAAGCATGGGGTCAGGGACTATTGGTCGGATCCCTCATCGTGATGGCTTCCATCACAGTGGCCAACATGAAACGACATGTTTTGCTCCATAAGTTGATTCTCTTGGAGGTATTTCCTACATAGCAGAGTTCCGAGTCTCCGCATGAGAAATTCTAACACTTCTAGCTTGTTATCGCAATGCCCTGTGGTACCTGGATATTTCCTCACCCTCCGGTATATGGGTGGTATCTTTCGGTGACTTCGATTGGCATCATTTTCTCTTGGTCTCTGCATAACGTTATCGCTTGGATGAAGTGTCGACCGTTCATGTCACGCACTCTATCGCTGATCTATATGGGGACTCTGATACTCGTCCAGCCATACTGGGTCGTGGAGATCTATGCAAACTTTGCATATTTCAACAACAAGAACAACATTTTCTTGATAACCAGGCCACTAGAGCCTGTGTTTCGGTAAGGCCTACTTCAAGTACTACTGTCTTTACGTGTAAACAGTTTAGCTTAGTGACGCACGCAGCGACCCATGGTGGGTTTTCACGACATTCTACCTTCTGTACATCATCCAAAGCCATTACGACTTCGGCATCGTCAAGCTCGTCAAAACATGTCCCCGTTTTGGTATCGTGCTGGTGTCACTATTCCTTTCCATCTGCTTCACAGCCTTGGACATATGGAGTGTTGTCCGCCCATTTTTACCAGGACTACCAGTTGGAGCCGAGCCATTCTGGAAGGTACCGCACTCACTCCAGTACTTTCATCATTCATACTGACCTCCCTAGTTGTCCTTGGTATTCAAATGTCTTTGCGATACCATCATTTTGGACGATTTCAGAACCGCTCTCGATCAGATACGTGCCCGCTGGCTGCAGGAAACGGGATGCCGGTTGTCGCTTGATGATGGGACTGCTAATGGGAATTCCGTTCTACATGTGGAAGATGTGGAAGCGGCAGCTTCTGGGTCTCAGGATTCTTCGTGGGTACCGAAATTGTTTACTAAGGGTCGGGGTAAATGATTTTGATTATCTTGATTACTTCAAGTTCCAAATGGGAAGAGTCACCGATTCCATGTACTCGCTAGAAGCACTCGTATCTTAGCATTGAACATTTCAATCCTGAAAATATCAAAGTCGGTCCGACTGGAATCCCTGGCTGTTTCTATAAATACACATACTCGATCCTATAATATTCATTTTACTGAATTCCCATTCTAGTTAGCATCAAAAACAGATAACGATACCGATCTCCGGAGATTGCCTTCGGATTTAAGCCCACAACGCTAACCGCATTTGGATTCGAGGTTCTCAGTCATAGTGATGTCACTTCAGCGCCTCATTTTTCTTGGCTTGTTTTTGATGTATAGGCATCGGAGACAATTCGTATTGATTTGCACTGGGTCTGGATAATGAATTATCCCCAAGTTGAAATGTTATTTTGCTTTGAATGTCAATTGGTTTGTGACGGAAGCATTCGTAGAAGATCCATGTAAATAAAGACAAAGCAAAGGATAGTGAAAAACATCGAACTTCCAACTTGAACCTCTCAAAGCTGAAGATACTAGCATATCTCATCTAACATTGATAACAAAACCACCTGGCAGTGCTCACCAGGGCATACTTATCGTAGCACTGGCAGGTACGTAAACTGGGGCAATTTAGAAGCAAGGTGATGCAATGCGACGTAGGTTTGGGCATGAATGACATATCATCGAGGAACTCGAATGAAGCAATACCAGGTTAGATGTGGAGCAACTGGAGAACGTTGGATATTATCCGGGTGAGTGGTCCATCGTAGGTTCACGGAGTACATCGGGCCTATCCAATTGAAACATTTGAGGTACTACTGGTAACCGAGGAACAGTTCTATTCAAGGTTCCCGAGGTCGTGTCTCTATTGAATCCAATGATGGTGACAATCAACACTACCTAGGTAGTATCTAGGAAGGACACTAAGAGTCTATATGGTAAGAAGAGAAATTGATTGAAGTCAAAAGAAATGTCATTAACTGCGTTGAAATCTCCTATCGAGACATCCATAATTTTCAACTCAACATTGAAGTCCATAACCCAAAAAGAAAAAGGTATTCTGTCATGATCATATCAAACCAAAGGGCTTTGCAAAATCTAACATCCATCTATCTCTAACCGTGCTTTTGTCCAAAAATCACCAAGTCGGCATGCAAAGAAAAAGTATGTGATTGCTCGCAGGCGGAAGGTGTACTTTTTGTCGCCAAGCTCAAATCATGTCCATTTAATCAACGTACTTGGGGATAGTCTTGAGAATACCATCCCGCGAGATATCCTCCAAGGCCGTGGAGATCGTATCCATAAAGCGCTTATCGGCTCGCAAGTCATCACCAAAGAGGGTCTTGATGCTGAGGATTTCAGAGGGGTTTGTGCCTCCTGCGCGGGCCTTGGCTTGGAGCTCGTCGCGCATGGGGTCGTCCACGTCGAACTTGTTGCCGTTGTCGTCAACACCGTTCACGTAGTGGAACCAGGCTGCCGCGACGAAGCACAGACGGCGGAAGGGCCCGGATACCCAGATTGCCTCGGCAATGGAGGGCATGATGAATTGTGGGACCTTGCCCGAAGCGTTCAAGCAAATGCGAGGGAGTTGATCCATGATTGTGGGGTTGGAGAAGCGCTCGATCAGAGTCTTGGTGTAGACATCGAGATCGACGCCCGGAATGGCAGGCAGTGATGGCCTGACTTCCAGTTGCATCATTTGCCAGATGAACTTGTTGAATTCGGGGTTTTGCATCACTTCGTGGACGTATTTGAAGCCAGCTAGCTGACCTGGGTACCCAATGGCCGAGTGACTACCATTGAGAAGACGGAGCTTGTGCTTCTCGAACTCCTCAACAGCGTGAACGTCCTTGACAACTTGAACACCGACCTTTTCGAAGGGAGGACGACCGTCGCAGAAATGATCTTCAATGACCCACTGGGTAAAGGGCTCTGTCACAACGGGCCAGTCATCCTGGATTCCAAAGTTCTGTGCGAGGTCTGCCTTGTCCTTTGGTGATGTCTGGGGGGTAATGCGGTCGACCATGGCGTTGGGGAAGTGACCCTTCTCCGAAATCCACTTCGCAAGCTCGGGGTTCTTGAGGCGAGCGAATGAGTCAAGCATGTGGCGTGTGATAGCACCGTTCTTCTGCATATTATCACAGGACATGACGGTGAAAGGTTTCAAGCCCTGTTGGTGGCGGCGAGCCATGGCGGCGTAGAGGAAGCCGAAGGTGGTACGGGGGGCATTCTCGTTCGCAGGGTCGAGATCGAATTGGATATCGGGGTGGTTGCTTTGCAGCTCGTGGGTGTTTTCGTTGTAGTAGTATCCACTCTCGGTGATTGTAAGGGAGACGATGTGAGTGTCTGGGTGTGCCAGCTTGGCGATCACGGCTTCGCGGTTGTCAGGAGCGAAGAGGTAGGAATTGATACTGCCAATGACATTTGCGAAGCTGCCCTTGGCCGAACGTTCGATGAGAGTGTAGAGGTGGTCTTGCGAGCCCAAAGCATCACGCATACCCGCATCGAATGGTTGCAGGCCAACGCCGCAGATAGCCCAATCGGTAACACCTAGGTGCATCAACTGGTCGACATAGTATGCCAGATGAGCTCTGTGAAAACCGCCCACGCCAATGTGTACAATTCCCTCCTTAATGGCGGGACCACGTTGGTATGTTGGGACTCTGATTTGCGGTTGGGCTGTCGCATTAATTTGCGCCAAATTGGCGTTATTCAACTTAAGAGGAGCCATTTTAGTCATATCAGAAGAAATTGACCAGGGATGAATGGCAAAAGGATGAGAAGAAAGGGAGTTTGCCACAAGCCCTTGGGAGGGAAAACAGCAGCTTTATCAAGGACACCGCTGGTTTCTTGTTGCTGACATTCGAACCGGAAAGTGTACCGCGACGGTATTACATCATACGGTGGGGATAAAATACGGGTCTATTTGTGGAGTCAAGCCGAATCCACTCCAGTAGAAATCCAAGTCCGGAGCCCCCGGTTTCATTCATGTATTGGTCCAGCCTTCTTGGTCACACATGGGTTTCTTCGACATTCTTGGGAGGATTTCAATTCACCGTGACGCAGGCAACTCCACCCCGAGCCAGCCTTATCGATCGCCTCAACGATAACCTAAACTCTCGTCAGAGTAACCCCATCGCGAGCTGTCAACGTTTCCCCCCCACTGCAAAGCTTCTCGAATCTATGCCGAATGAACCCCTGAAGGGAAAAGTGTATCTTGTCCATGGAATTGGTTCAGGACGATCCACGATTTTTTAATTTATTTTTTTTATCCGATCCTGCTTTCTTCCCTCAATTCCCCCAAACGTAACGACGATCCAGCATGTTGTATGGTATTTCACATCCTTCCATCATTTTTTGATTGGTCGAAGCTATTGTGGGGTCACATGACGCCTCAGCATGCGCCTCATCGCGCTCCAGGAGACTCAAATATGGCAATTTAGGCGAAACTGATTTGTTTTTGTGACCCAATTTCAGTTCATAAGTGTTTCTCAAAAGATTTAGTTCTTCACTAGTCTGCTAATCTGGTAATTTCTAAATTTCTTTCAGAGTGTTATGTTCTCAAGGTCTAGACCAAAGGGGGCGCATTCCTCCCTCGCTTATGTATCAAGTGACCACTGTCAGATGACCCTGTCTTACAAATTGGTCCAGCTGTGCAAATTTCTGGTCGAAACCGTATCACTAGAAGAAAAACAAATACTTATGATCCTGTCCACGCTTTCAGTGGGTACTAGTCCTGACTCTCCACATATTTCGTGGAGGAATTGAAGAAAGTCAACTCCTGTGTTTACTACTCGGACTAGACGGAAACGGGAGTGACAAAAAGCAATCGAAAGTTTGTCCACTCCGAGTCCGGAGACTACAGGTCACATTGTGAGCTATCGGCGAATTTACCTCTTACTCTACTATACTCAATTGCTCTGTCAGAAGTCACCAGGACAGAAAGATCTAGCAAAACAAAGCTGAGATAGTTGAAACGATTGGGAATGAACGTACAAATTTACCGGAAGCAAACTCAATTCAATAAGCAAATATGTAGGTAGTTCTCTGTCTTACACCAATCGGTCGGACTTGCACTGGAATTTAAAATCCAAGCGTCATTGACTTTTAATCATGGCTGCTTCTCAGTACATAAACATCAATTGAAAATCGTCAATCTTGCTGGTGAATTGATAGCCACTAAACGCCCATCCGATACTGAACGAAGGAGGCCTCAGCCATCGTATCATACAGCCGACGAGCCGTCACATTGTCCTGTTTCGTCAACCATTGCAACCGAAGACATCCCAGTTGTTTCGAATAATCAGCAACAGCTTGGATCATCTTGCGGCCGTAGCCCTTGCCCCTCGACGATGGGTCCACGAAGAGATCTACCAAGTCAGCACGGTTTCTACATTGCCCCGCTAAGCGCAGGAAAAAATCAAGTGGGAGAAGAAAAAGAAAACTTAAAAAAAAAAAAAGAAAAGTTAAGGGAACAACGTTCACTTACCATTCAACAACATGATTTTCTGTTCACTCCATGGGGTCTGCTGAGGGAAAAAGTGCGCAATGGCGACCAATTTGCTTTTTCCCGACCCCGCCTGACGCTCTCGCATCACGAACGCGAATAGATCATTCGCAGGGTCCAGGATTCGCTTGAACGTTTTCTCATATTGTTCTTCCGGTATGGATGTCTCGTAGAACTCGATATACCCCTTGAAGAGTACGGCCCACTCCTCAAAGTCACCGGGCTTCACGGTCGTGATCTCGTATTCCTCAGGAGTAGCCATCGTGGTAAAGGACTGGGGTCGGATAGGGTGAGAATAGTGAGGCTCACCGGCTCTATGGATTTGTCTTTTCGGAGAAGAGTATAGTATGCGAGGCTCAATTTTCCAATTGAGAGTTGTGGCTAATATTGGACGCTTTCCGGCTGGGATGAGATTGGGAAGTGAGAGGACTATACGGGAAGCACTCAGTCTTTGAGTTAACATTAAGCGGAGATTCTTTCAATGTTGGCAAGAAAATGTCAACAGAACATACTATCTAAAGTGTAGGATATAGTACTTAATATGCTGTCTCAAAGGGTTGACTCACGTACTATGCAACCTCGGGGACTGGCTGGAGTTGGTGCAATGTGATTGGTCCAGAATGCCGAACCTCTGTATCGCGCCAACACTTGAGCGGTGATAACATTAAGAGTAGTACTACATTTGAAGATTGGAGAGACTTGTTTAGGAAAAATCTATGATGGAATACATTTAGCCTTGAATGTAATTGCGTTGCTCCATTTGACTTGATGGAGGATTGAAGACCTACATGTAGCCTTTGAGTCATGTTATCTTCGTCTTCCTAGGCGCCCTCCCGAGGCCGTATACAATCTAGTTCAAGTTCTAACAATACTAAGATATCTGGAGGCTGTGTCAATAATTCAAGGTAATTTTACAATACTCCTCAATCTCTCGCTGCTATAATATTCAAGCAGAGAAACAGTTCAGACGTAGCACGAGAGCGCTCACGCTGTGAGCTCGTGCAGAATCTCCTTCCCTTCCAGATAGCGCTCCAAATTCTCCGCTGTCTCTTCATACCAAGTATTCATGATCCCATCTTCAACATACCCCATATGAGGTGTCAACAACAACCGACTTCGTCCCTCAAATCCCCAAGCCGCAGAACGCCACCGACTCTCCGCTGGCAATGGCTCCAGATCAAACACATCCAACGCAGCACCACCAATTCTCCCCTCACTCAAAGTCCGATACAAATCAGCCTCGTTAATAAGTGCTCCACGAGAAGTATTCACAAGCAACGCAGATTCCTTCATAGCGTCCAGCTCCCGGGAACTAACAATGCCCCTGGACCGCTCACTCAGCACATAATGCAAGCTGACTACATCAGCGCAGCTAAAAAGCTCCTCTTTACCCACAGCCTGGAAAGTGTGACTCCCATCAGGCTGCAGAACAGATAAGCCCATCTCCTCTGCTTTCCGATCCGCCTTATCCTGAGTCAGATTCTCGCTCCAACATGCGATCTTCATCCCAAATGCCAACGCCCCAATCCGAGCAACTGCAGCTCCAAGTCTTCCCAACCCGACAACCCCCAGCGTCATCCCCGTAAGTCCCTTCGCAAGACCAGTTTGCCATGTACTGCTCGTTTGCGGGCAGATACGCTTCATCACCGCATCATCTGTAGCGACGTTCCTCGCCAGAGCAAGGATAAGAGCCCACGCATGTTGCGTCGTAGGGTGACTGCCACCTCTCTTGATATCCAGCTTGGGACTGGCAACCCGACCGGGAAGACGTTTTCCGTCCACACGGCCTTTGCCCGGGGCAGCGGCAACTGTAATGCCCAGTTTCCGTGCACCGGCTAGATCAAATGTCTCGAACTGGGTCCCCGTGGCGAGGAGGAGTTTCAGGTTCGGGAGCTCTTGGAGTAGTGCCGCTGGGAAGGGCGTGCGCTCTCTCATGGTGGATAATATGGAGAATGGCTTTAGCTGGGTGATTATTGCAGCCTTTTGTTCTTGTGTTGCGAGGGGGTGAGAGAATGGTGGGAGAGCCTCGTTGAAGACTGTTAATGATAGATTTGATGATGGGATGTGTGCGAAGTGAGGAGGTGATATGTTGAGGTAGTCATCTAGAAGTCCCATGGAAATAGGGCCTGAAGAACGGGTCGAGATTGATTTTGTGGTGAGTTGTGTTTTTGGCCATCTTCGAGCACAGGGGCTCATGCGTTGAAATCGAGATGCCATCTTGGTTCTTTTCCTGCTTTTTTGTGCGGTTTTGCTGATCCGAATGACCTCGGGAAGCGTGGATCAATATTAAAAAAGAAGAAAGTTCTTAGCTTTTGAATAACTAAGAATCACCCATCAAGAGAAATCGGGGTCCGTAGATGTAGTTGCAAGAGCGAGGTTCGGAGGTTGGGGTAAAAGCCGAGTAGCCGCAATCCCCATTCCTGCGAGATCGGATGAAGTGATCACCAACCTGTAACAGTTGAACCATTTGAGCCTTGGAAGACTACTAGCAGTGCCAAGAATATGTATGGATATTCAAATCTACTATGGACTTGGAAACTTCAAGATTTTTTCCAGCGCCCATATGCAGCATTCTTCGACTCTTTCGGACTTGAAGCTAATTGGTAGCCCTTATTACGGGCGCCTAAGCTCCACCGCAGCGTATTTGACCAACCTGAGTAACCAGTGCGAAAGTGCGAAAGAATGAGATGGTCATGAAACAGAAGCGCCTCAACCAGAATATCCAAATTTAGTTTAATCCCGGGGCGTCAGCCCTGTAGCCTTCGAGTCGGCGTCCAGGACTAGTAGTCCACACGGTTGCATTCCGTGGGCGATCTTCGAAAGATCATGCATGCGCCAGGCGGTTGGAACATTTGAACACTGCCTCAAAGATCTTAATAGGATAGAGGCTGATCAATCATGATAGACTTTCAAGTGCTGTTTCACCTATCTGGCAGTCCATGTTCATGCCGTTTTTCCAATAACTACTGATCCATCCAATAGCGATACTTCACCTCGCATACACATGTACGCATGTGCACAAGTTAAGCATAATTTCAGATCCATGGATCGAATACAATTTCCAAAGTTCATGTTCATCATCGATCGAATCTCTCAAATAAGTTTGGAGTTCAATTTTGGGCATACGTACATAGGATCTAGAGGGTGGCCCCCACTTCACTTCCAAGGTTCTCAGATCGAACCACATACCCAGAAAGGCTTAACCTAATAGTACCGAGCCACTTACTCTCTTTGGAGTATCTAGGCTCCAAGTATATTATTTTTCAAGATTCATTCAAATGTTAAATATTGAGCCTCTGAGAGTACTATAAGAAGAGATGATGTCCAACAGTAAACTAGTCTCTGATCTCCAGGTTCAAAGCAGCCAAACTTGAAGCCGGAAATTATGATTCCTCCGATCATTCTGTCAGGTAAGACGGGAAGCCTGAGGCTTATGTTGAAACCCCCTGCCTATAACAATCGAAACTAACGTCAACATTTGACCTGGTGCTTTAGTTGTCCTGGGGGCTGTCACTATCGCTGCGCGCCTTAGTGGCGACTTGTCGCATGCAAAAACCAACCACAGTGCGATAAACTATGCACCATATACTGTCCAATGCCCTGCAAACCTACAGCTTGTTCGTAAAGCTGATGGCCTTTCAACTCCCGAGGCCGAATGGGTCGAAGGTCGCAAATTAGCTGTGGCTAATTCTATCACGGAGTATCTTGCTCGGTTGGACCTGGAAGGATTCGACTTGGAAGAGTACACTGCAAAGGTGAAGGAAAGTCCTCAAGAGAATGTGCCAGTCATTGCGTGGGCTACTAGTGGTGGTGGCTGGCGATCGGCTTTTACCAGTATTGGTGGTATCAATGCCATTGATGAGAGAACTGAAGGGTCAAAAGAGGCCAAAGTCGGCGGTCTCTTCCAAAGTTTGACTTACATTGCTGGACTTTCTGGTGGAAGTTGGCCGACCATGTCCATCGCACTTAACAATTATGCTCCCATCAGTGAACTGGTCAAGTCATGGCATGTGGATGTTAGCCGACTTACCTCGGAGACATACACCCCTTGGACAGCTCCTGTCGCCTCATTCTTTGAGACTATCATTCCAAAAGCTGAGGCGGGATACAATGTGTCCGCGACGGATTTTTTCGGTCGCCTCTTTGCTTACGAGTTTGTTCCCGGAGTCAACCGCACCTTTTCCTCTGTCACCAAGCTGCCTGGTTTCAAGAACTTTGAAGGGCCAATGCCACTTCTTCTTTCCAGCAGTGTTAATGCGAGCTCTCCCGTCATAGACGGTCTTTACTTGCCTACGATCTGGAATGAATTGGTGAGTCGTCCAACTCAACTATGTGAAATTGACAGAAACTGACAACAAGCAGTTCGAATGGAGTCCGTTTGAATGGGGATCCTGGGATAGAGGTTTTGTGCCCACGAAATACGTTGGCACAGTACCCAATAAGGATAATACTGCACAGGAATGTGTAGTGAACTACGACCAAGCTAGGTTTGTAGCATTACAAGATTATAATAGATTAACCAAAGCTGATATGTTCAAGTTTCGTTCTTGCTGCCGTTGCGTCTGCGTATAACAGCTGGTGGCTATTGGACACAACCAACAGCACAGAAGGCAGTTTCTCAAAACGCGAGGTTTCCATTCCTCTCGAGACCCTCGAGGCTGTCAACGAAGAGTTCAAGGAAATCTTCGGGTACACCCTCGACCAAATTGCTCTCCCTTCCATCCCGAATCCCTTCGGCGGCGAGGAAAACATTACTCTAGCCGACAACTCCGAGGCTGGACAAGCGATTCCATTCAATCCTCTCATCCAACCCGACCGAAAAGTTGACTTCATGTCAGTCACCCTATCTCCAATGCATACAGCATACTAACTATGTCATTAGCATGGCCTGGGAGGACGACGCCGACCAGGATCCGTATGGCTGGAACAACGGCACCAATATCTACAACACCTACATCCATTCCAAGGAGATCGGCCTCCCATTCCCAGAAGTTCCTCCGGTGGAAGAACTACTAGCCCGAAACTACACTCTGAAGCCAGTTCTTTTCGGCTGTGATACCAATCTGACAACAACCAAGGATGCATCATCCCCAATTGTCGCTTACTTCGCCAATGCGCCGTATACATTTTACTCCAATTACAGTTGGACCACCCCAAACATGACATACAAAGCGCTTGATGGTGTCATGCAAAATAGCTTCAATCTCCTGACCCAGGGAAATGGCACTCTGAGCTCAACTTGGACTGACTGTCTCGGTTGTGCGGCTATTGACCGAAGCCTTCAGCGAATGAATATCACCAGGCCTGAAGTCTGTGAGCAATGCTTTAAGGAGCACTGCTGGGATGGTACGGTTGGCTCGGGTGTACCGGAAGATTTTGTGCTTGATCCTGTTCCGGCTTTGGATTCGAGTCTAAGCTATGCTGAGTGGGCGCAGTCCTATCCAGACCTCTCATCCAGTTAAAGATGAGGCTGCTCTGGGGCCTCTCCAGATGTCCATCTTTGATCTTTGTCCAATTTCTATACAAGGTGTGTGGAAACCTTGGAAGACATCTTCAATTTTTCTGAAGGTCTTCGACTTCAAGAAGCTCAACTGTTCAAGTTTTTCCTTCCAATTTGTAGGTTCAATTTCTCAACTTCTCTGCCTCTTTATGTTTTTCTTTTTGTACTAGTAGTATTCTAGAGCTTTGTTAAAACACCTCGCAAGTGTGCTTGGAGTACGAAAAAAAATACCAACGCTTATACATATGCCAATATTTGCCTCCCAGATGTCTGCGTATAGTCCAGGTATTACCATTTAACTCACTTTGTTCAGATTCGATCTTGAATGTTTCAACTATAAAAGATGGATCGGGACAGAAACAATGACGTCATCTGAGACAGCTACCTATGGGCTTAGTCATTCTCACATGAAAGCAGCTTTGACCGCCTTCCCTAATAAACAAACAGCTAATAAATGATAAATAGCATTAAGATAGTGCTAGATCGATTGATAGATAATTTAATTTATAAAGAGACTGATGAGGAAATGTCAATTGAACCTTGGAAGGTAACGTGTCATAAAATGCGTAGTCCTGTTCTCCGAGTCCATTCTCCAATACGGAGAAGCTGAACCCCATACCTCGGGACGGTTAACTTCGGCCCTACGGTCGGTCCTGCGGGGACAAGGACAATCTACATCTCAACCTCCTTTCTACTTTCACCATATACAACCCAGCAAAAAATCACCATGTTCGCCCGTCGCTGCGCCCGTCTCGTCTCATCACGAACATCCGTGCCCCTGACCAACTACCTGGCCCAGACACGCGCCTACTCAGCCCAAAGCTACGAGCATATCCTGACGTCGACTCCGAAACCCGGCGTCGGACTAAGTGAGTCCCGTCTCGCGAATCGAAGTTGAAATACTCAATCTAATAATGTTTAATTCAATTAGTCACGCTTAATCGACCAAAGGCCCTCAACGCCCTCTGCAGCCCTCTCTTCGCTGAGCTGAATGATGCGCTGAGCAAGTATGATGCGGACCAGGATGTCGGCGCGATAATTATCACTGGTAGCGAGAAGGCATTCGCGGGTAAGTTGCGTCTCAAGCTTGCATACACCTGTCCAAATGATTTCTAACACGTCCCAGCCGGAGCCGACATCAAAGAAATGGCGCCCCTCACCTTCTCCTCCGCGTACAGCAACAACTTCATCGCGCCGTGGTCGCACCTCGCGAATAACATCCGCAAGCCCGTCATCGCGGCTGTATCGGGGTACGCGCTTGGAGGCGGCTGCGAGCTCGCGCTGATGTGTGATATCATTTACTGTTCCAGCACTGCGACGTTCGGACAGCCTGAGATCAAGCTGGGTGTTATTCCTGGAGCGGGTGGATCGCAGCGTCTTACTCGGGCTGTGGGCAAGAGTAAGGCTATGGAGCTGATTCTCACGGGGAAGAACTTTAGTGGGAAGGAGGCTGGGGAGTGGGGTGTTGCGGCGGAGGTTGTTGAGGGGGGGCATCAGGAGTTGCTCGATGTTGCGTTGAAGACTGCGGAGAAGATTGCTGGTTATAGTCGGGTTGCGACTGTCGCCGCTAAGGAGGTTGTTAATAAGAGTCAGGAGCTTTCGTTGCGGGAGGGGGTGGAGTATGAGAGGAGATTGTTTCATGGGCTTTTTGGGAGTAAGGATCAGAAGATTGGTGAGTTTAACGGAGCTTCTTTGGGGTTTATGCTGTGGTTGAAAGACCAGGACTTCTAATTGGTTCATTGGCTAACTTGATTTAGGTATGACTGCTTTCGCTGAGAAGAAGAAGCCTGAATGGTCGCATGAGTAAAATAGATCCACCGCCCCTTGCTCCAATACGATATTCCGGCACCCCAAGTGCCCTGTGTAATGCACATACTCTGTCATGATCCGACTAAGCCACCGCCAATAGAAATGTAGTCTTCGTTCCTTCACCTTCGTATCATGATGCATATTAGATGCTTTCATTACTGCCAGCTGCGGCCTGCCGCAGCTTCATCTCCCCAAGTATTATCCATCATCGCATCTTCAGGCTGAGAATCACCAGTCGGAGTTCCGCACTTGTATTGCTCCAGCGACCGGTTGATTCCAACAATACCCCAAGCGAAGACAGCAACCTCACGAATGGTATCCATGAGACTAGCCTGAGACGCCTGAGGCTGACTCGAGCTACCGACCTGAGGCTTAACCTCGGGTACGTAGCGAGGCGTGGCGAAGGTATGAGCAGAAGTGCTTGGAGTATATGCCGACGTATAGTTTCGAGACTCGGAGTGGTCATCCTTGCACAGTGTGGTCTTGACCTCTGGTTGACTCGAGACTGGTACCGCATTCTCCTGGGAGTGAGATGCTCCGCCATAAGAATAGACGGGCTCAAGTGCCCAAGGCGCCGCGAAGATACCATTCGAGTAAATCGGGACCGGCTGAGGTGGAACCGTACTGCTGGTGGGAATGGGAGAGCGAGCTTTGCGAAGAATCACCACCAGACCATCCGACGTGCATGAAACAACGGCTTCCAATTCCAAAGGAGGGATCGGGTCCGAAAATGCCGCCAGTCCACGCTGAGCCATTTCAGGATTCTCGTCCTGCAGTGGGTTTCGGAACCAAAATCGCAGATAGGCGATCGAGTCATTTGCTTTGGCACTTTCCAAGCAGCGCACGGCATCTCGTAGACATGATTCCTGGATGCAGTAAAAGAAGCTCTTCGAGATAAGCTGGCTCGGACTTATTCCTAGGATTTGGCTCACGCCGCTCGTAGCGTACATGATAGTGGCCGTTCGAGTGAATCTATTCACGAACATGGCCGCGCGAGGCTCATGAAGCGGCTCATGCAATCGTCGCGAGAATTTTTCGGATATGAAAGTCAGCATATGGTAGCGTGGGTCATTAGGAGACGAGTCGAAAAGCTGGCGGACAATGGGTGCGTCGACAGCACGTTCTAGGAAAATGTTAGATATGCAACCACATAAAGCTTCACTGGTCTAGAGAGTGACTCGCAATGAGACGGAACTGGAATCATCGACCACATACTTTGAGCACCCTTTCCACGCCCATAAATGGTGGTACTGGCGATCAAAACGTCGTACACAACCGTAAAGACGCACTCGCATCCAACCCACGAGCCATTCCTATGCCGAATAGAACAATAGTTCAGCACAGCTGCTTTATCCAGTCGCACGCCACGACCGTGGACACTGCGTGCAAAAGGAAGTTCTTGCGGGTGGAAGTACTCCCAACACGAGCGACCGAGCACATCCTGCGGCTTGTACCCCAGTACGACCTCGATGCTATCAGAGGCGTACAGGATCGACGCATCGCGCGAGAGATCTATGAGCACCTTGTCAGTGAATCGAGACGAAGATATTATGCATGAGCATCTTGGCTGGTTAGTTCGGAAGAGCCAAGGTTCGGGCACGACTTGCCATGGATTGTGATGAATGTGGTGTCCATCCTGCAGAAGAGTGGGACCCCCACGAACCCCGCGTGGCGTACTTGGGTAGCGCTGAAGGAATGTGCGAAATGTATGAGCACGAGGCCCCTTGCGTCAGTCTGTGTGTCGAGGTTGAAATATCCTGGTCAAGTGCTCGGTATCGAAGAGAATAGAAGCGGGAAAAGATCGCAACTGACAGCGGGAGAAGGAGTGGTCCCTAACGGCTGCCAACCGTGGATCGCGGGGCCTTGGACTAGGGTCTCAGGTACAAATGTGATTGTTCGCATTTTTGTCCGCATTGAAATTTACTAGTACGTTGCCCCCAGGGCTGATCTTTACATACGCGTTGTAAGATAGAATCAAAATAAAGAATAAAATATTCTAATTAGATAAATTAAAGCTAGATAGAGAACATGTGTATGTACATCATAGAAAGTAAGACCTCTAGTTTATGCATGTGTATGTGTAATGTATGCGGGCAGTGTCAAAAAAGCATCTCAAATCATAACCATGAGACATGATCGCATTAAGTCGAGCCAGCATTCTTCTCTGCTTGACTGGAGTCATTCTGGGCGTTCTTTTGCGCCCGGTAATCCTTCACGACTCGTCGCTCGATGGTCTCGTCAAAGACATCAACTTGGGTAGTCGCGAACTTGCGAGCACTGACCTTGCGCTCGAAAAGCAGGTCCAGCTCGGCGAAAGAGCGGCCCTGGGGTTCGGGGATGCGGAAGTAGGCATAAATAATGCACAAGAAGCAACTGCCACCCCAGAAGAAACCAGCATAGTTGCCCCAGTTCCATGATCCGGGGTTGAGCATGTAGGGGGTAAGTACACCACAGATGATACCAATGATGTTGTACACACAACGGCCGAGGACAACAGTCTTGATTTGCAAGCGGCGTGTGGAAATTTCAGCGACGAGGGAGTAGCAGACAGTTCCGACGGTTAACTGGTAGAACAGAGCCCAAACAAGCATCATAGCGCCAGTGGCTAGGGAAGCCTGATCCTTGTGCGCCTCTGGAACCAGGCCCAGGAATCCCATGACCATAAGCATAGTACAAAGACCACACAGTCCGTACAAGATGAGCGAGCGACGGCCGATTCCCACTGCCATCAGGAACCAAGCACCGAATGTACCGACCATGTTGATACCGTACTGGCCCATGGCGAAGTTATATGAGTTGGAAGAGGACAAACCAGCCTGCTCCAAGAAGTAGGTGGAATAGTTCGAGAAAGAGTTACCGCTAAGGTTCTGAAGTGCCCAGGCCATGCAAACGATTTCGGTCCGGCGGCGGTCAATTCCTTTGAAGCAGTCCAGGTAGCTGGCGCCTTGAGTGATCTTCGCCTCCAAAGCAGTGGTGTGAACCATCATGGAGATAGTCTCGTCGGCATCAAAGTCGGTCTCACGATTTTTACTTGTCAATCGCTCCAACGACTTCTTCGCGTCTGCGGTTCGGCCCTTCCGAACCAGCCACCAAGGAGACTCGGGTGCAAGCAAAATGGCAATGAACAGTGGCAAAGGCCACATCCACTGCAAGCCATAAGGAATTCGGTATGCCCATGCATCATCACGGTTCAGCATTCCCTTGATAACACCAATTCCAATCAATTGGCCCAATCCCCAGCAGAAGTTGACGTAGGTGGTGAGGTATCCACGGAGCGCAACGGGGCACACCTCGGAGGCATAGGTGACGGTCAACGTCTGGAACACACCCCAAGGAATACCGCAGAGAATCTCGGCTGCTAACAGAGCTTGCACGTTTGGTGCTGTGAAGAAAATCGCCGTCCAGGCAGTCACAAGCACCAAGCACGCCATAATTGTGTATCGGTATCCAAATCGCTCGGAGGCCCAACCGTTGATAAATAAACCGATGATCTCGCCTACATACGCACCGTTACTGAGGCCTGCTTGCCACTATGAAGCCAGTCAATATTAGTTCCAGTTCAATGGCTATCCACAGGACTGTGGATTGGGATGAGGGGTATTGGCCTACCTGTGCCGGGACCTGATATGTTCCATCTGCTTGCAATTGACCGTATTTTTGGTTAAATTGCGGGAATCCGTAAAAGTTGTTGACCAAACTGATATCATAACCCTCCATCACAATACAAGTTGAAATGAGAACACTCCATGCCACAGCCTTGGGGTACAATTTGATTCCCTGTAGCAAACTCATATTCTGCTCCTTCTCCGTCGCCGCCTTTGCATTCTGAATGACCCTTGTCATTGACGAATCCGATCCCGGTTCCTCGGTGGAACGGTACTGCTGCAAAGTATCGTCGGCACGTTCAACGGCATCCGGTGCCTTGTAGTATTCCACGGGGTAGGAAGTCACAGACTCCCCCGCCGTGGCGGCCCCATGCACATTATCTTCAGCCATTGTGGGAACGGCGTCGAGTGCAGAGGCACAGGAGTTGTGTTGAAGGAAAAGGAGAATAGGGGGGAGAAGGATTCAAGTTGGGAGAGTGGAGATTCGAAAAAAAATTTGGTTCAAGATTAGGGGCGCGGAGAGGTGCGGAGGTGTAAGAAAAAAACTGCAGTGTACCCACCCGTGGGAACACTACACGCGAGCACTCAGGGGGATCAATCAAGAACCCCAGATCGGTACAGCAAATGAAATGGTGAAATGGTGAAATGGCTAAGGAACCCAATTGAGAGCAGGAAGATCCAAATGGGACTTTTGCGGGGTGAAACACGGGTTGAATTGGCCAGAAGCAAAATTTCGTGCAATCGACGTCTTGGCGAAGAAGGTGGGAACGTCCGATTTGGGACCGCCACTTCAACATTTAGTCGTACTTCGTATCTCATATCTCGTGAGATTGATTTTCTATTACCATTCAAATAGTGTAATAATATAGTAATCTCAAAAAATTAATAGTATAATATTCCAAATTTTCTATCTAATACTATATCGGAGTATATCCTGAACCTTATGCGCACGATCCCCTATGGGCCCTTGCATGCGGAAGGTTGCAGCCGGACTTGGTCCGAGCTCGACCAGTTGACTAAACAACTTGAACACTACCTTGATTTAGAAGCCTGGAACAACATTGATGTTTTGATAATCGAATCAATTGATCGCATTTCTAATATCACGGAAGCAGCAATGGATCTGCTATCAATCGATCCATGTCTTTCGATCGAATATGCACTGATATATCAACCCCAGAATCAATCCAACTGCCTCCAGAAATACTGTCATTTTGTGCAGGAGGCGCCTCCTTGATCAACACACATCCATCCAGATTAGCAACCACACCTTCAACATATCGAATAATAGGAGACGCCCGCAATCCGAAATCCACCTCATAAACTCCAGCTCGCGCCCAGCTAGTCACCAGCAGATGTCGTGGCCCTAGAAAAGCCTGCCAGATTCGCTGCGGCGTCTCATACGCCAAGCGATGGAGATGCGTGGCAAGAGCCGCAGGACGAGTCATCTGATTAATAGTCTTGCGAATATTCTGCGCAATTGCGCGAGTTCTCTCCCCAGCAGGAATATCCGACGCGGCGAGCTGAGTACCTGTCATCTCGACGTTCACCATCATGCTCGGCGACCCGATGAATTCCGGATCGAGATGAAGGGCAGGACGCAGTCCGACTGTGAGATCACAGTGAATGGGCCCCGGATCATCTCCTTGCTCACGGGCACGAGCGATGCAGGACCAAATGTGCGCGAGGATCGCGTCATGGCGACTGATTCGAATGGCGCCGCTCTCATGGGGACTCCCTTTGATGGCGGCGTTCCAGATTTTCTCCACTTGTGCGCTGGTGAGATGGATCAGGTAGTGTGAGACTGGTGCTTCGGAATCCCATTCTGACCATGGCATGGCGTCGCCGATTGGTTGGATCTCCTGCTTCGTGTATGGCTCTGGGATCACTGCTTCCCAAGGACACCCTTCTGTTGAAATCCACCAGTCGTATCGATTGAGTGGAAGGCTTTCGCTCCGCTTGAGAATTTCCGGGTCCGGGTATTCTGCGTTGATGTCGCCTGCTGCCATGGAATCCAGCTGATCAGGTTCGAAAATGGCATCTAGAACTGGAGCGGGGGATTTCGAGCCGGAAAGTACCCATTGACTGATACTAGCCCAATGTTTCATGAAAGTCACAAGGGATGAAATATCGGCGAGAGGATGCCCGACTTTAGCTGACAAGGCGAACCCGCCGCAGGAGAGTTGCGTTACCTGGACAGCCATCAATGGTGCAAGCCGACCGTCCTTATCCGGGGGTACAGAGCGAACCGCATTTGCTGCGGTAACTGCTGGGACGTAATCATCGAGGGCAACAGACTGGCCGTTATAGATTGGTTGCTCGGTTGTCCTGGAGGCGGGGCATAGTGTGTCGAGCGTTGCAGGGCTTTGAGCAGTTACAAATTCAACCCCAGGGTCTGAGGCTGTACCATAATGAACGTAAACTCGACCATAGCGACGCGCATGACGTGGGAATTTCAGAACGTTGTTTGGCACCTGGGAGGGGTCCAAGGATGATATGCTCTTCAAATGGCCAGCCCAATGGGGATACGCAGAAAGCGCATTTCGAAGCGATTGGCGGAAGTGATCGAATAAATCAAAGCCGGCTCCTTGCTCATCCGGCTTCTCGCATAACCAGGTTGCACATGATGTTGAAAAGTCGACTGTTGTCGCATCTATCAATGACAATGGAGTTGTCTGCTCAAGGGGTTTTGCGCTCGGGAAGAGTCTTTCTGTCTGGAGATGCTGAACAACGGAAGGATCATTTGTCGAGCCCATGACGTCCGAGTATCTACTCTAGGTATGCACTGTGACCTGGATGTCTTAACCTTGCAATAGGCAATTCGAGGGGCTTTCAAGGAAAGAGTGCCATTTTATATGCCATCACGCCCGCGGGCGCCAGCCTCAATCTCAATCGGACAGTAACAGAGTAACACATCGATACCACCGACGGCTCGGAGGAAAAGAAGGCTATGAAACTTCCCTTTTTTGGCCAAGCCTAAAGTATGCTTAGTTTAGCCCATGTCGGAGATCATCCTAGTCCAAGCTAAGCAATTGTATGCAGCCACGGGTGGGGCCAATGCTCCAATGAGAAGCAGCCCTTTCCAGTTCAAAGCCCCCTGGGGCCGTGAGTCATAGTGACTGGCGCTGATTGCATATGAGCAAGAGTCTGTCGTGCAGCATGCTGAAAAAAATGGAATTGCTTCAACATCGCAAGGCTTCCAAAATGGCGTGAATGCTGTTCTACCAGTCCACATTTTTAGATCAGGCGAGTTAATAAATGAAAGTGGGTAACACCGCCACTCAGAAAGCGCAACATGAAGCTTATCGCTTCAAACCTTGGAATAATTGGAATCTGCCTCCGAGGGGGGTTTGTGCTCAGAGGTGCCGCGAAGAACGGAGGACGGGCAGCAATGAAGATTATTCCTCGAAGGTTGGATCAGCCGGGCGGGACTAAGCTTCGTCGCGCATCTACTAGAACAGATAACCTGCCCGAGCTCCAAACATTTGAAAGTTCCGAGTCAATATTATATATTCCACTCCGAGTAATGCTTTTGAACTCAACTTGAACGCTTGATCGTTCTAATATCTAGTAATTTTGAATTTTGGAGACATTGTCGCAAGGGTAGCCGTTGTATACTACCGCATATGTACTCAATTCCCGCCCACCTAACTTGAATCCAAAGACTAAATTTTCCATCCTTCGCCGGATCTCCACTTGATTAATCGCAGTATAATGAAGAACGACGAGCCAGTCACCACCATAACCGCACAGAAAAGTTGAGCCTTCCAGAAAACTGCATCCTCCAAGTTCAGGAGAGCACCAGCAATCGGATTACCAATGAGAAGACCCGTTCCAGCAAATGTAAAAGACATGCCCATACGAGTGCCGACAACACTCATGTCGGGGGTCAATCGTGTGATAATAGTAGGCGGAAGCGAGACGATCGCCCCCGAAGCGAATCCGTAAAGGCAAGCGAAGACGATAGCACCGGCTTCGTTTTTGATACCCATCCAAGCAAACATTAAGACCGTAGCGATCAGACTGATGGGTATGATCGTGTTCAGTGACCCAACCCAATCCGCGACAAGACCTGGTGTGATTCGTCCAAAGACGGATGCGGCGTTGAGAACAGCGATTATGTAGAAT
Organism: Penicillium sclerotiorum; assembly: GCA_911649655.1. Classification (NCBI taxonomy): domain Eukaryota; kingdom Fungi; phylum Ascomycota; class Eurotiomycetes; order Eurotiales; family Aspergillaceae; genus Penicillium; species Penicillium sclerotiorum. The sequence continues at coordinate 3,938,795 of CAJVRJ010000009.1, forward strand.
GAGATATTGGAACTGGCATGCAGATAGGACGTAAAGAAGGAAGGCAAGTAGAAAAATGGGAAATATAGACCGACAAAGCTGAAGAAAAGGCCAAAGCTGAAGATGAGGAAAGGTGGCTCCCGGAATGCGTCGAGGTCAAATAATGATCGGGTCTGGCTAGGCGGAGGTAGACGCTGCTTCATAACGATCAAGGAGAATATGAGGCCGGCAAGAGCAACAAATGCAATTATGCGAGTGGTCCAACCAAATCCCACAGGACCGATGAGCTTGTGAAACATGATTGGGTAGATCACGGAGCCTAGAGACTCGTTTAGCACGAATACTCATGTATAAATTTTCGAAGGTCTTACCGATACTACCGCCAGCTGCAGTGATTCCAGTGGCCACTGCCCGTCGTGAAGTGAAATAAGTTGCTACAACGGCAATTGCAGGGAGGAAGAGAAATGCACATCCTATCCCAACAGTAACGCCGTGGGCAAGGAAAACTTGGTAGTATTCTTTTGATAAGGAGGTCATCATCATCCCGAAGACAACGAGAAAGGATCCGATAGCAATCAAGCTCTTGAGATATCCTTTGTCGAACACGGGGCCAACAATAATTCCCGCGAGGAAAAGCAGAAACCCTTGTACAGTGCCGATCCAGGAGATGGAAGATGCCGAGTAATTGGGGAGCAGTGTATCTTCATAGTAGCTTTGGAACACACCGAATGTGTTGACCAAGCCCCTAATTATCCCATTAGAGCTCCATATAGCGTGGCGATGGTTTGATGCTTCTGGTGCATAATTCGGCTTACCAGGAGTTGAAGAAGAGGAAAAAGGCACCTGCTACTTGAAGCCAAGCTGTAAGTCCTCCATTGGGGGGAGCAGAGACATCGAATTTTTCCGGTGTATGATTTTCAACATCAGTGACGTCGGCACTGTCTACCTGGTCAGGTAGGGAGCTCATTCTGGTTGAAACACATTGATCTGTTTCACCAGCCATAATGATGATCGCCAACTTGAAGGTTGTATAGATCAAAAGCCAGCCTGAGAACTTGAAAAATCTTGAGATGCTGCTTGGTGCATCTTGAACTCAGAGGGACGTCAAAACCTTATGTATCATGACATTATGCAAATCTCCCAAATGGCCTCACTGGCCGTCCACTCTTTGTAGAAGCGTGCATCACGCCTTTCGGGCTTTCGGCCTTCGATGCCAAGCGAGAGTCATTATTAATGAGTAGTGCCCCACCAGATCGAGTGCCTGTTCATTGTGATTGGTTCAATCCGATGCATGATAGGTGACTAAGGCGATCAATTTGTCAGCCTGAGGCAGCCCCAGAGAGAGCCTCGTTGGAGAAGTTGGAGACAGTCTCAGACAGATACATCATGAGGCATAGATGGTATCTGATTTGGTCACAACTCTTCTCAGAGCTAGTCGTCCAGGCCATTCAATTTTCAGGCATACAAAGTTGGAGGGACCACTGGCTGATGATAGTCACGGTCACTTCAAGTTGTTGATAACTTCTTTCAGGTTGAGAGATAAACCTTGGAATGCATGTGAGCGACAACATTTGAACATTGATGGAACGTTCAATCAAGTTTTCTGAATTATTCAACCTTGGAGGGTCTTTCCGTTCAAATTCAAGGTCATGACAGAGATCTGTACAAATTTGATTCAAATGTTTTTTGAATATGCAGTTTGAACTTTGAGGACGGCACATCAAAGTTATGCTTTCATCAACTTCACATTACTGCAAAAGGCTTGCTTTGTAAAGTGATTGAACATCTTTGTCATCGAATCTGCACCTGTTCACAGGATCGATGAATGCATGTCTTTTGACCAGGTGCCAGCAGTGGAGGCCAAAGATTTTGGGGCGCTGGCTCACGGGCCGCACTTATGTAGTTGGTCATTTACCCAAGAGGTGGTCAACTGGTTCAAGGTTCTTCAAGTTTGCTTTAAGCTTAGTTCTCAGTTATCTGATCACATGTCGCGTGAATGGGTGGTGTGCACCAGTACTTGGGTGGAGCCTATAATAGATTATCGCGGCAACTCGAGTCTTAGGGCTTGGGACCGTTAACCTCATTAACCTCGGGAGCAGATAGCCCAACGATTTCAATGACCAACGAGTATTAATCATGTCTCATCACTCTCAACACTCTCATTTCATAGAGCAAAAGGCGGGAAAAGAAGGGTGAACGAAAGCAGCCACTTTGAGAATATTGATTGCTTCACAAAAGCGAGTTGTGGACCTCAAAGTCCCCATTCAACTCTGGGGAAGTCTCAATGTGCTGCTGATCGGAGCGTTGATTGGAGGTGAGAGATGGGCCTATGGGGAGGCTGAGATCCTCCCACGGGCCCTAGTGATGGGCTTCCCGACCGTGTGGTGGGGCACCTCCACAGGCACATGCGGATAGCCGGCGCTATGACTGGTGGCCGAATATCGGGGACTACTGTAAAGATGCAGGGAGGTTAAAGCCAATTCCCCTTAAAGTTGGACTTTGGACCAATGCTGCCTTTGCTAATTAGTATGGGTTACTGCATACTCCGTACGCATACTGTACATACTAGTACAGTATCCACTGTCGCTCCTGAAGCACACTCCACTTGGCCACTCTCAAAGCGGATTAACGACATGGACGAACTCGGACGTCGATCTTATAAAGGATAGCTCCATAATTAGGACTAATGGAGGAGGATCTGCTCTAGTCGGAAGTTAATTGCGGGTACCAGTGACATTGGGATCACGGAGTATTATGGTGAGTTGCCTAATGGACTCGTGTCTAAACGATGTACAGGTACAAGGGGGAGTAGGCGATTGCCATCGTACCTTCTTTCAACCCGATGTCCCCTCCCATTAGGCTCCTAATACCCCCTCTCCCACCTATTCCGTTCTTATCGCCTCCCCACCCATGTGGTACGGTGATAGGATATGGTCGATGCGCTCTCCTCAGGTGCCCCTCATGATGGGGCGCGTGCTATCGGCCTTTTTCGTCCCCCTCCGTAGGCTCCGATACAATTTATATGAATGCGCCTCGTGCTCCCCCGCGACTTCCCTGAAACCAATTCCTTCAAGTTCTCTCCATTATGCTCGCGACCATGTCTAACGTATTCACCATGGACTGGCTACACCTGTACATCGCCGGTGCCGCCTTCTCCATCTTCGCCCTTGTCGCGTTGGTACTGCTGGTCTCGTTCCAGCAGGTCAAGGTCGACATGAATCGCGGACCGCTGAGCTTTGTAAAATTTGTTTACGCCAACTTCCTGAAACCGCACGACAAGAATGCCTTCGCTCAACAGGATGCGCTGGAGAGCTTCTACAGCACACAGGTTTGCCTTCCCAGTGGGATTCAATGCCATTAAGACCAGTTCACTCACAAATACAGGCCACTGTCTACGACGCTACTCGACGCCGTCTCCTTCGGGGCCGCGAGGATATGCTGGGCTTGGTCGCTGCTCAATTGAAGTACAAAGTGGAAAACAAGGAAATCAAATCCGGAAAGGCCGTCTGGGTTGATGTAAGTCGCCATGAATTTTCAAATTCCTCAGAAGAGTCAAAACTAATCATGCTCCTTAGGTTGGCGGTGGTACTGGGTGAGTAAAGCAGTATCGCAAAGATGCACTTCGTGGGAGCTAATGAGATTATCGCTCATAGATACAACATCGAGGCAATGTCAGCTTTCGTGCCTGTCGACAAGTTCTTCGATCAGGTCTACCTCGTGGACCTCTCCCCTTCGCTGTGTGAAGTCGCCCGTCAACGATTCGAGCGCCTTGGGTGGAAGAATGTCACTGTTCTTTGCCAGGATGCCCGTTCGTTCCAGCTTCCTGAGCGACCTGTCGACCCACGGGCTGGTAGCGCCACTACAAGCGACCGCGCGGACTTGATTACCATGAGCTACAGCCTGTCCATGATCCCAGGTAAGACTGGATTCCGAACTCCCTTATACTTCGTTCCCTTCTAATATTCGGTAGACTACTACAGCGTGGTGGACTCTCTGACTTCCCGTCTCACACCCTCCGGTGTTTTGGGTGTTTGCGACTTTTATGGTAAGATAACTATACTACATACCTATCCAAGCTGCAGCTCCAAAGGGAAAATTGCTAACATCAATACAACTGTCTAGTTCAAAGCATCGTCGACGTCTCTTCCCGTAACTACACCGGTGGCGCCTTCAACCGTCATGTCAACTGGATTGGCCGTGTCTTCTGGCGAGCTTGGTTCGACTTCGATCGTGTTAGCCTGGAGGCCGCCCGTCGGGACTACCTCGAGTACAAGTTCGGAACTGTGGTGTCTACTAGTGATCGTAACTACCTTTTGGGTGGTATTCCATACTACATCTTTGTCGGCTGTCCCAAGGAAATGGCTTCGGACTCCAGCCAGGACACCATCGAGAGACTCGACGCTTCCTTCACTGAGTCGCCTTACCTTTCGCCTGTCAACCACCAGCTAGAGAGGGAGAAGGCTGTTGAGCAGAGCTCTCGTGAGGTCCGCTCCAAGGCTTATGAGTCTGCCGTTGTCAACTTGAGCGCCAACCTCCCCCTTCCATCCTCGTTCTACCAAAACCACCACTACAGAATTCACTACAACGATATGCTGCCCAAGCACACCCAGTTCCAGAACGAATACATCTACGCCTTCACCTGGGAGGACCCTCGTGTCGACCACCGACTCCTTAACATTGGCCCTGACGATGTCATCTTGGCAATCACCAGCGCCGGTGACAACATCTTGGATTACCTTCAGAAGAACCCTCGACGTGTTCACGCAGTTGACTTGAACCCCAACCAAAATCACCTCCTCGAGCTCAAGGTTGCCAGTTACATTGCATTAGGTCACCGTGATATGTGGAAGATCTTCGGCGAGGGAAAGCACGCTCAATTCCGTGAATTGCTCATTTCCAAGCTCAGTCCTCATCTGTCTAGCCAGGCCTTCCAGTACTGGCTACAGCATAGCCACGTCTTCACAGCCAAGTCCGGCCACGGTCTGTACGAGACTGGTGGATCTCGCCACGCTATTCGTATGGTCCGATACCTCGCTAAGATCTTCGGCCTGGAGGGTGAAGTGCGCAAGATGTGTGAAGCCCAGACTCTTGCCGAGCAGCGCGCAATCTGGCCTTGTATCCGCAAAAGACTTCTGAGCAGAGCGTTGAACTGGGCTATCGTCAGCACTGAATGGTTTGCCTGGAAGGCTGCCGGTGTGCCCCGTAACCAGCGCAACATGATTGTTGACGACTACTTCCGTCGCAATGGTCTGAACTCGGATATGAAGCAGAGCAAGGACGTCAGTGGCCAGTCTATCTGGGAATACGTCGTGAACACACTTGATCCCGTCGTCAAGGACACCCTTCTGAGCAACGATAACTACTTTTACTACCTCTGTCTGCAGGGACAATTCTCCCGCCGGTGAGTACTCTCGAATCCCAGGTAAGAATCAATGCTAATTCTGTCGTAGCTGCCACCCTACCTACCTGTCACCCCAGGCACATGTCAAGCTTTCCACACCCGGTGCTTTCGATGGCCTTCGCATTCACACTGATGAGATCAACGAAGTGATCAACCGCATCACCCCTGGCACATTGACTATCGCGGTGGTATGTATATACTATACCTTTATTTGAGATATCTTGCTGACAGCCCTAATCTCTAGGTCATGGACTCAATGGACTGGTTCGATCCCGCTGAGGATGCTGCCGCTGCTCAAGCTCGCCGTCTGAACCATGCTCTTAAGATGGATGGTCGCATTCTCCTTCGTTCTGCCAGTATCGATCCCTGGTACATCAAGCACTTCGAGGAGAATGGCTTCACAGCCCGTCGTGTCGGTGCTCGTTTCCCAGGAACCTGTATTGATCGGTAGGTCTTCCTTTACCCCGGCCCTGACACTTTTGGGAACCAAGCTAACAGATCATCAGTGTCAACATGTACGCCTCGACTTGGATCTGCACCAAGAACAAGGATGTCAACCGCCCCAAATCAAACCGCACAATGTCCGTTCTGTCCCTCGGTGACAGTGCCGTCGCGTCGAAACGGTCTACCAGTGTGGAAGACCTGCAGATTTAAGACGAATGCCTCATTATGTGTAACCCTTTCCTTTCTCAATTCTAATGACTACCCCTTCTGTTTTTTTGCGATTGCTGCGTCTATTGTTATTACGCACCTAGTTATGAGGTGTTTGGCGGTCTATATGGCGCCAGAGGCTGATATGACAAAATTCGATGTTCCTGTAAAGGAAATAGAGATTGCTATCGAAGAAAAAGAATGTACATAGATGATCATCGGTAGCATAATATGACTACGAATGAATCATGACCGCTAGTAGTACTTAACATGGAGTAAGACGTAGACTGTCATCACTTGAACTTGAATATCTGAAGAGCTGCAAGCCAGTTTATTTACTAGCCCAAGTCTAATGATCATATCTCACAATGGAAGTGCAAACAAGCAGTAGGGCACAAGTACAATAAGAAAATAGAGTGCAAGAAGAAAAAAGACAAAAAGCGCCTTCTAATGAAGATATTGGGATTACAATCAAAGACATGAAAATGGGCTCGCCATGACTCCCCAAGGTCTTTCGCACCCATCGCTCTCATAAAAACCATCTCATAGAAGTTCGCCGAGACATACACACATGAACAAGTTCTCTCTCTGTCGTTCCGACGGGCAGCGGATAACGCGAAACCATTAAGTTCTTATCTTAGCGCATCGGAACAGACTGTCGATTCGTATCATAAAACCGAAACTTATGAGCGCCCGTAGCGCGTCTTCCCAAACGAAAACGGCACGTATCGGTACTTGATCATATGCTGAATCTGGCGACGCATCGTCAAGACGAACAGAATAATCCAGTAAACCACTAGCACAGGCCAGAACACGGGAATATCGAACATGGAGAACCAGCAGCATACGAAGCCGATGGCGATGGCGCGGGTGGCGGAGTGCCAGAACTTGAACTCGGGGAGACGGCGGATGAAGGGGCGGAACTCGTCGTCGTTCTTGTTTGGGAGGCTGGGGCCTGCGTCGCCGTCTTCGAGGCCTTCGTCTTGTGTGAGGGAGGGGTCGAATTTCGGGGTTAGGAAGGCGAGGAAGAGGTTCAGGAGGTAGATGCCTAGTGTGTAGGCGACTGGAGGAGTTTTGTTAGTGGGAGTGTTTGGCAATGTTTGTGTCATGGTTTGAGATTTGTTTTGTGAGGTGCCGTGTCCTCAATGGATATGTATCGTTGCTCGGTGAGGGTTCATCGCTGATCGCGGAATCACGTACCGATATACCATCCTTGCGCGAGGACGATTCTCAGGAAGAAAAAGAAAAGCAGAACACCGCTTCCTACCCAACGGTAGGTGGTATAGGGTGTCGAGGCATCCAGGTAGGCTTGGTAGTGCTATAGCGCGACGTAAGAACCTATCTTGCGGGAGACTTGCCTCCGGAATGGGGGTTCGAGGAGCTGGGGGGACCGGAGCCCCTCAGGGAACTTACTCTGGTGAGTTTGGAGGTGTGCGCGGACATCGCCGTGAAGGGCGACTGATCTGGCTCGGGGACATCCATTGTTACGGTTGAGAGGAAAGAGAGGGGCGAAGAAAGAAGTCCAAATGAAATCGCAGATCGCAGTTCTGAATGCGTGTTTCTGGAAAACAGAAGCAAAGTGTCCCCTGGCAATAGACCAATCAACGTTGAGATGACCTCGGAGCCATTGAGTGGCAGGTCAGGTGATCGTGGCTATGTTGAGTCCGAATCCGGTTAGCTTACCACGTGACTTTGTATACTACAACTGCAACGCTTTATGCTGGCCTGCTCCTAATCTGATCTTCCTGATTGAAGATTTAATAAATGAGGAGCCGTGACCGGAGAAGGTGCATTTCATTTCAAATTAAGTATATCTATTCTGGAATCTTCAGAACAACCCTGCCCTCGATCTCCGAGCGCTCCAGTCGCTGCAGCACGTCAACAATTTCATGCAGCTCAAACACATCAATATGTGCTTTCACATCACCCGCGACTGACATTGCCAATAGCTCATCCATCTCTTGAGCGGTTCCCGCTGAGTTGCCCACAATAGTCAAGCCTATCGTAACGAACAAGTCAATATCATTCTCAACATGTGATGGCTGCTTCTAGAATTCACCTTTCACAATCATTTCAAATGGAGTAGCCGGAAGTCGAAATGGAACGTGTGGAATACCGACACAAACTAAAGTTCCTAGGGGACGAAGCATGTGCATGCTTTGCTCGTAGGCCTTTTCGCCGTTCGCAGTACAGATTACAGCGTGCACACCAAGTCCAGATGTTGCTGCTTTGGCGCTCTCGACTATATCGACCTGGCGAAAATCTAGGAACTTTGTAGCTCCTAGTGATAGACAGAGATCTCTCTTTTTGTCGCCCCTAAATCAGGTTAGGATCGAGGATTGATTCTTGAAGTATCGGCATGTTCCTCACGTATCGATAGCAAGAACTTTCAGGCCTTTCTTTGCTGCAATTTGAATGCCCCTGGTTGCTTGGTTAGTTTCATGACATAGGAAGGGCTCATGGACATATGAAACGGGAATAGTATATCAGCATACATGTGGCCTAAACCACCACCAGCACCGATGATAGCAAGCCAGTCACCTGGTCGAGCTTTGCTCTTTTTGATCGAGGAATACATAGCAATCCCAGCTGGAGTGTGTCAGCCTCACATGTTTGCAAGGTTGTTTCAATATCACAAATGGTTCATTCCCAGAGGGCTTACCACACAGGAGGGGTGCTGCAAGGTCTGCAGAGAGATTGTTGGGGATTTTGGTAGCATGAATAGCCGGGCTCACGACGTATTCTATAGCGTTGTCAGTCTCAGCACCATGATATTTGCTGACCTGCCCAGGTGACGATCTGCTTCAAATGTCAACTTTTTGGATTCAAACGTACGTTGAAAGGTACCTGGCACGTTCTGGGATCAAGCCATATTAGTAAATTCAAGTTTCCAAACGCTTTGACACAATGCCTGTATACCACAAGGTGCCTAAACATGTGCCCCGGAAGATCTTGAAACATACCGCGCCGGCATTCCTTTGCTTCGGACATGCTGTGTGATTGACCTGGCAGATTTCACACTCCAGGCAAGAACTATACAACCATCTTTTCAAAGAGTCAGCGCGGGTCTGAGTCTTTGCATACGGAACTTGGATCGACTACGGCTTGAACTGACCGAATCCCAAGCGTTTGACCCATCCAAGTTTGTTCGTCAAGTCCAGATCCAACTAAAATCCAGTCATTATATTGTCCTTCAAGTTCCATCGTGACAGTATTCAGTAGATTAATCGGGGTTTCCTTACCTGCAACCACTCTACCCACTCCTTCATGGCCAGCGACGTCTGTCCGCATGGGTGTATCACCCCGAATGCTATGAACATCGGAATGACAAACTCCAGAATACTCCAATTTGATCAGAACTTCACCGTTTCCTGGAGTAGGGACAGGGTGCGAGCTGTTGATTGACACGTCTGAGACATCTTTCCCACCAGATGAGGGGATCACTGCTGCGATTTGGGTGGATGGGATAGCCATGGTGCGGTAATTGTACTGGAAAAATAGGTCAAATGGTAAGCACAATAGCTCTTCAATGAAAGGATAACAAATGAAAGAGACGAGAGCTGCAATGTCACGGTCATATCTTAAGTGCGGGGGTCAATGCATGGCTTATCTTGGATGATACGTAACAAGTATAAGACTAAAACTGCACTCGCAGATCTTTGCGCTAGCATGAAGACCAGAAATATTCAAATGCTCCTCCTGGGCAGGCTAAAAATCTTCAAATCTTGGTCCACATGCGCATGTCCAGGTACACGCACTGCCTGCATCAGACCAGTAGACTCATATCTTGGAACGAAGCAGAGGATAAGTGGTCCGCGCAGCAGTTTCATTAAACTATTATCTTTAAACAGCCGCAAGACATGAACAATCCAAACATTTAGCAATATAAGACAAGGACTCTGCCGGTCTCAGCAGGCCGAAGAGAATAAACAACCACACCCCCGAATGCAGCAGAGCAGCCTCTAGTGCGTGAGCAACTTTAGTGGCTAAGGTATCAAAGATCAAAATCTATCGCCCAACATCAAAAGAAGCGTTTTCATGCGTTGTCGGCCTGGATAGTTTGCTGTAGGAGAAAGTGAGCTGTTAGTAAGAGTTTGGCGCAATGGAGCAAGAATGAGTTATTGACATACCACCAGCCAGTCCATGCCTTCGTCGATGCCCTTTCCATCAATGGCAGAGCAGGCAACAATACTCCAGTTCCGGTCCCGTAGCTCTCCTAGCTTCAATGCCTCTGAGATCTCACCTGCGCCCTTTGCGCCGGGCTGGTCCTGCTTGTTGGCGAAGACCAGCAGCGCCGCATCTCGAAGTTCCTCTTCGTTCAACATAGTCGCTAGCTCGTCCGCCGCGGTTCCCAGCCGCTCGATATCTGTGGAGTCGATGACGAAGATGACGGCTGCTGTGTTCGCATAGTAGCACCGCCAGTAAGGGCGAATAGACGTTTGGCCTCCGAGATCCTGAAGTTCATTGCAATTAGTAGAGATTCAAGGCCTCTATGCCACTGTGTTCCACATACCCAAACATTTAAATTCAGATTTTTATAAGTGACGGACTCGACGTTGAATCCGATGGTGGGAATGGTGGTGACGACTTCGCCGATCTGGAGACGCAATGGTTAGTCCATGGATATGCATATGAAGACGCGTCGAGAGCGCCGATAATACTTCGGATATGCTCTCATACCTTAAGCCTGTAGAGAAGAGTGGTCTTTCCAGCGTTATCCTGCATGAAGAACAATTCATTAGTAATGTGACTGGGTAGCTTTGGGCGCATTGAGTGTTCGATGCCCGCGCCGGATATCCACACATACAAGACCCAGAATGAGAATTCGAATCTCCTTTTTGCTCCAGACGAGGGATATCAGACGAGATAAGGAGGCGCCCATGGTTGTGTGAGGTGTGTATGTAGATGTGGGATTGGGTCTTTGATCGCGGATCCCAGCGAGGACGGAGGCGGGTCAAGGTCAAGGTCGAGGTGTTCGTAATCGGACGGGAAAGTGTCTGGGAGGAATAGGGTAGGTAAGGAATAAAGTTGAACTTCAATGAGATCAAGCAAAATGTAAATACACGTTCGCAGAAGTTGAAAGGGAGAGTGATAGTGGCAACCGCATCGGAGTTGTTTGAGCAATCGGCCTGTGCGTGTGGGCGGTCAATCGAGGGTGTGGATAACGCTCTAGATTGTCCCAGCTTCCAACCTCCCGCAATTCAATGGGGACCATCTCTTTCATTCACTGCTGTCCTACAGAACACCTATAGTAATTCAATCTGTTTGAAACTGCCATTCTTTATTTACCCACCCATCCGCCATCCCTCTCCAGCATCGTTCTTCTCAACAACAAGTCTACGCCCCAGAGATAGCACGGCACTCGGTTGCGTATTTTGTGCTGGACTCAACTTGTCGCATCTTCCTTACAACCATTGGGAATTCATCTCAAACATTTATCGCAGGTGTGCTCAAGGGATTTGGGTCTTTTGAATCCCCACGTCGCGTCAGAAGCTTGCGAACCTGGGACAAAGAAGTCATTGGACTCCAAACTCCCTAGAATCACGCCCGCCTACAATTGCTGAAAGCTAGGACCTCGCAACCCTGGCTCCCAAAATGGTGGGCAAGAAGTCCGGAAAGGCTCTTCGGGATGAAGGTCAGTACTCAGGATACGACATATACCTGGAAGATCTCAATGTTGATGACTGACGGCTACTAGGCCTTGAGCGAACGGACAACAATATGGATCTATCTAGCTGGCCGCAGGTTCCAGCGATCAATCAAAAGAACTACTATACGTATGTTGCCCTAAATGCTACCCTCATTTCTACACTCTGCCACTACCGCCCATTTCCCCCGCCTCCATACCATCCCAACAAGCCTTGCGACTTGAGACTAAACACCTCTGGCCGTCACCTGTGATTCTGAGCTTAACGCTGACTTTCATTGATTCTCAAGTGATTATCTCAAGCGGGACGACCAGTACCTGGCTTTCAGATTGCAAAATGAAGAGGCTCGAACGAAGATGACGAAGTCCGCAAAGGACCGGGATCGCGCTCGCGCAATGGCCAAAGCAGAAGCCCCGGAAGCCGAAGTGGAGGCAGATGAAGACGAGGAGGATGCCGAGGAGACACCAGCCGAGGCCGCTGGGTCGAAGGTCATTGTCATTCACATTGGTAGCCAAAACCTACGTATCGGGCTCTCGAGTGATGCTTTGCCAAAGACAGTGCCAATGGTGATCGCGAGGAAATCGCAGACGAGTGAGAGTGAAGACCAAGCCGAGCCCAAGCCGAAGAGACAGAAGCGGGACGATGGGTCGCTTGAAGAGCCGGAACTTTTGTTCGGATCAGACGTATGTTTTTCATGTTTATTGTGAGCGGCTTGAGTTTTGATTTCTAACATAGCGACAGTGGTCTTCTCATTTTGCTAAGATGTCGGCCGACCTGAAAGTGCATATGCGCCAGAATAAGCGTCGCATGTTGCCCAACTCTAAGGAAATGGTGCTCAACTTCAACCGCCGTACAGTACCGGAGATCATTTCCGAGCATAATGATCCTATGCGTGTTGAGTGGACTGAACTCTCTACCCCTCCGCCTGAATACATCGTTGGACAGGCTGCGTTGAGGGTCCCCGACGCATCGAAACCTCGCTACAAGCTTTACTGGCCCATTCAGAATGGCTGCTGCAACGAACGAGACTACAGGAGTAAGCGAATGCTGTTTCTGGATATCTCTTTGATTCTGGAGGATGCTATCAAGAATCAACTTGGTTTGACTAGCAAGAAGGACTGGACACAATATTCCTGTGTCTTTGTTATCCCTGACCTGTATGAGAAGTCCTACGTGAATCAGATGCTGGAAATGTTGATGCGGGAGTTCGCCTTTGCCCGAGTCTGCTTTGTCCAAGAGAGCTTGGCGGCCACTTTCGGCGCTGGATTGACATCTGCCTGCGTGGTTGATATTGGAGCACAGAAGACCTCTATCTGCTGTGTTGAAGAGGGTATGTGCGTGGAGAATTCACGAGTGAATTTGAAGACAGGCGGCCGCGATGTGACCGAGACCTTCATCAAAATGATGCTCCATGACCATTTCCCTTATGCGGACATTGATCTGTGGCGTCGGTACGATTTCCTCTTGGCAGAGGAGCTCAAAAAGACAATCTGCACTATGGACGAAGCTGGTGTTTCACCCCAAGTCTTTGATTTCCACCTCCGAGTTGCCGGTCAGGACACTCAAAAGCACACCTTCAAAGCTTTTGACGAAGTTCATTTGGCGCCAATGGGCTTTTTCGACCCAACCATCTTTGATAACCTGCCGAAGCTTGATGGACGACGAAAGTTGATCGAGCGCTCGGTAGACATTTACGATGGTTCGCCTAATGATCCTGTATCTGCCGCACAGTCCGAGATCTTGACTGCACTTGCTCCTCCACTCCCCAAGAAGCTTGAAGAATCGCAATCGACACCAGTGGATGTACAGGCATCCCCCAGCAAACCTCAGCAACCCAGTGCTCTAGGCCGAGTCCAGGAACAAGTAGCTACTCCCCACTCTTCGGTTGCTGGCTCGCCAGCGCCGGAAACTACCGGCACGCCTCAGGCTGGCGGAGCTAATACTCCTGCTGCCCCTACATCTACCCAGACTTCCCACCCTGCAGTCGAAGAACGTGACGATATCCTGCCTGTTTATGCTCTTGACAATGCAATCTTGACCTCAATCGCCCACGCTGCCCGTTCAGATGAAAAGAAAATGCGTGAATTCATTGGTGGTATCATGGTCGTCGGCGGTGGCACCATGACCAACGGATTCCTCTTGTTTTTGGAGGAGCGTCTCAAAACCTTGCGTCCGGCCTTTGCGAAGAATATTATGATCGGAGTTCCCCCTCGAGACTTGGATCCTCAAGTTGTTGGATGGAAAGGTGCCAGTATTTTCGGAAAGCTAACTGGCACAAATGATAGCTGGATTGGTCAGCTAGAATATGATCGCCTGGGCCATCGGCTCCTGGCGACCAAGTGTATGTGGGCATACTAAGCCAAACTGAACTTATTCTACATGAAGCAGTTCATGATTATTCTCGGAAGTCAAGGAGTTTAGGGAGTTTATGGGTAAAAGGTAAAGGGTGGCCTCAAATTGGGATTCAGTGTGATTGTTTCTATGCCTGTACTAGTATAGGATATTGCAGGTAGATCCCAATATGTAATGTTCTGTTCATGTTATGGATGTATTGTTGTGTTGAGTTTCCTACTTGTAATCAGTCAAACCCATCTTCACTAGTAATGAAAGCTAGGTCATTGTTTTCTGTTTAATAATTATCAGTTTACTTCCACTCATGGTCATGGTCATTGACACTTCACCGTTGCCTAATTTTGTTTTGTGACAAAAGTTGGATAACATGGTTAGTTAGTTAATCTCTGCACTGCTGCCTGCAAGAGTAGGCTCTCTCATTCACTAAAAAATGTGGATTGTTTTGATAAGGTGTCATGTGATGATAAGACGGGTCAATTTAATCCCGGCCCCACCCTCGGAGAAACTTTCTCTTTCCCTCCTCGCCTTCGGATCAACAATTTCCCGCTTGTCCCAAGTCCCCCCAAATACAGCAAGCGGAAGCTGAAGGCAGAATGCAAGACAGTAAGTCATCTAGTTTCTTTTGACTCCGCGGAGCTTCAATTAGCTACCCTCCCCTGCCAACTCTCTGGGGGTTTTGATGAAAGTTTCCAAACTAAGTCAATCCTACAGACAAACCCCCTGGCTTCAATCCCCAAGCCACCTCTTGGAGTCCTGACCATTATTCTCCTCCGGAGTTCACTCGTCCTCCTCCTCCTCGGACACATTTGCGTGAGAGTTCCTTCAACCCGGAGGCGCGTCCCTTTATCCCGCAGTCTGGCAATTATTCCCCTCCGGAGCCCATTCCCCCTCTTCATCCTCGGCCACGTGAAAGTCCGGTTCCTGAGACTCCTGTGATTGGAGGTCCCTTCAACCCGCAGCTTCTCTTTTTGGATGGTCCGGTGTACATTCAACCTCCTTACCCTCAGATAGTTGACAGTCAGTATCCCGAGGCTCTTTTGTTTCGAGATTCCTTCGACCCGCAGCCTCCCTCTTCGGGTGCAGACCGTTACCACCATTACTCCCCTCCGGAGTACATTCGTCCTCTTCATCCTCGACCACCTGAGAGTCAGCTTCCTGAGACTCCTGTGATTGGAGGTCCCTTCAACCCGCAGCCTACCTCTTCTGGTGCAGACCATTACTCCCCTCCGGAGTACATTCATCCTGTTCCTGTTCGGCCACCTGGGCCTGCTCCTCTTCGGCCACCTGGGCTTCCTGTTCCTCTTCGGCCACCTGGACTTCCTAGTTCTCTTCGGCCTGGACTTCCTGGTTCTTTTCGGCCGTTTGAGCTTCGTTTTGATCATCAGCGTCCTGTGTTTCAGAACCCCGTCAATCCACAGGCTACTTTCTCGAGTCCAGACCACGATTCTCCTCGGGACTACAACCATCCCCCTCAGGACTACAATTATCCTCTTCAGACACCCCAGACTCCTCTGATTCCTGAGACTCCTGAGACTCTGCCTTACCGTGCCCTCGATCCCCGGATCGCCTGTTTGCGTCAAGGCTACAATTACACTCCCCGCCAGGATCGAATCTGGTCTTCTTCCACTTCTGCGACTTTTTCGCGTGCTACTACAACACCTGACACCCCTTCGCGTCCTCCAACTTCGCCTCGGCCTATCAAGCAACCCGAGAAATTTGGAAATCCTGACACCCCTTCGCGTCCTCCAACTTCGCCTCGGCCTATCAAGCAACCCGAGAAATTTGGAAATCCTGAGAGTTCCGAAAACGCGGCTCAGTCCGCTAATACGTTTGACGCCGATCTCCAGAATCTCGAGATCCGCGCTCTCCAGGGTCAAATTCTTGATCTTATAGCCGCTGGTCAGAAATCCCGGATCCCGGATCCCAAGAGCCCTCCACGCAGGTTCAAGGGCCTCTATTGCCAAGACTGCTGGACGAACCTCTTTGACTTCAAGTGCGAGGACTGCCAGAAGAAAGAGCAATACGAAAAGGATAACCGCGACAAAATTTACGAGGACGATAGTTTGCGACCTAAGTCTTTGAACGTCAGGAAGACTAGTAACCCCATCATGGCTTCTTCCAACAAGCCCAAGAAGGATGGCAAGGAGGGCTTTCACCAAGAGTACATTGTCTCCACTCGCTTTCGCAATGAGCTCCCCCCTCCTCCCCTGCCTCCTAAGCTTCTTGACATTCCGCATGAAGGCATTGAACGTTTCTGTTCTCCTGGCTTCGCCTCTAACCTTGCCCGTCGCACGGAGCCCAACATCGATGTCGATGCCGAGGGTGGTATGCCTATTGACCTGGTTGGTCTTCCAGGCTTGCACCTCGGAGATGAGAGTTGTAAGTAATTCTCCACATATTGTAACTGGACTCGAGTCGTGCCCCGATACTGACCATTTGAAAAGCCATCATGTTCCCTGAACCTCGTCGCACCATCCACCAGCTCGATCCTGCCGACCAGGCACTCATGACGTCCCTCGCGGACCTTCGCAAACCTCCCCCCAAGACTGCAAACGTTAGCTTCCTCCGTCGCCCTCAGCATATTTCTGTTGACTCCAGCGCACCTGCCCCTGGCAGCGGTGTCCCTGCTCCTCAGCGACGCGTTATGACCAAGAAGACCAAGGCCCAGATTGAAGACCCCAAGCACGTGAAGAAACTTATTCAAAAGGGCTTTGATATCGCTTATCCGGAGAGCAAGCACACCGGCGAGGAATCCGCTAGCGAGATCCGCGGCCTTCCTGCCACAAAGGCCGAAATGGATGCTTGGGCAAACCCTGTGCACCCTACCAACCCCAGGCTAAAGCCTGTTAGTTTCTACCCCACCTTGCCCGACCTTGACGGCTTCCCCGACCCCGGTGGCTATCTTCAGTTCAAGTTTGACAAGGCCCCTGTCTCTGCTGTTGGAGGTAAACGCGACACGCGTATGGATGTCTCTCTTTTGAACCCCGCAGCCCCTGATGACCGCATCTGTGAGGAGCATGCATCGAAGGCGGCTCTTCACAAGGCTAACCCCAATGTTCACCCTGACCCCGGTCCTATTCCCTGGAACTACAACATGTACCTTCCAGAAAAGCCAGAGGACGCCAAGAAAATCCGCGCTAGCATGGATCTCAAGAACCCTGGCCGCGGTAACGCAGAGCTCTACACTCACGATGACAGTGAGGGCAACAAGTTTCACCAGTACGACCGTCTCCGGACTTACGAGACTAGCTCTCAGGCGCTCAACACAGAGCAGAATAAGCAGAGGGACTATGCTGTGACTCTTCACCAGCAAGTCGAGGGTGAGAAGAAGCAGACAGCTGCGTTCATGTATCCCATCCTGGGAAAGACCCGTCTCAAGCCTGAGCGTGCTCGCACTATCGCCCGTGCCGGTCTGACTTACAAGCCCACCGACGTCAACGATGACCAGGTGGACCAGCTCCAGGTCACTGTCCGCGACCCTGATGCTGAGGAGGCGTACAAGCGTGCTCAGCATCGCGCCAACATTGACCCGAAGTTTGGGAAGACCCTGGGTCCGGCCCCCAAGTCCGCTGATTCCCCTCAGGGGGATGAGGACGAGGGGGACCGGATGGAGGAGTAATCGGTCGGCCCTTTTTGGGGATGGGCGGGTTGTGGTCGTTTTTGTGGCGCATGGCGCATGGGGGGAATCAAAATGGCGTTTCGACCTCGGGAGGAGGTTTTTTTGCTTTTTTTTTCTTTTTTCTTTTTCAAATCGGTGCTGGCTGGTGTAAGCACCAGCCAGTCTTCACTCGATTTTTTCAGCAAGCAACAATCCAAGCGATTTAAAACGAACTTCCTTTCTCGTTCCTAGTTCTAGCTTGACCGTACATAGACTCCATTGATATCCACTAAGCTAGTAAATAAGAACCTCACTTAAAACCCATAATCACTTGTACGACACGGTCATCAGTCAACAGTTGACAGCTGTAGCACTTGAGGTACTAGTACATCAATTACAACTTGAACTTTCACTGGCAGAAGCCTCGAAAATCCCGCTTCTGATGATATAGTAGTTCCCTGTGCAATGCTCATTGTTCGAATACAATTGTCCTAATACTCTGGGTACTCGTCGTACCTAGATACTATTTTGTAGGTATCAGCAACCCTCTGTTCTCAACTTGAAGATTCTTGAAATTAGAATACCATTGATGAGGCTGACCTCTGCCCAGATGTCCAATGTATATTTTCACCAAATAGGTAATTAGGGTAAAGATACTCCACTCTCTCACCGCCCGCATCGAGAACCCGATTTCGCCCTACCATGATAATCTAGAACTGCAAGCGTGCAGAACCTCGGATCAAGAAATTGCAGTAAGTTGCTCCTGCCCACGTCTCCCTGCTGTGGATCTGCGTACTGGCTCGGTGGACAATGTCACAGTCCAATTGGTGTCATAGCTCTGAGCTATCCGCAACCAAATCATCCGATCCTAGCAATCCAGGGAACTCGAACTTACGAAAAGACATAGGTCCAATCGGCGCCCTTTCGCCGAGGAAGGCCAATTGAGAATATCCAAAGCACTCAATAGCACCAATGACATCTGCCTCCGCCACGATGGCCTGGCGAGCCGGTCTTCGGGCTCGTTCCCTCCCTGCGGCCCGATGGACCACACGCCCTTCGGCTTCGCTGCCGAAGCTGGCCGAGCGCTTGCCCGGTACCGCGCGATATGCTTCTGAATCGACTTCAGCTAAGGCTGCTGAGACTGTCAAGGAGACGTCTAAGGAGCTGCCTAAGCGCGCCGCTAGAGGTTCCCGGAAGGGCCTTTACGGTACCTCTTTGGCTTTGGCTCTTCTGGTGGGCTATGTATATGGGACTGATACCCGGGCTAGCTTCCACCGCTATGGCGCCGTGCCTCTGATTCGGTGGTTGATTCCCGATGCGGAGGAGGCGCATCATTTTGGTGTGGATGCGTTGAAGACGCTCTATCAATATGGCCTGCACCCCCGGGAGCGGGGAAACCCTGATCGCGACGGCGCTCTGGCTACTGAGGTCAGTTTGCATTGCTTTTAATCTACTGAATCAATTGGCTACGGCTACGCGGACACTAACAGTGTCATCTACAGGTCTTCGGGTACACCCTTTCCAACCCCATCGGCATCTCCGCCGGTCTGGACAAGCACGCCGACATCCCAGATGCACTGCTTGACCTTGGCCCCGCCATCGTCGAAGTCGGCGGCACAACCCCCCTCCCTCAAGACGGAAACCCCAAGCCCCGTGTCTTCCGCGTCCCCTCGCAAAACGCCATGATCAACCGCTACGGCCTCAACTCCAAGGGCGCAGACCACATGGCCGCAGTCCTGAAGCAGCGTGCCCGCGACTTCGCCTACGCGGCCGGCTTCGGCGACCACGACGACGCCGAGAAGCGCGTCCTGAACGGCGACGCCAACGTGCCCCCCGGAAGTCTCGTTCCGGGCAAACTGCTCGCTGTGCAGGTCGCCAAGAACAAGCTCACCCCGGACGGCGATATCGACGCCATTGCCCGCGACTACGTCTACTGCGTTGACCGCCTCGCGCAGTACGCTGATATCCTCGTCGTCAACGTCTCCAGCCCCAACACCCCCGGCCTGCGCGACCTGCAAGCTGCCGCCCCGCTCACAGCCATTCTGACTGCCGTCGTCGGCTCCGCAAAAGGCATCGACCGTAAGACCAAGCCCAAGGTCATGGTCAAGGTTAGTCCGGACGAGGACTCTGACGAGCAGATCTCGGGTATCTGCGAAGCTGTCTGGAACTCCGGCGTCGACGGCGTGATCGTCGGCAACACGACGAACCGTCGTCCCGACGCTTTGCCTACGGGCTTCGCACTCCCAGAAAAGGAGCAGGAGACTATGAAGGAGACTGGTGGGTACTCTGGTCCCCAGCTCTTCGACCGTTCTGTGAGTCTTGTTGGTCGCTACCGCGCTCTTCTGGACCAGGGTCCCCCGTCGCAGACTGAGTCCGATGCCGAGGGTGTCCCCGAGCAGCCGCGCAAGGTCATCTTTGCATCTGGTGGTATCACCAATGGAAAGCAGGCACACGCCGCTCTCGATGCTGGTGCCTCTGTCGCTATGATGTACACTGGTATCACATATGGTGGTATTGGAACGGTGACTCGCGTCAAGGAGGAGATGCGCGAGCTGCAGAAATAAGCGGTGTACGTGAAAAATGCATTAGATGATTATACTGAAATTGTAAATAGCATTGGATAAGGAATTGCATTCATTTGATTTTGACATTTTTCTTTCTTTTTCTTTGTTTTTCGGATTCTCGATTTTCTGTTCGTTACGAGATCCGTTGTGGATCTTCTCGTCCGATAGGTGACTCGGCACGAGCATATATTCAATTAGTAAACGGAACCATACATACTCCGTACTGTGATCCGTACCGCCCACAGTGCCACAGGTAAAAGAGGGTCCCCAAGCTCGGGTTACTGCATCTGTTAATAAACCCACTATGCTGGTGGGCATCAATTAGTGGACACCAACATCCCACGTTAGAATCGGCAAGGGGCAAACATTTGAGAAAGAAAAAAAGAAAAAGAAAGGCTAAATGTGATAGCGCTTACCTGCCCACTCTTCCAATCAAAGTAGTTCACGTTTGTTCAAATCTCTGATCCTCACTGATTCTCAGTAGAGAAAGACAGCTTGAAAGAGACCATCGGCTGTGGAGAGACATCGGCTCGGGATCCCCCAGATAGGCTTTCCCGAGAGACCGGGGTCCTACTGGATTGACAGGACCCACTGAGTTTTGGTCTGTTCGCATATGGTGGGGTCAATTGAAGCTGTCTAGACCGAATTTCTTTTTTTTTCGTCTATGTTTTCCACGTATTTGGCTGTATAACAGTGACGGTA
The DNA here is from genome assembly GCA_911649655.1 of Penicillium sclerotiorum. Taxonomy (NCBI): domain Eukaryota; kingdom Fungi; phylum Ascomycota; class Eurotiomycetes; order Eurotiales; family Aspergillaceae; genus Penicillium; species Penicillium sclerotiorum. The sequence continues at coordinate 3,959,690 of CAJVRJ010000009.1, forward strand.
TAGTGTAAGAGGCGAAACATACACATCTCACCAGCTCCAGGTCGGCACAGTCCAGCGAGACATAGTCCATGAACAGCCATGATACCATCGTAGTCGTAGCTTTGAATGCGTTATCTTGTAGAGTATCAGGCCACGCCCAAACTCTCCTCCACCTCCGCAACAACCTTTCGCACCCCCTCAATCTCATGCGCAAAGCGGCCCAGAAACATCCCATCAACAGCCTTACCCAACCCCCCAGCACCCCATAGTCCAGGTCCAGCACTACCGCCGTAAAGAACCCGCGCAGTGCCAGCCCGCGACCCGATAACACCACGGATACCCTCCACAACAGCCGCGACGTGGTCCACGCCCGCGGGCTTCGGCTTCCCAATAGCCCACACAGGTTCATATGCAAAGATCACCGGTGCCTCGTCGGGAATGGCGTCCAGCACGGCCCGGATCAACACCGCACACTCGCTGACAGCCTGGCCCACGGCTTCCGAGGCAACGGCGCCGGGCGCGGTAACCTCGCCGACGCAGACCAGCGGGACCATGCCCTGGGCACAGGTTGCGGCAGCCTTGCGCGCTGTCTGGTCATCTGTTTCGCCGAAGATGGCGCGGCGCTCGGCGTGGCCTAGTTCGACGATGGAGCAGCCCAGGGCACGGATGGATGCAGGCGAGACTTCGCCTGTGTAGGCGCCGTTATCTTCCCACATGCAGTCCTGGGCTCCGAGGAGGAGGGGAGGGGGAGAAGCGGGGATTCCGGATGCGTTGAGCGCGGCTTCGTATTCTTTGAGGATCTCGGCGCAGGGCCAGATGGTTAGGAAGTCGGGGATTAGGGCTAGGAGGAGCTTGGAGCGGTTGGCTGGTTTGGTTATGTCGGGGGAGAGGAGAGCGCGGAGGTAGGTTAGGGTGCGCTCTGGGGTGAAGTACATCTTTAGTGAGATGAGGAGAAGCTTCTCCGGGAGAACGGGGTAAGTGGGAGCCATGATGTGCTGAGCGGTTCACAGTAAGGATTCCCAGGAGGATGAAGTTCAAGTTGCAAATAAAAAGTCAATGCAAATTGAGGGGGAAGTAGCTTAAGCCCTTCGCGTCACTTTCCTGGAACGAGAATTCCCGGGTTTAGCCAAGATTGAGTCGGCTGTGGAAAGGAGAGTTTAGGTTGAGATATTTTTCCCCTTGTCTAAGGGGCGTCAGCGCCATCCCGCACACACGCATTAGTGGCCAATTATGGCTGCACTACTGGGAAAGTTCCCTACCTTGTACCTCTCAGCTCGTGAGCACGGACAATTTGGCCTACAGATATGATGTCAGTGTTTGGCCTTGGGGTCTGGACCGGAGTACGCTATACCGGCAGTAACCTTTGGGGAATATGAAACTGGGCTTGGTACCTTGGGAACAGGGATATGGCAGTTAAGAGCAGGTTTGACGCGGGAGGAGGTGAAGGAGATAAAACCTGTTGCGGGAAAACGGGGGATCCCCCACTACATGTAGACACTCCACACAACACCACCTGGGCATTGAACATATACACAGATGCATTCAATTTTGTCTGATACTACATTTGATCGTCCTTCAATTCCGATATTCTCCATAACGTACTTTATCAACTCCCCCGGAGTACACACGACCGATCGACTAAAATCCGGAGTCAACCCCAGACATTGAGTTAGCGGACCAACGATAGTGACCCAAGTGGAGTGATGATAGTGGTTATAGTGGTTATAGTGGGGAGCCCGATTCAAGTTGGCATCCATGCGTGGTATCCATTTCAAGGATTCTATGCGAATAGGCTACATTCCGAGCATAGCAGATCAGAAATAGAAGCAAAAAATATGGATCTTGACATTTGAACTAAGTGTCCCTTAAAGTGTCCACCAATGTTCCATTCAAATGTTGTAGTCTGAAGTTGACGTAGTGAGGCTCCTCTACGGAATGATGTAGTTTCTCTATCAGGTTTCCCAGGTACTCAAAGACTCCAAAGAGTTTGGTTCCGAGGCCTACCTAGGTAACCAATTAACCAATGAACCAGCTTAACCAATCTACTGTAATACTCTTTACCCCTCTTGAATCTGCAGTCTCGCACGGGCTCTCAAGTCTAGCCCAAGATCAGCCCACTGGCGTCGCACGGATCACAGCCAAATAACTGCAATTGACATGTGCAGAAGCCACATCCCGCTGGTGACATCGATGGCTGATGAAGATGAGAAACAGACATCTGGAGCATCTTAACCTATTCATTGATTCTATACCATGCGGAAATGTAATACGAGTGTATGCATTCTGTATTGGTACGAAACTTGGTTCCCGTTGCGAGTCGAACCCACGATCCACTCACGCCCCGTGTTTCGGTACCATGACGCTATGGCGGGGCAAAAGTTCAATTCCCCGGAACGCGGCCTGACACGATATCAAGCTGACTTCCAAGGTTCAATGTTACTCGCGGAAGAGATGCATCGTCAAACGAGGGGATTGGTCCTATCAGCCCGTGCTCCACCCGGGGGGAGGTTGCATACAGAGGGAGTCTGAGGGACAGACCCGAAAGGTATAAAGAGGACCGACAATGCCTGGAGACAGCGAGATTTCCTTTCGAAAATCATTTGACAAGAAAACCTCTCCAATCAAATCTATTTTCACACCCAAGTCCTCACCCTTCTCACATTCATCATGTCTGCCCAGCCCCTCCGTATCGTCATGGCCTGCGACGAGGCCGGTGTCCCTTACAAGGATGCCATCAAGGCCCTCCTCGAGAAGAACCCCGGCGTCGCCTCCGTCACCGATGTCGGTGTCAACTCCACCGATGACAAGACCGCCTACCCCCACCCCGCCGTCGAGGGCGCCAAGCTCATCAAGGAGGGCAAGGCTGACCGCGGCCTCTTCATCTGCGGAACCGGTCTCGGCGTCGCCATCGCCGCCAACAAGGTTCCCGGCATCCGCGCCGTCACTGCCCACGACCCCTTCTCCGTCGAGCGCTCCATCCTGAGCAACAACGCCCAGGTCCTCTGCATGGGCCAGCGTGTCATCGGCATCGAGCTCGCCAAGAAGCTGGCCGTCGACTGGCTCCAGTACCGCTTTGACCCCAACAGCGGCTCCGCTGCCAAGGTCCAGGCCATCAGCGACTACGAGACTCAGTTCGCTGGCTGCTCTTAAATGCAGAATACTGTGTTAGGGGCATTCTTTTTTCTTTTCTCGCGGCTATGACTTCTCGCCCCTAATGTCTCGTCGTCGTCCTCTTCCCGGTGGAGTGGAGCACATATCCCGCTATACACCATACACCGAGCTATCTTCAATATGCGCGATGCGCATCTTGAATCGCTTTTCTTTTGTCGATATACCAAGCGCATCATGATACCACGAGCCCAATAGTCCTGCTGTTTTAGGTTGGAATTAGATCTAGAGGAACTCTATATACTGGTCCCTGCACACTTGTACATACCACAATGAAGAACCTGCAGCTTGAATTTGTCTTGACTGTAAATTGAACAAATCATGTAGTCCATGACTTGTGGGCTTCTAGCATTATTCACATGTACTCAGGTGCTGTAGAATGATTACCTTGAGCTGCATGAAATTTGATCGCCGTGGTGCTAAACATCCAATGTTTGACCTTAAAAGCTCACTCAAGAGCTACGATAGGATGTTCAAAGCATCAAGTTCAACTGCACTGAACATTAAACCAAATCCACCTGTTTGTATTCAGTCCATTGTTATAAACTCATTGATCTATACCCCGCTGACTCATCTCAGGTTCTGCGGGGATCGACTGCCTTCCATATCAGGCTTCACATCGCGACTCTTTCCTTTCACGTGGCCTTGTACTTCATTATCCATACTACCTACCTACACGTACGCAGAGCTCAACTCCATGATTATCTTGATCATTCCACATTTCTCAGATCCAATGTCTAACTGAAATTCTCTCATCCTCAAATCATCAGATACCTATCCAACAAAGTGGGCCGCCCCACCTGGGGAACGGATTGATCAGCGACCGAAAGTCTTCAGCGCCGGTCATTTCTTTTCGTCGCGTCGCATCTATTCGGGACCTCGGAAAAAGCACACAATGGCCCAAGAACTAAAAGCAAAAGGAAACGAGCTCTTCAAACAAGGCGACTACGTCGGCGCCGAGGAGTACTACTCTCAAGCGTAAGCAATTCCGCGGACCGATACCTGATATCACCAATTTAGCAGCACGATAAAGCTGCCGTCTACCTGACAGAGTAATCCAAAGTTAACCACGCCACAGGATCCTAAAAGACCCCCGCGATGCAACCTTCTTCACCAATCGCGCGATAACCCGGATCCGACTTGAGAAATGGGCCGATGTGGAGCACGATGCCCGCGCCGCAATTGATATCTACGGATTAAAGACCACCGCTACCCTCAAGAGCTCCTGGTACCTCTCCCAAGCACTCCTGGGCCTCCAGCGTCCCCAGGAAGCCTACGATGTGGCTGTGGATGCATACGAGCTGAGTCTGAAGGAGAAGAATGCGCAGACGGAGAACCTTTCGCGGACTGTGTTGCGCGCAAAGCAGCAGATCTGGGCTGCTAAGGAAACGGCGCGTCTGCGGGAGATGAATGAGAGTTTGAAGAGGGTGGAGGAACTCATGGAGAGGGACTTGGAGCGCTCCATTGCGGATTTGAAGGGTCAGTTGGATGCGGGTGAGATGGGGGAGATTGGGTTTGGGGAGGATTGTAAGGCGTTGAGAGAGGATGCCGAGAAGATGATTAAGGATGTTCGGGAGGCGTTTCGAATTGCTTCCAAGGGAGAGGTACAGGAGCGGGTGAGTTATAGTACTTCCTTTTCCTTTTCGGCTCAAGATATTGCTAGTCTTGGTTCAATGTTGCCGTTCATTACCCACCGGCAAGTTGGAGCTATGCTGACCCAGGTTTAGGTTGTCCCGGACCATCTGATTGATGGTATTACATTTGAGGTCATGCATGACCCTGTCATTACCCCATCTGGAACCAGCTTTGATCGCATTGGCATTGTCAAGTATGTAGAGAAAGCTGGTGTCGATCCTCTCACCAGAGTCTCCATGACTGTCAAGGACTTACGTCCCAACTATGCGTTGAAGGCAGCTTGCGAGGAATTTTTGACCAACAACGGGTGGGCCGTTGATTGGTAAACTACCATTCTAAGATTTGTAAATATTTTGCTCTTTGTCATTCAGCTCAGGTGCATAGCGGTGCATAGCGAGCGATACTTCAGATTTGAAGCATGGCAACCATTGATGCATTGCATTGCAGGAGTCTCAGGGGTTCGCCATGCGAATGAGGAGATCTTATTCGACCATGATCTAAAAAACAATCAGTCAAGAAAAAAAGAAATGACACCCCTCATCAACAACTTCCAAAATGAAATTCGAACTACCCTAGTACCTGATATTATGGTGGAGCCATACAGCCCTAGAGGTCCAATCAAACGGTACATACACACACCAGTTGACAGCATAACAACGAAAGCGGTGACATAGTCGGTCACATTCTGCCATCCCAACTGCCCCTCAACGGTCCCGCATAACCCAACAGATCCCTCCAAACAAAGCTCTACAACCCCCACATTCCAACCTCCAACACCATTCACCATGTCTATCCCCAACTTCATCGAGGTCCTCGAGATCTCCCAGCGCAAGGAGAAGTTCACTCCCGATGTGCAGGCTCTGGCCGAGGGCATCAGCGTCCCCATCCTGATCGCCGCTGTTGACGCCGCTCTGGAGATGGAGGACACCGAGACCATCGACGACGCCGAGCAGGCCAAGGCTCTAAAGGCTGGTTTCGAATTCGCTGTTAAGGCTGTTCTGATGCTTAAGTCTGCTCCTGGTCCTTTCGAGAAGAAGGATTTGTATGTCAACTTCAAGATTGCCCGCAAAGAGGTTCTTGAGAAGCCTGGCATGTTTGACATGGTGGTACGTTAGCCTTACTCTTTGTTTCCCTCTCTTTCTTCTCTGTAGGAGAAAAGTGAGGGATTTATGTTTTCATCTGGCTAATATCTTTCCCCGCTACAGAAGAAGCAGCTCTACTCCGCCTGGGAGAAGGAGAAGCACATCAGCCCCCAGAAGGCTCAGGCCCGCTACATCAAGCACGTCAACGACTTCATCGGCACCTACGGCACCCAGTAAATCTACTAGATTATAACTGGTTATAAATTAGAACATGGTGGAGGGTTCGTGATAAAGATCGAAATAGCAAGTTTGAGATATTTCGTGCGGAGGATTCGGATATTATCTTATGAAGCTGCTCTGATTTGAGAAATGAAGCGATGCATCGATGAATGAATGTCTTTCTGCCGTCACTACACTACTTTGATTTGAAATTTCCTGCCAGATGCTTCGAGGTAAGGTACTTCTGTAGTCAGAGTAGATTTGACGAAGCCTCTGAGGGATTCCGCATGCCCCAGCGGATCATCGACTCTACCTTTAGACCGAGCTGCATGCTTGAACTCATCCATTAAATCCCACGTCATTCACTGCAATTACGACCCTCCGGGTCAACATATCCTGGACGTTTCCAATTCGATGTCGCTAATCTAGAAGGCCCAGGCCCCATTCCAGCCCATACCTCTCCAGTCAGGGAGCGCATGCGAAGCCGAAGCACACCACGGCTGATCCGAGGGCCCGTACGGCGATAGTGGAAGACTGTATGGCATACGTAATCCAACCACCGTGGCGGCATTAACAGCCTGGTGCCGCAGATCAGGCTGGTTCTGCTTGAAGCAAGGCACTATTCGCACATCCGATGTAGAGGGATTCTTATCATCCGAAACGTCGTCACTGTATAGCTCCGGCCAGACAACAACGCCGATCTCGAAGCTAGAGATCCTCACTTCACCACTTGCATTGGGTGCCGCGCCCCAGGCTTGGGTCGATAGGTTGGCAGAAGTGACCATGGCCCAGTCGATTTCATCCATTTTCTCTTCGTCTGAGAACCGGATGTAGGTTTTTATGTGAGGTGCAGCGCGTCCGCGGCCAGCTTCGCGGTTCGGGGTTTCATTGGTGAGATCGATCTTTGAGTCGTTGGCCCAACGGCATAGGTAGGGTCGTACGTATTGTAGCTGTTTCTGCTGGTTTGCGCCTTGGGTTCTCATGTGAATCGATCCTCCAGAGTTGTACCCATCCAGTGAACGGCGGATCTCGTCTGGGGTTGGGAATATGATTGAGTACTTCGGTGTCGCATCTGTAGTTGGTGAGAGGGCTTTGAAGAAAATGCCACTTAACCATTTGTCTGTTACGCCGAGGGTGGCAACCGACGATATCTGCAAAAAGGTCAGATAAATCATTTAGTCACCACGAATTCGTAGACTGGGAAATATACCTGTATCACAATCCGAGACTTCTTCCCTTTCTTTTCGGAGGGCTGGCGGGTTATTGGGATCCGTTCCATAACGTCTTTCAGAGCAGGCCAGCCCCATAATGTAGAATTATCCGAGTCGAGGCTACTTGGCTGTTGCTTTGAAGGGACACTTGCAACGAGAGCAGCGCGGATCGCAGAAAAGTCATATCGACTTAGCTCTGAGACCAGTGGGCCGGTCTTCTTGGTACCGTAAGCTTTCAAGTATGAGAGAAGATCTCTCTTGAACCGGGCACCCGTATCAATCTTCCCCTGGGGAGAAGAGGAAGCACCTGGTTTCAAAAGTGGTAGCAGCGGCGACCTCCAAACGGCCTGAGTCATATTCGTCCAGTCTGCCGGTATCATGTTGGCTGTAAGGATCACGATTCTGGTTTTGTCAGCGTGGGTAGGCGCACCCAAAGAGAGTACAAGGAGCTTACTGGGCTAGATCGTCATGGCGGAGGAGAACCATCATTTTAGAATGATGCGTCCCAAATCGCTCTGGCATGTAAGCTATGATCGTCTCCACGTTCGGATACTGATCAGATGCTTCCTAGTCATAGTTAGCTTTCATCTGATCTGGCTTTAAGTGATGAGCCTCAAAACTCAGAAATCATCACATGGGCGGATAATGGGCACACGTACATCAATCCGCATTCGATTCGCTGACTCCTTCTCCCAAGATCCATGGACGACCTTGACTTTCACAAGGTTTCTGACATCTGGATCAAATTGAGCCATCAAAAAGTCCACATCGAAGCAATAATTGAATTGCCAGCACTCCTTAATCAAAGGATCTCCGAGGATGTCACGCAATTTGACAGTTCCTTCGTTGAGCCCCATTTTATCTGGGAGATCCCGGATATAGGTGAGCTGGAAGGGAGAGGGCACTAGACGGGGAGAAGGAAACGGTGTTTCCGCGGTAGCCACAACCTTTTCCTGGATGTCGAATCGATCATTCTTAAGATCAGTGCAAGTTGAAACGGTCGCATCAGGCTTTTCAATCTCTTGTGACAAGCCGGGTGACAACCTGGCCCGCTTTGCAGGGCGCTCCATCGAGATAGGACTCGGTAGATTAGCGCGGGATGTAGTGTGTGTAGATGGAGAGGATGAGAATGCGCGACGAAGTAACCGGAAAGTGTTCCTGGCAATTGCCCGACGATGTAGAGGAAGAAATGGAATTAAGGGGAGAAAAACAATTTTAGGCACCCGTCGAAGCATTCAGATTGGAAAGGCGGGGGCAAGGGACGGAATCTTGATGCATGTGAGAGGAAAGTGAGGTTCGTCTCGATAACCAAAGTGTATACCCGCAGCCGCGCCAAGTCTGTAGATCTTGCTATACGAATTTGTTCACTGCCAGTGACCGTGACTAGTAGCAGAATAATTCAGGTCATTAGATAAATTTGGAGTTTTGATTTTGGATTAATAATTTACAATGTCAAGTTAGTCTAATATACATCTTTCTCTGCGACATCCCTACAGCAAATGAATCACCACATGAAACGCTGGATCTTGCCGGGCTCCTGAGGCCACTCGAAGCCTTTGTACAGGAAGAGGTAGCCAGTCACCACGTTAATGATGACGAACCACACAGTCTCAATGAATTTAGGAGCATTGGTAGCCAGATCCGCCATTTCGCGCTCCTTTTCGTTCTGCGGTCTCTGCTTCCGGAACACTGCGAGGCTCGGAACCGCCGGTAGATGCAGACGCCACATCACCCAGGGAATAATGAAGTAGCGCGGCTCAACAAGTGGAGCAGTGACAAGAGAAAGAGTAGTCGCTGCAAACCATACGAGGATGAAGCTGACTCGTGGGATACCAGGCTGTTCCTTCTGACGTTTAATCAGACTCTCTTGAACCCGAGCGTAAGCTTCAGCTGAGATGGGCTCTGGTTGCTGCTGCTTCTGCTTCTGCTTGGATGTCTGCGGCTGCTGCTGGCCCTTCTTAGCCGCAGCCTTTTCGTTTGCCCGACGGGCTTTTCGGTTCTCCGCTGGCTTTTCCCCGGCGGCTGGCTCCGGTGCTGTGGGTGCGGGCGTGGGCTTGAGCGCCGATTGAGGGATTTGCATTAGTCGAGGCGGCGCAAGGCTAATAGTGAAGCCATAAGCATAGATCACAGCCCATCCGCAGGCAAAGTAGACCAAAACAGCAACATATTTTACCGCAGGGTGAACACCCAATAGAAGACGGAACACGTAGAAAACGTAGTGTCGGTTATCAGCCAAAGTAAAAGGATGCACAATTGTGTTGAAATGGACGATGGCAAGCATCACGGGAAGAACGATCAGGGCAGTCAGAAGTTTAGGAAACTGCTTCTGTTTGTTGGGAAGGCCGTAGTCCAGATACTTGGGCAAAAAGGACTTGGGAAGAACCCAGTTGAGGACAGGAATGACCAGCAAGGGCCAAGAGAAGAAGGCGAAGTATGGCCAAATGTAAAGCATTTGAGCCAAGTGCACACCGGCAGTATGGTACTCTTTGTGGCCTGGGACAAATTAGCTCAATCCCATTTTGGACTGTTTAAGACGAAGGCGGAAAACTCACCCAGAACCACACCATCATTCCAATAAACGAATGCTCCAAAGGCTCCAAGAATGGCCAAGTGAGGAATAATGGAAGCCACAATAGAGAAAGGGTTCTTCAGACTAGCAGTCGCGAATGAAGCTGCAGCCTTGAAGTAATCTGGACTAGCATTAGTATTCGAATGTTATTACCAGTCAGCCAATAAAGTATACATACCTGCCAGCGAAGCTTCTGAGACGAGGGGGTCGTAGACTTCATTCTTCAGGCTGTTCTTGACGACGCTTGACCAATCGGACGCCTTGCAAGGATCAGCCGATGCTCTAATCTTGCGGACAACCTGTAGTCCACCCAAAAACGCCGAGACCCAGAAAATATTTGTTTGGCGACAAGCAAGCGCAGCCAGTCCAAATACAAGGAATCCAAGCGTGGAGAGAATGGAGCTAAGTCCACTTGTCTCAGTTCGCTTCAAGTCCCAATTGTACGCCTCAACTACAACGAGGAGCGCAAGAATATCGGTATAGTAAAGACCAGAGAAGAAGAACAGCGGTGGAAACAAGCACACATTCAGGACAGTATGACTGAGCCATGCACCAAATTTGCGGTCGTTCTTCACCTTGTGCACGGCATCTGAAAGTGTCTGAAGCCTCCACGGAAGAAAGATAGCCAATGTAAAGAGGTTGGTTCTGCGTAGAGACTCGGTGGAGAGGTCGGCCGGGGTTTCCTCGCGTGAGAGCATGACAGCGCTCATGAGATAGGACCACAAATACAGGCCGGGCGGTGTGGTGATTTTAGGGTCCCAGTGCGTCCATTGGTGTCTCCAGTATGCTTGAGCTTGTGGGACGTGGAAGACCTCATCGAGGTATGGTTCGGGGACTTGGCTTTGAACGTTGATTCTCCAGAGCGGAACCAAAAGTAGCCCAAAGGGAATAGCATAGCGAGCCACACGACTAAGCATGGATTCCGATACAGAGCTCATTCTTGCGGAGCTCCAGGAGCAATTCCGAAGCTCGATTGGCGTTTAGAGGAGCTGAGTGTTGAGATCGGAGGGGGAAAAGAACAGAACAGTAGACGGATAACGCTGGAAGCTATCGGTTGCAAACACACCAAACAGCGCATTTAACAATCGCGAAGACGCGATTCGGTCCCACATTATGATCTAACATGCCGCATTGACGGCGCAAGAGCTTTGATTTTCTTTTGTGGATTGGTTGTTACGATACACACGAACTGTCTTACTACTTCCTGTGAAACCAATATGGCCTTTCCTCTTCCCCGAGGCATCACGCCTTCGGAGATCGCCTTCCTGGCGGAGATGGAGACTGTGACAGTCGTTCCGCGACAACGACTCGAAGGTCTTGAATTACTTGGTGTAAGCATTTCGTCCAATTTCCACAGATGAGATCACTCAAATACGTGAATTGACTTGTCCAAAGGGCCCTATTGAACCTCTTGCCCCACCACGTCGCGCCTCCCTTCCTCTCTGGCTCGCACTGCTGCTCAAACGTCAAGGGCGCGCCAATATCATAGCTCCCTCATGGTTGCACCCAGAGCCGCTCAGTCTGATCCTTGAAGTCGAATCAGGGCACCAAGACTATAAAAGCGCTTTCTCACCCCCTCCCCCGCTACCAGGCCAGCCTAGTATCCAAAGCTACGACAAAGACCCCACTCCCCGACCACAATGGACAGCTGATGGAGAAAAGTACTTTCCTGCTCCGCCATTTCTGCCACACAATACTGCACAAGGAGGTGATTTTTCAAAAGAAGCGCCGGCGTTGCCATATCACTGGGTGGAAGTGGGAAACATGCTACTTGACGCCGCAAGTGACAACCTCGTTGATCCAGATCAGATTCGACGGTTATTAAAGGACTTACGTGAAGTTCGTATGGCAAAGATGAGAGCCGGTGTGGATGCCTTGGATGCAGCTGCGACTGGTGGTGGAGGAGTTGCATTGACAGGAGTTGGTGCCATGGAGTTGGGCGAAGAACGAGGTTTCTTGGCAGGAGTGGTAGACAATCTTCGGTATGTCAGCTACACACTTTCGGATCTTACATTGATGGACTCTTATTCTAACTGGTTGACTAGCAAAATCGGCGCTTCTAAAGAACAAGCTCGACGGGAGCAAATGGCCGAGAACCGCGCCAACGGCAACAATGCATCCCAAGACGACGAAGAAGACTACATGGAGTTCTAAAAGAAAAAGCATTTGGGAGTTACGAACTGGGCGACTTGGATTTTTCGGCGTTTTCAAGGTGCATATGGGCTGATCAATCTCCGCCTTACGAATATTTAATGTGTTTAGAATCGAATACCCAACTTTCTTTGTCTTGTGATAAACCAAAATCGTTCCAATTTACCTAACACCATACAGCATGCGAAACGCTCTAATACAGTAACGAAAGTTGGGAGCTTATCCCGCACGCCATGGTTGAGTGGGAGAGATTTCCTGTAGTAGACTTAGGTCTCGAAGGTTTCCGTCAACAGCCCATCAATGACAACAAAGCCGAAAATAACAACGGTGCTACTATCTGACAAGGAGGGTATTTTTTTATTGAGATGAGCCCTGGTTCTTCTCCATCATCTTCTTGCGCGCAGCCAGAATCATGTCATCTCGGCGCTTCTGGAGAAGGCGTTGGCGTTCGTCTTTGTTCTGTGACCAGGGTCTTTGGGGAGCAGGGGGTTGACTGGTTTCTTCGTTTTCAGCCGCAATCTTTGCACTGAGGTTGTAGCGAGAGATCAAGTCTTGACCGTCCGCCTTGGATGTCGCAGCAGTCGTTGACGTAGCCTGGGTGATAGACGCATTCCCTTGAGAGATTGTGACCTGGAGTTGGAATGACGGGGGTGGCTAAAAATGAAGACCACGGTCAGTATATGAAAATGGTACAGTGGATATGTATAACTGAATTCCAGAAGGATCGGCGAGGATCAAATAGTCGCAAGACCGACGCTTCCTCGGGTGTGAATCATAATAGCGGTGTCGCAAACACATACCGTTTCTAATCCACGACCAGCCAAGATACGTTCTGTTGTCGCCGCAACGCTACCTCCATTGCGCTGCAAGTCCCACATGATCTCACGAGCGCTCAGTTGAGGAAACATTTGCAAGACTTGCTCGACTTGAGCCGGATCAACCGCATTCCCCCGGCCGCGGGGCCGGCCACCTCCATTCGAGCTCTCATCGCGATTGAAGAACCATCTGTAAACGAAATAGGACACAACCGCTAATGTGATAAGCGAAGGAATGTTCAGCGACGGCTCATCGTCGTTCATTGTGCCGTGAGCGATGCGCGCGCTGGGTGTTGGATTGGTTCAGGCTTCGTAGATGCGGGCGAAGGCGGAGTAATTCCGGGTTGGGCAGGAGGTCATGTGTTGATAAGGACACCGACTTCAGAAAACGGAGGACAGATCAATCAATATTCGAGGTTAGACCTAACGAGTGAGTATTGGATGGCCCAGGGGATGTGAGACCAAAAGATGTTTCGACAAGTGGCGGTCTTTGATGTTGGAGGGTTCAAATGCACAGGTGGCTCGGGCCAACACGTGCCGGGAACTACGATAGTTCCGACGGATCAACAAAGTCAACTGGTCAACCTTGGAAGGTGGCGACAGCCTGAGGCTAGGTAGGTATACTGTACGTACTGGATTTTTCCTAATGGATGTACCTCATTCAGTGATCATGCTCATGATTCTTCGCTGGCTCACCTCATCGATTCTGTAGATCTATCCAGCACCCAGCCTGCCACACTTACATTAACTATCGACATGAAGCCTAAAACAGAACACCTATCACAGTCACAGATGACATTCACATATCCCAGTGTTTCCGCAGTGGAAAGGCCCTTGGGCAGAATGTTGTTGCTTATAAGCTAGTACGAGCTCCAAGGTTTCACATGTTAATTCATCTAACATTGCTCAAAAAGTTGATTGTATGAAACATTGAAGAGAACACTCAAAATTGAAAGTCTTGTGCAAGAAAAGAAAAACAAAAAAGCCTTCATCATGCATAATCATGAGCGGATATCCTTCCCAACCAAAAGCCAGACCAAATCTCAAAACCGCATAACACCAGCTGCCACAGACAAATAAGCTGTGACTTAGCAAATGCTTCGCACCAGGCTAGGGACCAACGCATAAAACAGAAAGACAAAGTGGACCGGTAATGAAGAAAATTCGAAAGTGCTCCTCATCTTGATTACTTCATGTCGGCAGGTGTCAGTGCCTGAACAATACTGGTACCCTCGCTAAAGCGAGTGCGGAAAATGCGGTTGGCGTTTTGGAACATGCCATCCTTGAGAGAGACGACAATGAATTGGGATCCCTTGAAACGGGTCTTGATGAGTCGACCGATGTTCTGGGTGTGGGACAAATCCAAGGCTGCATCAACCTCATCAAGAATGTACATGGGTGCAGGCTTGAATTGTAAGAGGGCCATGATCAGAGACAAGGCAATAAGGGACCTAGGAGCAAAAGGAGATTAGACTTTGTTAATGTCGACAAGGGGACGGGGGTTATGATATAAGTACTCACCTCTGGCCACCACTCAATTCTGTGAGACTCTGTTTCCAGACTTTACCAAGCGATACTTTGACTTCAAGGCCATCCGTAATGTCCTTGCCCTCAGGGGGATCTAGCTTGGCAAAACTGCCTGGGAGAAGCTCGTTGAAGATCTGTCCAAAGTCGCCATTGACCTTGACCCAGGTCTTGTGGAGGGCTTCTTTCTTGTACTCGTTCAAGTTAATAATGGTTTCCTCGATCTTGCTCTTGTCACGAATGACAGTTCTCATCATGTTCTTCAGAGCAGCTTCTTTCTTTTCAACGCTGTCAATCATGTTCATGACCTTGGGATTGATCTTCTTCTTCATTCCCTGAGATCGCTCGGTCAAGTTGCGCAATGTCGACTTGCATTCAGCGATGTTCTGATTCTGGAAGTGATAGGGGGTGTTCGGGCGGCCGAATTGTTCCTTTTCGTCCGCAATCCACTCGTGCTCTTGCTCCATATGAGCAACAGCCTGCGAAGCGGTATGTTGATCTTTCTGCAGCTTTTCGAGCTGATGGCCCAGCTTCTGCATTTCCAAACCCTCCTCAGTAATCTGCGATGACTTAGACTTAATGGTATCCTCAAGCTCGCGCATCTCTTCATCGAAGCCGGTCAGCTTGGCTCTCTCGTCCTCAAGCTGTGCTTGAGCGATATCATGAGCATCCTTGAGTCGTACTTGTTCCCGTTTCAAAGACTCAATCTCTTCTAATTGGGACTTCAAGGTATTCTCGGTCTCTGTCAACTGCTCTTCGGCTGCGGAAAGGTCGCTTCCAACTTGCTCCGAGTCGAGGCGAGACGACTGCAGCTCTTTCTGGAGCTCCTTGACGGATGCAGAGTTCTTGGAAAGCTGCTTCTTGAGGGAGTTGAGCGAGTTTTGAAGTTCCTCCAACTTGCTGTCCTTGTTGTTGTTGAATTCGCTCATGTCCTTCTCAATTCGCTTGATATCTTTGGATGCTTCGGCTTGGCGGGTTTTCGCATCAGCGATATCCGTCTTCAGCTGCTCAATACTTGCTCGCATTTCTTCCAATGCTTGGATAATCTGTGGGGAGTTAGAATCGTGCAACAGAGATTCAGGTGTGCAGAGGGACTTACCGAAGAAGAAGAGTTGCTGTTGATTTGCTCTTCAGTGAGCTGAATTTCATGGGTCTTCAGATCCAGACCTTGCTTAATGGATCGGACTGCATCCAGCTTCTTTCGCTCCTTGTTCATGTTGTCTTCCAAAGCAGCAAGCTGGCGCTCCTTACTCCTCAGTTCCTTGTTGATTTCATTAAGCTTCTGCAGGGTAACAAGGACGCCGCTGGAGTTGGGGGAGCTTCCACCAGACAGAGTTCCGGATGGATCGTAGACATCGCCCTCAAGTGTAACACTCTTCATGCGCACAGAAGGGTCAAAAGTGACTCTCTTGGCAGTATCGGCGTCATGACAAATCAAGGTGTTACCGAAGACATAGTTCATTGCTGCGAGCACTTCCTCGTCATATCCAATCAAAGAAAGAGCCAGATCGACCTTACCGGGGGCAATGTTCTGGGCCGCTCCAATCTTTTCGGCAGATGCCTTGAATGCAGAGATCTTGTTCAAGGGGATGATCGTAACACGCTTGCGCAGCTTGCCTTTTTGGAGCAGTTGCGTACCAGTCTCTGCAGAGTCGACTACAACGTTGTAAAGACGACCGCCGGCACAAATCTCCAGGGCGGTGGCAGCTGGGACCTGATCCTTATTCAGAACAAACAGCTGAGCAACCAGTCCCTTCACCTTTGAACGATCAAAGTTTGGACTAGGATCGGCATAGTTAAAATCGATATTGGAAGCTTTTCGCCTGAAGCTGTCTGCCTGTTGACGAAGATCGCGAATATCTCGCTGCAGCTCAGACTGCTCTTTGTAGATCTGCTCTTCCTTGCCTGGTTCAAAGCCCATACGGGTGAGCTCTGACTCGAGCTTCTTAGCTTGCGCTTTCAATCCCTCCAAGTCCTTCAGAAGGCCATGGTTTTGTTCCTTGGCCTTCTTAGCACGAGGTTCTTCTTCTTTGATTCTCTTCTCAAGGTGAGTAATCTTGAGCTTCGCTTGTTCTTGCTCTGTAGAGGCGTTGCTGACTCGGTTTCGCGCGTCTTGCAACTGTCCCTGGTAACCGCTTTCTTGTCCTTCCTTAGAGGCAACACCGGTTTGTAGGGTCTGGAGAAGTTCTTCCTTCTGCTCCACCTCCACATTCTGCGCATCGAGCTCGGCTTTCGCGCTGTCATACTGGGCTTGCAGCTTATCATAGATCTTGCGCTTTTCTTTCAAGGTCTTCTCAAGTTCGCTAACGGACTTTCGAACAGCCTCACGCTTTTCCTTTTCCTCGTCCATACTCGAGTTTTTCAAGTCAAAAACCGTTGTCAAACGAACCAACTCGTGGGAGTGGCTCTTGACTTCATCCTCGAGACCCTGGAATTTGCCACCTTTGCGAAGCTCTTTATCGCGCGCAGATCGTACACGCTTCACATCTTCCTCCAGGTGGGAAATTTCGCTCTTCAACTTGATTGCACTCTCCTCCAGGGCTTGGACCCTGTCCCTCTTGTTGTCGCATTCGTCGCCCGCAACGCGCAGGCGCTCACCGCCACGAACGTAATCATGGGCAACGACCAGTCGGGTCAAACGTTCCAAGTCGTTCTGTGTCTGCTGAAAGTCGAGGAATGCACGCTTCTCAGCGCGCAGCTTCTCCAACTTAGGCTCAATCTCCTCCTTCAAGAGCTCCTCAATTTCGCGTAACTTCAGCTCCTTCTTGCTCATTGTCTTTATCGCCTTCTCCCGCCTGTCCTCGAACATTCGCGTACCGGCCGCTTCCTCAATCATCGACAAGATCTCAACGGCCTTCATGTTCAGCACCTTCGTGATGCGACCCTGCATGATCAGGAAATTGGGGTTGTTGATGTTCAGCTGCACGCTTTGAAACAGATTCTGAACGGTTTGTTGTTGTGCGCGGTGACCGTTGATGAGGTATTTGCTGGTGCCGCCCAGGACGATCTGGCGGGTGACGGAGATGTTGGCATATTCTTCGAAACCGATCGGGGACTTGGAGGTGTCGCGGTTGTCGAAGACGATAGTAACACTGGCCTTCGTTACACCAGCTTGGCCGCGCTTGTAAATCAAGTCTTGGAGGTTTTGCGCTCGAACGATGCTCATGGTGGTAATACCGAGAACAAAACAAATGGCATCGAGAATGTTGGATTTACCACTACCATTTAGACCGGTAATGGAGTTGAATGAATCATCCCTGCAAATGACTGTTAGTATCTTCAGAGAGCTTGCCATTTACCCTCGCTCGGAGGAGTTGAGTTGCTGCGCACCATCCGGAGATAACCGTACGCACAGCGTACGATTTGAAGCCCTGCGAGACTCAATTAGCAAGATATGTAAATGAATAGCTTTATGGCAGCGTACATCTATCACAATTTCTGTGATCCTCATGGTTGCGACTGAAAGCCAGCTCGCTAGGCGGAGTACATCTGAAGACGGAAGAGGTGAAGAGGGGCGCGATGTTTTGCCCGCAAATCATGTGTTTATGGTTTGCCCGTTTTGCACTAGCGCAATCATGATGATATAATCAATCAACAACCATCTGAAATCACGTGGTATCATCTCTATGTAAACTATTTCGGACACTTTCATCTCAAATGTCTCCGCCTAAGAAGCTCAAGCTCTCCTTTTGTTTTGTCAGTCACAGCTGGCACCAATCATAAGTTACTCAGCCTTGATCCTTCCGACATTTCCGGAATCCCACACTTTCGGCCTTAAGGACTCCTTGAAGGTACTTCCAATGCAAGCCAATAGAATTTCACATTGGCCAAATTTAGCCTGGAATTTACAGGCGTGATCCTTTTATCATTCACGTGAGATCATGCTGAAACTTTACTTTGCGATATGAGCTTAGCGCAACCTGCTGGTGTCGACCTTGACTATGCCGGAGACATACTCGGACACTTTTGTCTACTCGAGCTTACCTACCTTGGTAAACAAAGATCCTGCCAGCCAAAGGTCATCACGCCTATAGCGTCCTTGATTATAAAAGGACACTCGGGCCAGGCAAACAATATGTATTCTCTCAATCTCCATCCACAGCCATCAAACATCAACACCGAATCTTCCCTCCAACGCTGAAGCACAATACCATTCATTGTGTCGAAAATGGACAAGCCAAACTGGGATGCCCTCTTCAACGACCCAAAATTTGTCAAGTCGTACCGTAATGGCGAAAATGTCACCGGCGTATTTGGCAAGGCTCTAGTCGACCAAAGTACCTTGATAGCTGATGCAGTGTCGCACCCGGAACAACCGATCGTGGTGCTAGACAATGCGTGCGGCACTGGGGTCATCTCGAGTATCCTGCAGCATGAGCTCTCTGACGAGGCAAAAGAAAACCTGCAGCTGACTTGCGGGGATTTCGCTGATGGGATGCTGGAGTATACCCGTCGTCGGGTTGAAAGTGAAAAGTGGGTGCATGCTGAAGTGACCAAGGTAGATGCTCAGGACACAAAACTACCATCGGGTCACTATACACATGTCTTCACGTCATTTGGTATGTCAAGTATACGTAGTTGTTTTACACGAAGTTGATTTGAATCCCTGTTATCGTTTACTTACATGACTTCTTGAACCAGCATACATGGCTCTTCCTCGGAGTTCGGCCGCATTAAACGGTAGGTTCTTCTTTCCTTTCCAAGGTTCTTGGATATGCCCTCGTGGATCATTGAAATAGGCTTACTGATTTTCGTTGCTAAAGAGACTACTCGTATCCTTCGGCCAGGAGGAACCATTGCCTTCACTACATGGATCGAACGTAAGTAATGATGCTCCTCAATGAGCTCCACCATCGAGGCTAATATATCACCCGCTTTTACTAGCTGGCTGGGTCCCAATCGTCAAAGAGGCGATTTCTAGAATTCCCAGCAAGATCGAGCTACCATGGCCAGACGCGGCAGAATTTTTGAGCACACTAGCCACTGGCAAATGGAATTCCGTGAAATGGATCGAAAGTCAACTCGAAAAACGAGGATACCGTGACATTGATGTCAAAATTGTCAAGAAAGTCAATTCCTTATTGGTCCCTGACTTCGTGGAGATGGCCATGTTCATGGTACCAGTGGTTATTGAACAGTTCTGGTCTGAAAAGATGCGAAAGCAGAACGAAGAGAATATTCGGCCCACGCTAGAGAAATACCTGATCGACACCTATGGACAAAATGGTGATGTGACCAGTGAGTGGGTTGCTATTGTGTCTACGGCACGCAAGCCTGAGGATGGAAAGGATTGAGCAGAGACGCCTCAGCTGGTCAAAACTGCGGTTGCTCATGCCCCGGTGGGCTGGGAGAAGCAAGGAGCCATAAATCTATCTTGCAATATTGCAATATTGAATATACTAGCTTCAACATACCAACTTGAATAAGGAGATTCTGAATGGTTGAAACCGAATATTCGAACCTCTTACTAGAGGCCTAGGCTAATTATGCCTCTTTTCTTAAGACCTCGAGTGAAGACAACTTCAGAAGAGTGTGAGGCACTGGCAGTCGAAGGTCCCAGGGGAACGTGGGTAGTTGGAATAAAGGTCTCGCTCCGTCAATGGCATTTCAACATTGAAGACATGAAGGGGAAGGTATAGACGAAGTTTATAAAGTCATGAATTCATGTCATTGGAGGACAATGACATGGTTCCAGAGATAGCCCATTTAGTTTTCTCGATAAATCAATGCGCCCAAATCCCGAAAGAAACTGTACTATCGGGCACCACTCGGAGCAATATTACAAACCTAGGATTGAACGCCATTGGTGACCGAACGAAACTATTTGTCGGCAAATGACGGGGTTAAATACTCATAACGTACTCATGAAGCATGGTGTGTTTGCCCGACTGGGCGACTGATCCCCCGGTTGGGATCAAGGCGATTATCTAAGTCCTCATAGCGAAGTATAAACTCGCGCTTTACGGCTCAAAGTCAGTATGTTTTGTTGCTGCTTAAATTTGAAATCATTCAAAACTGGTGTCAACTGGTGTTTCTAGCGACTTACGCGAATCTTCTTCCAGCTGGCAGGATCCCACAGAAGGTAAACCCCACGTTCACTAACACCCCGTTCGACATCAACTGGACCGGGATAGCCCTCGTCACGAGTCAACCAGCATCGTTCGAGCTTGTGGTATCGCCATTTGCGTCCCATCAGCTCCTCCGCAACAAGCTCCTGCATGATGTCCCGAGGCATGCTGTAGAAGATGTAGAAGAGGGTCTCATCGCTGAACGATGTGATTCGAGACTGAAGTGGTTGAATGTTGGCGACGTTGTAGCAAGATGGGAGGGAAAAGTCTTGTTCCAAAGGAACCGCGGACATTGATGACACAAAGGGTGACGCGAACGAGGTGTGGAGGGGCCTAAAGTCACATCAAAAAAAAATTAGCTATTGTTCAACAGCGGACTCTATTGGGGAAGCGGAGCATACTCTGGCTGGTTCAAGTCCAGGCCAAGGGTCATCAAATCTTGGCCAACAGCGAGGCTGGCCACGTCGGGACTCTCGCTGTGAATCATGCGTAGCAGGCCGGCCAAGCCGAATCGGTCCAAATCGCTCATCTGGTTGAGAGGTGGTTGTTCTGCACTCTGAGCATTTGCGGTAACCGAGACATCCTGACCTTCACTGGCTTGCTGCTGTCGTTGCTGCAATTGTTGCGGGTCGCTAAAGTTGCGTTGACCTGACATGAGGATGTTGTTCAATTCCTGTGGAAGTTGGTGAGTGCGGGGGCCTGGGAAAGATGATCGCCGGTCTACTTACCTCCTTCTCCTGCCCCAAAACCCCATTGGGTCCTCGAGTGACGGGCGACCGCGATGTCCCAACACCTGCAAATCGGGGTCAGCTATTCAATTTCCAACATCTATTTTCCTCCACAAATCACCCATAGGAGTAAGATAAACCATACCAGAACCGTAGCTCGCATATCTATCACCGCCCTGCATCAACGAGCTTTGTCGCTCTTGGCCGATCTCTGCTGCAACATTTCGACCCAACGGAGGGAATTCGTCGATATTACCTGTCTGGGGTTGACTGACAGCTCCTAGCTGACCGCTGATTCCTTGGCCACCATTCCTGAAGTCGTCCAGTCGATTGGCAAATTGCGCACCTGAGGGAAACATGTCATCGTGAGGAGGTTGTGATTGTTGCTGTCCGGGAAGCGGCTGAGTTTGAGAGGTTCGAGAAGGGGGCTGCGCTGCCGGGGGGTGCTGCTGTCTCTGGACCGGTGTGTGCTGAGCAGCTCGCTGACTGGCATTTGCCCATACGAGTTGTCCGGGGGTTTGGGATTGTGATTGCTGGGGAGCGCCTGAAAGGGAGGGAAATTCACTAGGAAACAGCCACTGTCAGTTCCTTCCGTCAATGTGTGTGTGTGGCCTCGCAACGAGCTGGGTGCGAAGTGATCTCAATCAATCAAGTAATCACTTACGAGAGGTCGAGTGGTGTCGTGGATTGGGAGCCGCCCAAGCTCTGCGCAAAACTGCCCATGGTTCCCATGCTGCGTTGTTGGTTAGTTTGTAGGGTGGAAGTTCCACTTGCGGGCAGATTGAAGTTCCAATTCGCTGCGCCACCTAGATCAGCAAATCCCCACACACATTAGCATCCATACACCACAAAAAAAGGTTCATATCGACGAGGCGAATTCGATTGTTCATATATCCCAAAATGACATACCTAGCTTTCCGTTCGGCAATCGTGCGGAGGCCAATGTTGCGTTTCGAGTCTGAGCTGGCTGTGGCGCGGGGAATCCGGACATGCCTCGTAGCGGCTGCGGGCCAGGTCCTGCAGGCGAACAAGGAGTTAGCACGATCTACATACACTGTCTCATATCGCGGCGCTCCATGCTTTGACCCAGGCTAGGAATGTATCGACAAGTCCTTGCGAGTGATAACAAAATGTTTCGGTCGCAAATACAGAAGAAACCTCTGTAACCCCAGGCTGCCATTGGAAGGGAACGATCTGCTCATTCCCATTCCAAACCGGCAGGCCTGGGGTGTCAAAATCCCACACTAGACGAGATTATGCTTTGGAAATGACGCTCAACTCCGGAGTTTGAGAGACCGGTGCCCATGCGCACGAAGATAATGAAGAAACTGACGTACCTTGTCGATTCATAGTTGGAGTTGCGGGGACGAAGTTAGAGCGATCAGCTCAGAGACCTTTGGAAATCCAATCAATAGTGAATCCCAAGAAAGGTCGGATCGAGACAAAAAATCTGCGGAGGGGTAGTTAGCTGTACCATGAAAGGGCTCTTCAACCTGATGCGGCGCTGCTCCGCTTGGAGGTGGAGTGGATCGATTGGGTAATCTAGCGCGCGGATACTGAGTAGGGAAGCACAGGCCAGCGTCAAGGTGCCGCAGACCAGGAATCCCTAGAGAGGAAGATATGCCGTGTTCAATGATGATTTTGAAGGAACCTCAACTGGAGCAGGTCTCAAGAATACGTGAAAGTGATTCAAGAGATTTAGAAACGCGGGTGTGGATTATCTGAGATCGTGAACTGAGGGAAGCGTCAATTTAGATTGAGAGGGTGCACGTGACCCTCCGTCGAGACCGAAAAAAAGCATCGCCAATAAACGGGGAACTTTGGGACCACCTTGTCAGCGTCAATTACTTCCAACCATGCATCGGCCAGCTGTCACTCGTTTGGCCCAATATGGGGGACTCGCTCTCGCTGAGTTACCTCCACCATACTTGGCGCCCTCTCTACACTTCTCGATGACTCGAATTCAGTCTTCGAGCTTCTCCACGACCCCCGTCGCCGCCGGTCGAGGACGCGACCTTAACAAGACTCGCGGTGTTTCAGCAATCCACCGTACCGGTCCACGATTCAAGCTCGGAGCCTCCAAGTACCCGTTGCCCAAGCCAGTGTCTCCTGAATCCCTTCCTCCCCGTGAAAAGAACCCCAATCACGGACTCTGGGGATTCTTCCCCCCGTCGCGTGAGGCATTGAGCACTCCGTCGTTCGATTTGGAATTCGGTAGGTGGACACTATCCAATTTGCATCATGTCAAGGTCGGGATCACTTGCTAATCTACTTTCAGGTCGCCCCTGGGCTATTACCGAACTCCGCGACAAAAGCTGGGACGATCTTCACAAACTCTGGTGGGTGTGTCTCAAGGAGCGCAACCGCATTGCCACCTCCACTGTGGAGCGAGAGCGCTTGAAGGCTGGATACGGAGGTCACGAAGCCGACAGTCGTGAGAAGGCTGTAAGTTTACTACCATACAACCCTTACCTTGGTCTTGCGGTCCTTGTCAAGAGTAGTCCATTAAAGGATGGATCTACCTGTTGCTCAGTCCTCTCTGCCATGTCAACGTCTGTGGAAGAGTGTCTTCCGCATTGATATTCAAAATAAACTTAATACTGATCCATTGGTTTGCTTCTAGATCCTTGTTACTATGCAGTCTGTTAAGCACGTGTTGCGAGAGCGCTGGTACGCTTGGGAGGATGCCCAGCGTCTATACAAACAGGGAGCTCGACCAGAATATGAGAGCTATATGGAGGAGACTGCTGAGGTTGAGGAGAAGCCCTCCAAGGCCTAAGCTGGATTTATCGTTGATCCACTGAGAGAAAGCACTGAGTGCCGACTGCGTGGAATTTGTAGCATTATGCTTGTCTTTTCTTCATCATTGTTTTCATATAGTTCTGGCATGTAAAATATCAACAACGCAATTTTGTTTCTTTCAAGATTCTGCAAGCTTCAAAAGTCTCCTTGATTTTTTTTTTGTTTGGGCCTCCATCAAGCATCCCAGTGGGGGCATTGGTTGATGCACCGCTCAGGGGGGAGACATCAATACTGATGAACGACAAATATAAAGACAAATTTAGATCAGGAGAAGCTCTCTCAAGTGCTGTATTTGTCAAGTCGCTGATTGGCCTTTTGAATTAATCTAAGGACGTAAAAGGGGGCTTTACATTGCCAAAGATTCAACCTAAAGGAGAATATCTTAGTAAACTAAGTCACTAGTGGCGGGCCCATCAAATAGTCTTTCCCTTCTTACCGCTTCGTTGATCCGCGGGGACAAGATACCAGGAGAAACCCATCTTTCTTTCTCTTTTGCCTCCGGCATAATTCCGTCTCCTTCTGTAATTATCCCACCATTCCCTCTTCCAGCTTACCCCATCATGGATGACATCGCCCCCGAGTACGACGTGGTGGTGCTCGGCACCGGTTTGTTGCTACCCCGCCATTTCACATTTATCTCTCAAGACTGACTTCTCCTGCAGGTTTGACCGAATGTGTTCTGTCTGGGTAAGCTCCGATTTTATTGACACTATTTCTTCTGGAACTAAGCTTACCCCGTCTTTCTCCTGTCTCTAGAGTTCTGAGTGTCAAGGGCAACAAGGTCCTTCACATTGATCGCAATGACCACTACGGAGGGTACGTCAACCAAGCTCCCTACAACGCCACCCCAAGGAAATAGCTGACAATGACCCCAGAGAGGCCGCCTCTGTTAACATTGAGACTGTACGAGGATCCAGTGAACTATCAACGACAACTCACTAACTCTCTCCGCAGCTCTTCAAGAAGTACGGAAACGTCGCCCCCGGCGAGGAGCCTTGGAAGAAGTATGGCCGAGTGAACGACTGGAACATCGACTTGGTCCCAAAGCTGCTGATGGCCAATGGCGAGCTCACAAACATTCTGGTTTCCACAGATGTGACCCGATACCTGGAGTTCAAGCAGATCGCTGGCAGCTACGTTCAGCAGGGTAAGGGCTCCAAGGCCACAGTGGCCAAGGTTCCTTCTGATGCTGGGGAAGCTCTGCGCTCCAACCTTATGGGATTGTTTGAGAAGCGCCGGGCTAAGAAGTTTTTGGAGTGGGTTGGAGAGTTTAAGGAGGAGGACCCAGCTACTCACCAGGGTATGTGCTACAAGTGCCGGCGGGCCTGAGGAAATTGGCGACTAACTGTGATTCAGGATTGAACATCCACAACTGCACCATGAAGGATGTCTATGACAAGTTCAGCCTTGAGGACAACACCCGCGATTTCATTGGCCACTCCATGGCCTTGTACCCCTCAGACGACTACATCAAGCAGAGCGGCGTTGCTGTCGACGCTATCAACCGCATCCGTCTCTACGTCAACTCCATGGCCCGCTACGGAAAGTCCCCCTACATCTACCCTCTGTACGGCCTTGGTGAGCTGCCCCAGGGTTTCGCCCGTCTCTCAGCTATCTACGGCGGTACCTACATGCTGAACACCGACATCGACGAGGTGTTGTACGAGGGTGGAAAGGTTTCTGGTATTAAGGCTACCATGCGTGACCGTGATGAGAAGGCCCAAGAGATGAAGTTTGAGACCAAGACCAAGAAGATCATTGCCGACCCCTCTTACTTCCCCGGCAAGGTTCGTGCTACCGGATACTTGCTCAAGGCCATTTGCATCTTGAAGCACCCCATCGACAAGACCGATGCCAGCGATTCGCTGCAGCTCATCATTCCCCAGTCCCAAGTTGGACGCAAGCACGGTGAGTTTTGCTTTTTCTCATGGAAATTTGCCTTCCATTGTACTGACAGTTTTACAGATATCTACATCGCCATGGTGTCTTCCGCACACAACGTTTGCCCCAAGGGCTACTACATTGCTATTGTTTCCACTATTGCTGAGAACGATGCCAACCCCCACATGGAGCTCGAGCCGGGCTTCGAGCGCCTGGGTGCCATTGAGGAGAAGTTCATCGCTCCTCCTATCCCTCTGTACGAGCCCCTCGAGGATGGTTCCAAGGATAATGTTTTCATCTCTAAGAGCTACGATGCCACATCTCACTTTGAGACCACAACTGGTATGTTATATATCCCTACTCCGCGTTTTATTTTCCTTTTTCTATGTGTCTTCCAACTTTGCTAACCACTTACTCTAGTGGATGTCCGGGATATCTACCGCCGTGCCGCTGGTGAGGAGCTGGTTGTCGAGGGTCTTCGTGATGATCAACAGCTTGTTCAGGAGTAGATTCCCTTTCAGAAGCAAGAACTTGAATCTATGGCTTAGATGCTGAAATCATTATATTTCTCTTGGACATGTTTGATGCTCTCTGTTGTTTCTTCGTTTTCCTCCATGGGCCTTTGGCGCCCAGTCAGACTAAACAGGAGGATTGTAGCAAGCGCAAATATACCTCGTCTTACTTCGCACCAACTTGAACTTGAAGCACTTCTATTATCTTCTGCACGTGTGTATAATTTGCTTCACCCCCGTGAGAAAGAATAGTATATGTACATAGCGGGAGGTATCGAATAAAATCAGGAAAGAAGGGAATCGTCTCTCTATAAATATAGACCCTTCAAATGCTGTGGTCCAAGTGGTCCAAGTTCATGAAATAACACAGAGCGTCTTTAGGAGGATGCTCAAATCTTCTGGTCGACTTCCGGGTCCGTATTCGCCTTCTCATGCTCACCAACAACACAAACAGCCCCAGTAGCAGCTATCTGGATCTCCGCTCTCAAAAGCGCCAACCGCTTGCCGACATGCACGATTTCGCATACAATTCTTGCCTCTGCCCCTATCGGCACGGGGCGGAGATACGTCAGTCTGAGATTCCGACTCACGCCACCAAAGCCAAATTTCCCGGGCTGCGATACCCCCAGCAGAATCATCGTGGACAAAATATCGACTAGAGTAGCGGCGCACCCCCCGTGGAGATTTCCTAGCCTGTTGCTCAGCGCAGGTGTGATGTTGAATGTGAAGGAGACTTTGGCAGGCGGGCCACGTGAAGCGGATTCGAAGCGCAGTTGGCAGTCGTCGACGTCGATGTCCCAGGACTGGAGTTTGAAAGATAGGTTAGTCTCTTGTTATGGACGCGTGTGTAGGTATTAGGGACTGTGTATACGCACCACGTCGCCGGCGCCTTTGCCTATCATCTGTGTGCATTGGTAGACATGCTGCTCGAACTCGTTCAGGTCCCGCTTTGGCAGGAGGACCTTCGGACTTGACATTGGGAATGTGCGGAGGTTTTTCGGTGGTGGTAGGGGTCTATGAGGAGGAGAAAGAATTATAAAATGGTATTCCTCAAGGTTCACGGGTTTTGTGAGTCCCGACTCAAGCTTTAGGAGTCCAGTTGGACCCAGGTGCGTCCCCCGAGAAATAGCTCGGCCCCGAAAATGGCGATGAGCCTCGGCTCGGATCAGCGATAAGGCATTGAGGAAGACTATAAGGCGTACCTGTACCACGTGAGCTACTTTTCTTCGATAGATTTTTGGAAATCCCCGAATATTCAATCTATGTAACATCGAAAAAATTTGAGGAAATAAACCTGTTGAGCAAAAACACAAACTAGGTGTCGTACCACTAGGATCTTCTAGAGGCCTTAAGACAGTGCAGTTGCTTGAAGGTAAGTTGTGAAAAACAGTTTCGCTTCCAAGGGTACTATGAAATAATCTTCTTTATTTAAACTGGAGTGAGACCTAGAATTTCAAAGGCATTAATATCAGCCTAATATCACCGATTTCAACCAACACATCTTTTGCTATACTTCCCAGGTTCGTAGATGAGACACATGATTTGATGTTGTGGCCTGAGGCCTCCAGATCCCGGAGACGGGGATTTGTTACCGTCAGGAACATCAATCAACACAGCTGCCAACACCGTGCTACTCGACGACGACAGGAAATTATACGCTGATTGAATACTTGAATCTCCATACAACCCATCGCTTTGTGTGAGAGATACCAATGTCTCTCCGATCTTAACGGATTCCCGGTTGTGCATTGTTGTTGGGGCGCATCCTTGATTGACTGCTCAAGCTTGAAATCAATCGGCCAGTATTTCGACTCTTGCTAGAGCTCAGTGATCGACCCAAATTTCCCAAAAAATACCTCGGTGTCACAGCGATTATCCTCCACTCCGGCCATACCTCGAACGATACCCCAACTACCAGCATGAGAGATCCACGCGCCTCCAAGCGGAGACGAGTCTCCGAAGAACCTGCCCACGATGATGATGGAGACATTGCCATGGATAGCGGAAATGATGACGCCTCCTCTGGACACTCATCCCCCGCCGAGGAGCCAGATTCGGAAGAAGACCAAGAATACAAGGGGCCCCGATCAAGGCCCGCTCGGCGAGCATCAACGCGCAGAAAAAGTGTCCAGGTCCCAGATGGACTAGACCTAGATGATGCAAACGATGTACCTGCCGTTGAAACCCCAAGGAGCACCAGGGCTAGTGGACGACAGCGCAAGGCACCTCAGCGGTACGAAGGGGAAACTCCGACCTCGACCCGAAAGACAGCCGCTACTCCTCGTAGTACTCGAGGAGGAAGAAGCACCCAAAAGAGCGCCCAGAAATCGAAACAAGAACCCGCGGAGGATATTGATATGGACGTGGACGAGCCCTCGCCTAAACCGCTTGCAAGGACGCGATCGAGACGGAGTACCGCCAAACCAAGGTCATACGGCGCGGATGAGGATGTCGAAACAGGAGACAAGGAACAATCGCCGGAGTACAATGACGGGCTGGATGATCTTGTTGCTATGCAGCTCCAGCAAGACCTGCACCATGGCCAAGTGGAGGTTGAGGATAATGTGGACATGGCAGAACCGCTTCCTGACTACGTGGAGGCTTTGCAAACGCTCTGCAATGAGGGACGACATGAAGAAGCTCGCATTCTGACGACTTTCATTCTTGAAAAGCTCTCTGGAAAACGACAAATTCCTCTGAAAGGACTCGAGGCCGAGTATAGCAAGGTTAATCATTTGATTGAACAGACCGTCACTGTTGGTGAAGGTAACTCGATGCTACTACTTGGATCGCGAGGTTCTGGCAAGACAGCAATGGTGGAAACGATAATTTCCTCTCTCGCAAAGGGTCATGGAAACGACTTCCACGTCGTCCGCTTGAATGGCTTTTTGCATACAGATGATCGGCTAGCTCTCCGGGAAATGTGGCGCCAGCTTGGTCGCGAGACAAACACCGAGGATGACACACTTAGAATCAACTCATATGCTGATACCATGGCAACGCTCTTAGCCCTTCTGTCTCACCCAGAAGAGTTATTCGGGGCATCTGGGAACAAAGACGGAGTAACAGCTGCGAAGTCTATCATCATTCTGCTGGAGGAGTTCGACCTCTTCGTCACGCATCCCCGACAGACCTTGCTGTACAATCTGTTCGATATCGCCCAGGCCCGCAAGGCGCCAATTGCAGTAATCGGGCTGACTACCAAGGTGGATGTGACTGAGATGCTGGAGAAGCGAGTGAAAAGTCGTTTCAGCCACCGATATGTCTATGTTCCTTTGCCCCGAACATTTGAGATATTCTCCGATGTCTGTCTGGCAAGTCTGAATCTCGAGGAGGGCGAAGTATCGCAAATCGCAGATACCCTTGGTCCGGATCACCGCACTATTTTAGAGACGGCGGGCTGGAAGACACTTCTTGAAGGCTGGAGGACATACTTAAAGGTAAGCAGTCTCATGATTTAGACCACTTTTGAGGGTATCTTTAGGCTGACTTAAACTTCTAGAACCTTTGGGATGATAAGGATTTCCAATTTCATCTGAAGCGTATCTACAACCAAACCAAGTCCGTCAAGGAGTTCCTGACAAGCGCTTTGCTACCCATCAGCGAAGTGAACATCAGCACTCAAATAGCCGACAAGCCCATGATCCAAATCCCAACCCCCAAGAGTTTCACCTCGCAGACTCTCTCCTGTCCGGACCCTGCACCACTCCCATTCTCGACTTCCAACGCCTCCTCTTCAAGCCCATCGTCACTACCACTGGCCCTGCTACTCGCTGCAACTCGTCTGTCTGCTCTCTTCGACCCAGGAAACGATGGTAGCCAAGCGGCACCCCTCGCACTCTCTTTCCCAGCCGCATATGGCGAATACGTGCGGCTCCTTACCTCCGCCAAAACATCTGCTTCGGTGTCCGGTGCCGCCGCTACGCCCGGTCGTGTCTGGGGCCGCGACGTGGCCCGAGAGTCCTGGGAGAAGCTGGTCACGTGGGGACTTGTTACGCCTGTTGGTGCAGGAAATAGCACAGCCGACGGGCAAATGTTCCGGGTGGAGATCAGTTTTGAGGAAGTGGTCGAGATGGCTGGATCAGGTAGCTCGCTGGGGCGGTGGTGGAGAGACGGCTAAGCTGGATATCATCATTCATCCTCTTCAAAACTCCCCAATAATATAACTGTTATATTACGATTCCCGTCAAGACCGCGCCGATCTTTTTTTTTCTTTTTTGCAATTCTTGCAATTCTCATTGAAATCCTGTTATCCGTAGAGCAAACATTGAATAAGCTCTGAGACAAAGTGTACCACATGGCCCGTCTGCACACGGTCCGGGTCTTCTCATCACCCCTATCACAAATACCTAAACCACTGGAATAAGACCGTTGAACCAATCCAATGACCCGATTCGTCAAATTACTAATCATATGTGATCAATCAGTCCTTGTGACCATCGAATTAGCATTTCTCACAACCACTAGCAAACCCAGAGAACGCCGCGAAACATGGCAAACGACGCCATCTCTGCACGCACCTCCTGAATAATTCTTCAGCTTAACTTGAAAAGGGCCGGGCGATCTGATCAAGTCTGAGCAGAGTACCCGCTTTAGGGTTCTGCCTTGACTATTTGTGATATATCACATACCACCATTGAACACCTATTAGATGGCGGTTCGCCACTTCTTCGAACCCCGCCCCTTGGAGCTAGTTGTGCCGTGGATCTGTGCTAGGACCTCAGTCAAGCTTGGGCCTTGGAAATGTGGTTGGGGTGTCGATCGGGTCGGCTACTATGCTTGATGATCCTTCTGAGATGGTTGTTCCAGACTCGGGTGTCGGGTGTTTCAAGTAGCAATTTATGCAACGCTGCTCATATCCAATTGGATGGTTATCTACACCTGGGCATATATCCGGATTTAATTAACTAATTCTGCAAACTTGAATACAGGTGATGTTTGGGCTCATGCAGCGTCTAGAAAACTTGGAATGCGTCGACATTTGAATAGAAGGACGGATTGCCTTGGAGAACACGCGAGCCATCTTTTCCAGGCCAGATTACTCAACCGCAGGCTAAATGAAAGTTCCCAGTGAATGCGCTGACTTGGATTCTGATCACAAACCTGGACGCACCCGGGTGATAAACATGAGGAAGCGAGGGCGCAAGACCAATCAAGCACATCCTTGCATTGAGCTGCATCTTGCCGTGTCGAGACGGAGTACAGAGTGCCAAGAAGTCCGAGGACTGAATGAGCGGATTAGAGCCATTTGGTTATGATTCTGATTGTCGGATTCAGCGTGCTGTATCCATGTATTCAAATGTTCGGTGCTGCCTGGGTCAACTCGGCTGCACAGCCGTCTGGCACCTGCGGCTACCTAAACATTGAATGTGTCCGGAGCCTCAATTCGTGGTGTTAGATACAGAAATAGCTGATTCTCGATTAATAATGCTCCTACATTGAACATATGAATACGACATGCATAACTGCAATGTTTGATCCAGATGTCCAGCCTTGGAACCACGCAAACTTGAACTAATGGACAGGCACGGCAGCCTTGTGCCATGCTCCGGCCACATGGGACAGGGATAAAGCAAACATTGAACAGGAAGGATTCTACATGTGAGATAGAAAATGAAAGCACATTTGAATATTCTCCAGACCTGAATCCGTCGAGACCCGAAATCCCGTCTTACAATACTTCCAGTGGGAAGACGCATGTGCAGGCAGAATGATATCAACCTTGGAATAATTGTCTCACAGCAGAGCCATTGCATATCATCTAGGCCACAGTGATCCATAAAGTAAAAAAGAGGAGAATAATTAGAATTCACAAAAAGGTCTAGTCCCTACATCACAAGGGATGGGGGCGGTAAGTACCTATTCGGCGTGCATAAACATCATCAATTGATTGTACACGGGAATGGCTTCATACAGTGTATGCGAAGGGCCAGAGATCCCCACCATCTTCGCCACAAGCGAGTCAGGAAGAATGCACTGATTGGTGAGCCAAGAACCTTGTACGCACGCGGCATGCAAGTGTGCTCGCCATGTGTCCAGGTAACATGTCTCTTCTCAAAATTTTACCCACAAACGGGAATGGGGGCCACAGGCGTCTGCAGTGGGACGATCTGAGGATTCGGTGTGCATCTTTTCTATCTGGGGTTGCGATTGGATGAGTCGGGGTTTGTGAGCCCACCGGGAAATAAAGCTACAAAGTCCCATGGAGGTTATCACAGGCTGGCTACATGTATGGATTCCGATGTTACTCGAAGAACTGGGTCGGAAGGGAACTTGAAATGGAGAGGGTGAGGGAACTAAGATACTCTCGGTTCTGCACATTGCATGCCCAGGTGGGTTACAGGCCATGCGAAATTAAATCAATCCTTGCAGGGGTAACTGAACTGGTTAGTGGCTCCAAGGTCCGTAAGCTAGTCGAGTCTATCTCTAGCTTGTAGACTACGGCAGAAGCTTTGTTTCGACCCGTCCCGATGGATCTCGATTCATGGCCGAAATGCAAGCGTGGCAGTCCTCGCATTGCAGGTGCAGCTAAGAGTCGCTAAATGTGATTTGAGCTGATCTGTTGGGAAGAATGGAGACAGGGAAAACAGGATGGGGAAAAAGGGGAGGGGCAGTAAAACGGATCCCAGAGCAAGTTGTAGTTTTAGTCGACGTGCAGGACTCCACAATTCTGCAGATTTTCATGCTCATCTTTTGGTCCATCAATACCCAATGTAAGGAAGGGGGGTTTCCCGATTTTTCTCAAGCACATGGTGCGTCCTTGACCTCGGGAAAGGGAAGACAAGGGAGAGGGAAAAGGTAGAATGGGTGCCATTGAGAATTCGCCTAGGGAAATGGTGCAGGGTGCAGGATGCAGGCGGCAGATCGATATTCTTGTTGCCGTGTGTTCAAGCCTATGTATTTAGCTATTTCTAGCCATGATGTCCTCGGAGTCTTGGCGATGCTCTTTTTTTAAAAAAAAAAAAAATTGATTTTTTGGCTCTTTTTGAGCTGCAATGAGACTTGGCTAGCTTGGTGGAGGCTTGCCGGATGGTAATCTTTAAAAAATCAAGTTAGTCGGAGCCTAACTGCTGCACTACGGCTGCTGGCGTGCTCCAAGTTGTACGTGTAGCGCTGGGCTAGCCCTTTGGAAAGTGACTGGACTGGGATTCGAAGACCCGAAGTAGCTAAAATTACAGTTAGGCAGGAAGAAACGGATCAAGGCTCCAGAAAAAGAAAAACCTTGGAAGGGAAAAGGAAATCATAAGAGAAAATGTCATATCATTTGTGGTGACCAGCTAGGATTGGCGCGGATTCGTGAAAAGACAAGGGTTTGGGCCACATGTCCCGCGCTGATGATCAGCGGTGCCCGCTGTTCCGAGGTGCAGTGAAGAGTCCCAAGAGAAACAGCTCAGAGCTATTAGTGTCCTGCAAGTGCAAAAGTCCGTCGTGTAGATGAAACGTGTTGACCAGGATGAAATGTGGAGATTTGTTGTGCATGTGTGCATTTGTACATCCTGGTGACGAGAACGAGAAATGAAGCTACTGGGATAGGTGCATCTTGACCCCGCTTCGACGTTGCAGATGAGCCGTTTCTGCGTTCGCGCTCATTAGCTTTTATCCCTTTACCCTTGCTTAGTCGTTTGCCTAGAAATGGAAAAAATTAATAACCCGGACGTCATTGCCATGGGGCCATTCTGCAGTTGCACAAGGAGGGGGGAGGGAATTGTTGGTGCAAGGCTTCCGTGGAAGATCGTTGCCCCTCCGGCTAGAGAGATCCCGCATCCTAGCATCATAATGGCCATTCCCATTGCAAGGGTGATGAAAAAAGCGCCCCTCCACAAAAGAGACCAAATGGTCCTGGAGCTTCGGAGTGCTCTCCGAAGCGGAGCTGTAAATCTCGAATCGGCGGTCTCGGGGATTAGCATGCATGAGTAGTCCCATTTGGATAGTCATTTGGTTCTCATTGGGTTCAAAGACCAACCACCGAGGTCTCTCAAGAGGGGCAGTGGATATTCCACTGTTGTTTTCGGTGTCAGATGTCTGTCGCTAGGATTTCATTTGACTCGGTGATGATGATCAACATCTTGCTTGCCACCGTGCAGTAGCTCGGACTGATCAAAGTTGATCAGGATGCACTGGAGCTTCAGTGGCAAATATATGGATGGATTAGACCCATGCGACACATGAATACTTGTGACACCGGCCTCTGCATGTCCCCATCTTCAAAATTTAGTGTTATGCAGGGAAATAGGCGAGGTAGGTCGTGCATTGAAAAGAGTGGTCGTATGAAAGCCGTGGCTTGATGGCGTATGCTATTCTCAAAAGGGTTCAAATGTTGCCTTTTTGGTATTCCGAAAGCAACCCTTGCAGCAGTATCCATAAATGACGAAGAAGCCGTCATCGTGTTGACTCTGTCGGGCCCTTTTGAGGATATGTGATAGGGCACACAGTTCTCAACTGAGCTCATTGACAGGGATTAGTTCCGACTTTTAGTAACCGAATCGGGCTCCGCTGTAAGCTCCTTTGAGAAGATTAGAGGCAAGGGGTTCACAGAGCAGAAAAACACCCTCAAAATGCCGGTGAAATGAGATCAGCAGCATTGAATGATTGCTGTCGGATGCGATTCCGGAGTATGGAAGAAAGAGAGACCAGTTGACGCGTTGAGTGAGATGATGACATGTTTAGTCACGGCCATGTGGAAGTGGCCCCCATCACTTTGTACAGAGAGACCACATGGTTGTAAGAAGCCCCACGTTGTATATGCAAGTCATTCAAGGCTGCGCTGTTTTTTAAAATAACGATCGTCGACTGGCATCTTGTACACATACAGTATGTACATGTACAAACTACCTATAGAGTCAGGTTTGGTGTAGTATGTAGCTGCCCAGGTGTTCAGCACGCCCCCACGTTAGTAATCGCCCATAAGAGTATGACACATTTTGAGGCCCCAGTTGTCTAATTCTCTGCCACGTGGACCGAAGACATCTTCTTTCGGCCGTGATTTTGGTGGAGCATTTTCAACACATGGCACGGTTAACAGCGGGCAAAAACTATCGGTGAAGCCCGCGAAACCTACACGAAAATCTTCTCCCCACTTGCCCATTGTATAGAACAGTGCGAAAGCATGAATCAAGACCCAAAAAATTTCCGAGCAGGGCAGATCTCCACTTGACTAAGGAGCCGCCAAGCCTCAATGAAAACCACCAGTTGAACCACAATTCAATTTTGGGTCTCAGGAACCGAACAAAGAACCCGGTCTACAAATCCCAGCGCCTTGTTTCACGAGTTTCTGGCGCCGATACCCGAACACGAAATCATGGAATCAAAGGCGCAATCTCCCTTTTTCTTGTTATGTGGATCCTCCGACCCATGGATTCTATGGGAATAACGCCATTCTTAGCGTCTTCCAGAATCCTTCTAGAAGGGTTCTAGCGTGTTTCCGTCTTGCCGTGCGAACCCCCATGGCCCCTCACTGGAGTTCAACCGGAACCAGCCAGCCACCCTCCGGAGTGGCCGTCCGTGACCGTCTATAATTAAGGAGCTGAGCAGAACTTGGGTGAACGGATCGAGCCAGGGTTCGGTGATTCGGATTAGACCGATGAATGACTTTTCATGAATGAAACGGGCAAAAAAAGGAAAAGAAAAAAAAGGCAGACGACTAGCAAGTCTCGTACATTGCAAGTCTATGACGTGGGATCCATGATGTTCGTAGTTAACGAGGTTAACTGTTTTCAGTTTGGTGGAGTTGGATGACAAAGAAATCCGTAACTTTTGTAAAAAGTTGAAAAAAGACACAATACGAGAAATTCCCCACCGACGGTTTTGTGTTTTTTTCTTTTCGGCTCTTCCCGACAAGATCTGCGTATTGTTACTCTGGTACCAATACACCTCCTTAGGGGCTATCGGCCCCCTATTTTTGAGATGTGCATACTAATAAGGCTCTATATCTCGCCTAATACTCCTGGTCAACTTAGAACGAATCCTCCTTCGGAGAGACCGAATGAGAGATCTAACAATAGTAGCCGTGTCTTGGCCGGCAATTAAGAATGATTCTCGCCAGGGGTAGTTAGCGCGTCAGACGCTGGCCTTAATTCGTATGCTGTCCAAGTTTAGCGTATTTCATCGGCTTTGTTGATGGAGAACATTGAACATTGACCCCCATTCCGGAGTACACTTGTCCATCAGCTAGCGGCGTAGCGGTGTCAGGAACCTTGGATTATGGTCGATATCAACCCATACTAGCCCCTGTCGGTACAATGCACCCCCTTTTCTTTTTTGCGGCGCGCAGGGTCATATCCCGTATTCTAGAATGGCTATAGATTAGAATGCCCACTATTGTCGGTTAACCGGAAACACTGCGCGGTGGATGACTGGTCGATTGACTCAGAGCGGTGGTGATGCGCAAGCCACAATGCCCGGAATACGGACATGAGTCTGTGGATAACTTCTGATCTCTACCCAAGTTGGTCTAGAGGATGCTAGTCCCTGAGTGTTTCCACGTGGGAAATTCCCCACATCGTGTCTTGCTTTCGACGGGAAATTAAGGAAAAAAGAATTAGACTTCAGAGATCAACCTTGTCCGTCATAAGGCAGCCGGAGTTAGTACCTACAGGGGATGGGCCGCCGGGGTTGGCGTCTGGATGTTTGATATCTGGACCGAGCGGTGGCGGAGTTCAGTGTTTCCTCCATATGCTGACAGGCGCAATGAAAAGAAGCATGTGCAGCTAATCATCGCGCGGTTTCGCGTGCAATAGTCCCCTATCAGCCTGGCTCGATGCTCAACCCCTGA
The DNA here is from genome assembly GCA_911649655.1 of Penicillium sclerotiorum. Classification (NCBI taxonomy): domain Eukaryota; kingdom Fungi; phylum Ascomycota; class Eurotiomycetes; order Eurotiales; family Aspergillaceae; genus Penicillium; species Penicillium sclerotiorum. Next base: position 3,996,805 of record CAJVRJ010000009.1, read on the forward strand.
ATTTCGCACATATGTGGTCTTTTAGCTTTGGGACATTGAGTCACGGTGGAGTGGCTGGTTTGAATGTCTCTGGGACATCCCCATCCTCTAGTAGATTGTATTCCAAATCCCCCATTCTCCACAAAGATACCAGCCTCAAGTGCTCAGTGGTAGAATTCCAATGTTTGTTTAGACTTTCAATGTTCCATGTATACTCCCAGCTGGTCGATCTCCGCATACTCCATACTTTTATTGATGCAGTACCTTGGATTCGGATGAGGATCATAGATCATAGTATTGGCATCAACCCAGGAACACAATACAGTCAGCCAAGCCCACATGCGCAGTGCAGACCAACCAAACATCGAGCCAAATCTGGAGATACCTAGACTAATCAAGCCGCCAGGCACATCCGAACGTAGTCTGAAACCCAAATCCGAAAGCCACATTCCTGGGCGGCATGGCAGAACAGAACAGCCCACATACTGCGGATCCCGCGATGTGCATGTACATGCCGAGCAATGTTCAATGTTACTTCCGATAGCAACTAAACAAGGGAGAGATTGCCCGTAAAAGGTTATACATGTACAGTTTATTCGCGAGAAGGTGGGGAACTCAAGAAGGCACTCAAGAAGGCACCTATGGACAAATGTTTACCCTTGTGTGACACTGAACGACATAACTTCTCCAGAACCGCTTGCACCATGTGTACTCAGTACGAGGTAAAGTTTGCCTAGCATGTCGCACTACAGTTACGTGCTTGGCTAGGCAGCTCTCGAGTTGTATGCAGCCATGCGTCTTGCCTGGCGATAAGTCGAATCAGCATCTGGACCAGTCAGTGCGTGGACTTGAATTTCAGTTTCGACTAATGATCGTCCATGTTGCCAGCTTTGGTGTATCAGAAAGTTTGTTTGCAAGCCCCGAATCCTGGGAATGAATATTGAACATTTGTTTTTCACTTTCATTTTCTTTTTTCTTACCAAGTCAATATAATCAAGACATGTTGATAAAGCTGTTGGTGATGGTTTGAGCATTGGCCATGGGGATCTACAGAAATGATATCTATTAGGAAAGAGTGTTAGGCCCCCTATGTCGAGATATGACAAGTAGACTTTGCGTTTAGGTATTCATGACTCGTAAGGTTTTCATTGGATTTCAGCCGCGCTGTACCCCAGATCAATAGCGAACCATGAGGCTGGGGTCTAGATCATTCCACATACAGTCTAGGAGGATTCCAAGGGTATTGAGAGAAGACTTTTGAATTGTTCTAAAGTTCCTTTCAATATTAATTTTTCGTATAATATTTTTTTTTTGTTTTTTGTTTTTTAAGCATGTTTTTTTGTTTGTCTTAGTGTATCTCGTCCTCTTTACCAAAAACGGCCTAGGGGAGGTAACCTGCATGCGTGGCTCGCGTGGCGGTCAGGGATTAAAAAGTTAGTGGGGGGACTACCGTATCAGGGTAATTTACAATTTTACACCTTACCGATACCATACAGCATGGGGGCCGGGGGGGAAACCGCAGATGTAACGATACCTTGCCTATCCGGGAGCCCTGGAGTGGATTTTGAAACGTATCCTTTGGATAAAATACAATAGATGAATCAATAAGAGCCATGCACGAAATTAACTCCGCGAAGATCACTGAAACTTTACGAGGATCGCTAAGGAGGTGGATCTGAAGGTTTTTGGGCCAAACTGGTATCCCCTTACCCTTGCCGTTTAATTCTGATACTTTGCGCATGGGTCTGATCGCAAGGTTCAGGCCTGACCTTACCCTTTGTAAGTTTAGTTCGAGGAGATTTCGCCAGATGCATCCTAGTTGGCCTCATTTTTGCGATAAAATGTATGAGCATTTACTTTTTTCCATTGCTGTTCGCCTTGGCAGGTCGTGTTCTTTATTCACTTGATCGCTGTGTCAACGGTCTTGTCGGCGGATTGAAGAGATTTAGCGTGGGGCATTCATGTTGAGAATCCATGTGGCTATCCGCGGATTACTTTAGACATCGGCTTCAAGGTTTAGATGCTAACCTCAATGCTGATTTTGAGTTGAATACCTATTGTTGACAACCTTTGAAAAACATACATCGGTCTCTTGGGCCGAACCCCTACTGCTTGGCATTAATTAATCGGCATATGCATCCCAGCTCGTAGCCGGATCCGTCTTAAGTACCTAGCCAAGTGGATGAGAGTATCAAATAGTCTTAGGAGTCTCAATCTGACACCAGGTTACGCGCGTTTACTGCCCAAGTGTACTCCAGACTTCAACACTATTCCTTCTACGCTCGGAGTTATGTCCCAATCGATCAGTCGACCCCCGCCAAGTATTCCTTAAGTCCATCTGACAGCTTCTGTTAGGTATAGCAAGAGTTGCTGAGCCTCAGTGTCATTTGGGGGCCGATCCCGGCGTCTTCGGGAATACCGATATAGATGTCATGACAGGGCTGACGGCCCCAACGCTCTAGCTTTGGCCCCTTAGTATGGAAACATTGAGGTACTTTTGCTTTTTCTTTTCGTAAATCCCTGCGTCAGCTCTCAGTGTTGAGGCTAGCTTGGACTAACATTGAAATTGTGCGCGGAAATGTGCATAGTAATGAATGAATATCGGACTCGGGTGCAGTAAAATGGGAGCCTTGAGATGCATCTTGGAAGGCTCTTGGCTATTCGATGTACACATGTGGGCATGTACAACACTCACCGCATCGGGCTTGAGCCAATATCAATGCATTTAGGTTCCCGTAAGTGGTCAGGTGAGCTGACAGATCAACACTAGGGCTTTACAGGTAAATTTTGGATTTTACGGTAAATAGACTCATCAACACATAGCCAATATCCAATGCCCGTATTCCATATACTTTCCACGTGGCATTCGGGTGTTACGACCAATAAAGAGCACGTCCATGCGAGTATGGACGAAGCTATAACACTGGACAGATCGAAATGCATACCGCATGCAGAACACAATCAGCATTGATGGAATCCAGATAGAAAAGAAGGAAGAAAACAGGAAATCGACCAGGATCTCGTATCCAACGTGAACGGACTCTGACCAATAATCCAACGGGATAGGGATAAACTTTAGCCCAACCCCGCGGATAGTCCACGCAATCTCGCACTCAAGCGCAGATATACACTGTGGCTGAGACGGTAAGGGGCCGATGGAATTTGGGGTCGGTAACTAATCAGGGCTGATTAAGAGACGGCGGAAGAGCTCGCGTGGAGGACTGGGATTGTGATTCGAGATGAGGATGACGGTTGAGCCTTATCTGTGCTGCTGGGGTTGATCGCCGTAGTCCGGCGGTCGGCATTCGAGAAACTCCGGCTGACGTGTCTGTCAGATTGATGCGGATGAGGCGTTGGTGTTCTATATCGAAGCTCGCGATATTGTGGCCTTGGTTCGAGCGTTCGAAGGTTCTCGGGGCGGCATGGCGCATTGTGGGGTTACCATAACCTTGGAAAGTACATAGAAAATACGAGTTTATATTGTATACCAACCAAGTTCCAAGGTTAGCCTAACTAAGGGTCTGGGGGTATACGAGAACGAAATGTATTCGTGGAATCCGGGACTTGGATGGTGATTGGTGAAGCCTGACCTTGAATGGTCCCGGTCCAAGATTGTTCAAATGTTGGTGAGGCTCAATGATCGTGCGTGCGTTTCAGCCAGCGATGCTAGTGGTCTGGTGCGATCCGAGTCCAAGGAAGGAATAGACATAGACATGTACGAATTGATACAATTTAGCGAGATAAATTTCACTTACTGCATACTCCATATGGACAGAAGGATTCTGTTTTGCCGGAGGAGGGGGCCGGCAGTCTGGAACAACTATCGATGACTTTGATCCCATTCCTTCTCCCCAGTCAACTGGGTCAATCGCTGATCTTTGATTCATTAAGCAGGAGGGGCACTTTTTTTGACAGCGCAGTTCATTTGGGTTGGCCCAGATGCCTGGTAATCTAAACTCTTCCTGGTTAAAGGATACAGGATCAGGACTAAGGAGAGGCGCCACCATGCTCCTTTAAACGCGAAAGGAAGACTAGAATCGTACTCAGTAGTAGTGGAAGACCCAAAACAACGGTTAGAAAGCTGAAACAAACGGTTTATCGTTGGAGGCTGTCGCAACAAGATTAGAAATCCTTGGAAAGCGCTTGTCTCCCTGGCCAGTTGCTTTCAAAACGGTCAGCTTGTATTGACTTCGAACCCCATTGCCTGAGCGCCCAGGAACAACGGCCAAAGCGACTTTGTTTGATCCACCACCAAACCCATCACTGGCTGAAACGGGTGGAAAGAAGCGAGGCTCTCACAAAGTTCGTGGAGACCTTGTTCTTTGACTTCTTTGCGCTCAGACACTAGTGTTCTCCACGTGTGTCCACGTGGACCACATGGGCCGCTCGCCGCGAAGGCGTATGGAAACACCGTGGAAGGACCGACTTCGCCACGAGGGGCCCAACTCTGAAACTTTGATGTTTCGGTATACCAAGTAACTTATAATTTTCAATCGCGCGCTAGTTACCGTTTAAAGGTCCAAGTCCATCTCAATTATCAATGGAATATGCTAAAATCCTTTTGTACTTTCAAATGTTTACACCCATCAGATCATTCGGAAACCTGTGGCGCTAGACGCCACTTTTTCACCAGAGACCGAATGCTCCGATCCGATACCGTCCAAGGTTCTTGCAGTGAAACATGTGATGTGCGCCCCTCTTCTCCTGTGACTCCAATTCTTGCTGGATGGACAGGTTGGGGATTCCCCTGTCTCCGGCAAGAAAAAGAGGACACCAAAAATTGAGAATGCTCCGATAAAAGTCCGATTGGGGTAAGACCCAGTTGAAAGATCGGATCGAAAGAACTCCATGAAAACCAAAGTGTTTATGTTCTGTTGGAAATTTTTTTTTTTTTTTTTTTTTCGTTTTTGCCACACCGATAAGGTTCCTGACAGTTAACATGGAGGGGCAGGTGTAAGGATGCTTTCCACGTGGGCTCAAGCTTCCGTGAGTTGGCGACGGGGTCATCGTTACCGGATTAGTGTAAGGGGCCGAAGCAAGTCCACTTCAAACCATGTGGACTGGAGAGAAGAACGGCAAGGAAAAGGGAAGAGTGTGCCCAGGTGCGGGTGTAAGAAGTGGGGCGGAAAGGGCCAGAGAGAGAGAAAACGCCATCAGGAACCAATGAAACTTGGGCTGAGGGTTGCTGAAGAGTCAGATCACTAGATACCGATAGGGGCCAGTTGCTCAATCAGGCAACACTAGAGCCTAACCCGGTAAGCGTCACACAAGAGAAAAGCCTGCGGGAGAGAATAAAAGAGTGAGAGAGAGAGAGGGAAAAGAGAGCCCTAGTTGTAACCGGCTGGTAAAATGACCAATGCAAAGGGCAAAGGGGATTTCCCGTGTCCTGGTATGGTATGGTATTACCAGTATTAAACATTTGAAGGATCTTCACGGATCTGTTCGGCCTGATTGATTTCCACGGCTACCTTGGTTCAACAGTTGGGTCCACGGGTGGTGAAATCATTGACTGAAAATTTTGGGGAACCTTGGAAGATTTGGAATTCCAGAAGACTATTGTCAAAACTATTGGGGAGAAGGGATTGGGAGGTCAAATTCCGATAGTGTCAATCTGTGGGACTGGGATATGTAAGATTGATGCGAGGAGGATATCAATTGAGGACTGAGATGGAGATAATCCGATGAGTTATAAGGTATAGTAAAAAGAGGGATGTCAAACTAGATAATATTGGGGATCCTTCAAGTGATAATGAGCTTCCATGATTCAAGAATTCCACATGAAACCTTGGAAGTCGATCCATTCAGTATTTTGTATGATGACACTGTTTTTCCAGTTGGCATTCCCCAGGTAATTACAGTATGATACTTAAACCCTGCACAAAACAAGGAACCCACCTGGCGGGCACCGATCTTCACCATGAGGTAATTCCCTTATTTTTTTTCCCTTTCCTTTTTCCTTTTCCCTTAGCCCACGTTGTTTGAATGCAGCCGACCAAACTCTTTCCGGGGCTCACGCGGGGGCAGTGGGTCAAGGATGACAGGCCCAGTGAAATTTACTCTTCACAGGGATACAGAAAGGGGAGATCAACTGAATTTCTTGTATTTTTGGATTTTTTTTTATGATTTAGGGATTATATTACCTGCAGATACCTAGCTTGAATAATACATTATGATTTATTTGGGCTCTTTTCAGTTTTTTCCCCCTCTTTTTTTTGGTTCCCATTTAGTTTTAATTGAATTATTTTTATTTCTAATATTCTATTTTTTGATTTTCTGGATTTAAATTATTTTGGATTACTTGAACAAAACGACCTGTGAGAATTGGGGGTTAGTTCTTTCTTATATAGCAGAAAGGGGGGAAGAAAGAGAAAAAAGAGTATGGCAATTGTTTCCCTTTCCCTTTCTCTCCCTTCCCCCTTTTAACACAATACAACACACACCCACTTTGGCTTCTATTCCCTTTGATGACTTTCGGAGAGACAATCCTCTGTACAATTTGTGCTCCACTCTTCTAGTGCTTTCCCTCCCAATTTTCCCATTTTTTAAAAAATAATAATGATTTTCTGATTATTATTATTTTTTTTTAAACAATTTTTTTATTTTATTTTATTTTCTTTATGATTTTCTCAGACTTACCACACCCCCCCCCCCCCCTTTTAGCCTGTACAGAGATCGTGGCACTTGTTTGACTTATACCCACTTTTCACACTCTTGTTGAAGTCTGGTTCACCCAAATTCCTTTTCCCCCAAAAACCCATTCAATGCCAACCCTACCTTCCGTGGACCATTACCGAGACAATTCTCTCACTTCTACAGTTCCTGATACTGATCCTCAGCTTGAACTGGCCCTCCCTGCAACTATTTCTCCTAACACTACCCCAGCGACTGATCCGCCTACCCTACATACCACCTTTACGGGGTCAGTCGTCGGTTCTATTTCCCGCCGCAATCGTCGTTCCTTCGCTGCCTTGGCCCAGAAAACTTCCAGTGCCTTTGCCAATCTATCAATCAGCCAGACAACACCTTTACGCTCAACTCCTTCAGCAACTAGTCTATCCCGGCTTTCGAGGTCCTTTAGCGCAACCCCCTTGACCCCACCACTGTCAGACGGAGAGTCCAACGAGACCTTGGAGTTTGCGCGCGCCGAAACTCCGACTTTGGCAGACCCGACAACTACCCAGAGACGTCGTTTGACTATACAGCGACTTCCCACTCCTCCATATAACCGTCTACTTCCTCCGGGCTCTGCCCAAGCCGCACATCCCAAGATGCACCAAACTTCGTCACGGTTGTTGCGCATGACCGAAGATGAGCGCCCTTTCACCAAGGTAGGTTCCACCGTGTTGCCACTGGCGCTTTGTGATTTCTTGAGAGCGAGGGAGAGGATCAAGGCCAAGGCCAAGGAAAAGTCATTTGGCGGTAGATTTGAGCGCTCACATATTGCCTTTCTAGGATTTTATGGATTTGTTTTCCACATTGATGGTTAGCTTGAAGTTGGATACCCACCGTGTCCGCTTTACTCGTTATGATCACACCTTTACCTCAGAAGAGGCCATCAACAACTTGGGTTCTCTCAAGTTCTCCCAGTCAAACCGCATGCCCGACCCCAAAGACCCCTCCCGCATTGTCACGACCACCACAACCACCACTTTCTCCATGGCCAAGGAAATGGCCCGTTCCGTCTGCCAACGATTCGTCGATGCCCGTTTCATTGAGTCCGTGGATGGCAAAGCCTTGCCTATTTTCCCGTTGAAGGGAGCCCTGTTCCAACTCACACCAAAGGGAATTAACATCTTGCAGCGCTTCTGCCAGCGGAACGGAATCACCGCCCGTCACGTGATGGATGTGTTGGAGTCATCGCGTAATACCATGCAATTGGTGAACTTGGAGCGAGACACCGAATCCGACAAATTGTCTCATGATCGTGCAACCATCGAAGTTATCTTTCGCCGATTTGCCGGTCAAGATGGACCCAACATCAAGAGCAGCATTTCGACCTCCGACTCCGACTCATTAAGCGACTATGTTAACGGGTTGGTTGGTGTGAAGATGGCTCGGGAGCGGAAATTGCAGGATGGCAAGATTTACAGCAACACTTTCACTGGAAAGGGAGCGGTGGATTGGTTAATGGATTGCTCTACTACCATTGAGCGCCGCGAGACCTGCCTGATCTCAGAATTGTTCTTGAAGTATGGTCTGATGACCATGATTCAGGACGACAAGACCTTCCCCGACTCTAACGCTGTTTTCCAGCCATCAAAGCATTCGATCTACTGCATTACCGAACGTGGACAACGCGTGTGTGGATGGATTGCCCGCGACAAGGCTCGCGATGCCCAGACTACATATGACAACCGTGGCATGCCCCGCGACTCCAACAACGCCCGCCTCACACATATCCTCGGTGATCCCGCTCTTCGTCTGCTATTCCGCGAGTTCCTGCGCTACTCATTGTGTGAAGAGAACTTGTCATTCTACCTGGACGTATCTGAATTTACTGCCAACTACCACAAGGCCGAGAAGGCCGGTGTGTTCAACAAGGTGGATTCCGTCCGGGAAACCCTAGCGGCTGCTTATGGTGCGTAACATTTTTTCTTTCTTTCTGGGGTTTATGATGGTTCTAACAGATATGTTACAGGCTTGTACAACGCCTTCTTAGCCCCTGGCTCCCCTTGCGAATTAAACATCGACCACGCCCTTCGAAACAGTCTGGCTAGCCGCATGACCAAGGCTGTTGGTGACGACGAGTCAATGTTCAAGAGTCTTCAGGAGGTTGTGCACCTTTTCGAGCTTGCTCAGACTTCTGTGTTCAAGCTCATGTCAAGTGTACGTTTCCCCTTCCGTGTTCAAATTTCCCCCATGTTTCATTTTGTATTGACTTTCCATTGCAGGATTCGGTGCCCAAATTTCTTCGTGACCCCAAGTACTCCGTCGTCCTGCAGGAGCACGATGTCGACATCTTCGGAGGGTCTCGTTCGTACTCACCGACACCCGGTGGCCCGGAACGCAGCATGAGCCGTTCTGTCAGGTCATGACAACTACCGCGAGGCAGCATTGATACCCCCTGCAAGACAGCAAACAGCGACCGTCCGCATCGTAACTCGATTGCCCGCCCTGCTCCTGTCAGCTCATGAACTCTAAGCTTTTTAACGGCTTTTTTTCTTCTTCTCAGCCCTCGGACCCAGGCCTCATCTGTTGCGCCAACCAATCGAGTTGGTTCCACTCCCGTGAAGCCGTGCGACTGCAACGCGGGGATCACACCCGCGACGAGGGGGGCGATTTCAGGGCAAAGTCGGAGAATGGTTTCAATTTCCGTTTCTATCATTTCTCCGATATGGTTCTTATGGCTTTTACCGCGAACCACCCATCTTTTTTTTTTCTGCCTTGTCGCCTTTCTGCAGTCTGCGCTTATGCCATGCAGATTCCAGGGTCTGATACAGGATTCCGTCCATACACCTGGTCTCGTTTCCTTGTTTTAATTTCCTTCATGATATTTCTTTTTTTCCCTCCCCCTGAAAAGACGTTATGATCGATGCCTCATGTCATAGAGAAGGCCAAAAATGGGCACCCCTTGTAATATTTGGATGACTTTTCTTTGTTTCCCCCTTTTTTCCTTTTTCCTATCTGTCTGCGAAGACGATTAACCGAATCAAAAAGCTCAAAAAAAATCTCAGACCTCAAAAAGAAGGGTGGTTGACTCCTGCAAGCCTTTATTTTTGTTGAGCATCAGACCCGGCGTTTCCAGTCTTGCATTATCTCTTTACTTTGGTGCCAGTTTCATTCTTCCATCGATCAAGATTTCCTTCAACTTTCCTTACTCTTGCATGCATGATATCTCCTATTGACGTGAGCATTGTTTGAACCGTTCATCTTGTCAGTTGCATTATCTTTCATTTGGGCACAGCGAGTGAGTTCTGGTCGATTTGTGTATGTCATATTACCTCGATTCCTACGGAATTGCAATGGACATGACGATCTCATCTATACTATTCCACCTTCCTATTTGATTCTCGTAAATCAATTTCCTTCAAATGTAGACGGCCTTCCAAGGTTAGTCCTCGGAACTTACCCATGTATCACGAGTGCAAGGCTAGCCACATGTGTTACGGTCCGCAAGTTCCTGACTCATGTATAGGTCCGTTGCAGTGTATGGACACATGCATTGAGGAAATCGAGCATATTCGATCTAATAGACGGTTCTAGGTCGCGTCTAGATTCTAGATCTTACTTTAGGGATATCATCTTGCTTTTAACGTTTGAGGACCCATGGGTCCACCCACATCCCCGACAATTGCCACATGGACTAGATATGAAAACAGGCGTGATGGCTTACATCTAGGCCTGGGCGCAGTCTAGCCTCTGTGTTTAGGTCGGTTTTTCAAGCCTCTATCTGTCTCGAGTTCTATTTTGCCTAAATTGCGTTGGGTCTTCCCCAGCCTCAGGGCTCCACTGGATATCGGATAACATGATTTAAGACGAGCAGGACTCGGACCGGAGGATGAAGGTTTAGATAGGGAAACTTGAAGGCGAAAGTACCCGACGCCAAAGTTCAATTACCGATGGTTTTCATATTTCAGAAATCTGTATTGTGTACACAGTCATAAAGAAAGGACAGAATGGAACCGTTGTTTTCAAGCTCAACTCGCACCGCGCAAAACGCCGAACCGCATATGGATCATATCATCAAATCCACTGAAAGATAACATACAGGAAGAAGGGGAATCAAAGTAGTTTCAAGGGAAAGGGGAAGAAGTATCACATAGAGACTAGGAATGAAAAGCAAAGCAAAGGCTCACATTACTTTGATCCCCATCCTCGAAGCCTCATTCCCTCCTCAATAACTCTCCAGATTCCTTCCACAATCTCCTGATCTCTCCATCGTCCACTACCCTTCACACCGCCCTTCTCGTCCCACCGTTCAACGGCGAAGCTGTCGACACCACGTCCCCATCCCTTCACGGTGCCGGGGATCGGCTCCCCAGCCCATCCGACATAGATACCTGCAGCATGCTTGAACAGCTCGGGAGGTGAAGACCACTTGTATGACTTGAACTGCCATGTCTGACCTGTTGTAAAAACAGCCACAAGACGAGACCAGTACTCGGGCTTGAAGTTGGCTGTTCCATCCACGAGAATAAACTTGGTAGGCTTGGGGTCCTTGGTACTGCTGGGGTTTGAGGGATCCGACTTAAGGCTGAGTTGGCGTTTGAGTTCCATGAAGTTGGCTTCCGTGGACATGCTAAGGGTGGGGTGGTCTGGTGGGACGAAGACGCCGTCTTGGAGGAAGGATTTGATGTTTGACATGCGGATGAGGGATGAAGCGGATGGTGAGAGCAGAATGATAGGATCGGGCCGAGATTTGCGCGAGGAGGAGGAGGATGGGGGTGTTGGGAGGCCTGCGGAGGGGGTTGGGACGATGAGAGGCTTGCTGCCGGGCTTAGTAGGCTGACCAGGACGAGTTCGGCGGTCGAAGAAAACCTCAGCGCTTTTGCGGACATGAGAGAAGTCCTAGATAACAGTTAGAATGGGTATCCATGTTGTTGCTTTGTATGTAGGTTAAGTCCACGGGCGTGCAAAGAATTGAGAACTGAAACTCACAGTTGCCTTGATTCCTCTCAAAACAGTGTTGCGGTCTCCTGTCTTTCGCTCTCCACTGTAGATCACTTGAAGCTGGGGGTTAATTGGCTTCGGCGCACGACTGCCATGAGCACCAGCTGTTGCGCCTGCACCACTTTGAGCAACAGAGCCTCCCTTTGCACCTGCAGCAATTTCAGCTGAGCCATCCACTTGGGTGGAGCGGGCTGCTGCGGCGGCGGCCTCTGCGGCAGCGGCAGCGCCCTCGAGAGGCTTGATGTATTCGATAACATCTGAGGCACCCTCGAGCCAGGTGATCAGATCGGTACGCTCAACGAAGACAAGAGTCTGGATCTCTTCAACTTTGTTTCCATCTTGGCTCTCCTTTTGCTTGAGGGTTTCATTGAGCTCTTGAGCAGCGGCGAAGTACTCCGGGATAGCGACGTCCTGCTTCTTCCACGCAAAGAAGATGCTGCGAAGGTCGACAGCGGATTGAAGGGTTGCAGAGATGAAGCGAGTAGGTGTATTCAGGGGTAAGGTTTGAGGAGTCGGGTGCGAAAAGAAAAGGTGTGTCGCCTGGGCTAGGTTCTCCGTCGCATGTTCACTGGACAGCTCCGGGGAGGTGGTTGGCGTTGGGAGGCTGTTCGAGGCAATGGCGCGTCGCAGCAAGAGGAGAGGATCTTGCATGGATGGGTCTGCGGTCGCCATTATTGCGGTTGAGGGGGGCGAGACCCTTAGGTGTGGATGGAATTGAGAAGTCGGAAGTTGCGGCGTGAAGTTGGCTGGATTGTAGGATCGAAGCTCCGTTTTATTCACGTGACTTTGGCGGCTTGCCTACTTTGGGGAATAAAATAAATAAAAAAAGCCCCGTCATACTTCTAACTTGGTTCTCTTAAGTATTACTTCAGGATTAGAAGTATGAATTGATATTTTGATCACCAGGGAATATAATAATAATAATAGTGGACTCAAGATAACATTGAAAGTACAAGTTTGACCTTTCAAAACTTACTGGCAGTGGGAACTCCATTAACAACTATGTAAGTTGAGGCTCCTCCACATAGAATCCGCAAAACAACGAATTTACTACAAACCTGAATTTACCCACATTCTTAGCTAACCAACTGCTTCAGTTATAAGAGGACACACTGGGCCGCATATAGCGCCAAATCCAACCCCAACCCCCCAAAAGAGCCGTCACACCAGTGAAAAGAATCAATGTCCCATACTTAGTATCATAACCCGTGGGACCATCATGACCCAACGATCCTTGGCTGAGTAAGACCGTACTCAAAGGCCCACTAATCACATTACCAATGCCTCTCCCTCCAGCCAAAAGACCAAACACCAAACCGGTCTCCAGCGAAGGTGATGAGTCTCGCTTGATCTGAGTAATAATCCCCGACCAAGTTGAACTAAACCCACCTGCAAAGAATCCATAAGATATGGCGAAGATGGTGAGCAAAGCCATCGGTGTTTGGGAAGAGTTTGGATCTTGCGATGAGGCCAGTCCCCAAAAGAGAAGGACCGAAAGTGCAGATCCTACAGAGGACAGCAGTAGCACGCTGGTGACATTGAAGCGGTCACATAGTAGGCCCACTGCGATACCGCCGAAGACGGAGGTCGCGTTGAAAATGGACACAAGCAGTGTGCCCATGAATTCGGGAAGTCCTACAGTGCCTGTTGAGTAGGATGGAAGGTATGTTGATGGCAGGAAGTACCCAAAGCTTTGGATGATATTCCCTGCTTGTAGCATCCAAAAGGAGGCCATTTTGAGGAAACTGAGGTCCAGACGCCGAGCCGACGCAGAAGGGGACACTGGAATCCGGGGCTTCATAAATGGCAGGGACAAGACAACTGTGATTAGCTGGAAAATATTTGTTAGTACTTTACGGAGACGGGGTAATTGTTGGACTGTGAGTTTGTAACTCAAAGGCTGACAAAAAGAGATAGGAACGAGGCCATACCGTAACTACTGCCCACGCCCTCAAAGTGGTGCTTGAACCGAATTTACTCAAGCAGGCACTTGCAATAAAGGGCAGAGCGACACCGGTGACACTTTTGGCAGCCCACATGATTCCAATGGCAAGGCCCTTTCGTCGTAAAAACCATTGATCCAGGTAGAGAGAGGAAGGACTGAAGAGTAGACCATTTCCTAGAGCGCACATCACACCCTGGGTGGCAATCAGGTGCCATATCTGTGTCGAGAATGAAGAAAGCAATGAACCAACGACGGTGATCACTAATCCAGTTGGTGCACACCAGACTTGCAGACGGGGGTATCGAGTCAATAGTGTAAATGTGACTGGCGAGGGAAGATATAGGATTCCCTTTGAAATAAAGGTTAGATCAAGAACTTCTAGGCCATATATTTCCAGAAGAAGCTTGTGCATACAGTTGAGGTAGTCCCCACCGTCGCCAGATCACCCTTGCTACCCTGCAACACGTCATGCGTAGAGTAATACTCTTGGAAAACACCGAAGACACTTGAGAATCCTGGTTCGATTAGTGATGACTATAGTTTCTTGATTGCACTCGGGGCTAACCCCAAACTGGGAGCTGGATGAGGCAGCACGAAGCCAGCATCAGCCAAGCAGCTTTGCCTCCGTCGGTGGGAGGTAAGGCCGGTTGCTCAATTTCCGATAGGGATGGAGAGGTATCCCTTGAGAGAGGAGGTAAACTCTCCAAAGCGAGAGACTCGTGATCTGTATTATTGCTCATTGCTGTGTATTTGAGCCAAGAGTAACTTGAATGTGAATCACTGAAAGTAGTGAAAAGAAAGGAAAGGACGGAGAACGGATGACATTTAGATCGCGTGCCTATCACTTCCCCTCTCAACGTCAATGCTTGACTCATCGCGGGGAAATGGCTAAACCCACCAACGAGAAGTCTTCACGAGCCTGCCATTGACTTAATTGCTATAGATTTATACAGTAGTTAGCATGGCTGGTCCTCATAACTTCAAATGTTGAGTAACAGCCTGAAGTGATGATGGTAAAAGAGATTAGGTATCAACTATACCTACTTGCCATACCTGGAAATCGCCCGGGTCTCTACTGAACAACTTCAAGTTTAGACACTTGACTAAGAGCAAGGAGTGAAAGGAGAATTTTGTTAATTCTTAAGGATATTGTTCATCCATTTTGAAAGCAGCTATTCCGGTACCAACATTTGAATACAAAAGCTGGTACATGCCGCACAGGAGAAAAGACTCGGCAGATCTTAAGGATCATCCGGCACTAAAAAAAAGGTGATAACTTCTCGATGGAAGCACACCGTACAAGACCCCGATCCACCCAATTCCTGGTATTTCCGTAACCAACATTCCATTCCCATTTCCTTAGACACGCCGTGTACGCCGTTCAAAAGAAGAGAAAAAAAAGAGAAAAACAAAAAGGAAAAATCCTCTCGCAGACACGCAAGCCTAAACGCCATTGCCGCCCAATTAGGGTCAATATCAAGTCACACAGGTATTTTTGGAGTCGTAAAACCGTAATTCCGAGAAGGGTTCATCAATCGCCCATCAAATATCCTGGTCAACCGCCACATGAGAGGAGGGAAGAGAATTCGCGGCCTTCAGTAAACCTCAAAAGGGATCAAAGGGTAATTCAGACCGAAAGGTAGAAGATGAAAGGGTATCGGATAAGAAGAATTTTGAATCACATGGATGGAGTTGTCGTAGCAATGAACGGTTGAAAAGCAGAAAGATTGTGGGAATCCTTGATCAATGATCCTTATCACGAAGAGATAGAGGGGACGCGAGGTTACGTAGAGTCGGGAACATCTGCCATCACGACATCGCGGGACTCAAGCGATTCGGGCTTGTTGTCCAGTGATGGCTTGGTAGGAGTTACTGCATCTTCCGCGTTCGCCACAGAAGCCTGAGGATTCTGGGTAGAAACGACAGCCGTAGCCGTAGCAGCAGCCTGCGTTTTCTCCAAGGTTGGAGTTGTCAAAGTACCACGGCGGTTGAGGTAATCAGCAAAGCTAAGCTTCTTCTTGGCTGGCGGTGGGGTAGGCATGCCGGCCGCTTGAACGGACTGCGGCGAGTATGGGTCCGCAGTGGAAGGAGACGCAAGGCTTGCGGCTGACACGGGGCTAACAGCAGTCGGGATAGAGGGAACGCTAGGAGGCGGCGGCATGGAAATTTGGAGATTGGCGAGATCGTTAACAGGGGGCACAAGGTCTCGCATCGTGTGGGCAGCCGTGGATGGCCAAGGCGGGGGATCACGAGGCAGACGACGCGGAGTATCATCATTGGCCTTGGGCAACAAGTTGAAAGCACGCAACCAGCCATCTGGAACCGGCCACTTCGCAAGGAATTTATCTCTGTAAGCCTGCGCTTTAGGATCGCGTGGAGGATACTTTGGAGCCTTTGCGACCTTTGAAGCAGCCTCCTGGGCATCCACACCCGTCATTACGGTGTCGGAATCGGCGGTAGAAAGTTGCTGACGAGCAGCCTCTGCAGCCGCCTCCGCAGCAGCCTCTGCTGCCTCTTCTTTGGCATAATGTCTCCGCCAGCATTCCTCCTGCCACCAAATTTGGGCGACTCTCATTGGGACCCAACCCTCGTATCGGGGATCAACGGGGCGAGGATGCTTGGGACCCGAATCCCACTCGGGATGATGTTGGATTTCGCATTGAATACCCACATCTACGTAGGTGCGCTTCCGACGAACGGGGAGTGTAGGGGTTGGGCCGGAGGATTGGCCAGTTGAGTTCTGACGATCCATTGGTAAGGATCCCGGGGATAAAGCGCTATTTGGCGAGTGAGGTTGACCGGTGACGGTATCTATGCGGAGGGATTTGTTGGCGCCTGGTTGAGAACCAAGCCCGCCTCCAGTTTGCGTCGCAACAAGAGAATTCATAGGGCCACTGGTACGTTTCTTTTTCTTGGTTGACTTTTGATCGTGTTCCAATTGTTGAAATTGCTTCTCAGCGTCAGCAATTTTACGTCGTTCACGGGTGGATGATGAGAGATCGAGGCCGATGTTGGGGTTGGTGGGGCTAAGATCGCGGCTGATTGTTTGACCACGTGCGGAGCCCGAGGTTGAGCGCACATCACCAGTCACATCGTCCTCTTCAAAGGGCTTGACACTCTCACTTCCAGCACGACTAGTAGAGGCGGGACCAGAGTCTGGGGCTGCACTAGTCTTGGTCTTGGTCTTCTTGCGCTTGCCATTGGAGGTCTTAGAGTTGGATTCAAGTGCCCGAGGGTGCTGCCGACAATCAAGGTTGGCCAACAAGCAATTCTCTTGTCCACACGCGCATCCACCAAAATTAGCAAGAGTGTTGCTGAAACACACAGCCACGGAATCTGCGCTGTCCCCTGATCCTTGATTTTCCAAGCCAGTGTCGAAATACCACATTATGGTTATTTCAGAACCAGGCGCGATGTCTTCTTTGGCGACGAAGCAGAAGTGATACTCTACATCATTGGTGATGAAGATTTTCATACCGACGTTAGGACGGCAGGATCGACGTGTGTACCGAAGCATATTGCCCTCGCGTCGGCCATCAATGTAGAGTGGCAGTTGAGGACTAAAGAAAACGAAAGGCTCTGGATGGTGCAATTCAGACCATCGGTTACTAGGATCAGGGCAATAGTCGTCAAAAAGTCCAACCTTGCCGGTGATCTCACCGACGATCTCGTCTTTCTGCACTGCATCTTCGGTCTTCACGGTTTTCCAAGTGGGATGGCGGCCATTGATATCGATAGAAGAGTCGGTTATGGTTTCCGTTGTGAGGGCAGGCCAGCGAGAGCGATCCAAAGCAGCATCCGACCAGTTGAAGATTTCTTCAGGACGTGCTTTGGTTACTTGAGCTAGTGCATCCGGGTTCTTGACCCAGGAAGCCGAGTCACTGACGAGATTCACAGTGACAAAGAGATTGCTGTTCATATCATTGTGCTTTTCATCTTCGTCATAAAGGTGCAGGAATTCATTGGAGTAGAGGGGGATGGATGGCCCTGAGGTCTTTGTAGGACTCGAGGCAGCGGAGGCTGAGGCCCGTCTTTTACGGGACTCCGCGGGGAGATTGGGAATTCCTGGGACTGCGCTGATGGAGGTTGATGGGCGATGTGCAGTCTTGGGCTTTTTCCCAGGGGGCTGGTCACGGACACCGGAATCGCTGCGCTGGTGAAGTCCAAGTCCATTCCCATCTCCAGATTTTGATTTCTTCTTTGTCGCCTTTACACTGGAACGTTTCCTCCGGTAACCGTCCTCGCTCTTTTCTCGCATTCGTCGTCGGCGCTGGATGTCGGCTGCGCGGCGAATGTCTAATGGGCGATACTCACAAGAGTAGCAATTGTGCGCCTCATCTTCGTCTGGCTCATCTGCTTGGTCCCGATAGAAACAGGCGAGATGTTGCCATGTATCGCAGGTTTCACATTGGACTGTGCGACCGTCATCATCATCATATCCGCAAATACATTTGATGAGCCCTTCATCGGGTGCCCCCGAATCAGAGTTGGCCCCGTCGAGAGACGCAGAGAGAGGAGCGGAAACCGGGAATGAATCCGTTGTGGCGTGCGTGATGGCGAGGGAGGAGGTATCTGTCATAGTCTGACAGATAACCCCCTCTCAGGCGAACGAGTGGAAAAGTTGAAAGAGGAGGAATAATGGCGGACCTGATCCGTTCCTATGCACGAAGCATGTCAACGGCCGCCAGAGAAGGGTTATTTTCGCACTGCCCTGCTTGAGATGCTGGACTTAAGACAGAGGGGACTTGAGTTATGAGACGGACAGGCTCGAATAAGCACGACAAAACGGATGATCTGGTCAAGGCAGGCGCAGATTGACGACAGGAGATCGAAGGAGTCCAGGGAAACAGAGAATTACAAAATCCTCTTCTCGTTAAACACCGATATCTGAAGCACAGGACGGATCGACTGAGGTGTCTTCGAGGCCTGTTGGAGTCGACTACAAGAGGACAGAAAATCCTCGCCGAATGCGACTGATGGGTCCTGCAAGGATAGAGGGCCAGAAAAGTAGGGGGGACAAGGTGACAAGGTGGACAGCCGGTCTAGGGTATGGAAGCGATTCGAGATCGAAGGATAGACGCGGCGCGATCGATGTCAGAAGGCCGGGAGAGGTCGTTAAGGAGACGGGTTAAAGGCGAGAAGAGAGGTTGAGGGCGACGGGATCGCGTCGAGGGGAAGAAGAGAAGCTGAAAAGGGTGGTAGAGAAAGAACGGAAGATTTTGGAGACAAAAGAGATGGGGGGAAGAAATCCGAGGGGGAAAAGCGAAGCCACACGCAGCGAGAAAAGGAGAGAAAAAGAGGTGAATCTGAGTGAACTTTGGGATGGAGGGAAGGAGGAGGAGGATGGAACGGGCCTAAGGCAACGAGAAGGCCCCGAACCAGGAGACGCAGCGAAAGAAGACTAGCGTGAGAGCGCGCTTTGGTGACTCGAAAGCCCGAAAACGAATTGCAGCGCAAAACTAGATCAGCCAGAGCCAGTTCTCCCCCTGTTTGCACGGGGGAGCCTGTAAGAATACCGGTGGGAACAGGAAATGAACCGTCATAAACAGCCTCTGCCAATAAGCGTGAGCCCTGCGAAGATACCATCAGTAATTTCGGTATTAATACCGCACGTCAGGCGAACACGGCTGGGATGTCAGGCATGCTAGACCGCATTAGGGCTAGCGCCGGGACAACTTCATCCGGTGGATCACGGGACTTGGCTTGGAACAGAACCTTGGGGAAAACCATGGGCTATGCTGGGGAGGGGAGAACAGGTTAGCATCTGTAGTTAGTAGTTCATAGCAACAAACTGATTTCGTAGATCATAGAGCATTTTTGTGTTCAACCACTGTCCCAAATAATAGGTTCAAACAGTGGGAAGTTGGGCCGATATACATCTCGGCGTTCCATGCATGTCAAGGAGTCGGAGGCCATTGTGATAGGTAGCCCGAATCGACTGTGATGGATTCACAAGATTGTGAATCATGCCCCATATTGTAGGGAGGATAAAAAAATCATCCAAGATTCATGGAAGGTCCTGCGGTTAGGAAGGATCAGGGGGAAATATGAACAAAGAGGGACAAAAGAAGCTGTCTCCCTGATTCAGGCTGGTTGAAAGGGACCAAGAGTGGAAGCAAGGGCAGAACTTGGACAACCGAAAGGTGCAGCTGAGGGGGAAAAGAAGACTATCCAAGATATGCAGAGGGAAAGGTAAATTTGGAAGAATAGGGCTGTAAGGGAAAAGGGACGAAGGATATTGCCAGGGCAAGAGATCCTTTGCAGCAGACTATAAAAAAGATATAGTAGGAACGTGGGATGATGGGGGACAGACGGGCCATGGGTAGAAGGGGAGATCATCCGAAAAGATGGGTGAATGGGGCAGTAGCGTGCCGCTGATGTGCTCGGGAGGGGGCGCCCATCAGGCCCCAGGGTCCCGGGAACAGAATTGTAAAAAGGACAGGGGGAAATGGGAAGGGAGGAAAATAAAGTATGACAGCACCAGTCTGAAGTGTGGGTATCAAGAGAAGGAAGCAAGAAAAAAGATCTGCCAGTGCTGGGAAAGGAAAAAAAAATATCAGGGCGTCTGCCGGCTTTGGTAAAAGGGGGGAAGAGAATGATCTAGCAGCCGCCCGATATTATTATTCCAGACCAGTGATTTGGCGGGCAATTTTCGCCACACTAGAGGTTTAAGGAAGTGTGCAAGGAACAAGACTAATGAAATCAAACCGTTAGGCGATCACAAGATGTAAAGCGTATTGAAACTTACATGTCACAGACACAGGGATCGTGCCAAGTTCGGAACAGCTTGAAACACGCTTCCTAGCATGAACCGTACTGCTGACTCAGGAGTCTTTTTGGGATCTGGACTGGTTGCTTTGAAAATGTGTCCAGATGTTTATAAGTTGAAGTGTTCTCTGTATCCAACTGAGGATGAATGTGAATGCAGAATAAGATTGTCCTTTGGCTTCCGATGTTGATCCTTCACTCTCTGGGAGACGGTGTGCGGAGCGCTGGACAAGAGTTCCGAAGACGGTGAGACGGTGAGAACATCAAATGCTAAACTTGGATGATAACACTGAAAAATAAATGCAAAATATGCAGGTTATGTCACTTGAAGAATGTTAGCAAGTTTGAAAATAGAGGTTGGTGTAATTTTTGCAAAGGGTGGATAGTTACAAATGACATCGACAAGCCTCCCTCAGAGTCAGTATGTAGACTGTCATGGAAAGCCAAGCTGCTGACGGGTCTTCAAGACATTTTGTGGCAACATAGGCAGGATATGGCTTTCAAGTTCTTAATTGAAACCAATTCTCACCTGCCACTGGCAGTGGGCACGTAGCGAGGAAGGCAAGCAACTTGAAGGTCGAAAAGTCCACCACATATTCACACCCGAGCCGAAGGATGATTGAAAAAAGCCTCTCGTGTCAGTGTTCGAATGGACTCAGATTCGGACGCGGACGCAATATTAAAAGTAAATTATCTGTCACTGATCAAGAAGAATTTCAAGAAGCTCAAAGATTTGTCTGGTGAAAGGGGTGTAGAAGAAAATGTCGGATGCCCAGGTAATCGACTGGTAGGATATTGACATAACGACGCTCGTGGTCCACACATTCAATTCTCCAATAAAAGGCGGTAGGCGAGCTAGCGAATTTGGTAAGAAAGAGGGACAACTGTCAGATTCTTTGAGAAATGGACGCAGGTGGGCAACTGAAGTGAATGTTAGGAGATTCAAAAAGAGGGGTGGGGAAGGACGAAGAAGGAACTCGGGGAGGTTGAAAGGGAAGCCCTAAAGTTGGACTTCTAAGGTTGGCTGGACGACGCCCATGGGAAAATTTAATGGAATTTGAAAAATTAATCAAGTCCACGGTGATCAAGCAATTAATTATTATTTTCCGAGACTCTGACATACTACATATGTAAACTTGAAGAATATAGAACAAGGTTCCAAGGTTGGCGCCGAGTTGGAGGCTGAGCAGATACTAGTAGTATGACTTGAATGCCCCGGGCCCTGGCAGTGAATGACAGCTTCCAAGGTTCCTGGGCAGTTTCGCTGTCCAGACTATCGCGCGTCACTCTTTACATGCCATCTGCACTAGACAACATTGAAGCCCCCAAACCTCATATCTTATTTTGCAGGTCCAAATTTTTTTTAACTAATATGATTGACCATAAGAAACAAGCCAGCAGGAGAATCTTGAGAGCATGAATATTGATACAATAATTTGAAGGCAGTCGTCAACATTAAGAATACAGGTAGAGCCCCGAGTCTGAATAGAGATGCGACTCTATCCATTTCGAAGAGGTCAATGAAATTCCAAGACGCCTCCCTGGACCCTGGTTGAAGATGATGACCTTGCCCAGCAGGACACCAATGAATCTTCAAGCCTCGCTAGCCATCACCCAAATGTGATCCATCTCGATGCCTGTGGATGTCTGACGAGATCGTACTCGTGGCTCACTCGGCCGAGGGGTGTGTCTGTTGGGTTGGGTTTCTCCTGGGTCGTTGATGCTGTTTTCCTTGCTGGGCAGGCGACTTGATATAGTAGACTCACCAAAAAGGTGCATTACATACAGAAAGAAGAAGAGAGGAATGCTGAAGTATGCCATGGTGATCCTAGCTCCCCGTGTCCCGATTTTCTTTCCCGGGACGGCTGATATCAAACCATTGGAAAACAATAGGAGGGTGCTGAGGAGAAGCCCAACGTACGTGCCAAAGGGTTGGATAGAGTAACGGTAGGCGGTGGTAACTTCGTGAACGCGCAGGCGTTGGCGATAGCGGCGGTAAATGATACATGAAAGCATCCATGATAGGTAGCCGGAACCGTTCAAAAAGAGGATGAGGTAAGTCGTCATGACCGAACTTGATGTGGCAACTGAGAGAAACGCCAACGTGGTGAAAATCGCAGTGAAAGCCACAGCTACCCATGGAACACCCCAGCTGTTTCGAATTTTGAACATCGAAGGGCCGTAGTCAGCCTCTGCCATTGCGGCTAAAGATTGAGAGGCAAGGTGCAAGAATGTTTGGGCTGACCCGATAGACGAGACAAGGATTGCGAGAGTGGTCGTCACCGGGATAATTCGGATCCTCGCTCTGTTGATACCAATCACAAAGGGGGATAGACCTGCGCCAGTTCCATTGTTGCTGAGGAGAGGGTCGTTATGCGGGGCCATGACTCCCATGGCGAAGGAACTCAGGATATAAGGAAATGCGGTCTGGAAGACATCCGTCACAACTCTTGTGGGAATGGTGGATTTGGGAGCTGGCTGTATGTTGTCCGTGACATCAACGCGATTCTCAGTCACTGCTAACTCGGCTCGGTGAACAATCAGCTCCGGCACGAAAGTGAAGGCGGCAGAGCTGAGATGAAGACACTGAAGCAGTCCTAAGAACTTCCCAATCGGCCCACGAACCAGGTACTCCTTCATCGCGCCAGGTTGTTTCCAATATTTGAGCCCCCAGTGATCATACCCCGTTGCTCCTCCCAAGCATATCGATAGCGACAGGACCACAAGACTCGCCATTGTGCCTATCTTGACGCGGTAAAGTAGCGTCGCCGAGCTTCTGAAGATTCGATCGGGGAGCATGTTCATCATGACGACTAGAGAGGTGACAAGGATCAGGCGGATTGCGATAGCACCTCCGGGTTTCCACAGTCCGATGTTGACCATTGCCGTAGTCAGTTCGTACGGAACAAACATTGCCATAGTATACCAGCGAAGGGAGGCGATAGCGAACCCCAAGCTCTTGTTCATGTAGCGGAAAGCGTGCATCATGATGGCTCCATGGCGCGAGGGGGCATATGTGGCAACTTCTGCGACACTTGTAGCCATGAAATACACAAGCAGCGACAGAGAAATGTATGAGACAAGGAGTGAGCCTGGCCCGCCCGCGGCTAACGCCTGGCCACCAGCGAGAAAAACTCCGGTGCCCAGGGTCGGACCGACGGCCATGCCGAGTGATTAGTAGATAAAGGTAAGATGAAAGAGAGCGGACGCCATAGGCTGCCCAAAAAGAACTCATGAAGTGGCGAGGAACGGAATAGCCATCCGCAGCTTGGGGTTCAGACGAAAGCACCCAAGGCTCGAATGACCGAAATCGCTCTTGCCCAATTGAGGAAGTTATAGTTGACACCATTAAGCTTGCCCATGAACTGTAATGTGTTCAAAGTACGAGTTAGGATTAGGTATGAGAGTTTCGATATTATTTAAAAGGAAATGCAAGGGTATCATTGTTGTCTGAAAGTGCTGAAGGACATTCGCAGATTATCCATCCAAACATTTTCACTGAGATGCCATATCGGTCTCGGCAAACTCAAGCCACTCTCCCGCTAAGGATTTCTTCCAAAACCGAACTGCGCCATCATCCCCAGAAGATATCAACGAATCACCTGTTAAAAAGAGAGAAAGGTTAGAATTGATCAAATCTTCTCGAACGTGTTTGACCTGGAAAAACGTACCAGCAAAGGAGAACTCCACCTGCCATGCATCAATATGTTTACTGTCTATGCATGCAACTTGCTTGAACGAGTGTCGGAATAGGGTATCAGCGCTTGATTTCCGATTGGCGGCCGCAGCCGGTGCCCGGTTTGCCAAAGCACTTCCAATGCCAGACTGTGTGGCACGAGCGGATGGAGATTGCGGCTGTCGGCGTTCAGCTTTCCGAGAGCCGGCGTTTTGGGAAGCCTGGTGGGCAGGTGATGTGTAAACTTCAAAGATGCGCACTGAACCATCCTTGCTAGCACTGGCAATAAGGTCGTAGCCTCTTACAGAGCCGTTGGCCCATGATATGTCTCTTACAAGACTGCTGTGTCCAGTCAATTCGATGGCATGGTAGAATTGCCGGTTGGCATCCATTCGGTACACCTTGACTGTGTCCATCGCGGCAACAACAAGAGATAAACTTTTGCGATCGGTCTCCGGTATGATTGAGTGTGTGATATCAGCGGGGTCATGGTGAAACTGGACCTTGAAACTGGTTTCTTCTCCACGCTCAGGTGCAGAGCATACGCGAAACTGATCCAAGGTCTGCCAGTCAGCCAGGCTATCAGGACTGGTAGGTTCCATGATCATTAAGTAGCCATCGCGGGTGATTGCTGCCAGCCACGACTCTAGATCAATGTTCCGAAAGTCCAGCGAGACGAAAGGATGCCTCTGAGGAGCTGTCATGCGGAAGATAGACCTGAATCGTCGACCGGAATTGGGAGACTGTGTGACATCTTCTTGCCAAATTTTCAGCTTCATATCTTCCCCGACCGTTCCAATATGCTGGCCGGTAAATGGTCCGTTCCATGTGGCCTAGAGTTGTGGATTAGAGCGCGTCGCAGAGGAGCTGTGATACGACATGGGGCATCCTACATCACGTATCTCCGCGTCATGAGCCCTCCATGTGTCTACCAATTGCCACTGGTTATCTTTCAAGTCCCAGACTTTCATGCGATGATCAGCAGAGGCGGTGACGATCCGGTTCCCGTAGAAGTTGAACTTGGTCACGGTGACCAGGTCCCTATGACCTGCATCGAAATCGGCAAACCCACCCGCCATCTGCGGGTGCTCCACACTCCCCATTAGGGCCATGCGCGTTCTTGACAGGATTAAAACGAGGGTGAGGAATCGGAGAATGGACCAATAATGCGCGTCATCTACACATCTGCATGCTGTGATATGAAACAGATGTGTCTCAACGTGCCTGCGAACGGGTTTCCCTCATTGGTCGCGGTCATCGATTTGCCGCCCCAAGGCGGTCAGTTAGAACCGGCAGATCCGATAAGCTTATCGCGTCGCGCTCGGCATGAAGCCACATTGCGTAAGCCGTGCTTCATTGTGAAAGTTGTTCACTTCTCTCTTTGAGAATTCACCCGACAATTGGACCCGAGGCTTGGAGGCAGGTGCGAATTGGTCGAGATGTACAATCAAAGTACCCTGACTCGGGCGGAAACATGGCGCCTCTTGCTTATCGCGGGAGCTGGCCTGGGCGTGCTTGTCAACACATTCCAGGGTGATGGCGCGCCCTTAATAGCCTCAATTGCATTGGCCTGCATATCATTTGCGGTGGCATTCAGCATGATCCGATGGCTTGGTCCAGTATTCATCAAAGCAGGCTTGAAAGGCAAAGATATGGCTAAGCCCAGAAAGCCTGAAATGTAAGGATACTTATACACTTACTCGTGATCTATGCTGATTTGTGCTTCAGACCTGAGACAATGGGAGCTGTGTGCGCCGTCGTTTATTTGATATCTTTGATCGTGTTCATCCCTTTCGCCTTCTACAAGGACATCGTTGCAGCAACCTCAGGTGGAGGAAACCGTGATGTGGTCATTGAAGACCCACACATCGAGATGGGCCGTTACCTGCATAGGTTTCCTCATGGAAAGGTTTGTGTTACCCAGAAACCCTGGCGTTAAGAAGACTATAACTCATGCTTTGAATCTCAGCTTGCCTCGTACTTGTCGGGCTTACTTTCTTTGCAATCCATCGTCATCCTCGGAATCGGAGACGATTTGCTCGACATTCGCTGGAGACACAAGGTGTTGATTCCTGCCTTTGCAGCGATTCCCATGTTGATCGTGTACTTCGTCGATTTTGGTGTCACTCGAGTCGTGGTACCTTTCCCCCTGCAACAGTACCTTGGAGATTTCATAGATCTCGGGTGGCTGTATTACGCATACATGGCGGCAGTGGCCATTTTCTGTCCAAATGCTATCAACATGCTGGCAGGTATCAATGGTATTGAGGTTGCGCAGTCAATAGTCATCGCAGTCTTGCTACTGTTCAATGACGCTATGTACCTTGCGCCGATCACGCCATACCCGCACCCAGCTACGGACTCGCATCTGTTCTCCATTTACTTCCTGCTACCTTTCATTGGGGTATCAGCTGCACTGCTGTGCCACAACTGGTACCCGTCCAAGGTGTTTGTTGGAGACACCTATTGCTACTTTGCAGGTATGGTTTTTGCGGTTGTGGGTATTCTAGGTCACTTCAGCAAGACACTGCTCTTGCTGTTCGTGCCCCAGATCTTCAATTTCCTGTACTCCACTCCGCAACTCTTCCATATTATCCCATGTCCGCGCCATAGACTTCCAAAGTTCAATGCTGCAACAGGACTCTTGGATACCTCAGTGACTGAGTGGACTGTTCCTCCATCTCCTTTGATTGCAATGGTGCTGGATCTTTTACACAACTTACGACTTGTGCGGGTTACCAAAGATAAAGAGGGTCGCATCATCGAGTCAACAAACTTGACTATCTTGAACCTTTGGCTTGTGTGGATGGGCCCGATGAAAGAAGATATGCTTGCATGGCACATGGTTGGAGTTCAGACTCTGTGTGGTCTATTAGGCCTCTTCGTGCGGCACCGTCTGGCCTTGTTGGTATTCCCTACTGACAACCGCACGTTTCAGTCAATAGCATGAGAGGCGAAGAGATATCCCCAAAATTAACGAAGGCGATCCCATCGCAAAGTCGCTGCTTTTTTGTACATATTGAATGGTTAAGGCGATTGCGATGGCATCTTATCAACCTACTACTACGAATCAAAGTTCGAATACAAGTTGAAATCCAGTCTATCTTTTCAGGCGCATTAGCCATATTGTGTCTCAAGTGCTAACAGAGAGAGGATCATTGAACGTTCAGGTTTGAAGCTCTTGTTACTACACGTCAACTTGTGTTGGTAACCTTCAGAATTACTCGGTGTCCGATGGCTCTCGAAGAGCGCGAGCTTCTCTCTCAACTTTCTTGTCTCCGAAAACACTCCCAACATCTTTCACAATCAGCCAGGCAGGGAATATCGCAATTGCCCACAGAGCCATATTGAGATAAATGTCCCCCACAGCTGCCATGATGGTCACACTGCTAAGACCGTACTGCATAGCAGAAAAAATGGTTAGTTTGGAAACATCCAAACGATACAATAGCATTGGAAGAGGGAACTCACGCTGACGGCTTGAGCGGCCGACTCGGTACCACGCAGTAACCCAGCAATACGGACGATCTCCTCTTCGTCCTCTGCCAAATTGCCAACAAGAAAGAAACTGAATGCTGATTAGTACTTTCGCAACTTGAAACTTGAAGGGCTGGAAGCAATATCGCTGCTGGACAAGTCAACTCACAGGTACATATAGTTGAGCTGGAAGCTAGCAACCCAAAATAGGAATAGGGCAAAAGCCTTTCCAAACCCAGGATCAACCCAGTCGTAGACTGGATTCGTCTTGTGGAATTCAGTCGTGTTGATAGTGGCCCAGATCCAGCACATTCCTTGCCAACTGATCACGAAGAAAAATGCTGACCTCGTTCGCGTCTTGAGTGAAATGGACTTGCTATCGAGGAATGCTCCTAGCAAGTTTCCTGCGAGCAGAGCGACGACTCCACCAAGGAATGAGCCGAGCGCTCTTGCACGCACAGACAGCCAGAGGTCTTCGTATGTGAACATCACCGCTTCTGTGTACACAGCCTGACAGATCAACGGGATGATAAGCAGAAACTTCCGGCTAACAAAGAGCTTTGACATTTCCTTGATCTCAAACAACGAGGTGTTGTTGATCTGCAATCGCACAGGGACTCCGTCCTTGCGCTGCACACGAGATGGCGAAGTCAAAAGCAGTCCCGCAAATGGCCCAAGAGCTTGCAGCGCAATGAAGATCAGATACACGGTATAGGACACACTTCCCTCAGAGGAGCGATTGGCATTGATACCAAGACTGATCGCACCACCAAGAATCTGCCCACCGACCCGGAAACTGAGCCAAAATCCCAAAAAGCGGCCCTGGTTGTATGGCTCCGGGTACGCGAGCGCAATTGCGGCTTCAGCCATCCAGAAAATGCCCGCTGAGATACCGCAGAGAGCTGCGCCCAGAATCACCAGCCATGAATCCCCGAACCGGTTGTTTGTGTATAGACCGGCAGCGTATGGCGCATACCCCATCGTACCAATGATCAATGTCCATTTGATACCGATGTATCGGACCACCACGCTGCCGAAAAAGCACGATATCACCATCAGGCCGAAGGTTAACGCGTTCGCTGCATTGACGAGGTAGGGCTTCTCTTCACCACCCCCGCCCAGGGAGTTCATCGCTCCCCAGATTCCTGGGGCGAGTAGGTTGCAAAGGCCAAGAATCAGAGAGTTGTAGAAGGTGGAACGGTACCATTTTACTAAAAAATGAGCTGGTCAGATATGATTTCTCTTTTCCGCGAAGCTGACGACCAAAATAAAGGGCTGTAATTACCTGGATGGGAAGGCTGAGACTCGTAAGAGTCGCTAACCTCTTCATCTTTGGGTGGCACGGTCTTTTCCACGCTTGCCATGGTGTAGTACTGTCCGGAAGAATTGTCGAGTATTTTCCAAATCAAGTTTCAATGTTCCCACCTGCATACCCCTTGCTTTGGGAATATGAATTGAATCTTCCAGGTGCCCTAAGTTAAGTAGCGGCGCAGGGCAGCCGCCCGCCCTTATGAAATCTGGGCAGACGATCTATATCATCCTGCTATCAACAGTTCTCCACATAAAACATGATGCCTGCGCGCAGCGGCATGGCAACATTAATCTTTGCCGTGTAGTTGCCTTTCTAGGGAAGAAAGACCTTCAAATTGATACGCCCTCGGTACTTTAGCGATGTTGTTGTTTTTAGTCGGAATTACGTGCTCGCACGAACATTTGAACTTGGGTTCTGCGGCGCACGTCAATCTGAAGGAATGTAGGTAGTCTAGAACATTGCATAGTTAATTAGCAAGGGTTTTCACCACTCACAGCTTTCCCTGACAGGCCATGATAGCTTAATTATCATAATTGTCTTACGGCCGAGAAAATTATGGCTTGAGAGGAATGATAAAGTTGAAGTCAAAGGCTGCCAGTGCCAAATGGCTGTTATCACGATCTAGAAATACTAGTTAACCATAAGGACCGCGACTGAGAACATTCGAAACGTATATTGTTGGCTAAAAATGTCATTAATATTATTTCTTCATCTTTTTTCTTGTTCGCCTCCAAATATTGAAAGAATGGGCATGAACTTTTTCTAGGGTTGTTCAAGCAAAGTTGAAACACTGTTTAGCTTCAGAGCAGAGAGAAGCCATGAGGTGATCTAACCGGTACTCGGGCGTGGAAAAACGGTTAGATCATCGTAATTGCAATCAAATAATCCATCTGATAATTATTCTTCCAAAGACATCGGGATGGGCTAATCCTTAGATTCAATTGTAGAGGGCCCCTGAAACCCCCGCTGAACAAAGTTGAATGCTAGGTTTTCGTCATCGCAGCTCCGGATCACATCAACTCACCTCTTTCACTGTCGTGCTTGACCATAACCTCGGATTGCGAAACTGAAACAAAAGCTTACAAATTATCTTTTCTGAAGATACGCCTTACTCTAATGCTATCTGCCTTATTGAAGTCACGTATCTTCAAATATTCTGTCTCCACGATCCTTTGCCCTAATTTGAAGCGCATTCATGCCTATTGATTTTGGCCTTGAAACCAAAGCTCAAGTCGATGGGTACATACTCATGGAACATTTAACGGATGATTTACAAAACCATCCGAACTAAGATGGATCTACCATCTCCTCCAGTTTGCCAACGAGAAGTCTCCATCACGCCATCCACCCCCCGCCATGAGCAATGAGCAGCCTCCTCACAAGTCTTCCGGAGATGGGATAGGCCAGAAGACAAGGAAGAAGAACCAATTTACTTCCACTATGGCGCATTTTTAAGCCCATGGAAGACCTTGAGTCGACTAGGTATAGTGGAGACCCTAAGCCTACAGTGCGTGCTGATACTATCATCAGCACTCCCCGCTCCCAAGAATGCATGTGGCGAGCGTGCTTTGAAATGTTGCTTATATATTCAAATTTCTCGCCCGAGAAGTGGTCCGTATTACTAGATTGTAGATAAAGTATAGACTGTCTAATTTTGTTCTGGGTGGTTGCGTTCTCTTTTTGACCCTATTGCTTCCGAATTATGGCCTTGGTAGCTCCTAGCATCATGTCGACCACCACTTGTCTTCAGATCGAAGAGCTTCAGAATAAGCCAACCACTTTTCATCGTTACATTATTTCTGAGCCTAAGCCACAATACCATCAGTTCTCTCATACACCGAAGAAAGAGGAAAGTACACGAACATACACCCCGGCACCGCTGGGGACGAAGCAGAGAGCGTTGTTTGTCAAAGCAGCTCGAGAGCAATACACCTTGGTCGACGATCATCATGTTCCGTCTATTCTTCATCAAGGAGAGGTGCTAGTAAAGGTATGTATAACGCCTGAGTGGAAAATATTTGAATGATATGGGTTATTAACACATCACTCCAGGTACTGACGATCGGACTGAACCCCATCGACTGGAAAGGACCGTACGTGGATTCTTACCCTCTCAACCTAATCTCAAAGCGACGAAACATTCCAATCTAACATGTGAATCTCATCCAGAGCGTTCAACTTTGCACTACCTAGTCTACCATGGATAAATGGGCGTGACCTAGCAGGGATCGTGTTACAAGTGCCTAATCAGTCCTCACGCCTCCGTGTAGGAGACATCGTCCTAGTCCCATCCACAGACTACCGAGACATCAGAAAGGCAGCCTTCCAAGAATACGCAATCACCACCGATTACAATGCAGCCCGTATTCCATCATCTACATCGATCCATGCGTCTGCTTCTCTTGGCGTTGCATTTGTCGCTGCTGCATTAGCGCTTGGGGTCTCATTTGGATTAGACTTCTCTCGTCTGACACGATCGCCTGGTCCTAACTTTGTGAAGATTGTGAATCAACTTGATAGGAAAGAGATCCCTGCCGATATCCAGAATGAAGTCTTTGCCACATCTTCAGAATCAGATCGACCTCAGCCAGGCGATTGGGTTGCAATTTGGGGAGGTAAGATGCCTTGAAATTACGTTTATTGTTGGAAACATTTACTGACATGTCCTAGCTTCTACAACGACTGGAATAGTGGCTCTTCAATTAGCAAAGCTTGCTGGACTACGAGTCATCTGCGTAGCGGATGTTGCTCGGCATGGTGCAAAGCTCGTGCAATCTGGAGCCGATCTACTAGTAGACCGTCACGATACTGAAAGAGCCGTGGAAATCATCCGTGGAGTGACTGGTGGCAAGTTACGATATGCCATCGATATCGTCGGCAGAGATACAGCTACACTACTGGAGAGAACTTTGGATTCTTCAGGCAGTGCTCATCTCTTGGGTCTTACTGGTTTGCCAAAGGAGCGGAATCCCAACATCAAGTACCATACAGTCCCGATCAAGCTCTTTCATACCGCTCCTGCTGTCGGTGAGAGCATGGTGACCTGGTTGGAAAGCTTGTTGCAGGCGAACACTTTGACTCTGCCCGAAATTGTTCAAGCGGAAGGCGGGTTGGAAGGGATCAACGCTGCACTGGACGTTCTTCGGAGTGGTGAAGTCTCTGGAAAGAGAATAGTTGTTGATCTGGGGTCTCAGTAGCTGACTCCAGTATCCACCCCTTGGAACTGATTATTGAAACTTGGATTTTTGACTCACTGGCACTGGGCATTGCAGACTTCATGGATGGTTGATCAGTGCCTTTGTTCAATTTAGGGCTGATGTTCCAATTTTGATACTATACCTACCTAAGCATTAGAGCTCTGAATTTAGAATTATATTGGAGCATTTGAATTCAAATGTCAAACTTGAGCCTTCAGATGCTGAAATGTAACTTCTGGCAGATATCAAGTGTCCAAGTTGCTATTGATGTATTCTGGGGTCACTGCTAGTCAACACATGCCAGTGCGCATCCATTTACTAACTGTCTACCTAATTGGGCAAGCGATGACCAGGTGTATGTCCAAATTTCGACTTGCGTACTAAAAGGAACGTTGGATTTCCACATTTGACCTTTTTGCTTTTGGCCCGGAATACTACATACTACATGCAGTAGTGTCTAGACCGAGATGCCCATTCAGCTCGGCCCCGATACTGCGAGAATCGGAGCTATGTACTATTTGGGTGAATTGAGTTGTCGAGCTCAGGAGCTGCCCAGACGCATCATTGAATGTTGAATTAGTTAGAGAATTAGTTTGAATTGAATCAACTGATTGCATATGCGTAGCGGCACGTATTTTCTCCAGCTTTGAAATATGGAGATTGTTGAGGCCGGATCCGTTGCCGGCATGCCTACCCCACCACAGGCACTTGCGGGGCTCTGAGACCATTGAGATTAGTTCTGCAGACTGTACCCTTTTAGGTAGGCGGACGATCGGATCCCCGGCGGCCATAACCAATCAGTCCCAAATGATTACTGGAACATCCCTCGGTCATTTCCAGTACTACGTCATGCATTATCAGTCGGTGAAAGTTTGCTATCAAAGAAATTTTGAAATATACGATATAGCAGTTTGGCCAAAAACAAAACGTATCCTGTGCTGGTATCCAAATAGTTTGGTTCATCTTGAAATTCCTTCTTCTCATCCCAAAATCTGATAGTAAATGAGTCAAAGGGAGGCGCAGCCGCCCGCAAGCGCCACTAGCCGCCTGGTTGGATTTTCGCCGACCGATATCGGGCCCCCGTGCATTCCTCGTTTGAACCAATCAAATTTCCAATATTCGCCGCTGACCGACCGAAGTCGGCGTTGCCCCTCGAGCTATCCCCCAGCGACATCGCGGGCGCTGCAAAATATAAGTCTGCAACCCTTGCTATCCAGGACCGGCCATTGATCCCATAAAACACAAAATGCCTTCCGCAGAGACAAAACCGAGGACCTTGTATGACAAGGTCTTCGCTGACCACATTGTCAACGAGCAAGATGATGGCACCTGCCTCGTCTATATCGGTACGCCACAATTGTTTTTTTTTTTGACGCCAGATTGCAACGTGTGCTAACCCAAGTTCTCTTTCAAAAGATCGTCACCTTGTTCACGAGGTGACCTCCCCTCAAGCTTTTGAGGGTCTTAAGAATGCTAGTCGCCCAGTCCGCCGGCCGGACTGCACCCTGGTGACCGTCGACCACGTATGTACAAATTCCAGTATGCCCCTCCGCGATCAGCCTCTAATTGCTTTTTTTCCCCATTTTCCAGAACATCCCCACATCCTCGCGCAAAGAGTTCAAGAACGCCGAGACTTTCATTAAAGAGAACGACTCTCGTCTGCAATGCACTACCCTCGAACAAAACGTCAAGGACTTCGGCCTGACATACTTTGGCATGAGCGACAAGCGCCAGGGTATCGTTCACGTTATCGGTCCCGAGCAGGGCTTCACTCTCCCCGGTACCACTGTCGTTTGTGGTGACAGTCACACTTCCACCCACGGTGCTTTCGGCTCCCTCGCTTTCGGTATCGGAACCAGTGAGGTCGAGCACGTTCTCGCGACCCAGACCCTTCTGACCCGCCGAAGCAAGAACATGCGCGTCCAGGTCGACGGCGAGCTTCCCGCTGGTGTTACTAGCAAGGATGTCGTTCTTCACATTATTGGTGTTATTGGAACTGCTGGTGGTACTGGTGCCGTCATTGAGTTCTGCGGTTCTGTCATCCGTAGCCTCAGCATGGAGGCCCGTATGTCCATCTGTAACATGTCCATTGAGGGTGGTGCTCGTGCCGGTATGATCGCACCCGATGAGATCACTTACGAGTACCTGAAGGGTCGTCCCCTTGCCCCCAAGTACGGCAGCTCCGAGTGGAACCGTGCCGTCAGCTACTGGTCTACCCTGAAGTCCGACCCCGATGCCAAGTACGACATTGACGTTTTCCTCGATGGCAAGGATATCATTCCCACCATCTCGTGGGGTACCTCTCCTCAGGATGTTGTCCCCATCACTGGCGTTGTTCCTAGCCCCGATGACTTCGAGGACCCCGCCCGCAAGCTTGCTTGCACCCGCGCCCTTGAGTACATGGGCCTTACTTCCGGTGTCCCCATGACCGATATCCCTGTTGATAAGGTCTTCATTGGATCTTGCACTAACTCCCGTATTGAGGATCTGCGCGCCGCCGCCAAGGTTGTCAAGGGAAAGCAGATTGCTGCTAACATCAAGCGCGCTATGATCGTGCCTGGTTCCGGTTTGGTGAAGGAGCAGGCTGAGAGTGAGGGTCTGGATAAGATCTTCACCGACGCTGGTTTCGAGTGGCGTGAGGCTGGTTGCTCCATGTGTCTCGGTATGAACCCTGACATTCTGTCTCCCAAGGAGCGCTGTGCCAGTACCTCCAACCGTAACTTCGAGGGTCGCCAGGGTGCGCAGGGTCGTACTCACCTGATGTCTCCCGCTATGGCTGCCATTGCTGCCATTGTTGGTAAGCTTGCCGACATTCGCGAGCACATCGTCTCCAGCCCCAACGTTGCCAAGGTTCAGCCTGTTGTCGATGTTCAGGCCGAAGCTGCTGTCGATTCCCCTGCCACTGAGGACGAGCTCGACCGTGTCCTTGACCTCCCTGCTGACAACGAGCCCCACACCAACACTTCCGCCGGTGGCAGCAGCACTGGTCTTCCCAAGTTCACTACCCTGAAGGGTATTGCGGCTCCTTTGGATCGCTCCAACGTGGACACTGATGCCATTATCCCCAAGCAGTTCCTCAAGACCATCAAGCGAACTGGTCTTGGTGTCGCTGCTTTCTACGAGCTGCGCTACCACCCTGACGGTACCGAGAACCCTGACTTCATTCTGAACAAGGGTATCTACCGCAACTCTAAGATCCTCGTCGTGACCGGACCCAACTTCGGCTGCGGTAGCTCTCGCGAGCACGCTCCTTGGGCTCTTCTCGACTTTGGTATCAAGTGTATCATTGCCCCGTCTTTCGCTGATATCTTCTTCAACAACACATTCAAGAACGGCATGCTGCCAGTCGTTGTCTCTGACGAGGCTGCCCTGGCCAAGATCGCCGCTGAGGCGCAGGCCGGCCGTGAGGTGGAGGTTGACCTTGTCAACCAGGAGATCAAGGATGCCGAGGGTAACAAGATCGTTGCCTTCGATGTTGATGGTTTCCGCAAGCACTGCCTGGTCAATGGCCTTGACGACATTGGCCTGACTCTCCAGATGGAGGGCAAGATCCGCACCTTCGAGGCCAAGCGTAGCCTTGAGACCCCCTGGTTGGACGGCACTGCCTACCTTAAGCGCGGTACCCGTGGCGGCGCCACTCGTATCGATGCTGCCCCTGTCCCCAAGACAAACCGTGGTGATGTCAAGGGTGAGCCGCTCGAGTGGTAAACGCATCGCGATGTTAATTGGGCGCTCTGGATGATCGCATTGGGCTTGGATATGGGAAAAGGAGCGTTATGCTGTAATGGCATTCGGATGTATTTTGAAAAACGATATTCCCCTATTTTATATGTTTACCTGAATTGCATATTTCGGGTCTTAGCTAGTTTTAGGCTGCTTGCACTGTTGGCAGTCTACGAATCTCAACGAGAATGAATTATGAATTCAAGACAAACAGATGTTCCAATTGAATACTAACCAGATTTAAATGAAGTATCCGTACATTCACGTCTGCAAATGTTTCAAGTTGATCTCTGAAAAATTCGTCACCGGGCTCAAAGGTTCTCAAGTTCAAATGTTGCTCAACATGAGACGAGAGGCCATTACATTAAATACTAAGAAACTCGAGACCAACATTTGAAAGACCAAAAACCAAATAACCAACATAAGAAACTGCGATACCAAAGAGAGCCAAAGAAGCAAATTACGGCCATCCCCCGTATTAACCATGTCCCAATTAAATCCATAAACAAATGAAAGATGCCTATCTCACGGCTTTGAAAGCTGTTCACGACGGAAGAAAAGAAGGAACCCAGCACTAAAAACCAAGTCAGAAAGAGGACCCCAAAAACAAGTCACGAAAGAGAATATATCACTCACCAGATCAAAAGCTGCAACGAAAGCGCAATCCAAAACCAAGCATTCGCCAACGCACCCGCCCCAGCCGTAATATCCGGCGAGATAGGACCAGGCCCAATCCTATTCGGCGCAAAAGCCCTCGCAGAAATAGTCGCCAAGGAGCCCAGAACCTGCGAAACAAGCAGCGTGAAACAGATATGCATCCGCGTAAGCGTCTGCAAGAGGATCATGCCGAATCCAAGACCCTGCAGTGCATCCAGAACACCCAGCCACAGCCAGAGACTGCGGGAGACCAGTGCACCGGATGTATAGCTACCTGCCCAGGGTAGGAAGAGGCCTGAGCCGGAAGTTCCCCACCATATTTGGGCCCAGCGTGGTGCGCCGAGTCCGCAGGCTATGATCGGGAGGATCCAGCTGTGATGGCGGGATATCCATCCTAAGAGGAATAGGATGGCTATCCAGGCGAATCCGAAGAATGCGAGACATAGGAGGAGGATTTGCCATGGCTTTGCGTGGTTTGAAATCCAGAGGACTAGTTATCTGGTTAGACTATTTGTTGGTTTTGAGAAGAGATGGGGATTGAGCTTACAGTTCCAGTTTCGACCGTAGGGGGCGCTCAGGAAGAAGTTTTGAAGAATCACTACTACCCAATTCCAGAGGACGATTTTGCGTCTGAAGACCGATTTGTAGAATGATGGGACTTTGCCTGGAGTTTGACGGTAATAGTTTGGTAGGCCGAAGTATACTATGAGACCGACACTCCAAAGGAAGATGGTGATAGGAGTACAGATTGCCCTATTCAATGTTGCGGTTAGCACCCTAGCTCAGGATATTCAAATGTTTAGATGGAATGGTAGCAGGGGATAGAAACGTACGTCATTCTCCAGGTATTGGTGATGTTCCCCTGGACATTGGCAACTCCGGCATTAGTAGCTTTGGTCAATGTGGAACCCCAGTACCAAAGGGCGATAACATAGGCTTGCTGGGTGCCTTGAATCAGACAAGCACGGAAAACCCATTCCTTCACGGGGGCACCGCTCTCATCGCCGAAATTGAGGGCAAAGAAAATCGAGCCACTTGAAGACGCTGCAGCATATATACCACTTCCGACATTCTGAATCCAACCCCGAGCATAAGAATTAGGCTCGAAGTGCGCAAGACCAATGATAAGAAAAGCTAGGCCATACAGGAACCAGGGTACTGTCAGGACAAGCACAGACTTATAGAAACGGAAGAATAACCACCACAGGATGGATGTGACAAGATAGACCGAGGCAATACCGTAGAGCTTTTCTGCTGTTTGACCGACTTCGCCTGTCAATAGCGTTATTTGATAGGAATTGGCAGCGATGATCTGTCCAAGACCTAGGAATAGCGAATAGACAGGCCAATCGCCGAGGCGCATCTGCATCCATTTCTTGAGACCGGTCGGTGGAACGTAATCTGCTCCAAGGAAGAACTCATCGCCGGTAGGCTGTTTTCTTTCTGGGACGCCGCTTTCATGTGAAGTTGAGTCGTCATTGTTGATAGATCCTGTGGGGGAGCCATTTCCATTCTTCCCAAACCGTGATGATGGAGCCGGGGACTGGTTTCGTCCGAGCCGTGCGTCCCTGAATCTATCAAACCATTTCTTCTCACTCTTTTCAAGATACTGCTCGATGCAAAGCTGTGAATCGGAATTGGCGCCGTTCAATTCTT
This sequence comes from Penicillium sclerotiorum, assembly GCA_911649655.1. Classification (NCBI taxonomy): domain Eukaryota; kingdom Fungi; phylum Ascomycota; class Eurotiomycetes; order Eurotiales; family Aspergillaceae; genus Penicillium; species Penicillium sclerotiorum. The sequence goes on from CAJVRJ010000009.1 coordinate 4,034,805, forward strand.
CAAGCTTCTTTTCAAATGCTCGATAGAACTCCCCATTACTGTCTGTGAATGTTGGATCGACTTTTTGCAGCTTGTAATCTTTCTTGTCACCGACAACCGAATCGAAAGAGAGCTGAGAAGCGTTGCTTATCCGACTTCCTGCATCTGCCCAAGGCCGGGATGGTGGAAGAAGAGTATCCTCCGTTCCAATCGTACTGGGCGCAGCTGAGCTGGATGGTGTACCGATGGAGCGAGCAACAAGAGAACCTTGACTCGCACGTCGAGCTGAGAGCATTTCGCGCGTTAGAGGGATGCCAGAGGACTGGGGTCCGGGTGAGAGTGTATCGAGGCGCCGTCCAGGCTCAGCTGCCTCAGGCCCGATGGGATACTCGTCCTCGCCATAGCAAGTGGACATGATCTCATCTTCGCTATCCTCATCAGCCCCGGGAGATGGAGTGGTCGAGCCCTCTGCGTTCTCGTCCACGTCACTGATACTACCTTTGCCAAGGTCTCGTCGTCCACGAGTTTCTAGTTGAGCCGAGACAGGACGTACGCCAAATGACATTCTTCGGCTGAGGCTAGATTTGGGTCGACTCTCGCTTCCAGGACTTGGATCACGGCTATAGATGACCGAGCTTCGCTGCATTGGTCCCATCGTGCCAGGCCGACTGGGGGACTGTAAGGGTGGAGTGAGAGTACCACTCGAGGCATCGGACCTCATGGAGACAGCCACTTGGGGAGTCATCATTCCGTAAATAGCATTGTAGGCCGAGTTTGCTGTCGCTGTTTGCGACTGGGTCTTGGCTCGTTCTTTCTGGTGGATGCGAATAGCTGTCGACTGGAGAATTTCGAGATCCTCAATCCACTGCGCGACAGGGAAGCGCTGTTTAGCTGATCTTGCTCGCATCATGGCTCTGGTCTCGAGTTTCGAATTAAGAGCGTTGTCGATCGCAAGCTTGAATTGCTTGATCAAATGAGTCGTCGTTGTGGATTCAACCGTGTACCACCAACCAGGCATTTGGCCAAGTCCACCAACTCGAGCACCGATTCCAAGAGCACCTTTACGGCCAAATTCGACGGCTACCAAGCCAAACGGTTCATCTCTTGATGGAATCAAAGCAAACTCTGCCCCCGAGAAGATAAAGGGTGGCAATGCAGTAAACTCTGGTTTTGAGAAGACCCGGCCTGGATATAGCTTCATCATTCGGTCCAGTTTCAAGGCCGCGAACTTGCCATAGAGATCGATGACCGGACCCACGCATATAAGCTGGACAGTTGGTCGTGCATCAAGAACACCTGGCATGACATCGGCAATAAGGTCGATTCCTTTTTGCATAGTCCATCTGCCCACGAAAACAAGAAGGTCCGCATTTGGAATTTGGTTCAGACCAGCCCATTCCTGTGCCTGACGTTTCAACTCAGTCCTTCCAAGTTCAAATTCACTGTCAATACTAATCTCGTTCTCTTTTGGCAATTCTTTCTTCCACTCGCCAGTGTCAGATGGATCGGGGTTAGGCAAGTTTCCGACTTTTCGTAGACCCCAGAAGATTGGATATCTTGCGTAGGATCGTTTCCCGTACTTCTTTGAGACTCCAACAGCGCCAAAGCCTTGCTGATGGAGACGTAGGTAGCTTGCACCAGCATGTAGCAAATTGAACACCTCTCCAAACTGAACATAACGAGTCACAACATCTGGGTCCAAATTGAACACAGAACACACCTCGGTCTTTTCTTTCTGGGTTCGCATCGGCCACAGTCCCTGGAATTCTGCGTTGTGAAGGGAGAGGCAGATCGGGACAGTCTCTGGAAGCTGGTAAAGCGGTGCGATCGCCCCATGATAGTCGTTAATATGGTAGAGATCAATGGGAAATCTCTTGATGGCATGCGCAATGCATTGGTTCCAGGCGGAGTAATAAATCGCGCTGTCCATATCATCCATACGGGCAGGGTAAGGTTCACCAGCTGATTGTCGACGAAAAACGTCCGCATCCAAAAGGACATACGTGATGTTCCTGACATAGTGGTATTGAACCTTCACTTCGAATGAGTTTCCAAGGATAGTGACCAGCATAGGCTCTGCTGGTTTGTCGATAGGATAATCGATGCCGCCTACACACGGAATGACCCAAATTAGATCCTCGTGGCCCAGTTGCTTTCCCATCAGTTGTGCCATCACACCAAGCCCTCCAATATTGATCTTGATGCCCCAGTCGTCCAGGTCGTACTCCATAGTGGCAACCAGAACTTTGCGCCTTTGAGACGTGCGATTGCCAAAGGCGGAATTGCTCTGGAGAAACTTGGATTTATTCGCGAGACGAGCGATGATATTTCTGGAGCCACCGGGTTCAACGTTGTTGGACTTAAGTCTGCTGAGAATGTCCAACGAGATGAGTGTCTTCCTCTCGCTGACACCAACTTGATTGAATTTGATGCGGTAGAAGGTCTTCATGAACAAATAAGCGCAAGTCACGGCACTGAGAACTGGGATTATCCAGAGCATGAAGAAAAGTGCCATCTGAACGTATTTTGAACCTGCAGGCACAAGCCTGAATTTCAAATTCGCATCATCAAGCTCGATTCTCCACGCCAGGTGTGGACTGGGAGGATGCTGGGTGATGTTAATGGCTGTTGTCTTCAATGATGAAGGTGGAAGCCGATCAAGAACGGAATCTCCATCAGAGTCTCCGAAGATGTAGCTCTGATCTGGCTGTCCATCGGGGTTTATACCCCAGACATTCAGTTGACCTTGAGCGGGCCACTCTGCCATGAAACGGAACTTCCACAGGCGGTCGCCCGCCTGCTTGACAGCGTTTGGCAAGCCAGCATCATATCCGTATTCATTAAAGGGTCCATTGAAGAAAAGATGTGGGAAGCGGCGTGGCATTTCAGGGTCCCAATCAGGAGAATCGCCCTCTTGGACGTAATCACTGCTTCCAGTGAAGCGACTCCAGTACTCGATACGAACATGTTCCCCTTTCCACTCCTGGGCTTTTGTTCCTGACCAAGACTGTTTTTTGATTGTGTGGTTGCCACCTTGGTAGGGAAGCCATTTGGAATATGTGCTGCCCCAGTTTGTCGAATATCGATACATATCTGCACCTGCTGCGTGCTGACGAATGAACAACGTCCCATTTTCGTGCTTGTGAAGAAGAGAAGTTGAGTAGTTTGCGGAGGTGAATATCATCGGATTGTCGTGCTGTCCAATGCGAAATAGAAAGTGATCAACAGCGTGGGTCTTTCTACCGTCGGTACTGGTAGCGTTATTGACAGTCAACCTGTGCACACCGTTATACACATCGGTCAAAGTGGCAGTCCATGTCCAAGTGCTAGGGATGTGACCAGTAAGAAATGAATCTTCAGGATCAGTCGAGCCGCAAGTGACTGTGCTGTGGTCAATTGAAGGTGCCTGTCCAATTTCGGTAGTTGACTCGATAGAAATCGCCTGCGTGAGCAAGCTGCAGTTCATCTCTGTGGAGAACGATAGACTAATCTCAAGATTCTCACTCTCTCCAGGGTTCGCCTTCGAGAGAACTGGTACATCGTGTCCTGGTACAAACTTGGTGATCATGGGTCGCGGAGGTTTGAATACATGCTTTGGGACATAGGCTCGGAATTCGTATGGCTGGAGGGTTAAGCTATCCAAGCATCCATTCCATTTCGACGAACCATTGAGATGGAGCTTTGTAGGGCTGTCTTTGAGAGTCAATTCATCATGAGGGTAAAAGAGATTTTTCACAGTCGTGTTGGTGTCAAATGGCGCAATCAGCGCGGAGTCTCGATCGGAACAATCAAAGTCATATGTGACTGTGCGGTTATCGTTCTGATAGACAAACCAAATTGTTTGATTTCCTCTCTCTCCAAGATTTTGCTTCTGGAAATAAGGGCTGCGAAGAACAGACCACATGCCCGTCTCTGTAGGAACGCCATCGGAACCTGGGAAGATGACGTTATGGGTTTGGTTTGAAAGCAATTGAATCCACCAGCCATCGTTCAAGGCAGGGTACTCTTGTCTCATCTGATACATATGCTTAATAGTATTTCTGAGGGGTGCTGATGGATCCCGATGGTCGTATGTGGCAGTTTCATCATGACAGCCCTCTCGCCCAGATTTGATGGGCCACTGAAAGTATTGGGTTGAGTTGAGATGAAAGCAACCGTGAGTCTTCCAGGCTGTGGCAGGGGACATTGCCTGACGGCCATAAATATAATTGGCAGCTAAGGCGTCAAGGATATAGAAGGATTGTTCTTCGCCCCACAGCAGTAACGGAATCCCTGGTAGATGGAGCGTCGTAATGAAGAGCGCCAAACGTTGCCTCTCGTGCCCGAATTCAACGGTCGGCCACCTAAACACATCCTGATTTGTTGCTCCATACATGTGACGAGGATCAAAGTTGCCAGTATTTGCGTTAATCAAGTCGTTCGTGAGCACCATCTGATACCAGGCCTCTGTCCAATTGACCGGGACGTCGTACCCAGCAGCAAGATTGCCGTCCATGCCAAGAAAGCGTGTAAGTGAGCGGTATACGGAGTAGTGAAAAGCAGCTCCGTCGATTGCCTGTTGGTTTTCATCACGTAGAAAATAGGCTGTATCTGACGAGTTCGTCATGTGGAATGCCTCATCCAGTGTCTTAGGCAGCATGTCGGGCTGTTTTCCCCGACCAAGGAACACAGAGCCCAGGGTATTCCCACTCGTGATTTCACCTGGCAAGAAGAAATTTGTCTTGCCAACGCTGCGTGCACAGTCTCGATAAGCCCCAGATATGTCTCCCAAAGCGTCGACAGTTGCTTGGGTGGCCTTGTCGTACCGGAAGCCATCAATATCAAGCGAGTGGATGATCATACAAGAATGTCTGGTAAGCCTCTCTCTGACGCTCGGTATCCACTCGCGCAATCGATCTTGAACAGATGCAAATTTTGCAAGCTCACGCTGCCAGTCAGGAAAAACCCCAAACGCTTCAATGTCCCCATATTGGTCGAAATCGCTATCATAGCAACCCTTCAGTTCGTCGCGTACGTATTGGTCCACCTGGAAGCCAGTCTCATTCCAAAAGCGAGGATATTCGCATGTGCTATTGTATGAGTTCCCGAAGTTGAAGTCAACGTAGTGACGATCTGATTTCCACTGAGCGCGGTGCTCTTGAACCGAGAAGGGTGTTGTGGTGTTGAGGTAATGTTCGAATCCGATCAGGTCACCCATGCTAAATTATGTTAGGCACGTGACGACTGACTATAATAAAGAATTTTGGTACTTACGTTGCAACAGTATTGTCAAAGATCACATACATACCACGTCTGTGGATTTCTGTGATGGCGTCCCTCCAGGTGTCAATTGTACCAAAGTGTTGATCGAGCAAGGTTGTATCCAAAGCAGAATAGCCGTCTGATCCCCATGGTTGGTTCATCAGTACAAGCCCAGCTAGGTAGATGCCCTATTGAATATGATATCAGTCAACAATTCCAACGGTAATACACATGTACGTTTATTCAAGTTACCTTGATGCCCATCCCCTGTAGATAGTCCAAGGTATCGAGAAGACCAACCACATCTCCACCATGTCGCATTTGATTGGAGTTCAAGTCATGCTCAAACAGTGTTCCATTGATATTGTCATTGGTTGGATCACCATTCACGAAGCGGTCCAAAAACAGCGTGTACATGGGGAAACGCCAGTTGTCTGGAGATGGATGATAGGTGTGGTTGGGCCACTCCCCCCAGTACTCCGCTGGATTTGTTGCAGCTTCATTCTCGTTGATGTTGTATAAAGCGAGCTTTTCGTCATATGGCCAGGACAGACCTATAGTAGCCAGATGGGCAAGCACGACGCTTTTGTATTTCCAATGCATGGCAAGAAAGGGGATACCACAGCAACTCGAAAGCTAAGCCACCACGGTGAGCATTGATGAGCGATTATGCTAGGTGGAGAAACCTTGGAAATGGTGGATATGTTCAATATAAACGGACACAAAGATTTTTTTTTGGTTCCTGTCATGCTGAGTTAGTGACGGATATGAAACATGATTTGATATGAACCAGCCATTGACACCATGAGATAGATCATGGGTAACAAGCATGAAGGTAGGTGGCTATACCAACAAAGACAAGACAGGCGAGGTGGAAAATAACCAGTGACCCATATGCTGGATCAAGGCGATGCAAGAGATGCCAAAAAAGATTTTTCAGAGTCGAGTCAGCGAATGAGAAAAGGAAGTATCAACAGATCAGTGAAAGCATCTTCAGCCGAGGCCACTTCTTCAACGGAATGTTTTTGAGGGCGAACTAGTCCTAAAAAGAAGAAATAGAAGAACAAGGGGAGACGACTTTGTGGGCTGCTCGATAGAAATAAGTGAGATTCAAGTGAAAGGAAGATCAAACGAGAGAAAAAAGCTTCCCATTAGAAGCTAGCATACACTCAGCAAGTCAACCCCAAGTCGCTTCTCCCCTCACCGCAAGTACATTGTATGATAAATCCTCGTATATCAACCAACACATTAAGTTGGATAATTCCAACGCCGGAATGAACGGTGGCTGTCAAAGAGACTGCTGATAGGAGGTAGAAATTCCAGGATACATCTGGAAACTTCGGGGCTTTGGAGACAATCTTGATTGACGAATACAATCCCACATGATTCGACTCTCAGACAAAAAAAGTTCATCACTGTCTCACGGCGCGGCATCCTCTTTTGGAAGCTCCCAGCAACATCCATAGCTTTTTCCCCACGATTGACGGTCGGTGTGGAATTGTTCTGGCTCGATAAGACTGAAGTTCAAGACATGCAGTGCCTGTATGACAAGGCGTTGTGATACACACTCATGGATGATAAGGGACCACCTGGGACTGTGGTGTGGAAGGCAAAAATGTGAGGTATGCAGCGTCGATCGGATCCCAGTCCAATTTGAACGTTGACTGTCTTGGAACCTGAATTACGTGTACTTTATACCTTGGTTCAGGATCTTTGACACCCGAAGAAACTCTCTAGCCGTCTAAAGTCACACATGGGACGATGTACCAGTTTTTATCTAAGACGCAGATCCTCAAGTGCTCCTTCGACTTCTCTCACTTCACTGACCTCAAGCTTACTGCTCGTGTATTTACGAACATGGATTAGAACATGACGCGTGCATATTCAAGTCCACTACTGACGGTTCCAATATTCAAAATTTTCTAATCATATCCAACCATTCACATGGTATGTCTCTCATTAATTGAAGCTCTGATTAGACAACCATGAGCGCTCATAAGTGAAGTACGTGTTATCAAACCAACATTCGAGAGCTAAACTAAGAACTTTGGATTGATCAATGCACATGTGGAGCATGTAACTCCTCAATTGAGGCTTGGACCGATGATCTAGATCAGTATCTGGACTGCTGCAAGCTGTAAGGCCGGCAAGATCGGGGGTACCGTGGTATGTCAATATACCTATGTTTCAGTGTACTGCACATGTGTTCTATGTATAGATCTGTAATGAGTCAGAGGCTCACAGCATAGAAGGTGCAGTGCGTACCCAGACATGTACTTGCATGTCGACTGCAGCATCAGATCGCAAGTGAAGGAGCCGAGTCGTTGCCGCATCTATTGTGTGTACATGTTGGGAGAAGCGGTTTATCACATAGAGATGCAGCTTTGACTTCAAACAAACTTTCACCTGAAGAAAACATCTCCGAATAAGGTTCAGTTTTGATCGAACTAGTCCATATCAGGGGACAGACCCCGCGCGTTATCTCTAAGGCTCAAGTTCGAGCCATAGAGCAAGATGGGTTCAAGTCCGATTTCATCATAGACAGGTCTCCCCTGCCTCGAACGCATCCAAAGCCACAGGGATTGATTCATTGCGTGCCATTTCCGTCTCGATCATGCAAAGGAAACAGCTATGTGTTATCTCTATGGGTCTATCTACATCTTGCCCATATGGAGCGTCGCATATTATTGATAGCGATGGACTTGGGCTGATTGGCTGTTTCGAGCACATTTCGATGAATTTCCTGGCGCAGTAAGTCGAGTGGCCAGTTCCGTTCTAAGCTATGCTGGCGACCGGTAGATGGAACTGTCAACGGCTTGTTCGATTTTGAACGAGCGAAACCCGATCTGCACTTTCATCTCGTTGCACCTTGTGCCCCAGATCGACCGCCACGGATGCTATGGTAGCGTCAATGCATAGGCAAGGATCTGCGGTTTTTGGAGCACTGAAGTTCCTGGAGTCACGCATCAATCCAAATTTTACAAATTTGTACAATAGAATACAAGTGCAGTAGATTCTGTCCGTACCCGGAGTCACCAGCATTGAAGACTTAATGGGTTTCCTGGTATGAGAAGATCGGTCCAATGCCGTTAGGATATCCAGCGTTGAGCCTGGACCATTGGCTCCTCCATCTGGAGGCGTCTGTATCTACCCAAGAGATGCAAGTAGCGGCTGCGTTCCAGCGTTGAACAAACCTGTATAGATATTGGCATTTTTCAACCCAGTCTAGAGTACCGTAGTAACCGAAACCTTGAAAAGTTTGTAGAAATCAAGACCATGATACTCTGTTCATTCTAGGTCTATTACCAGCACTAGGAATTTAAGTAGCAAATCCCTCAAACATTTGGAGCATCTCTGTATACACTCAAGTGCTAGATCTGAACCGACACAGATTGAAGATCAATCTCGCAAATCTGCTCACTAAACTTGAGGCATTGGACCTAAGCCCCACCAGACTTATTAATAAATGCAGTATACCTAATCACGGATAGACTGATCATATTCAAAACTTGACCTGTCTATACATGTGTGCCATTGTTGTTTGTGAAACACAAACAGCCACTGGGAGGGAATCGGACAGCTCTGCACCGGTTGCCCAATAACGAAATCCCCGGCGTCCCTCATCAAGATCGGTTGCGACATGAACACGGATTTGGAAGTCATCATGCATATTGAAGGCTTATAAGCTTCAAATGTTGCGTTATGGGAACATCTTAGTGCCTGGGACCTGACGTGCTCAGGAGTGTTGCTTATTGTTGCAGCACAGCCTCTTCGCTCCTGAGAAAACCAGGTCCGACATTTTCTCTCTCATAATCAATTTGCTCATCAAACATATGCGCATCAGCTGTGTATGTTTGACTCCGAGTACTGCGGGAGCTTCCAACGCTAATAGATGACAATTGTCCGAGCACTGTATGATGACCTCGGGATGTCGACAACCTTCAAATGTTGAACGTAGTGAACAATAGACCTGGACTCTAGCCCAGGAGACATCTGGATATGGGTTCATCCGTTCAAGGAAGATACCGTCATGAGGCATCACCCCTGCTGTGCATGTGCGGTGTAGGACTGTCGAACGTCCGGGGACTCCGAGGACCTTTTACTCGGATAGCGCTCTATATCTATTGTGGGCTGGACCTCCCGATATTTGGATGCACGGATCATCTTCTAAGACATGCGAATGAAGTCTGTCTTGTGCAACCACGGTGCCTGCCATGCCAGGTTCAAGTTCAGATTACTTGCGAAGGTCTCTCCAATCCCGCCCATTTTCCCGAGGGGTTTCATTAATTTGGAGGTTGAGGAATTTCGAGTTTGATTTGAGTTTGAAAGCTTCCAAGGTTCATTGTAATCATGGAATTAGACTGGTATAAAGGTCGCATGCCGTGACTTTCAGTAGCCGGAATGAAGCACCTTGATCCCGAGGTCCGGAGAGTCAAGGGCGCGTATTACCAGTTCATGAACGCTTGGCTGAGACTTGGCCACACTTTCCAGCAGAAACCTGAAGTTGAACCTGAATAGCTTCAAAAATAACCATTGGAATGGAACCTCGGAACATGTATATCCTTGTAGTTTTGTGTTGAGGGCTTGTAAACAATGAATTTGAGTAACTCCGAGCTATCCTGGTATCATAACCGCCGTCTCTTCCCCGTCTTCTCTAACTTTTTGAACATCGATCTACTTTTGAAGTCGATTCGTCGTGTAATTTTTTGGTGTCAGCACACACCATGTCCACTGCCAGTAGCAGTTTACTCGGCACCGTAACGAGCACGGTAATCCTTCAAGCGCTCGATCTCAGTAGCGCCAATCTTATCGCCCAGCTGCTCAATCAGATCGTGGAGACCGATGACAGCACGGATGGGGATGTTTCCACCAAGGTCCCGCTGGGCAACACCGATAGCGCTCTTAGCCTCGGTATCGCTGACCCGCTCCTCACGGTCCAACAAGACAACGACACCGGCGACAATGCCGCCCTCCTTCTCAATGATGCCAACGGCCTCGCGCAGAGCAGTACCGGCAGTAATGACATCGTCGACAATGACGACGCGCTTGCCCTTCAGAGGAGCTCCGACAATGTTGCCTCCCTCTCCGTGGGACTTGGCCTCCTTGCGGTTGAAGGAGTAGCTGACATTGTCCCAGGTACCCTCGGGCTTCGCGGCTAGCGAATCACGGACAGCCAGCTCGTTTGTGACAGCAGCACAGATCGGAATGCCCTTGTATGCGGGGCCGAAGATAATGTCAAAGTTGGGCTTGGTGGTGCCATCGGCGGCAGTGCTCACGAAGGGTTCGGCGGAGAGCACGCTAGCGTAGGCGGCAGAAGTGGCGCGCAGCAAGGGAGCGGTGTGGAGCAAAGAGGAGGTGAAAAAGTAAGGAGATTCACGACCAGACTTGAGAACGAAGGTACCGAAGGAGAGGACATTGTTGGACATCAGCAGAGGGAGCAGGCTGCTCTTATAATCTTGAGGGGCGGACATAATGGCGGGGAATTTGGAGCTTGGATGAAAATTCGGATTCAAAGATATAGAGTAGGGATCACAATTAGATCAAAAAGTATTCAATTGTAGACTAAGATACATAAAGGGAAAAGAGAGAAGGAGAAAAGAAAAAAAAGCTTGGAGTGGATCTGCCCCGCGATTATTCAAGGGATTTGGGAATTTTTCTTATCAATAAAATATGAGGGGCTCCCGGAAAGGAATACGCCGATAAACATGAAAAATAGCGCCGGAGTTTTTGGAATCATGTTATACTTAGGTCTAATTCGAATTACGGACTCGGAGTATCTCGAGTTTCAGTAGTACTTTTAGTCTCCTAAATAAGAGTAGCTTCAAATGTGCTTAATGTTCTTATTCTCAAGGTTTGTTAAACTGATTGAATTCACCAGTTGATTGAGACACGTGCTCCGATCGCCGGACTCCCCCGCCAAGTCCAAATCCACCCCAATCTTATTCTTCTTCTTCCACTCTCTCCTTGATCTCGGAGTCCCCAATTTGTCTTCGTTTTTCTCCCGGTTTTGTTAAATCATTCTCTCGCATATCGATAGGGCCATTCATCCCCTATCGAATTATCAAACCCCGTGGTTTAAACCACAGGTCCGAAGATCCTGGTGATTTTACAAGACCCGCTGCGACAACGGCCGCAAATTAGTCAAAGTGACGGGAAAAAGGTGAAGGATTAATTAGGTACAACAAAACTCTCGGTAAGTCGAATGCCTTTTCTCACTTGCCGTTGATGATTCGAGCACAAAAGGGATGCTCTCTTGCTCGTGGGATTTTCCAACGTGAACCTGGAAAGCTAATCAGATCTTCCCTGTTTAGAGTAACGCGACACGATGCATATCCGCGAGAAGCTGGCCGAGAAGCAGGCTGCGGGGGAGCCGGGCATCTCCTTCGAGTTCTTCCCTCCGAAGACTGCTCAAGGTGTACAGAATCTGTATGACAGAATGGACCGTATGCACGCATTGGGACCCTCGTTTATCGATGTCACTTGGGGTGCAGGTGGTCGTCTTTCAGATTTGACTTGCGAGATGGTGAGCGTGGCTCAGTCAGTGTACGGTCTGGAAACATGTATGCACCTGACTTGCACGGACATGCCCAAGGAGAAAATCGACGGAGCTCTTCAAACCGCCTACAAGGCCGGCTGCACCAACATCCTCGCTCTCCGAGGTGACCCGCCGCGTGAAAAGGAAGAATGGGTTGCCGCTGAGGGAGGATTCCGATACGCCAAGGATCTTGTCAAGTACATCCGGGAGCACTACGGAAACCACTTTGATATTGGTGTGGGCGGTTACCCGGAAGGTGCCGACGACAACTCCGATGTGGATCAGCTCATCGATCACTTGAAGGAGAAGGTGGACGCTGGCAGCACCTTTGTCATCACACAGATGTTCTACGATGTAGAAAACTTCAAGCAATGGGTGAACAAGTGCCGTGCCAAGGGTATCACTGTGCCCATCATTCCAGGAATTATGCCCATTCAGACCTACGCTTCGTTCATCCGCCGCTCGACCTGGACCAAGTCACATGTCCCTCCAGAGTGGATGGAGGCTTTGGAACCCGTCAAGAACGATGACGCCGCTGTTCGAGACATTGGAAAGCGTCTGATCGCTGACATGTGCAGAGAGCTAATGGCTTTCGGCATCAACCACCTTCACTTCTACACCATGAACTTGGCTCAGGCGACCAAGCTGGTTCTGGAAGAACTTGGACTTGTTCCATCTGAGGATTCTCCTATTCAACGATCACTTCCTTGGCGACCTTCATTGGCTCTGGGCCGCCGAACCGAAGATGTGCGACCGGTCTTCTGGCGCAACCGAAACTCGTCGTATGTTGCGCGCACACAGACATGGGACGAATACCCCAACGGTCGTTGGACCGACTCCCGTTCACCTGCCTTTGGTGAGCTTGATGCCTACGGTGTCGGCCTGAAGGGATCGAATGAGCAGAACATCAAACTGTGGGGCGAGCCTACGTCTTTGAACGACATTTCCGAAATTTTCGTCAAATTCCTGGACAGCAAGCTGGAACGTTTGCCCTGGAGCGATACGCCAATCACAATCGAAGCTAATGAGATCAAGGACCATTTGCTTGATCTCAACCGCCGGGGATTCTTGACCATTAACTCCCAGCCCGCCGTGAATGGTGTCAAGTCCTCCCATCCTATTTACGGCTGGGGTCCCAAGAACGGATTCGTCTACCAAAAGTCCTACCTAGAGCTCCTGGTCCCATCAGACTTGATTGATGAGCTCATCACCCGCATTGAAAGTAACGAAGATATGACATACCATGCCGTCTCCAAGGACGGCCCATTGCGGACAAACACACGCGACAGTCCGAACGCCTTGACCTGGGGTATTTTCGCCGGACGAGAAATCATCCAACCTACCATTACTGAAACCGTTAGTTTCTTGGCATGGAAGGATGAGGCTTACCGACTGGGTGAAGACTGGTCGAAGTGTCACGATGCTGCCAGTCCCAGTCGGAAGCTGATCCAGCAGGTCATGGACGACCGTTATCTGGTTAACATTGGTGAGATACTTACTAATCTGGCGTGACATTATAAGAAGCATGCTAACACAATTTTAGTTGACAATGATTTCCACCGTTCCAACGCTGTCTTCGAGCTCTTCAAGGACCTAGTCGTCAAGGATCTTGACGTTGTGGTACCCGGAAAGCAGCCAGAGACTAATGGCACCGCCGAAGCAAACGGCAACGCCACCAAGAACTAAGATAACGGTCTCAAACTACCGGGAGAGTCCAGTATGATCTGCGCACACCTAATCAACCACCTTTCTCCCCTCTCAAGGCTCCTCCAACACGGAGCCGTCACCGACTACACTACACTTTACGTTTCTACCTAATTCAACATCACCCTCCTATCTCAACGATACTCAACGAAAACCTGCCCAGATTTACCTCATCCAACACCTATCTTGGGCTCTCCTGCAATGTGTCATGGCGTCACGAATGAAGACCTCTCAACGATTTCTTCCTGAGCGTTCATTTTTTAATTTCAACATCCAACATTCCAACTGTACCGATACCCCGTCTCTTTTAACAATGACGCTTCATCGCTCAGAGTACTTTCCTTTTTTCAACCCTTCCTCCGCGGCCTGGTGCTTTTTCTCCTGGCGCATGTCTGTCTATCGCTTTTCCACCCTTGGGATACTGTACAGGCATGCAAGATGTCCAGATGAAAAGGAGGATCCAAAAGAAAGATTCAATTCAACATCATAATATGCTTCTAATGAGGCGCCGTTTTTTCATTCTCCCGTGTCTTCCACCTTTTCTTCTTTCGTTGAATTCCTGGGTATAGAGATTGCACCGAGAATGATCACCTTCTCTGCTACGTCAGTTTTCTCTTCCATTTGCTAACAGCGTTGTTTCCTTTTTTCCTGGTTCTTCCTTTCTGGATGAACTTTCTCAGATGGATTCGGTACATGTCGCTATGGGCGCTCTTCCGGTTGTTTTACACTTATCCTGAGTTCTTCTTGAACTGTGTCTTCGTAGCTAGGCATTCTTGCTTATTCTGCGAAAGATTACTCAATCTCAAAAGATAAAATTTCATAAAAATTCAGAATTTTAGGCGTCCCTCACCTTCAACACGGGGACTCTAGGAAATCGATCATAAGCCTGAACTTGTCCAATTGTAGCTGCCACCCTCTAGACAATGCCCCATAATTTCAATGCAAACATTGGAACCATTAAACCTTGACTTCGACAGGTAATAGTATTGAGGCTGAAGTGGAACCCATCATATCTGCCTTGTATGGCTGGGCGTCTGATAAGTCTCACAAGGATTGTCTCTTTCTACCAGGTCAGGCTTCCAATGAGCTCAGCATTCAAGGAGGGAATAAGAAAGGGTCCTACTAATCTTAGATGGCTTATACAATAGGTGAGATCTGTTGCATCGGGTTGGAACTACGGAATGAACTACAGTGCGCAGGGATCGGATTCATAAAAATGGATATGAATGGAGTAAGAATGATTGATACAGGGCCCAAAACCCCTCGCTGGACCTCAAGTCAGTCCAATGGGCCGACTCGGAACCATAAAAGGCAATATGAATAGAAAGTCGGCAGTCTTATTATCCAATGCTGACACCGAGACCGGAGCGTTATTACAGGCAGCAAAACAACAGAGCAGAGAACGCGAAAAACAAAAATGTGATAATGAAAAATAGACGCTGGAGGATATTCGAGAGGGAGAAAACACAAAAGGATGGGATGGGAGAGTGTATTATCAGGTTAGTAATGCACGAGTCACGCCCTGGCATACCCAAGCAACCGGCTTCGCGAACCAGAGGGCCCAGCTTCCAATTAGCAGGATGTACCCGGCCGCACGACCGAGAACAAGACCACCAAACCCAAGAATGACAAGGTAGACGAGAGCTTGAAAGAATTCCACCAGGAAACGACTGATAGCTTGGTCACTTTTAGCCTTTGGCCAGGTGCCTGTAGCTTGGTAGACCGTCACAGTCTGGTAGATTGTTGTGAAAACCTGGTAACAGTGACTAGTCATGTTCACGATGTTGGTTATCATGAATTTGATGTATCGACTGTCTGTTGTTTCGAGACCGAAACGGTGCATGTTTGTGATGGCCATTAAGACGATTTCGAATATCAGAGATAATGCAATGGCGTTGGCAGGCTCTTTGCCAGGCTCCTCATCTTTGTCGGCGGGTTCAAGATCTCCCAAGTCATCTCGAACATCAGTGATGTTAGCTTGGAGGCTGTCTTTTGCTACCTGCTGTCCGTCCAGCTCGGCAATCTCCATGTTCTTGGTTGCTCTTCGAGCTCGGGCTTGTTCTTTGAACCGCTCCAGTCTTTCTTGTCGACTGAGCCGATCAGCCTGAGCTGACCTTTCAAGCGTGGTCAGGTTCTCCGGGGTTGGTAAACGTGTCTCTGGCGGTGTCCCAGCACAACTTTCTGGTGGCGTCTCAGCACGTCTGTCTGGTGGCGTTGCACTACGTCTCTCTTGTAGCTTTGGGGCACGTTTCTCTGCTAATTTCGGAGCAGGCTTTTCTGGTGGAGGTGTAGATTTCTTGGGTGCGGGTTGTGGTTCCACTGGAGGGGTCTTGTCTCGAGGAGGAGGCTTCTCTAGTGAAACTCTTGCAGATCGAATCTCATTTTTCACAGGAGATGGTTTAGTAGAGGACGGTGGTGTCTCTTTTGCAGATCGAAAGGACTTCTCAGATCTTGATGATTCAGAATTATCTCTGGTCGGTGGGGAGATTTGTGAAACTGGAGAGCTCGAGCTCTTGCGACTGCCGGAGCCATTTCGAAGGGACTCAGCACGGTTACGCAGGGACTCGGTCCCATTGCGCAGTATTGTGGCGAGACTCCCAGTTGGTGATCTAACGAGTCCTGTGGACCTTGCTAGCCCGGAGGTACGGATGAACCCACGAATAGAGTTGGTCTTTGGCTTCTCTGGGGTGACGGTCGGCTTGGGTTTCGTCTCCTCCTCCTTGGGTTTGTCGTCCGCTGGGTCCTTTTCCTTTTCCTTCTCTTTTTTCGAGGCGATGACTCGTGGAGGGCTCGCTTTGGAAGATGCGAGTGAGGCAATTCGCGATTTGGGCTGCGCGGGTCCTGTCGCGGGTCGTAGCCCCGAAGGTGTAGATATAACCTGAGCCTTTGCCCGAACGGCCTTCACTGCCTCTCCGGTCCCAGCTTGACCAGTCCCACCTGGACGACGAAGCCCGTGGGCTTTTAGCACCGAGATCTTTTTTGCTGCCTTTTTTTGCTTTTCCGGTGTTGGAGCGGGGATCAAGGTACGTGTGATAGTGGGTGTGATAATGAACACATCGTCTTCGCCTCTCCCGTCTTCCATGGTGGACGGGGCCTTTTCCATGCTTGCTCTTGGGCGGGAATTCTCCTTGCTCGAGTTCTGGGAGTCTGATCTGGATGTTTCCTGGTCTGAGCACGCTTGCTCCTGGCACATTGTCACCGATGACGGCTTCAAGCATTGGGCTTGCTTCGAATTCTGAGAAATTTGTGACCACTCTTCTTGCAGAGCTGCCTTGTCCTGTGATTTGCGCGCCGTCTGTTGGGCTTTCTCTTTGAGTCTCTTCTTCGCTCCAATGGCGAGTGGCCGAGGCTGCAGGGTGTTCGACTCTTCCCCGGATGCAAAGAGCAGGATCTCGTCTGGATTCTTGCCTCCAGGATTGATCTCCTTGCATCCTAAAAAAGACCCGTCTGCAGTCGACTGCCTTCTGTCTTTGGTTCTGGTGGGTGATTCTTCCCAGATGGTACTGATGCGGTTTTTACCAACTTCATCAGGACTATACCAATGACCCTGCGGGTGAAGGGTGTTCTGCTGGGAGGACTGGTTGTTTGAATGGTCAGGCTCCTGTTGAATTGGAGGAGATGGTTCGCGAGCTTCCTCATATTTAGATTGATCGGATACTCTTCTTCCGTATGTCGCAGAATCGCGTCTGTTGTCGCCAAGAGAGCTACGCGGACTTGGTCTGAGGTTGGTGTCAGGAACCCTGCGCCCAGTACGGCGTTTCTTTTCGATGCTTTTTTGGTACTCCTCGATCTGATTCGCAGTCATGGTCGGCGGGCTTGGATCTTTGGCAGACGGCATATGGACCACAAACCGGTCCTCCCAATCACAGTCGGTCATCGAGTCATCCGCAGATACCGGGGAGATGGAAGCGTTGGAGTGTGGACTAGATTCTGATGCAGTTTCTGTTGTTTCCGACTTCTGTGGCGAATTATCACGGGTCTCGTAATTGATCCATTGGTCGCCGTCCATTTTCCATTTATTGTGAGGGTCATAATTGCGGGCTGGCTCAGGCCTTGCACTGGGAGTTACTCTACCAGTGTTGGCAGTGGGATTGGGGATAGCGCTCCGAGTGGCGGTACTTCGAATTGACCGTCGGTCATCAGGAACAGGCGCAACAGAATATTTATCTTGTTGCCATGACTCAGTAGCATCTCTCGACCGAACTCTGTCGGTCTCTCTTGATCGAATATAAGAGCCTCGCTGCGATAGTGGCGATTCTTTATCGAATCTATCCCGGATTTTCCTCCAGTAGGGATCTCGGTCACGATCTCCAGAGGAACCACCTGAGCCTCCAGACGAGACTCCTGCAGAATAGGGCTTGGGAATTCCGGTCGGACTGGGAGTTTGATGTCGTTGGTCCCGAGGTTTATCGGAGAATGATTTCGGCACGGGCAGCTTGGTAGCTTTCTCTTTTTGAAACATGATATCTGATGAGATTCGCGGGTCTTCAAACTCAGAGGGGGGCACGCGATGACCGTTTCGTGCTTGTTGCTTTGGAGGAATCTGCGTAGCGGTATAATGAGCACGATATGCTTGGTATTGTATTTGATTGTGAGGTCGGGGAGAGAGGTTCACGAGGTGTCCGACGGGCAATTCGACACGGCTTTCGACGTCCATCGTGTTCAGAGTCGTGTTGGCTAGTAGTCGCGACCCTCAAGCCAGCATTCGATAAATGCCTGGCCCATTCCGCTAATTTGCGAAGATGTTTGAGAGTTCTGGCGGCGAGTGCTGCGATTTAGGGCTGTTGTTGAGAGGTTGAGGTTAGACGGGTGCGGTAACTGCTTAGGATAGTCCAAATGACAGACGCAGAGAATGCGCGGGGTCGTCGAGTGTAATTCGATTCACAGAGCGATTGGAGTCTAAACGCGTAAGAATAGCGCGGTCTGGCTGGGTGGAATGGCATGTGGCCGACGGCGAGGAATGTTAGCCCCGCGGTGGAATGCCTCAGCATACACCCGCCTCAATCTGGTATGACGCAACTCTTCTAGCCTTGAACTTGATATTTCTGTCACTTGGAGAACATCGGAAGCTACGGCCTTCATCCGATTGTGAGTTTCATGAAGAAAGTGCGACTGCCAAAGGCGAAAGCTAAACGGCGCACTGAATCGCCCCGACCTCAACCAGTGCCGCGACTCAGATAGGCCGCCTTCAGCACTAAGGACGATAATCATTGAAAATTAAGCAAGCGGGAGATAAAATTTGAGAGGCTGGGGTAAAGTTGGTCATTCTACATTCTTGATTGTGGCGAGGAGCGATAAAAATTAACGACGTCAAAGTCTTGATGCTGCATTCGAAGATATTGAAGGTAGAACATGGAAAAAAAGAAACTTGTTTCATAGCTCGTCTCATTCTAGAACCGACCCGTTTCACGACGGCCGTGGAGGCTGCTTGTTCTGTTTACTCCCATTCCTGGTGCCGGGCTCATAGTCCCTGCAAGACTGCTTCGCTTGAGTGGGCTAGATTGTTTCATAGGGCTGGCCCTTTGGCTGTAGACGAAATCTCCATTATTCTGGACTCGGCGTTCAGAAAATGCTGTTGATGCTGATTTTCTCAATGGGGAATTTGAGTGTGTGTATACACCAAGGCTTCCACCATCGCCTGTGCTAGTAGAATTGGGGCGGAACTGCGGTTGACGCATTGATGTCCCCGCGGTGCGCACTAGAGGAGAACCATCTCGCGACACCACGGGCGTACGCAATGATTCCTGATTTTGGAAAATCGAGACCCCTATCTGCCTTTCCCCATGCCGGCCATATAGAAGAGGAGTGCTCGGTGTAGCATTACGTCTCGGGGACAGTCCCTCCGGGTCGACGTGGTTGACATAGTTGGGATTAGGGCTGGTCTTGAATCCATGATTGATGATGAAGGTCGGGGTATAGACTTCGACTTTGTTTTGAGTGTCCTTGGTGGAGTCTGTTTCCGAGAACTGCGTGCCAACATCTCGCATCAACGGCCGAGTTCGAGGGTGTACAAACTTCGCGTCATATTCCTTCATCACTTCCTTTTGTACTAATGTGGAGTCTTTCGCTTGTTGTGTGTAGGATGTCGACATTAGGGACATCTGGACGGATAGGAGAAGCGTAAGGAGCATGGTTGTGACAATTGTGATGCTTGGTCGGGGATCGGAAAGTTGTGTTGGCAAGAATATCCAATAAATCAAAACGTGTCCGGGGCTGAACATGCAAAGAAGACGAATGTTCATCGGTAGCGGGTCCCAAATTGCAATCTCCCATACATCCCGCTCAGCGTCTGGATGCGCACGCGACTCGGCGGACTCGAAAGGGAGAAGACTGGCAAGAAACCGGAGAGGAGAGGGAGTCATAGGGTTCGAATCGACTCGCACGCGGTGGGCAGAGGGTGTCGCAATAGTCTTGTCGATCGGCGCTTCAAACATACGATAGTACTTCCTGCGGCAGAACGTGTAGACTGCATTTGCGACGGACAATATGGCTAGACTGTGAGTGATGGCTGTGGCCTATTGAAGAAGAAGTCAACTGGAGGCTCATGCGTATTTGTAGATCGATGCCGCGGGGAAAGGGTTTCGTACAAACCAACTGAGCCATGGCACGCCTTCATCTTCCCCAAACACATCGTCAATAGCCTTGCTCCCACTTGATCTGCTATTCGCACGCGCGATCAAAAAGATAACATTGATAACAAGGCCGATGGTAAGACCCCAGTCTTTCTCTGTCTGGTCCCAGTCATATCCACCGATCTCTTCGGACAGCCAAAGTAGAAAGTCCCACGGGTTCAGGTAGGATTGGATGCGCTCAGCGAGCGGGCGGCGACGAACGATGCGAGGCATGATTTCAGAGGATTCGAGCTGATGGGTAAGACAGAAGCTGGTCCTCAGCAGCTTCGCCTGTGGCTGAATTAGAAATCTGAGCGCATGTAGAGCAAAACAAAGGAAATGATGCGGAACAATCAATGAGTTGGAGGCGAATGTAAACAAAATTGCATCAGCTTAGTCATCCAGTTGCTCTCCGCTCTCCGCGATAACCACGATTATGGACTGAGGCCAACTCTCGAACCCCCAAGACACTCAGTCTTCGGTGAATTAGTTGCTTGGTCTGATCTGGTCCTCTGTTTATCTTTCTTTTTAATTCCAGTCATCATGGCGGCATCATCGGCATCATACAAGGTAAAATAACCACTTGGAATCTGCCGCCGACACCCCTCCGATAGCTGTATTAACTCGCTCGTTACCAGGACCGCCAATTCCTTGCCGTAATTGGCGATGAAGAGTAAGCTCCCAATCCCACATGTGAAATGAGCTATTTGGCCAACTGGGTATTAACGTCTCTTTCACAGCTCAGTGACCGGTCTACTCCTGGCGGGTATCGGCGTATGTACCTCTCCATCCACCTAAAGCTAAATCCAAAGCTTCCCCCGCCCAAAGCTCTCGACATACTAACAAGAGCTTTTACACGATAGCATGTTACCGATCCACCAGATGCGCAGCGCAACTTCCTTGTTGTCGACTCTAAGACCGAAACAACAGAAATCGAGCGGGCATTCCGGAACTTCACTCAAGAGAGGAAGGACATTGCTATCGTTCTAATCAACCAACATGTTCGTTGTACCCGTAAGAGATATTTGGCAGACTGCTCATGCTATACAGGTTGCCGAGCGCATTCGCAACAGTGTTGATACCTTCACCGACCCTTTCCCTGCCGTTCTCGAGATTCCAAGCAAAGACCACCCGTACGACCCTGAGAAAGACAGCGTGCTCAAGCGTGTTCGCCGGCTCTTTGGCGAGTAAACTTTTTGGAAGATTTCTGTTGCTTTTAAGGCGTCGTTTGCTTGGGTCTCGTTGGGCTATATGTTCACTTAACGCTGGTTCCCCTTAAATGGTTTGGTGGCCTGATCCACTATTGCGGCATTCTCTTTCTTGTTTGATAACCTATTTCGAAATCCTTGATATGGTGGAGTGATGAAAAGCTTTAGAGGGAAGATACCCACGTCTGAAATATGCATATATAACGGCAATATATGTGATCTGCAGCCATTCAAGTTGAATCTTATGCGTCCTATTCCGAGTCTCAGCCTTGAGCAGGTAGTATTGATTACATACTATCGTGTGGCCAGGCCACTGGGCTTGAACTAAAGGCCACGGCGGTGGTGAATTCCACCTCTGGCCCGCCCGGGGGGTGGCTGGGGCAGTCATGATTACGGTACAACGCTCATTCTATGGCAAATGACGATTTAATAGTAAGGTGTGAATAATGATGGGTACATCAGTGACGATACACTTGAGGATATGCTCGATCATTGAGAGCACATATGCGAGCCAATAACAGAGACCAAAAAAAATGAGTACGATTATCTAAACAGACATAATCGGGAAAACAGAGCATTGGAGACGGGAAAATAACTCAAATCATGACGGACATGGGTAATGGCGTTGCTGGCATGAGAGTTTCAAGGCAAGCAAAGAGTATTAATGGTACTCGCAATGAAGAAGACCACCTGGGCACCTGATACGTGTATGCAAGGCGAATACATATGCAATGTAAAAACTGGGAGGATGATACGTGGATGTCACTAGAAGCCGAACTGGATACCGTTCGCCTCCAGGCAGGTGACTTGGTGGTCGTCGACGGTGTATACATCGGCCAGGACAGAGTAAGAGCCCTGTTGTATGTTAGCGTTTGTCAACTTCTAATAATGCGCAATTTGGGAGGTTCTTACCGGAGGAATTTGCTTGGGCAGGTCGATTTCCTTGGTCAATACCATTCGGCCCTCCTCTAGAGGGCACTTCATCTGGACATTCTCCAACTGCTCACACAGCTGGGCAGTCTGCTTGACTAATGTGATGAGACCATACTTGACTACCAAGTTCACGTAGGCACCCTCTGTGATCCTCTCTCCAAAGGTACCCTCGGCTGTGATCGTGAGTTTTTGGCCACTGTCGAGTGAGGTCAGCAAGCAGCTCCTTGCTCGGGAAGTAATTAGTATTATCTAGAGGGGAGACGTACGCCTTGGGAGGATTGGGCACAAGATTAACGTAATCAATCTTCAGGCTGTAGGAGTTGGGGTCATTGCAGTAAACGAGCGGGTTGTCACCCTTGACATGCTCCTTATCGTCGTTATTGGCACTAAGCAGAGTCTGAGAGAGATCAAACGGGTTTGCGATGGAGGCAGCCGAGGAAAGGAGGGGAGCAGAAAGGAGCAGGGTGGCGGCCGATAAGAACTTCATGGTTGCGATGATCTTCGGGGGGTGGTAAAGTGAACAAAAATGGAGTATCTCAATAACTGGGTATCTTGAAGGGGTGCAAGATGCCTATTTAATCGAGAGTAAGCTGGTCCCCAGGAAGTAAAGGCGTGAGGGGAGATTGAAAGAGTGTTCAACTTCTTGTGGTCATGGGCTCAGATGACGAGGCACACGTGATTGGGGTCGAACCGTTTTAGGACTAGATCGGCAGCAACTCCTCACTTCCGTTATTCTTGGCTATTCTTGTTCCTGCATCGACATCATTCCAACGTTACTACTAGCTTCCAGGTTTTAAGCTTTGCCTCTGGGGTTCCTTGATTTTCAAGTTCCCTGCAGTTTCACTGGATACATGAATATCTCCCTCCTTTCCCCCTGATTCTCACTGCCGTTAAAGAGGAGTCCTCAACTACTTACTCTATGCTGATCCACTAGGCCCACTTAGTTATCGGCGATCTTGATAAGTCGGTCAGGATAACAATGACAGCTGATGAGGATTTTAGCTCAGAAGCCATGCTCAAACAAATGCTGACCTGGGAATCTCAGGCTTTCTACTTGCATGAGCGATACTATATACCATCTGGGCCGTTTTTCAGGTCAACTTGAACATGAACGTGGTCCTGGAGGCTCTCCATGTAGCACGGGTGTAACACTCAGACAGTTTCAGTAAACTTGGGGCAGTTGAGTGCCAGTGATTGATCCAGGTCAAGGGCCCGTACCATATGCACATGTGTGCACAGATGCGCAAGGCGAAGAGCCAGTGGTAGCACTTGTACCAGTTGGCTGTCTTACCTGGTAGCAAAAAGAAAAATGCCAAAAATAAAATAAAATAAAATAAACCTATCATCATCGAATTCGGACGAGCAGAGCTCTTTATCTATGCACTTGACCATTGTCCTGCCGTGGAGCGTTTGACAGTGTAAGTTCAAGTCGAACATTTGAAGGCATGCCAAAGGACGCGACATAGGACCCGCGGACAAAACATCAGTAACTTTCAAGGTTGATTATTGATTGAGATAGTAAATGTGCAAAATCCAAGAAAGTAACATTTGAAGACTCGCAGCCATGCTCACGGAGTTTTTCGGCCCACTAACCTTTCTACGTGGACAAGCTTATGCGGGCCCCGATCTCCGAACCTTAAGGCCGGCCAACAGACCCCACGTTTGGTCGATGACTTCACGTGTGGAGTTAAGCAATGATTTAAAATCACTGAAGTTGAGAGAGATTCAGCACCACTTCGACCATTTGAATGTTATGTTTGTGCTTAATCATCGTCCCAACTTGAACTTACCTTCATACTTTTTTTCCTCTACACCACTTCAAGTTGACTGACCTCTCACAGCCTTGGAACGGGGACCCGATACTCGTGACTTGATTAATCTGCTAGACAACATTTGTACCCGACAGCAACCACAAAGATGATGCGTGCAATCGTGATGCATGAAATTGGTGGCCCCAAGGTCCTCAAGTTGCAAACAGTTCCAAAACCAACACCGGCCGCGAATGAGGTTCGCATCGCTATCAAGGCCTTTGGATTGAACCGCTCCGAAGTGTTTACTCGTCAAGGGCATTCGCCAGGGGTGATATTCCCTCGCATCCTTGGCATAGAAGCCACGGGCGTGATCGATGAAGCCACGCCGGCATCAGGCTTCAGCCGCGGAGATGTCGTGGTTACCGCTATGGGAGGCATGGGCCGCGCATTTGATGGCGGGTATGCAGAGTACACTGTCGTGCCCGCTGCCCAAGTGCGACGCGTCGATACAAACGCAGCATTTGGTACTGGACAAGCCATACCGTGGGATATCCTCGGAGCTCTGCCTGAGCTCATGCAGACAGCATGGGGAGCGTTATATACCAGCCTCGAGCTTGCCCCCGGCGATCGTCTACTGATTCGCGGAGGAACAACTGGCATCGGGCTAGCTGCAGCTGCGCTGGCGAGGGCTCGAGGCGTACCTGTCACCGTCACTACTCGTAATGCGGCACGCATTGATCCATTGCGGCGGCTTGATATCGATGACATCATTGTCGACAACGGATCCATTGTGGAAGAAGTCAAAAAGAGAGCTCCGTTCAACAAGATACTTGAGCTTGTCGGCGTTACCACACTGGAAGACTCGCTCAAATGTGCGGCACCCAAGGGGACAGTGTGTATGGCTGGGATTGCGGGCAATAAGTGGACATTCGACCAGTTCTCGCCAATGGGGTCGATACCGAATTCGGTCAAGTTGACTACGTATGGGAGTACTTCCGAGGCGCTATTAGAGACCCCGATCGAGGAGATTGCTCAAGAGATTGTGGCCGGGAAGATGAAGTTGCCGATCAGGACTTTTCCTTTTGAAGATATTGTTGAAGCCCATCGTGTGATGGAGGAAGAAGGAGCCTTGGCCAAGGTGGTCATTTTACTATAGGCAGCTCTGGAAGGGCGCATGTCCCATATGTGCCAAAGGTGTCGATAGCTATTCCAACTGCCTTTAAGTTCAAAATGTTTTGGTCATCTTTCCGTTCGCTGATTCAAGTTCTATTTCAACTCCCCCGGGGCCTGACATTTGAACCATTCCAAGGAAGTTCCGCTTCCGCCTACAGGTAGTAATCGATCGATCGTGTTTCGTTGATAAAATATACCATGATGTAGCGACTACTCCGGGTTACACATTCCGGAATGTCCGTCCGCAGGGCCGATACAGCTAGCTCTTTGACTACCGGTTGTATATTTACCCAGCTTCTGGTCTTTCGTTCAGGATCGACTCTCAACCCTGGAAGGGCCCTAGGACTTGGTTCGAAATTGTTTCATCCAATCCCCTCGGCAGACTATGCTGAGCTTGGCAGTCTCTTTGGCTGATCAGTGGATGCTTACGGCTTTTGTTGCCGTGTAAGGTTAACCCACTTGGACAAGGTTCTCTCTCGGGGGTCTCGGGGCATCCAACCATCTCCAGAAACCCCACCCCCACGCTATAGGATCCCCGCATTTTGAATGCATCCAAGTGGGGATTCCGGCTTTGTGATTCGTTAATGCTGCGACTATAGCTACTGATCGACCCATTGCACAACAAAACGTGCGTCCTATGATCCGAATGGGCTCACTTCGGGATAAGAGTGGGTATGATGCAGGGAAGTTGCCAACAAGACGATGCTTGTGGGATTGACACTCGGACATGATGAGCGGACAACACATTCATAAAGGACATCGTTTCTCGACTTTTCCTTGGATCTACCGTGTGTGTTCCCAACCATACTCCTTCAGCCTGCCAATATGCGGATCTCCAATTTCGGTGTTATGGGCTTCCTTGCTCTGGCATCGGGCTATACTTTCCAGCCCTATTATGCCAACTTGACGTGGGAGGCTCCTCGAACATTATCTAACTGGTCCAATCTTACTGTGGAAACCCAAACTGGAACATTCGTCGGCATGTTGAACGATACCTATCCCAACGTTCGGCAATTTCTCCGGGTTCCGTACGCGAAGGTATGTGATACTCGATGTAATGGGTCAACGCGCACTTCCCTTGATTAACCTCACATGGGATGATAGCCTCCAATCGGAGATCTACGATGGATGCCTCCGCAAAGACCGGCTAAATCAAAAAAGAAAATTGACTCAACATTCTACGGTCCAGGTCAGTGGTGGATTGTGCAAGAATTGACCCATTCATTCGCTGGCATAAAGTCCAACTTGCATTACCAGAGGCTGACAATTTTCAGCCTGCCCCCAATATGTGACCTCACCGGCGAGTATGTGGAATGAATATGAGCCTCCAAACCTTCTCATCAGCGTCGGTGAAGATCTGAATCAGGGCTCGACAGCTTGGTCCTCTGCTGAAGATTGCCTATCCATGGCCGTGTGGACTCCCGCGTATGCCAACCGAACCTCGAAGCTTCCGGTTTCTCTCTTCGTGACTGGTGGTGGCGGTATCACTGGTGGAATCGAAATTGCTTCTCAGATTCCTACCAACTGGGTCTCGCGAACACAGGAGCATATTGCTATCACTATCAATTATCGAGTCAATATATTTGGCAGTGAGTGAATTTGACTTGAGTTGGAAAGCTGTACGACAATTAAACTAACCATTGTCTAGACCCCAAGTCAAGAGCACTCAATGAGACATCTCTCAGTCTCCTAGACGTGAGAGCTGCAGTTGAATGGGCATATGAGAACATTGAAGCCTTTGGCGGCGATAGGAATAATATCATGGTGAGTCTTCCCAACCAACAGAAGAACGGACTTCCTGATTTGAGAACGTAGCTATGGGGACAATCCCAAGTTGGAATCCTCACTCATCTGTACACCCTCGCCTGGCCCCAAGACCCTCTTGCCGTAAAATTTGGCGTTATCTCGCAAGGTGCATCACCTACATTGAATCTCTCAACCGCGGGCGATGTCTACCAAGATTTCGATATTGTCGCGAAGGGACTTGGCTGCAACTATGGAGACGATTCAGAGGCTGAGCTGGAATGCATGCGCCAGATCTCCTGGGTTCAGATTGAGGAGTACATCAATCGGTACAACGGGACTCCGTCGATCGCGTTCACAGATTATCTCCGTAAGTTTCTTGATAGGTCTCCACTCTTTCTACTGAAACTAACACCAAGCAGCCGATGAAAAGTACATTTTCTCGAATGGGACAGCTCGTTACGCGCAAGGAAAGGTTGCCCGGGGCCCTTCAATCCGATCCGACACTGCCAGAGAAGACCCAAGCACCAATGCTACCGCTGTGAACGAGGATGAGAAAACTTCTGATTGTCTTGCTCTTCAAGATGCGAAGTTGCGAGCGTCTATTGGACTTGAGACCTACCGCTACTACTGGGCTGGTATGTGCAGACTTAATACTCGGGCTGCTTAATGAGATCAAACTGACCTGAGACAGGCAACTTCTCCAACATCAGCCCTGTGCCCTGGCTGGGAGCCTTCCACTGGACAGATCTATTCATGATCTTTGGGACTTATATGCTGGATGTCGGTAACATCACGCAACTCGAGATAGACACATCCGAAACGATGCAGGACTTTTTCTTGGCCTACCTCAAGGACTCTTCCACAGTTGGCTCTACGGTGGGCTGGCCTGCCTTCAATGCCAGTTCCCCCAATGGTGGTTATATTTTGGATTTTGGAAATGGCACGGCGGTGCAAAACGTTACTGGTGATTGGCTCGATGCTGGTTGTTATAATTCTTCGATTCCGTTCCGAATCAACGGATAAGCCAGGGTTATCAAAATGACTTGAATCAGAAGGAGGAAGTGGGGAGAACAGAAAGCTCGTTGGAGGGTGAAATGGCTGAGTTTCAAAATCATCGTGAACTTGAAGAAGCTTAGAAGTCCTTCACCCTGATTCAGTGTGGCACACTCAGATTGAGAATTTGTCACCAGTCAGTGGGGCGGAACTAGCTATGGAAGAAGGCGAGCACTAGGTACTTCTAAGTTCTAGGTGTTTCATTCATGATACCAGATGCAAGCTGTGGTACTTTGATCATGCACACGATAACCTTCCTCATTTTGCTCAATACTAAGGGTCTCTGGGGCTGGTGTTTAAAAAGCTTGCCCATATTTCATCCGGACTTAACCGCTTCTGAAATTGTTCCTCAGCTTAGGGTTTCTCCACTCAGCCCGTTTATCCGATAACCTCACGAACTAATTCAACTAATCAATTGAAGTCCCTGAAAATCAAGTGGGTCTCATCCAAAAAACGGCTACCACACTAAACTACCTTTAGTATAGATTTTCTAAGACATCAAAATTATACCGGTCTTTCTCCGCGATTTATCGCGCTAGTTTCAGCTGTTGTCCATCAGTTGGATGATCATGACCAACATCCAGCTCCGCCCCTTTCCAGGGCAATTTTTTTTCATTCTTTCATTTTCCTGCAACTAGGCATCCCCGTTCTCGGTGTGATGGTGAGACAACACTGACCGAACTGTCGCAAGGATGGAGCACGCAAAGGAGTCGTTCCGGATGTCATATGTCCCGCTAAGCGAGGAACCAGAGAACATTGACAAAGCTAAGGCGAGACCCTTATCTTCTGCGGAGCAAGTGTATCTGCAGTCCCAGGCACATGGATTCTGGGGCGCTAGCTGGACATGGGAGATTCTAGGCTGTCTCACATCCATCGCCTTCTTTATCGCTATCATTGTCGTTCTCTGGAAATATGACGGGAAGCCAATGCCCGATTGGCCTTATGGCATCACGCTCAACGCGTTGGTTTCCGTTCTGAGTACCGTGATGAAGGCGACTATGGCATTTATCGTCGCCGAGAGTCTGGCGCAATTGAAATGGTCCTGGTTCCGAGGCGGGAATAAGTTGAGCGATTTGGCTATGCTTGATGCTGGAAGTCGGGGTGCCATGGGATCGCTTCTCGTGTTATTGAGAACTACTCCTCGGTATGTTACGAACATGCTCTAGCGCTACTTTCATTTGCTAATCGCACTATTCCAGACATCTAATTACCGTCGGCTCTTTAGTCCTCGTCATCGCGACAGCGACAGATCCATTTGTTCAGCAAGTGATGGCTGTCAAGGAACGACCTGTTCACGCGCATGGTAATGCTTCGATCCAGATTTGCAACAGCAGCCTCTACACAAACTACGGAGAGGGTCCAGGACCAGGACAAAACGAGGTTCTCCTGCCAACACTAGGAGCAATCTATTCGGGCATTTTTCAAACGCAAAGCCCAAACAGCAAGAGCATCATGATGGACTGTCCGACCGGAAACTGCACCTTTGAACCGTATCAATCGCTTGCATTCTGTAGCCGTTGCGCCAACATCACTGATCTACTTACATCTTCGCATACTGGCCCCATCGCCTCTGAACAGACTTATCATTATACACTGCCAAACGGATTCACTTTTGAGACTGCGATAACAGGCATGAACATGATGAATGCCACATCATATCGCCATCTTTCACGACTAGATACGACGGGAATGGCTCCGATCGTCAACTTCACCGCGATCAGCGCAGCAGGATACGGAGTTCCTCCGCAGATTAGTGCCACCGAGTGCTATCTTTCTTTTTGCGTCAATACATACGAATCAACGGTGCAGGGTGGTACATACTCGGAAAAGCAGACCTCATCCTACCTCTTGACGAATAGCTCTTCAATCGTGGACAATTTCGCCATCACACCCGATACCTGCTATTACAATGGGACTCGCCTCGAGAAACCATATAAAACCTCCGACTGCACCTACAAGGTCAACTGGCTCAGCCGACTCTCAATGTACAATTCCCTCAAAGACCTTCTCCACGGAAGCGGCTCGCTCGGCATGACGAACAGACCATACTGGACGTCCAATACAGTCGAAGCCCTCTACGGCACATACGGCAATTTCACTGAGATAAACTCAGTCTTCCAATCGCTAGCCTCTAGTCTAACGGTCAACGCACGGTCTCAATATTGCGAATACAATACTGATGGCGTCCCCTGGACCATCCAGTCATTCGTTCAGGTGCGATGGAAATGGATGATCTTGCCCGGGGCGATGGTTGTGCTGAGCATGATTTTCTTGGCTATCACAGTTGTGCATACAAGGAATCAGTATATTTGGAAGTCTTCGCCTCTTGCGCTTCTGTTCTCGGAGGTCCTCGTTGATGATTCACTGCCGTTGAAGTCTTCGCCGACGTTGAAGGGTATGGAGAATACGTCGAGGAAAATGGAGGTTTTGTTGGAGACGACGCCTCATGGTGCGCGGCTGAAGGCTGTGCCTCGATGATGATATGGTCCACGAGTGTTTTTATCAAGGCTGGGCATTGCATATATTAGTAATTCTTGTACTATAATTAGATATTGGTAGCGTTGAAACGAAGATTGAATTCCTTACCATATCGCATCGGAGTGTAGCCCTGGAGCGGACTCCAGAGAGTCCTGGACAAACTACTGGGAAGGTATACTTCGATCAGTATCATCTTTAATCGAGCAGTTATTCAGGAAGAGCAGGCCCTTTGTATCGAAGATCTCACCATTGCTATACCGAGGGCATTTCGGGCCGTCAGGGCTGAAGTATATCTTTCTCACGGATATCGTCAATCAAGATGCCGAACGAGTAGTGGTGACACACCTGTATACTCCAGTCAACGGTCTCAATTGGTCGGATTTGACGCATCTTGTATGGGGAGTTGGGACGACGGAGTTCGAAGCGTTGCTCGGGATGAAGGTTGGGCGGTTCGTGGTGCGACTAGTATTTGGGGCACTTGAGCGAGGATCACGAAGGATTTCACAACTTGTTAGCCGGTTGGAGAATGGGCATCTTCAAATGCGATTCGACAATGGTGAACAGGCTGTTGGACGAGCTTGATAGAGAAGTTGGCTAGTGCGGCCGACGTGGTGCTGGAGAATACTAGTAGTTATGGAATGGGCATCTTCATAGAATTGGTTATCAATGGATAACCTATGAGCTATCACCTAAGCAGCTATCGACAAGGCAGCGATCTGGAAGCCTGGAGCGTGGGTGTAGTGTGGCATTTAGAGATCGCCCGCAAATTTACTAGGGAAAGTAGAGGTTCTCCTTTATATGGACAAATTAGGGACACGCGATCAGGGATGGCCCTGGTGGTCGAGTGGTATTCGGAGACTGGGCGTCAATGCCCAGTGTTCGAACCCTTGATCTGACCAATGATTTCGAGCCTGCGCAACTCGAAGGAGGACCTGTAGGTGTTCGGGACCGGCAGGTGGGCTTACTATCCCGACTGGGATTAACCAGTACCGGGGGTGGGTGGGAGGTCTGGGCCAGCTCAGACCGGGACAATGATACCAAGCTCGAACATGCCAATGTGTTCGGGCCCCTTTTTTTCGATGACAAAAAAAAGAGGCTATTCCCATCTATCTATATTGGGTGGTTGTTGATATGAGGGCGGTTTAGTTTTGGACCCACATGTACCAAGTAAGACCAAAGTGAGGCCAATCACCGCATGGGTTTCTAGAGAAGCCCCAAGGAGATGATTCGAGGAGGGCGAAGATTCAATTCATCAACAGACCAATGTTTTTGTTTTCTTTTTGTCCCCCCTCCCCCCTCCACCTTCCCCCATCAGACGTGAAGCTTTTGTATGCCAGCTGGTATGTCCCATCCCACCCCTCTCTTCCAAACATTAAAGTCACCTTCCCTTCCAAACATTTGAAGCTCAAACAAACTACTACTACCCCATCTAACAAACTCTATAGTGATTAATACTATCAATGCCAGCCAATCCTATCAACACCTCAAATTCCTCTCCCGCTCTTCAGCCAGCTTACGCGTTCATATGCACGATGGCGCCCTAACGAAGCCCGATACCTCTAGTCCCTACGCGACGCCTGCACCTCAAATTAACGCATGAGTTCAAAGCCACCCGCTATTCCTCCGCGCCCTATCCTGTCATACACGTGGATTTCTTCATACTCCAAGGATGGTATAGTACAATGCTTAGCGAGCTGCAGTGTCCCTCGCTAATCTCTTCTGCGGCCCATTACCTCCGTAACCGACCTGGTGGTAGATCACTCCACACCGAAGTCTCGGGCGTCCGTCGGACCCTTCATATCATCACAAAATATCTCGACTCGGATCAAGGTCGAGGTGCATGAGGCTGCAGAATGCATGCTTCGGTCGGACCCACCATGGTGGGTCTATCCGCTCCACTCTTTCATCTGACGTATGGGATCCCTTTCTTCGACATGTGTGCTCAGCATCATCTTCCCATTGCCTTTACTTGACCCGCTGTTGCACTGCATGATGAATGTCTTCATACTTGGCAGGGCTACTTTCTCCGGATCGCTGGACGACGGAATGCCTATAAAGCCGGATGTGTCGCTCGAGCTTCCAGAAGATCATCAACTTGAACGGGAGCAAACAAATCGAATCCACCATGTCTTTCTACACCCCCCGAAGCCTGCTAGCCTTGACAGCAGCAACCGTCTTCACCAGCGCCCACGCCGGCCTGACAGGCTGCACAAGCAGCGAAGAGGTTCTCAGCTGCCACAACACAACAGCCGTCACCGACCTCTGCTGCTTCAACTACCCGGGCGGCGCACTCCTCCAAGTCCAATTCTGGGACACCGATCCCTCCGTCGGACCATCCGACTCGTGGACCATCCACGGTCTCTGGTAAGATGCCATCTCATCCCCAATACCCAATCTTACAGATCTTAGGCCGGATTACTGCGACGGCGACTACGGCGAGGACTGCGATTCCTCGCGCGAGGTCTCGGACGTCGAGACCATCCTGACGGACCAGGGTCGCACCGAGCTACTAGAGTACATGGAGACATACTGGCTCAGCGACGACGAGACAGCAAACGAGTTCTGGGCTCATGAGTGGAATACTCACGGCACCTGTATCAATACGATTGATCCCAGCTGCTACACCGATTACTACGACAATGAGGAAGTAGGCGATTTCTTCGAGGAGGTCGTGACGCTGTTCAAGAGCCTTGATACATACACTGTACGTTGTGTCTGACTCACTTCAAGTTTGTTCTGCCGCTAATGTTCCAGGCGCTTTCCGATGCGGGCATCACACCCTCGAACGACAAGACCTATACGCTGGCCGAGTTCCAGTCGGCTATTTCCGCTATCCATGACGGGTACGAGGTCACGTTGCTCTGTGATGATGATACCGTTTATGAGATTTATTATTACTTCAATGTGAAGGGGAGTGCCGTGAATGGCACGTATGAGGCTACTACTCCGCGTAAGTCTGGTCTCCACGGGTTTGATATTCTTGCTGATTGTTTTAGTCGAGGATTCCGACTGTCCTTCGTCGGGGATCAAGTACCCGCCTAAGGATAGTTCCAGCGAGTCGAGGCGAGTCAAGCGTAGCCAGC
This sequence comes from Penicillium sclerotiorum, assembly GCA_911649655.1. Taxonomy (NCBI): domain Eukaryota; kingdom Fungi; phylum Ascomycota; class Eurotiomycetes; order Eurotiales; family Aspergillaceae; genus Penicillium; species Penicillium sclerotiorum. Next base: position 4,068,300 of record CAJVRJ010000009.1, read on the forward strand.
GTGGTCCTCGTAGGCACTGGAAGGCTTGAGCTGGCTAGATTCCCTCAGCAGATCGAACACTTGTGCGAACGGTGACGTAGGATGCGAGTGTTCAAGGCGTGATGCAGTTTCGTTATGATTGAGTATTGGACTTCGTGTGATCATCTTGATAAGCAGGGGTGGCGCAATCTGCAAGGTGACCGTGACGGAGCACAGAGGCAAGGAGGGATCGAAATTGGCCACTGGGCAGGGATCTGATTGTTCGGATTCCTGCCAGTGCCAGTCTTTTCAAATTTAAACTTGAAGATGAATGTTCAATCCGATATACATCAATATCGACAAAAACCCAGGTGCCTGATCAATCTACTCTGCTTTGGCTCTGCGCCCGTAAAACAAGCCGTAGGTAGGTTTTAGGATCGTGATCAGTAGAGCTTTCCTTGACATCGGACATAATGGAGTATATTCAGATTAAACCTGAATGCTCAATCAACCGGACACTGCAAGATTCGTTAGGATGATCTACGGAGTACTGATTTCGGCAATGATCAGCCATACCGCGGGACGGCGCTTTTAAGGTTCAAAGTCTGTTAATGAAACTTGGGACTGCGATCGCTTACACCTCTAGATTAACTTAGTACCAAAGAGTAATTGAACCTCATGGATCAAGACCATCTCGACACAAATTTACCAATTACGAATAGCTTGGAATGAAAGCGAGATCTTCAAGAAAATCGATTTAATTAAATTCCAACGCTGATTATACCAGTCTAGACCATAAGGAAACGCCATACCGAACAATGCCGGAGTAACAGTTAAATTCTAAGAGTGTATTTTGCAAACAGAGAACGAGAGTAAGAAAGTAAGCGTCCACAAGATAACACTTGACACCGACAAATCATCATCTTAGTCCATCAAGCCTCACTTAGACAGCGATGGCAAGGGCGATGGCAGCGACGATAGCACCGAAGCTGGATGCGGGACCACCGACGGCACCGCTGTAGGCAGTGGAGGAAGAGGCGGCGGCGGAGCTGCTGGTTCCGGAGCTAGAGCCGGAGCTGGAGCTGGAGCCGGAAGAGCCAGAGGAGGAGCCAGAGCTGGAGGAGCCGGAGCCGGAGCCGGAGCCGGAGGAGCTGGAGCCAGTGGCAGAGACCAGAGGGGTGGAGCTAGCGGCGGTAGCGGAGCGGAAACCAGAGGCGGCGGTGCCGTTGCGGGCAGGGAAGCCAGAGATGCGGGATCCAGAGGAGGAGCCGGTGGAAGACTTGCCAGAGGAGCCGGAGGAGGACTTGCCGCTGCTGCTAGTAGCAGAGGAGGCGGCGGAGGAGCTGGAAGTGGTGGAGTTGGGGCAGGTCAGGCTGTAAAGAGGGGTGGTGGACAGGGTCTCGCCGACAACACCGAAGCTGGGGCTGGCGCCGAAGTCCTGCTGGATGTACCACCAGGTGTTGGTGTTTCCGAAGAGCTCGCAGCCGACGGCGTCCCAGTACTTCTTGGCGTTGGCGACGGAGGCCACGGCCTCACCCTCGTTGTCACCGCTGACGGGCCAGCCGGTCTCGGTCACCCAGATCTCCTTGCCGTTGGCGACGGACTTGGTCTTGGCGACAGCGGTATCGAAAAGGGACTTGGCGTTGTCGATGGAGTTGCTGTCGGTGGTCTGGTAGAAGGGGTAGGTATCGAAACCGAGCCAGTCGACCTGGTCGATGACGGCGGAGTTGGAGGAGTTGGTCCAGGCGTTCCAGGTGTCGACGTGACCGATGGTGGCGCTGCTCAGGGTGGTGCCGGAGATGGCAGACTTGACAGCCTTGATGCAGGTGACCAGGTCATCGGGGTTCATGCCGACGCCAGCATCGGACTCAACACCAGTGACCGAGTTACGGTACAGATCCTCACTACCGACGGAGATACCGGCGACCAGCTTGGTGAAGGACTCGCCGTAGGTGCTGATGGCGGACTTGAGGGCAGCGATCTCGTTGTCGATGTTACCGCCGGAGGTCCAGAGACCCAGCAGGAGAGTAACCTGCTCCTCGATAGCGGCCTCAATAGCCTCGATGGGGGTGTTGGTGGAGTCGCCCTGGATCATGGTGTAGAGACGAGCGCTGGTGAAAGCGCCCGAAGTACCAGCCAGGTTCTTAGCGTTCTTGAACTGGGAGACGAAATCGGCCTTGGTGCGAACGCTACCATCCTCGTTGGTAGCACCGTAGTTGAAACCCTGGTAGGTAGCCTCAGCTGCCACAAGGGACAGGGCAAGAGCGAGAACCTGCTTCATCTGCATGATGAATGTGTGTGTGAGAACGAATGTGTGATTGAGAAAGAAGAAAAAAGAAGTATTCGAGAACGACTGTGGGTTGTGAAAAAGAGTGTCACAAGGAAAAGTTTGGAGAGATGAAAAGAGGAGAGAAAGAGATGAGGAAAGAAAGATGAGAAGAAAAGAAAAGGAGAAAACTGGATATGTACTTCTGGGGAAATAGAAAAAGGCAGTAGGGTTCAATTGGGCATCTCCGGTTCTAGACTACGCCACTGTGTATTGTGGTCGACTACGGTGGAACCCCCAAGTGGAGCAGGCCACGTTTGCTTGTCTCTGTTGTAACCCCGATCATTGGCTAGTGTCATTCCAAAAATAATTGAACATCCAATGATCGCCTACAAGTGGGCGGCTGCCCTGGCAGACGGAGAACGGCTTCCTTTCTGGTGTCGCTTGCCCCCGGGACCTGATTCTGCGTGGGTTTGGTCGAGTTCCTCCTTTGACTTGGCTCTTAGTCGGGGCCTACTTTCACAGCGAACTCCGGTTCACTTCCTCACTTTGGGCCACCACCCTTCCATGGGACGTTTGTACTATTCTTGCAAACTGGCTCTGACCAGTCCCGGAACCGTCGGCATGTGGTAATTCGGGTGAGTAATTGTGGGAGAAATCGGGGGTTTTCTGCTCGCAGCAATGTGAAATGGCCCGCATGGCATAGGGTTAGGGTAGTAAGCTGAGTCGATAGGTCAATTTGCAGTGAGGATTTCGTTTCTAGTATTAGTCACATGTTTCAGGAATGTATAGAAGCGTCCGCAAAGCCACTGTGCAGATCAGAGACGTAATGAAGTCTAACCCACTTACCCGATTTCGGCCTGATCTTCTTTAATTTCGGCCTTATACCGAAGGCATCAAGGCACAGAGCCATCATATTTTTCAAAGTGGCGTTTGCCTGGCAGTTTTAGTGGCGTGGAACCAAACCTCGGCGCTCGGCAGGTCGGCAGAAAATTATTCCCCTTGGAAAGGCGGTCTACCGAATGTCTCAGTCTAGACTCTTTCAGACCCTAAGAATTAATATGATCATCTTAAACCTTGCTGATCTAAAGTCTGGACTGTTCTCTGCAGTACTATCGATCGAGATTAAATTGCCTTCCCAAAATAGATCTCATGGACTTTTTGTGATTTCAATGTTGTGATGCCTAATGTTTGAAAGGGGTCGACTACCCTGCATCCGTCTAGATGCGATCATTGGGCCCACTGTCTCAACAACCTTCAACTATTGACAGGAGGATATTATGGCTCCTCTCTAAATATCGATGTCAGGGTTACATAGACAGACAATAGCTATTACCATTTGAACAATGCCTTTGATCAACCCCATTATTGTGCGGGTGCCCCTTTTGTGGACCGATGCCCGCATGCATACGGGTGGATCCATGCAACTGTCCAGTGCCACCCGGGCCTCTCTATAACCCGCCTAGCGTTTTCAGCTACTGGGAAGTTCAATTCTGCTAGGAGATCAACAAGGTAATACTGGGTACGGGCTTGGAGTACTGTCCAATTCAAGACTCTGAGACACGATACAATGAGAGAATCACAGATACTGTCGGGTCCATCAATGGATTGGGTAGATGCAATGGGATGTTCTTGACCTATGTACAGCATTATACAACATCTTCTAGCTTAACTAGCGTGCGGGAAGCTTAGTGCTCCGAGACAAAGATACCGGCCATACCCATGCCCTAGTAGAAACCGAATTAGCAATGCGCACGAGTGCAAATATCAGATTATTGGTGTCTTACCGTTCCAACACACATGGATGTCACAGCAATACGCTTATCCTGACGACGGAGCTCTGACAAAGCAGTGACAACCTGACGCGCGCCCGTGGCGCCCAAGGGGTGACCGAAGGCACTATTGAATTGTCAGAAGTCTATTAATAACGCATCGCCTCGTGAGCTCCAACTTACATCGCACCACCACGGGGGTTAACCTTTGCCTCATCCAAGGCCAGCTTGTTGACACAGTAGACACCCTGGGCAGATTAGCAACAATTTCCCATTGATAGAAGTAGTAACCACTCACCATAGAAGCAAAAGCCTCATTGATCTCAAAGATATCGATATCATCCTTCGACAAGCCAAACTTGTTCAGGATCTTAGGAATAGCATAAGAAGGACCAATACCCATGATTCTGGGCTCCAGTCCCGCAACAGTAGCTCCACAGAACTTGCCAATAATAGGCTGGCCAAGCTCCTGAGCCCGAGAGCGCTTCATCAAAACCAATGCCGCCGCACCATCGGTAATCTGACTAGCATTGCCACCAGTAGTAGCACTGGGCTGCCACTGCGGGAACGCAGCACGAATCTTACCCAACCCCTCAGCGGTGGTACCATAGCGAATACCATCATCGCGATCAACGACAACGTCCTTCACCTCGCCAGTCTTGGCATCCTTAATCTGCGTCTTAATGGGGACGATCTCGTCCTCAAACCACCCGGCCTTCTGAGCCCGCTCGGCCTTCTGATAACTGCCCGCCGCAAAGCGGTCGTGCTGCTCGCGCGAGATATTGAACTGCGTCGCGACGTTCTCGGATGTCTGGCCCATGGGCTGGTAGTTTTGGGATGCGACGGGGTGGTTCTTGATGCGCTCCGCCATTTCGGGTGCGCCGCCGTCGGCGTTCGTGCTCATGCTCTCTGCGCCAACCGCGATACCGACGTCGATGGAGCCCGCGATGATCTGGTTCGCGATGTTCTGAATGGCTAGCAGGCCGGAAGAGCAGAAGCGGTTTGAGACTGAGGCGGCGGTTGTCACGGGGAAGCCGGCTGCTAGGACTGCTGAGCGGGCCATATAGGCGGCGCCTGGGGCGAGACAATTGCCCACGGAGACATCTTCGACTAGGTTGGGGTCGATTTTGGAGTTCTCGCGGACGGCCTGGTGGAGTTAGATGAGTTCGTAGAGAAAATTGAATGTTCATTTATTTTTCTCGGGCGTTGGTACATACCGTCAACAAGGAAATTAGCAGGTTGTCAACTGTTGTATCCTTTAAGCCGCCCTTGCGGGCCTTTGTGAGTGGGGTTCGCGCAAGGTAGGTGATGACCTGCGCAAGAATGTTAACCTCCTATCGGGTGATTATGAAGCTGTTTAGAATGAGAATGCGATACTCACGACGTCATCGGGGTTCTTAGAGAGGACGCGTTGCTTAGCCGAACCAGGGGCCGACAATTGATTCGCGATGGACGATAATCGCTGCTGAGCTGAAGACATGATGGGCACGAAAAACTGGAAACGGTCGCAACGGGAGTGTGAGAAGGAGCAATGCGGGATAGCTGTTTTTCTTATTTAACACTCCGGGGTTGCAGAAACGCGGGGAGTAAAATGGACCGCGGCTCTCGTGTGCAATTGAAGATCCCCGAAGCCGAACGCTCCAAGTCACGGCTGTCATGGCTTTGGCTGCATCCGATAGGAAATGCCGTTGGGTTTTGGTAAGTTTGGTATGATACCGTTATCTGAAGGTCCTCGGCTTGACTAAGTGGGTCGTTATTGATAAGCTGACCAATGACACCCGAGTATCCGTTTCCGCGATACGACCATTTTACCAAGGCTCCGCAAACCGGTCCAATGTGGAATGACGCAGTTGAGGCTCGAAACCTTGGAAGACAAGGAGACAAGGAGGGCAGATTGGGCTGCGAGGGGGTATTAGAATTTTGCCCAAAAGCGTATAGTATGAACTTGCTCGGGGGGCCTGAATATCGTCAATGCGGTGGACTATTGTATTAACATTTGAAGCATTGAGCTTAGCGTCAACCTTGGAATGGGTCAAACTCTGGGGTAAACGTGCCAAGGTCTAAGGGGGGCCAAAGTCGAAGATACGGGGAAACCCCGAAAGACCACCTCGGTCAAGTTAGCCCGATACCTAGGACTCCGTATTGTCTCGTCATTAAACGGCAGATCATGCTTGGTCAACTTCCGTCTTGAGCTCATTATTGTGGGGGTGGATGTCCATGCTCCAGATATCGTTTTATACGGCACATCCCCCAGTCTTCCCCAGACCTCAAATTAGTATTTGACGGGGGTATTGCTGATATTCATCATTGACATTGGCATTTTGTCTGGTCTTTATTTGCTCGATTGGCTTGTTTTGCTTGCGACTCGGCATTTCTGCAGCATTCTAAGACCCACGTCGATCCCAACATGGAGATCTTTTCAGAGGCCAGCTTGTCCACAGTGACAATGGCATCGGCCTTTTCGGTGGCTGCGGCAGCATACTTGAATGCAAAGTTGTCGATCTCAACAGACCTATCCCAATATTTCAATGACAAGGCCTTTGGGAAGCGAATCGGTGAGCGGATCGCTCAATTGGGCGATACGACCACCATCTACAAGGCCCTTGAGCGAGTAGTGGAGGTCGAAGGACAGGGAGCAGCAGACGCTGTTTGGTTTGAGCACAAGACGTGGTCATACAGTCAAATAAAGGACTGTGAGTATTCCAATGGCGGCGTTGAATCGAAGGTGGTTCTCTTGCTAACAGTTCCCAGACGCCGATCGATTTGCTGCACTGCTCCATGCGCGAGGAGTAAGTGCTGGTGATTTCATCGGAGTGTTCACAACCAACTCTCCAGAAATGGTGGTGATATTATACGCCTTGTCGAAGTTGGGCGCAGTGTCAGCTATGATCAACACCAATCTGCGGGGTAAGCTGCTTACAACGGGATACGGAACTTGAAAGAGCTAACACAGTTGACAGACGACACATTCATCCACTGCCTCAATGTCTCGGGCGCCAAATCCATTGTCTCAACGCCCGACCTATCTCAGCATGTCTGCGGAGATCTTCCACACCTCGCATTCAACTTCTCTTCCTTTGAGGGAATTTCCACCGGCGCAGTGGAGCTGGTGACCGCTACGGAATTGCAACAATTCTCACCATCAGCCGTTCAACCAGCAAAACGCACATTGACCGATCCCGCAGTCCTGATTTACACCTCAGGAACAACGGGCAAGCCGAAAGCCTGCGCAATTCGAAACATGTTGACGATGATCGTCTCAACTCCGCTATCTGCAGATGCAAACAACAAGTCCAAATACTACCCCTTGCGCACATACTCCTCCTTACCGCTCTTCCACGGCACCGCCTTCTTCACCGGTGTCTGCTATTCCGTTGGAAACGGCGGCACTCTCTGCCTGCGCCGAAAATTCTCCGCCTCGCAGTTTTGGAAGGATGTGCACGATTCCCGCGCAACACGCATTCTCTATATCGGTGAGCTGTGCCGCTACCTTCTCTCCACCCCACCCTCTCCCTATGATCGCAATCACAACTGCATCGTCGCATCGGGCAATGGGCTTCGAGGCGAGATCTGGGAGCGATTCAAGTCCCGCTTCGGCGTGCCTGAGATCCGCGAGTTCTATAGGTCTACGGAGGGCGTTGCCAAATTCGATAACCATGGTGTTGGTGTTTGGGGCGCTGGTAAGGTCGGCTTTTCAGGACCTATTCGTCGTTTCCTGGAGGATGAGACCTTCATTGTGAAATATGACAACGATGCCGAGATGCCCGTGCGGGACCCCAGTACTGGATTTTGTATTCGGGCCGGCCTTGGGGAGGAAGGCGAGGCGATTGGGCGTGTGCGCAATCGCGATTTCTTGATCGAGTATCTGGGTAACGAAGAGGCGACTGAAAAGAAGCTTCTGCGTGATGTTTTTGAGAAGGGCGATCTCTTCCAGCGGACTGGTGATCTTGTTGTCCAGGATGAGTCTGGATGGATCCGATTCCAAGATCGCGTTGGTGATACATTCCGGTGGAAGGGAGAGAACGTTAGTGCGGGTGAGATCCGTGATCATATCTGTCGCATTGATGGGGTCCATGATGCTGTTGTATACGGCGTGAAGCTTGCTGCGTAAGTTCAAGTTTCAAGAACGATCCATTGTTGAGCTGTGCTGATGTTTTTTCATAGATACGATGGCCAAGCTGGAGGAGCTGGCATCACTCTGGAAGACCACTCACCTAGCTTCCAAGCCGACTTTGCATCCAAGCTCTACCCCGAGTTGAAGAGCAAGGGAGTGCCATCCTATGCATTCCCTCGGTTTGTGAGATTTATCGAAAAGTAAGTTACAGCCTTCAATTCGACGATAGGAACAATCTATTAACGAGCACTTTCTTGAACTTGCAGAGTCTCAACTGGTGTCACCTTCAAACAAGCAAAGGGTGACCTCGTCAAGAAAAACTGGGATCCTCGCAAGGATTCTTCAGGAGACGGCGTCTACTGGCTGAATGGGACGAAATACGAGAAACTAGACGAGCAAAGCTGGTCCACTGTTGAGACCGGAAAAGCAAAGCTGTGATACTATCCACTGTTAAAGGGACTTATACATGCAAATGCAGCGTCACTGTACAGTAACTTGGATACTTTCAAGTAATTGTAACCAAACATTTGAATATAACTTGAAAAACTCTCAGATTGAGGGGTATGCACATATAATGGGCTTGACCTCGGGATACGGTATTGCAGTTTCAATGTTAGCTTCAAGTTCTGTCCGAGCTTGCAAATGTTTTGAGCATCGAGATGATCTCCGAGTTCGTAGAACATCTTTACAGTGAATCATCCAGTGTATCCTAAGGTTGTGTATAATATCCAACCTTGGAAATCTCTCAAGAAATCCATGTTGCCCTGTTGGTTGTTGGCCTTGTAAACGACCTAGGTAATACGACAAGCTAAGGTTGAGATCGTTAGTCCGGGTGGGATTGTATACATAAGAGAACTCATTACTGCGATGAATTTGGATTACAACATAGCCCTTGGGGGAGGGAGGGCCTCCTATGCGATGACTATCACCACTGGCATGCCAGAGTCCTATTGGTATGTTGAAGCTGAGAATTCCATCTCTTCGAGCCAGCTTCCAACGTGCATTTCCTTTGGGCTACACTGTACTTTCAAGTCAGATTCCCTATCGTCGGGCTCTTCTTCGTCGGTGCTGTCCAGATCAAACCAGGGATGTTGGAATATGGTTCGTTCGCTGCAAGGGTACCCTGTTGACCTTAGCCATCAAAATATCCCACGTGTGGCTCCTTCGGAGTGGTCTTGTGAATAGAAGCCATAGTTATAACCCTCAAGCCCACATGCCAATGTCTTTTTAGTGGATGAAGATGATGAATCATGGACGGAAGGCTGGCTCTTTGATGCTTCAGAATATCGAATTGAGCTGTTGTTTGTCAAAATCCATTCCCAAAATTCGTATTCGAGGCAGTGACAACCACACTGAACATGCTGTCGGACTGAAAGCTCTGTATCATCAAGTTTTGTAGATCCGAAGGGCTTCCAAGGCCAAATTGGAGGTCGCTCATGGCCTTCACAGGCTGTGATGAAAAGCAATCGACATTCGTCATCGCGGCGTATCCAGTCCTCGTAGGTGCTTTCCATTTTTGAAGTCAAGAAAGTCTGTACCACTCCTGTCCAGGCAGAGGCTAAAAGATCTAGAGCCACCATGCCTGTTCGTATATCACGCAAGATAGAGTTTGATAGGCCTGTGAGGATTGCACCAAGCCAGAGGATCCCGAGTCGAGGCTGTCGATTTGCCAACAACGTAGCAATTGAGGCTTCACTATGACTGATTAAGCTGATAACAGCAAAAGCCGGATTAAGCCAGGCACTGACGAGATTACACTCAATATCTGCATTGAAGAATGTGCTGTGTACTAGAGAGCGTAAACCCCAAACATTCAAACTTAGAGTCATGTATTTGGGAATGAGTTCGCTGTGGCTTTCGAGAAGGTCCGGGATAGAAGGGCGAGAGTCACTGGAAAGATTCTCTCTGGACGGAGAATCAGGCTGTTTTGGAAACGGCAGGGAAAGTGTGTCCCTCCCTAGAAATGGAATGTAAAGTACCCCGACAAGAGCAGCTGAGCACTGCGCGTATAAGCGATGGTACGCGCAGAAACGAGAGAGGTATTGAAGAGCGGCCTCTGATCCTGGCAGCTTCGAGTTTGACTCTGCACCGCAACTATTTGTGGCTAGGGTAAATCCCACATTATTTGCCGAAACCGACCGTGGCGACATATAGATCTGGCCTTTGTACTGGGTTGTCGCCTCCCAGCCATCGTCAGAACATAAAATGGTACGCCACCAGAGTATTTCCTCTTCACTGGCGTCGTTGCCAATGTCGATTTCAAAAATGGGTTGCTTGTCCGGTTTCGGTGAGAAATTCTCCGCTCCACGCATAGTTGAGTTCAAAGAACATTCATGGTCAGCAGAACAACTTAGCAACTCAACCCATCGAGCAGATAAGACATAGGCCCATGCAAAGTAAAGGACTGATAAGTAGTTTCCCTGATCATAGGTAGGGGGGAGCCCCTGAACTCCGGGCCAGTTTGCCAAAGGGGAGTCTTCTGATAGCCTCACGTCCAATCGACGGTCAACTGCTAATAGGAGTCGCTTAGGTATCACGATTGATTCTGAATCACAGCCCTCGTCGGAGGTTCTCCAAGTTGATCTCCCATTGACGACGAGGGTGTGTTGCCTCTCCTCACAGGCGAACGAGGCGGTCTTGTCCAGGCAAGCAAGGCCACCCCCGAGGAACGGAGGGGTTTGAGTGACAAGGGGTCTCAAGTCTATGACATGTCGGGGTAATGAGTGATCTTCGCTTTGCGTATTTACATAGCATGACCATGTATCGAGACTTTCCTTGAGGACCTGGCTGAACTTATCATCACTTGGGCGTGCAGCATCGCTCATGATGATACACCCACAGAATGGGAAGGCGGAAGATTTTTTCAAGTCTGGGTAGTCTGATGATACCTTAAAGGATAAGGTCGCTGCTGTATTTTCGTCAAGAACAGGGAGATAGGGAGGATGGAGAAGAGCAAGTCAAGAAAGTATAGTTAAGGGCGGGGAGATCGAAAAGTTTATTAAACTAGCTAGGCAGAAGCAGCCTCACTTGTAGATTTCAGGTGACTTGTCAAGTGGCAGATCCATGTAAATAATAAAATAGTTGACCTTGCTTAAGGTTGGTTCAGCTCACAGAGTAATTCAGATGAGAGCTGAGCTGAAATGAAGGGGCACCTGCAGACTGCAGTAAACAAACTGGTGCCTAAGGCAGCAGCGGAAAAGCGCCTGATACCTTAGGCTCCCGCAACCTCTGATAGGCTGATGTATTATTATGTGGGTCCCATAGTGCACTACTTTCGGACTTGCCAGTGGTGACTTCAAGTTGATGATTGTAGTTATTTAAAATACGACTGTCGTCTCCTGTTGACTTCAATGTTGAGTGTACATATGCGTAAGCTTCAAGTTTCATAAAAGTGAAATCGCTGACAAAGGGATTTAGCCCAGATACCCTTCCAAGTTTGAACTTGAACCTCGGAGGTATTGTCGAGAGGGCAGTTTTTAGACTATGTCCATGCCATTTGTCCCGTGCAGACGACATTGAAGGTTTGCGTGAACTTTCTCATTTTCCACTGCCCCAGTATCTTTTCATGAACTGATCAACAGTGGTCGGCTGAACTGAAGACAGATGATTCAAAGTATCATCTATAACCCATTGATCGGAAGTGCCAGCTACCTCCAGCTGACATTCCATATACCGAAGAAACTCAGTCGGGGGTATCGTCCTAAGTCGTGCTTCCAATTGTGCCTTGGTCACCGTGAAGACTTGAATCGGTTTTCCACAGCCTTGTTCGCAAATGTCGATAACCCGTCTCATGTTCAGAGTATCTCCCGACATGCCCAGTGTCCTTCCAGCCCAAGGCTCATCCAGATCCAAAGCAGCAACAACAAAGGGGCCAATATCTCTGATATCTGTCAAGGTCAAATCGGGAAACGAGCCGTCGTCGCGAACGGGCACCTCCACCCAGGGCTCCGTCTCGTCAAGATGGAACAAAAAAGCCCCTTCTTTGAATCCCGCGAGAGCTTCCAGTCTAGATGCACTGTCTGGAATCCCTATTCCCAAATAGTTCATGAAAATGCCACATGGAAAGCGCGCAGCATCAATCCTCCCCTTGATAATGGAAGATTTCACCTCTTCCCAAACTGTATTCTTCACGCCTAGCAGATCGACAATTTCATGCGCTTTTTCCGTAAGCGCAAATTCTGATGGCGCAAAGCGCCGACAGCCCACTTCTTCTGCTGCATGGAGCAGATTCAGCTGGGAGGTCACCCAGTCGGGACCCGGAATCAGGAGGACACTGATGACCGCGTCCACGCCACGAAGGGCATCTGTAAGCGAAGCATGAGAGCTGTAGTCCACCTGTCTGACTTCAATCTTTTTCTGTAGTGATGACAACCAAGCTGGGGTTGGTTTGTTTCCGCGTGAGAGGATCACCGGTATGTACTGGCCCTCGGTGGCGAGGAGGGCAGAGACAAGAGATGCGCCTAGTGTAGCGCTGGTTCCACCAGCGATGGCCACATACATAGCTTTCAAATGATTGCTAGGTAATTATATGAAGACAGGAATTAGTATGAAGCGTTTTTGTAATGAATTAGCTGATTGGGGACTTCAAGTTCAACAAGTTGAAGTTCAACCTTGGATACGAGCGGGAACTTTCCATGTCGTCATATTTCCAAGCCCTCGCTTGAACTTGAACCCTCCTCGCTATCCGAGTGCTCGGATTCATACTTTCAAGCCCTGGAGTTTGCTTTATAACCGTAAAACCTTGGAATAAATTAAAAGCAGATCATGAAATCATTAGTCACGCATCAAAAATCAATCAATTCAACCTTGGAATGTTCTCATCCTCAATTTGGACTATCAAGCCTGAAGTAACCATTTGAACCTAATCCATTGAAGAAAAAGCTCAAGTTGATTTTCACATCCATACATGTGAAAAATTAGGAAAATGGGATATTTTGACGCGGGTCAAATGAAACAAGTTGAAGCACATCGTACTCAATTGGCACGAAAAGAAAGTTTTCCACGTAAATCCAGGGTACCTGAGCCACGTTGTGGTTCCTCCTGACACACACCGTTCCTCCACCAGGACTCAAATCTAGAGGCCAAGTGTATGTCCTCAAGACCGGTCTGAGTCCCAATCGTTGAAGTGACAAGCAAATAGTTGACCACCCTTCAAATGGCAATATCAATTCCCCCTCAAGCGTTTCAGCACAAACGACTACCGTGTGCGTCTCCATGGGTGGGAATGCGAATCTATGCAATTCATGAAGCTCAGCCACTTCACTCATCAAGGTCTCAATGCTAGTCTCACCGGCGAACGCTTCTCCCAGGAGATGCGGCATTGTTGGTCGTGGGATATGGGCGAGGATTACGGCGATTGGTGATGCTATGACAACGACAGAGCTCGAATTGAGGCCCCTGGTACCAATAGCGGAAAAAAGAAATGATTGCATCCAAAGGATACTGACCTCGCCCATTGGAACAAGTCTAAGTTCGAAGGACTCTTCCAAGTCGTCGATAGCCCCCCGGCTGGGCCGGGGTCTGCCCATTGTTGATAGTTTTGAGAATCGTTGTCTTAATGTTGTTCAGTAAGGATATCAGTGTTGTCCCGTCAGAGATCTCTTCATCATTAAAAATGCTGCAACTTGTATTCTTGAAGAATTTGCTTCACAACATGCGAGGGTGTAAATGTGACATTCACATCTGCGGCTAATCAATCAACTATACGAGATTAATACAGCATTTCATTCAATGTTTCTCCCAGACAGCTGCCTATGCAAATGGATATTTCATTCCAAACCTTGGAAACACATAGATAAAAAGAGGCTCCAACATTGAATTGGTGATTCAAGGTTCCAGTTAAGGCTGAGCTGCCTGTCGATACAACCAGTTGACTGAAGTTAGGTGCCTGTGTATGGAGCAGGCACCCGGATGCAACTTAGGGCCTGAGTGTGATCTTGCCAAATACGTGACTCGTACCGGGGGATCACTATCAACATCAATCGAAGACCCTAAGGCCAATGCGCAAAGCATCTCGGCCTATCCCAGTGCGTCTGTCAAATTTACCAACTACCTAGCCTCATCCGGAACGCCACCAAAAGGACCTGGAAATTGATGGCATTCGCCTGATCCACTTGGCCCCTAGTATCCAAAGGTATTTCTTTCTGGGGGCCGAGAAACACGGGGAGATTCACGAGGGGTGATTATAGTAAATTCTTTAGCTAAGGAAAGGAAATAGTGAGATCAGCACTCTAATTCAAGCTTTGCTGAGATGGAATCGCCTTGTATTCCAAGGTTGGTGGCGCTGGCAATCTCCCAGGGTGTATTTTGGCCCCCAATGACCTAGCCTTGGGCGCCAGAGACAAAACTGCTGTTTAATCGCTTCATCCTGGAAATTTCATTTCGTCCTAGAAATTTCTCTCGTCGGTGGCCATCCATTAGTTGACTAAACAGAATTGTGCGTCAGTCCTACTCAGATAGCGGTCAGAGCATCCGGAGCATACTGTCGGCCTCCTCTCACTTCTTGATCAATCATGTCCCGATCAACACCCCAAGAACGACATCCAGATCTGTTTCGTCCAATAAAAAGCGATTCCCCAAGAGGAAAGAAGCGCACCGTTCCACTGGAATGTCTGTGCCTAGGATTCAACCGAACGGGCACCGCGTGTAAGCAATCCTCCAGCAAAGCCGTTGACACTACCCACTCACTAATCACCCATCAACGACAGCAATGTGTCAAGCCCTCGAAATCCTCGGAATACCATGCTGGCATTCGATCCAATTCATGGGCCCCCGATTCGGCGACATCGAGATGTGGCAGGAGGGCATTGACCGCAAGTTCTACGGGGCCCCGGGCCCCAAATTCGGGCGCGCGGAATTCGACCAGCTGCTGCACGACTACGGGGCCGTTTCATCGGACACACCGGCTATCGCGTTTGCGGATGATCTGATTGAAGCTTATCCCGAGGCGAAGGTTGTTCTCACCGAGCGCGATATTGATGCCTGGTACGAGAGCTGGATGAATAGCGTGATTAAGAATAGTTTTGATCCCATCGTGAATATCGTCTACACTATTGATCGATGGTTTACTCGCCCGCTGGGTAGGATCCATAGGACCTCGTTTGAGGGCTGGTTGGGCATTTCGAGTCCTGAGGACGCCAAACGTCTGAGCAAGCAGAAATATCGTGAGCACTATGCTATGGTCAGGCAGTTGACGCCGCCTGACCGGCTTCTGGAGTTCAAGCTCGAGGATGGATGGGAGCCTCTTTGCAAGTTTCTTGGGAAGCCTGTGCCAGATGTGCCTTTTCCGTTTGAGAATGAGAAGAAGTGGTTAGATGAGAAGATTCAGATTGTGATGCAGCGGGGCTTGAAACGGATGGCGTGGAAGCTACTGGTGTGGTTTGTTGTGCCGCTGGTGATTGCAGGTGTGATTTACAAGGCGATGTGGTGATCTTTGTGCAGTATAGTGCTAGCCACATGGACCCGACTTTGGTCATTCACATGTGCCACCAAGATACTGCGTCCTGCGCCAATCGAGGATGTCGATCACTTGGTAAGGATTACAGTTGATTATCATGTCTAAGCTCAACGGTTGACAAGCAAGGTAACATCAGGCACAGCCCTATTCAAATCGTATTCAGTCATAAATCATAACTCTAGATCCACAGCTTGAGTACCCGACTCATGCCCTCCGGATCGAATCCTTATCTAACCTCGCCGAGTTCCTCGTAGAATGAATCTCCCAATCCGAAGTAATCTTAATCTGTCCCTGACACCACTCGGATAATTTCTTCGCCATGGGAGGACGATCCACTGAGACAAGCGGAATCTCAGGCTCCTCCATTTGAGCCCCCGATAGGACTGTCGTTTTGTAGTACCCTGAAGGTATGTACCCGTAGGTCGTTGTGCCCTCCGATGGAGAGGAGAATCTGGTTGTTCCGAATAGCCTTTCCAGTGATGGCGGTATAACGGGTAAACAGGCAACGATGATGCCTATGAGAGGAACGATACATAAGATGAGGGATTTTCGAGCGGAGCTGTATGTGAGGTCCTCAGTGTTGAGGTCGTAGTCTGTTTTGATGCGAATCAAAGTTGCCGCGATGACACTAGGACAGAGATATGATTAGTATGATCCAATTCCCAGATTGGTGAGGTGTACATACATCAGTCCAAGGAGGTAGATACCACCCATAGCCAACTTTCTAGAGGTTGATAGTCGCATATGTGATAGCATTGGGATGGGTATGCTGAGGATGAATGCATCGACGATCGCCTCAGTCACTGTAGCGCTGAGGTGCAGCACTTTCTGGTCTCCACAATGACCATCCATATTGGGAAGCCATATTTTCTTGACCGGGGTACAGAGGAATGCCGTTGCGAAGAATGTTGCAGCCCAAAGAGCCAAGGACAAGCTCATCGTCATGTAGGTCAACCATCCTATGACTCGGTGCTGGAACTGATGGAGGTAGTAGTGAAGGATAGATAGCTGGACTAGAGCAACTACCGTGATCCATAAGAGATCGCCAGCGTACGCAACCTGAGCAAGGTCAGAATTTCTTGCGCACACGATTTCCTGCAACAGTGAAAATCGTGTAGTCTTACCTTTCGGAACTCAATCAAGGTCCCCTCTCCTCCAACGCTAGAGACCTCTGCAGCATGGAGTCCCATTCCACAGAGCAATATCAACAAGAGCTCTACAACGTATCGGCCTGTTATCACCGCCTAAGATGATTCAAAATCCCGGTTAGTAATTATCCAATGGACCATATTAGACAGATAACAAAACACTTGAAATCTCACCAGAGCCGCCAAAATCAGCCAGTCATTCCCCTGCCATGCAACGCCCAGCAGCCGCCTTGACCACAGGCGCAAGGCAACAGCAATAATACCCACCGCCAACAAAGCAGACTGTACGGCAATGTCGGCCTTGCCTAGCCAGTTATGGCCCAGGGCATCGACAAAAGAACCCGATGAAGTCGACATGGAGAACCAATATCCCAGAGAGCAACAAATATCAACATCTGAATCAGAGCAAGACCAGCATGTTAATAGATATACAGTCGCAGAGAACGAGTCTCGCCAGCCCACGAGTGAGACGTGCGGGGCCGCGCAGTAAAGTACGTAGAGGAACTAGTATGTGGGTACTAGGTAGCAAGGGGGTTAGATCAAGTTTGGGTCGTGGTATGACCCCAAACCGGGCAAACCCTGTGTGAAGACGGTGGAAAGTGAATCGACCGGGCAAATACTGTAGAGAAAGGCCAAGATCGGCAAGGATATAAGGCAGAGTCTGGAAGAGATGAAGCAAGATATAGGTCGAGGGCGCATTAACGGGACTTAGGGAAGGAATGTTAATATACGCCACGCAAAGCCATAGCGGGCATTGAGTTTTATTGGATGGATGAGTTTTCAGGCATTGTTTTCCAGAACGAATCTTTTTTCTCGAAAATCCTCCTCCTCCTTTGCGTTGTACTGAGCGGAGAGCTGCTGCACGGTTTCCCGCGTCAGACTCCACTTTACTGTGGTTGAGTACTCTATCTCAGACATCCGCGTTTCATGATCTCACACCGACCTATGTGGAGACGGCGATTGGCTCATCTTCATCCAGTTATATCGGTTGACTGCATGCACAGCGATGGTCGAGACTGATTCAGATCCATCCCTAGCCTATGAGTTGTTTTTTTAGGGCGAGACAAGTGGGTTACGGCCAGCGATCATGACATAGCGCGGTGCTTAAGACAACGTGTTTGAGGTTATTATACGAGGACTTGAAACGGCCGCCATGAGGGTACATGTACATGAATAGGCACGCATCCTTACAACAGTTTGAGGCTTTTGGACCGATATCCCATTCAGGAAGATGACCGATGGCTTGACCTTAAATAGACCGCCGCCGAGATTCGATGCAGCCGTGTTTCAACATGCGCGGTGGGCCATCTCAAACTTCAATTTGAGAATCCTAGCCAGATCTGCCGGCTAACGGTCCTGGGCTTAGCTTTGCCGACCTGCGTACGGTTTATCACGGACTTCGAGTCCAGCCCGTTGTGCTTGGGCCTGTGTGGGACGGGGCCGTGGTTTGATGCCCAAGACTTCATACTGATACACAAGTGTAAATTGTGCCGTGTGAGAACATCGCACGGGGCCAGGGAACGTTTGAAGGATCATACCTTGGGGTTATTCGGTGAAATACCCGGGTCGTTCTCTGGGTTTCAATGATCTCCGTAGATTCACCCATGTAAACAAACATTTGGACACTCGAAGGATTCCAATTTCCAGCCGCTAATTTTTTGAAGCCACCAGGAACGGACCCCACGACATGTGCGACAGACACTAAAATGAAAGTTCCGTCATTACTACCTCAAGGCTGAGAAAGCTAACTAATTAAACATTGAAGGATCAATGTAGGTACCGCCTCTTTCAGCTGTCACATGTGCAGTGCTACCTGTTAAACAAAAGGCCAACTGGAGCCTAGGACTTAACATTGAAGTAATTAAAATCAGACTGATATTGAGTCATCCAGTTCATAAACTATATCCCTGTTCAATTGATGATCCCGCCCCATAATCCATGTCGCCATAAAATGAAGGCCGACGATCATCATTTCAACCAAAACTACCCATTTTAGGTGCTCTTCTTCTGAGCCTCACGCTCAGCCTTGCGCAGAGCACGCTTACGAATACTCTCATGCATAGACTTGTTCTGTCCAACAACAAAGCTGTTCATAGGCGCCATAACGCTGGTAAGGAACCAAGCCATGAGACCGTGGCTCCAGTACGGAGACGAGCTGTAGGCATATGTAGACGAACCACCACGGCGACCAATCTTCGACAGGACAGAGCGGACAAAGGTGCGAGGGGTAGGGATGGAGGCGGATGCACGACGGATCTTGGACATGGCGGAGGTGATGAGATAGGCGTGGACGAGCTCGACTTCGATGCCGTGGGGGGCCAGCTCAGCACCCAGGGAGGTGGACCACTGCTGCAGGAAAGCCTTGCTGCCGGAGTAAGTGGCCAGCAGAGGAGTGGGGAGCAGACCGCCGAACGAGCCCATAGTCAGGACCAGACCGCGGCGGCGCTGGATCATGCTGGGGATGATGAGCTGTGTCACGCGCAGGGTACCGGTGCAGTTGATGGTGATGATGTTGTTCATTTCCTCGGCGGGGGTCAGGGCGAAGGGAACGGGGATCGAGTGGCTCTGGCCAACGTTGTTGATGAGGATGGACACGTCGAGACCGGAAACCAGTTCGCTCAGCGCGGCGTAGTCCTCATCGGCGTTCTTGGAGAAGTCCATGGCCAGGGTCTTGGTCTCCACGTTGGGGTACTGCTTGGTGATTTCCTCTCCCAGTGCGATCAGCTTGGACTCGGTTCGCGAGACCAACACGATGTTGAACTTGGCCCGGGCGAGCTGCAGCGCGAACTCCTTACCCAGGCCATCGGAGGCACCGGTGACAACAGCCCAGCTACCGGGGGGACCGAAGGAACGAAGCTATTGAAAATAAGGCGTTTTAGCTGATATAATGCTTGAATAAAGTGCGTATATGTACATACCGGTTTACCGGGGAGCACGAACAGGCTCAGAAGCACTCGCAAGAAAGACAAGACCTTGCAGGCGATCACCAGCCCACCGGTTGCAAGAAGGCCCAGGGCGCAGAGGGTCTGCAGCCCAGGGGACAGGTGAGTAGGCCACTTCGAGAGGCACTCAATATGCTTGGAGATATCCATGGTTTAATGATCGAGGAGCTGTTGAGGGGGAATTTGGAGCAACGTGGTTGACTAGTTTAAAAAATAAATGTTGTTGGGGGAAGATCAACGCCAAGAACCAAACCTAATCGTAGTAATCAACATCCTCGGTCCCTTTCACACACGACAACAACCTAAAGTCCTTGACTTCACAACAAATCCAAAATATCCAATCAATCACCCGCAATGGATCAATTGTTGTCTTATCTGCCTCCCTTTGAGGGTCTACTGCCCAAATGGCTCCTCTTCGTAAGCGATACCCCCGTTCAACCCCTTTCTCCCAACAAACCTTTCCACTCACCAGATTCCAGGTCTCCGTCGTGTCCGCTGTCAATAGCTTGCAGGCCTATTGCTCCGCCAAATATACCTCCCTCCTCTACACCAATGGCTCGGTACCATGTGAAGCGCTGTCCGGTCGTGTCTTCGGCACCTGGACCTTCCTCTCTGCCGTGATCCGCTTCACTGCCGCATACAACATTACTACTCCCGCCGTGTACGATCTCGCGATCTGGACCTACGCCATTGCTCTGACACATTTCACCGGAGAGCTTATCTTCGGTAACGCGTCGCTCAAGGGCCGCTTTTTGAGCCCATTGATCGTGGCCTCATCGTCCATCGCTTGGATGGTCGCCCAGCGTGGAGAGTACCTGGGTCTGTGATCCAATGGTTTACCAACATGAGAGACAAAAAAGAGGGCCTTCAAGCCCATGATAGAATGTGCTTAGAAAAAATGCGATATACAGGCGGATGATTCAGTCGAACGCCGGGTGCCGACTGTCAACTTGGTTTTTCATCGAAACTTGTACAACTTATACGCCTCCCTGGTGAGCCAAGGGGCGTCGATTTAGGATTTTTCTACTTAATACCCTTCAAATGTTTTCACCTTATCGTGTTTAATTCTACAATGTTTCCGTGATATCACTACTCCTATGGGTCAATGCAAAGAAAACCAACCACTCCATTTCTCACCACACAACTCCTGAGGATTATACTATCTCAGTCCAACTTTTTGCGGTATAGCTCGCCGCCACATCCGCGCAAACGGGCAGCGGCCTGTTCCGGAGTGATATCTCGTTGAGGCTCAGCCATCAGCTCGTAGCTGTATCATGAGTCAGTTTCGGACCAACAAGGCGAGAAAAATGCGAAACGGATAACTTACCCAACAAGGAATTTGCGCACAGTAGCGCTGCGCAGCAGCGGTGGGTCGAAGTGCAGATGAAGGTAAGAGGCCTCGATCTCCTCCGCAGTACCGTCAAGAGGAGCTTGGTGGATTCCCATACTGTAAGGGAAGTGAGTCTCGAAGAGGTTATCGTAGCGACGAGTAACCTCGGAAATAGCCTCCGCGAGAAGCATCTTGTCGGACTCGCTCAGGTCAACGAGAGCGCGCTTGTGCGTGCGGCTGATGATCATAGTCTCAAAGGGCCAGACAGCCCACCACGGACACACGACAACGAAGGACTCGTTCTCGAAGACGACACGTTCGCCCTTGCGGCTCTCCAGCGCAGCGTAGTCCTCCAACATGTGGGCACCGCCGTGCTCCAGGCGGTACTGGCGCAGCTTCTGCGATTCCGCCTCGAGCTCCTCGGGAAGGGTGCTGGTGGTCCACATCTGGCCGTGAGGGTGGGGGTTGGAGCAACCCATGGCAGCACCCTTGTTCTCGAAGATCTGCATGTAGCGGTACTGCTCCTTGGGCTTGGTGATGTTGGTATGCTTTGCGACGGGTGCGATGTGGGTGGGTGGGGCATTGGCGGCCAACGGCGAGGTTGGGGATAGGTGTGCGGCGTAGATCTCGGTCCAGGAATTGATCACTGGCAGGATTTCCTTGGGAGCCATATCGGCGAGTGTGATGTTGTGGCATGGCGAGAAAGTCATGACATAACACTTGCCAGTGACAGGCTCAGCCTGGAGGAACCGCGATTCCAGAGCTGATATTCATTAGTACAGGTTTGACTTCTCGTATGCACCTCGCACCCAATATGGAAGGGTGATCTCACCGTCAGAATGGCTGGGCTCATAGGCGGCTTGCTCCTCCTTCACGGCACTGTAGTCGTTGACAAAAACAAAAGTACTGTCATAGCTAGGGTTGACGTCACCCTGTGCGCGGTTGTTTCCAGGACATAGGTAGCACTTTGGGTCGAATTCAGGCAGGGTGGTCTTTGATGGACTCTCCTGGGCACCTCTGTCGATCAAGACACACGTCAACCATTAGCAATTGCATTCCTGTTACACAATGTTCCTTAATCGACCACTTACTGCCAAGGACGCTTGGTTCGGTGGGGAGACACCAAGATATGAGATCCGCGCAAGGGATTGTATCTCCGATGGGAGATATCGTTCAGTACACTCTCATCCATTGCTATATGATATTGAACTTGAAGATGGGTGAAAGAAAAGGTTGGGAACGCAGTGTGGACAGGTACATAAGAAAAATTCCCCGACATACGGGAAAGGGAATTTAACCGGTGGGGCGCGGGGTATTCGGGATCCCTGCGACATGACACCATTACCAACTGGGCATACTATACGGAGTACTTCCTGTACAATGTCAATATGTAACTGATCCTCAAAGTGAGGCGATCGACAATGACTTTTCTATCACGCTCCTTTATGCATCTACA
The DNA here is from genome assembly GCA_911649655.1 of Penicillium sclerotiorum. Taxonomy (NCBI): domain Eukaryota; kingdom Fungi; phylum Ascomycota; class Eurotiomycetes; order Eurotiales; family Aspergillaceae; genus Penicillium; species Penicillium sclerotiorum. The sequence goes on from CAJVRJ010000009.1 coordinate 4,090,742, forward strand.
TCTATTTGGTCAACAATGATCAACGATTGTAGTACATAGATGCATGAAAGACCCAATTCGGGGTGGATGTCACCTTGGCTCTCGGTGAGCCGTAAAGGAATCGTTCGGGATCCCGCACTCAGGGAAACCGGGGTTGAGCTGTGTAACTGGGTCAAGGGCAATCTCATGCAGGCGAGACTATTCGAGAATACTGGATCCACCTGGAATTCATTTTGGAAATATTCCCCACACAATGTGTTTACGCCTCTATCCAAATTGGATTGTATACAGAATACGAAGTGACGTCACCTGATCCCTTATCGATAACACCATCCATGCGTTCACCTTGCATACGGTCAACTCCGATTTACAACTCCGATTTATTTACGTGCCATATCTCCCCCCCTTTTCCCTTGTCTTCTCAGGTAATTCAAATGTCATGGAGCTCCAGAAATCCCCTATAGCTTCATCATCCCGTGCCAATGATGGCCGGCCGCAGACCCTGCTGGATCTCCCAGTCGAGGTAAGGCACATATGAGGCCCAATTCGGCTCATACCGCGGTGCGGGGACATGCTAATGGAGCTCAAAACTCAAGCTAGTGGACCTGGTCTACACATTTTTATCGGTAAAAGACCTAGTGGTTACGACCCGGGTGTCTCGCTCGTACCAGAAAATCGCACTCCGGAAATTGGAGCGCCATCTCCACACCTTCCTAGCCCGCGAATCCCAAGAGACATTCCTACGGGTAGGCTGGTGGAGTCCCATGAAATTTGTCCAACGTCCAGTGACATGGGAATACGAACAATTACAACTTCTCACGGATGCAAAGTTCCCCAATGCCTGCTCTCGAAGTCGGCGCCCTAAGATCGACAGCATTGATAGCTGGTACTCGTCTTTTCGTCCCGGAGGCTCGAACGATCCGTGGTTTCACCCAGGTAGGATATGGTTACAGGAGGACGAGCTAGAATGTTGTCACGCTAACATTCACGGGTGTTTTGAAGAAGATGATCAGTGGGTAACTGAGGATGTGGAGCTGGATGAGAATGAAGATTTTGTGCAGTTTCGTCTGAGATTGTATTTGGCTGAGCCCGATGATCCGATCGGAGCTCACAGATTTGTGGATAAGATGGTTCGGCTTCATCGGGATTGGTTAAGTCAGTGGGATGAGAAAAGCAGGCACATCGAACACCCGGACTCGTACAGCCCCTTGGATAGGCTGGTCTGGTTTGATGAAAAGAAAACAATTGGTCTTTCTGTGGTGGTGTGGCATAAAGAGTTCAAGGGCAAGAATGGGTCGGACGTATACCGCGTCATGCTTTCAAGTGAGTGGATGTTCTGCTCGAGGGGATACGATGCTAACCTGTCGTTAGAATTATGGGTTCGCACCCTCCGGCTTCTCGAAGAAGATGAGGTTGCAAAGAGCGGGTCGAAAATGAACCAGTCGAGGATTACCATACTATCTACACGATGATTTCAGCACCAAGAAGACATGCACAGTGCAAATAAACCTGGAGAGTCAGTGCGATCAAGATGTTGAACTTGAAATTGTACAAAGTCAAATTAGACTCCAACCTTGCGTGAAATTGAACATAACAAGTTTCAACTTTTTGCCCAAACATCAACTTCTGCGTGTCCATTCCTGCAGGATCCGGGGAGAGAATGCACGGCATGAAATCAGCCATGACAGCTACCGGTTTTTCACCTCTTCAAATATTTTGACCTATACTAGTATAGGCATCCAGTTGTGCTAAAAAAAAAAAAAAAAACCCCCCCCTAAAAAAACATACCGAACCATGACAATCCGATAATGAAGTTATCGGGTTCGGCAAGCCGTCTTAGGTCGGGATGTCAGTGGCGGTGGAAGGTTTGAAGCTGCAAGATGCAACCAAATAATGAAAATTTAAGATCCACTTAAAATCGTTATGCACCAATGTATCGTTTATCCGCCTGCGTTTCGGCACCAGTGCCGAACGGTGCCTGCAAGACACTAACCTGATTAGGAAGCTACCGAGGCACCCGGTTATCAAAGTGGGTCATCAATTTTTAGATTATTGATTGACTTATGTGGCAATGCTTCCAAATTTTCATTCATTTCATTTCAATCTTTGCTGATCTGCACCAGTTTTATCCCTGCATAACATGGGCTAGATCGATCTACATCGCACAGCAGATCTAGTACTACACAAACTACATCTAGCCGAGCAAACAACTGCCAGCGACGGCAGACACATAGCCATGGCTCTCACCTCGGAGGATGAGCTCGCCTCGCTTCCCTCGAAGATCCCCTACTGGAGGCTGGTCTTCGACCAAAAGGTTATCACTCAGGAGGTAGCTCAATTTCCCTATTCTGGGTCTGGCACTGAAGATGACCCTTACGCTGTTGTATGGCTACCGCGCGATCCTCGCAACCCCATGAACTTTGGTACCTTCAAGAAATGGTTCGTCACGATTCTCGTGTCATTTATCACCCTAGCTGTTGCACTGGTATCATCTGCATACTCAGGTGGAATGAACCAGATCGTGGAACAGTTTGACATTGAAGAAGAGATTGCTATTCTGGGAGTGTCGCTCTTTGTATTGGGCTTTGCAATTGGCCCTCTGATATGGGCACCGCTCAGCGAGATCTTCGGTCGTCGCCACATTTTCACCATCAGTTTCATGTTCCTGACTGCGTTCAATGCCGGCGCGGCAGGCTCGCAGAATATCGAAACGCTGATCATCCTTCGCTTCCTGGCTGGTTGCTTTGGCTCTTCGCCCTTTGGAAACGCTGGTGGCACAATCGCGGATATGTTCCCTGCTTCCCAGCGTGGTATCGCTATGAGTTTCTTCGCTGCTGCCCCATTTCTGGGACCGACAATCGGTCCTATCATCGGAGGCTTCCTTGCTACCAGCGCGGGCTGGCGCTGGGTGGAGGGCTTCCTCGCGGCCTTTTCGGGTGTACTCTGGCTGTGCATTATCTTCCTTCTTCCAGAGACTTATGCACCAGTCCTGCTCCGCCGACGAGCTGCGAAGTTGACTGAGATGACAGGCAATGTGTACCGCAGCAAGCTTGATATCGAACGTGGACCTGTGCCAATGGGCAAGACATTGAAAACCGCGTTATCGCGCCCGTGGATTCTACTCTTCCGGGAACCCATTGTGCTACTATTTTCAATATATATGGCGATTATATACGGCACACTCTACATGCTTTTCGCAGCCTACCCGATCGTGTTCCAAGAAGTTCGTGGTTGGAGCGAGGGTATCGGCGGTCTTGCATTTCTAGGTATTCTGGTCGGCATGCTATGTGCAGTCGCATACACATTCCCCGAGAACCAACGCTACGCGAAGAAATGCAGTGAAACGACAGGCCGTCTTCCCCCAGAAGTACGACTCCCACCCAGCATGGTAGGAGGCATTGCACTTCCAATCGGCTTGTTCTGGTTCGCTTGGACAAATTACCCCAGCATCCACTGGATGGTATCCATCGCCGCAGGAGCTCCTTTCGGATTCGGCATGGTTCTTGTCTTTCTCAGTGTGTTCAACTATCTCATCGACTCCTATACGATCTTCGCCGCCTCGGTTTTAGCCGCGAATTCAGCCCTTCGTTCTCTATTCGGCATGGCCTTCCCGCTTTTCACAACATACATGTACCAGAACCTGGGCATCCACTGGGCATCGTCGATTCCGGCATTCTTATCCCTCATTTGCATTCCCTTCCCGTTCATATGCTACAAATACGGAGCCCAGATCAGGAAGCGGTGCACCTTTGCTGCTGAAGCGGATGCCTTCATGTCCCGACTTGCTGAGCAAAACCAAGTTGAACGCCGGAAGGACATCCCTGAAAAAGAGACAGAGAAGGGCGAGCCGGAAGAGGACTTGCACGAGAGTGACAGCGAGAGTTTGTCGACTGTTCCTTCGCGTGTTAGCATCGCACGCCGTGCTTCTCGGGCGTCTCGCCAATCCGGACGATCTATGCATCGCACTGCTACCGCGACGCAATACGAAGAGAATCCTTATGATTTGGATCTCGTTAATACCCGGCAATCAGCTATCAGTCGGAAAGATTGAAATCAGCCAGTCGGATACGACAAAAAATACCCCATATCATCGGTGGAGCCAAATGATACGCCCCAACCTCCTGGCTCGTACCGAGTCCAGAGGCTAAGGCCGTAAATTCGTCTTCGCTAACTTCAGGCCTCGGTGCCTCATACAGCGTGGAAACGGCGTCACACTCGTCATTCCACGAGGCTGTTCAAGCCATTTTCCTTTTTTTTTTTTTTCCCTCGAGTTTTATAGACAAAGGCAATCGGCAATTTGCCAGGGCCGGAGATACCCCATAGGGCAGCCTAAGCTCAAGGCAGTCCATACATAGTAACAATTAATTATACCCCTTGATTAAAATGCGAATTCAATTTTCAGAAAATCAACAATTATCAAAAAGACAAAAAAAGACCCCGAGATTCTAATCTTGGGCAAAGTCCGGGCCCAAATGCATTGACTGCTAGACTTCCAAGGTTCTTGCTTATGATGTCAAGAGAAAACCGCCTAGTGAGGACCAAATTCCGCAAAAAAAATGCCTGGGTCTTCATAGAAATGCGTCCTGAATTATCAATTGATATCCTGTATCTCAACATGAAGCCGTTGGCGACATAGTTCGTAGTACTGTCCAGTTCGCATCGCAACCTTTTACTGATCACTCATCAACCCCACAACCTCGGCCCACCTCCACCTCGGCCAGCAACCACAACCAACAGTATATGAACCTCGCAACCCGATCACATCATCAATCCCATCGCTAACCGACATAGCGGATCCATCAAAATGACAGGAAAAATAGACGCCTACATCGACTGCGGTAAGGACTACACCACCGAGTCAGAGGCCAATCCGAGTCCGGGCGTCGCTGATACCTGAATTAGTTTCGCCATACTCCTACTATGCGGCGCTGTATCTACGGCGTAATCGCAAAGCGCTCGAGTCGCATGGCGTGGAAGTAGAGTTAGTGATCTACCTCACCCACCAATGGCTGTACCATTGAGATACTGACGTTCCTAGGTTCCATCCGATCTTCCTAGGGGGCGTGAATGTTGGATCTGGTATTTCTCTACCTGGATTGAGGAACCTACCTAAGCTGAATTCTAGCTAACTTCATTTTAGGAAATAAGCCGCCATGGACTTTGCCTGCCAAAGCAGCGTATGGCAAGTTTGATGGTCAGCGAGCGTGTAAATACTTCGGTGTCCCACCAATCACGACGCCGGATTTCTTCCCCATCCTTTCAATCATGGTGAGAGTTTTGCACTTGATATTATGCCAGTATGCGGGGGCACTAACTCGTTCAGCCTCAACGATGCATGATCTACATCAAGAACAACTATCCACGTGAGAAATTCGAAAAAGCCTTCCTCTCTCTATCGGAATGGATGTACCATAAGAACATCGACATCAGCAAACCAGAGCAACTAGCCCAGATGCTGAAAAGCCATGACTTCTCCGATGACGATATCAAGAAGATCCTGGCTGCTGCGTCAAGCCCGGAGTACAAGCAGGCTCTCACGGCGAATACACAGAAAGCATTGGACCTCGGAGCGTACGGGGCACCGTGGTTCTGGGTCCGGAATGCGCAGGGCCAGGAGGAGCCTTTCTTCGGGAGTGATCGGTATGTACTAATGCTTTGTTTCAAGGGTTGATTCGGGTTCCATGAATCTGTGTTCTGACTTGAGCTAGGTTCGCATACATGTGGCAGTATTTGGGTCTTCCATTCCAGGATATTAGTATCATTGAGAATGACAAAGCGAAACTTTGATACATTTGACGGAGTACAGTACATTCTCGAAGAGTTGGTCATTGTCCTGTGGGTATTGCAGCGGGTATAGCAGGTCGGGATGAGGGCGCACCGTGCGGGACGACCGGCCCGTGCGAACCGCAGTATCGCATCAGATTCGGGTTCCGAATAATGGAGACGATTATCGATCATAGCTAGATTCCGGAATTGAATGTGCAATTATTTAGTAAGGCTATGACTCAAAGTAGATGAAATTGAAATATTTAAAAGAGATAGTACCCTCCATCTTAACGTCTCATTCTCATCCATCGGAAATCCCGGCTAAGAACTAAGCCCGAGCCAGCTTATCGCGCTATTACCCCACGCCTGCCCCACGTTTTGCAGCTTGAATCATTTAAAGCCAGATTTCGCTGCATCCAACTCAATCAACCCATTCAATCTCCAATTGAACATAAAATCTACCTCAAATCATACCACCATGTCCGGACTCCATGTCACCTGGATTGGCCTCGGCAACATCGGCCGAGTAAGTCTACAAGCATATCCAATACAACCTTCGAACTAATACCTAACCTTCACAGGGCATGAGCGCCAACATCGCCAAAAAAGGTCCGCAAGCCTCTCTAACCCTCTACAACCGCACCACATCACGCGCAACAGCCCACGCAGAATCCCTCAACAACCCCAACATCAAAGTCGCAACAACACTCCCAGAAGCCATCGCCTCCGCAGACATCATCTTCACCTGCGTCGGCGACGACAACGCCCTCGACCAGATCAGCGCCGGCATCCTCGCAACAGAAACAGATCTCAGCAAGAAGACCTTCGTCGACTGCTCGACGGTACACCCGGACACCTCGCGCCGCACCGAAGCCGCGTACGCAGCACGCGGCGCGTCCTTCGTCGCGAGCCCTGTCTTCGGGGCTCCGAATATGGCTGATGCCGGTGGTCTGATTATCGTTCCGGCGGGTAAGCAGAGCGCGATTGCGAAGGCGCGGCCCTTCTACGAGGGTGTTACTGCTCAGCGTACCATCGATTTATCGGGTGGGTCTGGGGCCGATATCGATGTTGGGAAGGCTTCTACGATGAAGGTTATTGGGAATACGTTTATTTTGAATACCGTTGGTGTTCTTGCGGAGGCGATGACCGCTGCTGAGACGACGGGGTTGGGTGTTGCGCCGTTGAAGGAGTGGTTGGAGTTGTTCTCGCCTGGACCTTTTGCGAAGTATGCGAATCGGATGGCCAGTGGGGATTATTATACGCGGGATGAGCCGCTTTTTGCTGTTGATCTTGCGAGGAAGGATTTGAGGCATGCGGCTTCGTTGGCGAAGGAGGGTGGGCAGCGGATGAGGAATGTGGAGGTTACGGATCACTTCCTTTCTGTCGTTAAGGCCGAGAAGGGGGAGAAGGGGGATATTGCGGGGGTTTATGGGGCTGCGAGGAAGGAGGCGGGGTTGAAGTATGAGAATCAGGAGTAAGATGTAGGTGTACATACTTGGTGTTATTATGTTTCAGTTTTGGATGTTTGTTGATGTCCCAAGGTTCGAGTTTGACTTTTGTTTAAATTGCATTTTTGCTTCAAACTTGCGAATGTTTACGTTTTACTACGGATTGCAGGATCAGGAATTTCCATGATTATGGTTCAAATGCCATTTCATTTTGATAAACCAATTAACTCTTCTCCTGTCATATGGAGAGCCGTAGCAAGTTGAGTTCTGAATATGCACACGGTAATAAAAATCATTAACTAAAATACATAGGCCAACTTTGTTTTGTCGGCTTGTAGAGACTCAGAGACTGTCATGTCATTCTGATGAGGGCGAGCAATTTACAGCTGCTCCTCGACAATCTCAGTGGTGTCGTGGTGCTGGTGCTCACCGGCACCGCCCTCAGCGGGCTTGGGCTCATGGGGACCGTGGAGGTCGGCGATGATACCCTCGGGGGCAACCCAGTTGGCGGACTTCCAGGGCTTGACGCGCAGGACGTACATGGTGTCAACCTCCTCAAGAGTGCGACCCTGGGTCTCGTTGACAAAGAAGAAGACAACCAGGATGGCGGCGAAACAGCAGGCAGCAAAGACGTAACCGTAGCGGTAGTCAATGGAGCTGGAGATGAAGGGAGTGAAGAAGGAGATGAGGAAGTTCCAGGTCCAGTTGGCAGCGGTGGCAACACCCATGCAGGTAGCACGGTAGCGGAAGGGGTACATCTCACCACAGATGGCCCAGACGATGGGACCCCAGGTGGTGGCGAAACCGACAATGAAGAAGCAAGTGAAGACAATCATGACAACACCAGCGGAGTGGTCACCGGGAGTAACATTAAGGATCTCGTGACCAATGGAAGCCCAGATCATGAAGCAGACAAACATCCAGGCGGCACCGATCATCAGACAGTTACGGCGACCGTAGTGCTCAACGATGTACAGACCGGGAAGAGTCATACCGAAGTTAACAGCACCCAGAATGATGGAGGTAACGAAGGAGTTGCTGATACCAACACCGTTGAAGATGGAGGTACCGTAGTAGAAGATGAAGTTGGCACCGGTCAGCTGCTGCAGGGACTGCAGAGCAATACCAAGCATGGTACGGTAGAACATGCGGGGACCGGTGAGGATCTCGTGCCAGGGGGCAGTACCGGCGTTGGTCTCCTCATCAAGCTTCTGCTTCATGTCGGCCATCTCCTGAGCGACAACACGGTGGTTGGCGGGGACACCGTAGAGCTTAGACATAACCTGGCGAGCCTCCTCGACACGGCCGTGACGGTAGGCGAAACGGGGGGACTCGGGGAGGAAAAGGGTACCGATACCCAGGATCAGAGGCCAGGCGAAACCGATACCCATGGTGATACGCCAGGAGCCAGTGGAGTGGGTCATGCGGGAAGTACCGAAGTTGACAATGTAGGAGATGAAGATACCGAAGGCAACGAACAGCTGGAAAGCGCTGACCATAGCACCACGGACCTGACGAGGAGCAGACTCGGACTGGTACATGGGGACGACGCTGGACAGAGCACCGACACCCAGACCCATGACCCAACGACCCATAGCAACCTGGTACCACTTATCGGTACTGGCAATCTGCACGATGATACCAACAATGTTGATCAGAGCCCAGAAGGAGATGGAGAGCTTGCGGCCAATGCGGTCAGCAATAGGAGCAGCTACGAGAGCACCGATCATAGTTCCGATAGAGAGCTGTAGAAAAAGAATTGGCGTTAGCATCCTTGTCGTGTATCACATGCTGGATCCAGGATGTGGAGTGTCAAGAATGGAACCTACCAGGCCAACAATGAGACCGTTACGGACGTTGCTGAAAGCATATTCGCCAGTGGAGGCGTTGTACTCAGCAAAACGGACCTTGAAGTCGTTCATGGAGGTGAAACCCGAGATTTGACCTATAGATTCGAGTCAGTCATCTATGCCCTTCCATTGACAGATCGATGTCGTGGAACCTTACCAGTGGAGTAACCGAAAATGAAACCACCCATGGAGACACACAGGCCGAGGATGAATGAGCGCCATGTCAAGTAAGGGACAGGGCTATCGTCGATGATACCAGTGTCCTTCTCAACCATGGAGTCGGCACGGGCAGGGGTGCCAGTCTGAGAAGAGAATTGAGAGGTCTCTTGCGCCTCCGCAGAGGGCTTGAGCTTGGCCATAACGTTTCCAAAGCCCATTGTGAGATGAACCTATCCAGGTAAGATGATGACTGGAAGGAACTGTTGATAGGAAGATGGAGAAGGAAAGAAAACGAAAAGGCAGATGAGGGGGGGACAGGCAACTAATAAATATAGGCAGGCTTTTTACCCCCTTGGGGTACCATAGTCTAATGGGGGCCCGGATCTTGTGTCCCACGTTTGGAACCGGATGGGGCGGAGGAAATTTCACTCCAGCATAACTCCATACTCAGATGTTTTGGAGGGTTCTAAGGGTGGAGAAGGTGGAGAAAAGGGCATTTCAAGCGGGATTGTCCACGTGAGCTGCAAACGGGGAGGGAATCGCAACGGATGTGTACATAACAATCTTCCCAGTTTAATTACTGGTACTATTAATATGTCATTAAACATTCTCTACAATTTTAAAATGTTTGTTTTTGTTTTCAAAATGTAGTTCTTGCGCCCTCTAATGTTGTTGGTTCCTGAATGCAGCCATGTTTGAGGGCCGCATGCCAGAAATCCCAATCTAGGGATGGATCTGGAAACGTTGGCATGTCATTTCACCTATAGCCGAGTTCCTTTGCCACCTTCTAGAAAACTGTGTCAAGCAATCACTGGGTCTACATCATGACGAATGAGATCGAGGTGCCTGACTTTAGTGACGGATACCGTCCGTGGGTGCGACCAGCTAAAAGGGATCGGCTAGTATTGATGACGGCAGAGAAACTGAAAAACTCTCATAGAAAAAAAAAATCAAAACTAGAATAGAGTACCAGAGAACCGCGTCATGATGATTAAGGGAAACTAAAGCGATGGCCCCACGATCTATTCCACCATCTCACTATGGAGTACATACACTTCGACAGCAACATGTACCCGCGAAGGTTAATTAGGGCTGGACATTTGAATACGAGAATACTCAACCTTTACTACGTGATTGACAGTTAATTGACAGTTAAGTTTACACTTGCAGGAGTAAATCCCCGTTAAATGCCCGTCATTGAAACAGGAGTAAAATTTTCATGTCTTAGCAACAACAAAAAAGTCTCATTCGCTTTGATCCGAGTGGGTCAACGTGGGTTCTTCACTGGTTGAGGGCCGGCGCCCGAGCCCGACCTAAGCAACGACGATCAATTTGAGAGATGGAAAACAAAGCACTTGGTTCTCTACTCAATGTTAAAAAGTTCACTAAACTTTCTTGAAAGGTTCAGCCAGAAACTATGGGCATCAGTCTAGGTTATATGCCTATCTCGGTGAAGCCCCAAAATAGCGTGCCTGTTGCGAGAAGCTGATAAGAGCACCTTGAGACAGAATTGCAGCTCGGTGTGGTTCAGCCTCGCGAGACCCACTCATCGGTGAGATGGTAAGAGGTCTTCGGTCGACTACCGTGCAGAGATTTCCGGTCCGTTGAGCTTTTCTTAGCCCCCACCCTCACCAAATCGGCACACCGAACTCTACAGCTGTCCCGAGTCCGACCCGGCTCGGGATCGATGCTGTATGGGATTAGGTGCAGGAGCACTTGCATACGCCAAACCCCAATCATTTTTTGACTATTTACAGATAGCCAAATTCGGTTTCCAACAATCAAACAACCCAGCCTCTTCGTGTTATTTGTTTATTTACTTTTAACGTGTTGCGACCGCAATAAGAGTTGCAAAATCTCTGCACTCGGCATCCCGAGACGGGATCGCCCTGTGAGTGGACGCTTATGGGAGAGCTTCGACGGAACCGGCGTCTCAATTTTCACTGGACCCACTCAACCCAAGCCCCTTCCGTGATCTACGGTGAACACGCTTGGAAAAGTCGATCAGTCCACCAAGATAATATTTCGGAAAATTCTGTGCGAGAAGAAAAGAAAATCGGAAAAAAAGGGGTATAGTGGACCGGAATCTGTTCCTCCTTCCTAAAAGATGGCACTTACGAGGCTTGACGCTGACTGCATGGCCAATCGCTTGGTCCTCGCGTTATCTCCGTTCAAGGACCCGAGCCTAAATGCCAATTTCTTTGTCCTGAAGGATTGAGGTCTATGGAAGGTCGGGTCGGCTTCATGCGCGGTTAATCATCTGCATGTCCATGCATGCAACCCCTCTTCCACCTGGGCAGCCACAACCTGCAGTCAACCCGGAGAATGAATCAGCCCAGAGAATAATTTCTGTCTGGTCTTCAATTGAAAACAAACAAATAAACAATGGACGGTTTAGGTTGCTGTAGACAATTAAATCTTAGACAGAAACATAATGGTGAAAAGTGGAAGGCCGAGACTCAGGTCTCTGGCCGGAAAGGGCAATATTGACGAAGATCTCATAACACGAACTTGCTGCTCGTCTGCAATCCACGGCACCTCACCTTCAATATGAAACAGGATCCGCCTGCCAGCTCATAATGTATGGATTCTTGCATCGAGTGAAGGTACGGAGTAAATGACATCTGGATGTTCACACTTTTTCTGTAACTTGGAAGTTCAAGTTGATATTGAAATATGGAACATTTCCAAGACTGACTTCCAAGGTTCAATGTTGTCGAAGAGCCTGGATTACATATTGTCTTAATGAGATAGAATCTCCATTGGGGTGCCCGTTTTCATAGAGGCCTAGATCATGATACTTGCCATTCATTCAAATGCTGAAATCGAAAAATTATATGCACTTGCACCATCTACCTATCACAGGCTCTTTTCTAACCATCGTCTTCACTAACGTTCACCTCTCGAGATCTGGGTATAACCACAATGTCAAACAACCAGGTGCCGAATACCCACCTCCACAGATAGTTACACGCACGTCACACAACTGTCGGAGTCAGACGGGGCACAAAATAGCAAACACGGGGTGATCTGTGCGACGCTCCATCCTCGGAACGAGACGGTCTGCATGTTCAGTCATGCATTGGCCACTCCAGATCACCTGGTCCCCTCGCTCTCCGTACGCCTCGCAGAAACGTCGGGGATACAGTGGAGACGACCCTGTTTGTCACTGTGCAGGACGACCCCGCCACTGAGCCTACCTATGCATGGGCCCAGCTCTAGACTGTGGAGTGTATGTATGTCCTAATCAATTGAAGGGCTTCGTTATCAAATAATAGGGGTACCTGAAAGCTTGTGTTTTGCTTTTGTATACGAGCCTGAGTGCACATCATGATATGATCTTCATGACTGAGATCTGGCTAGAAACATTTCAATGCGAATATGAATCTTATTGGTAGTGAAAACGGATCAACATTGCAAAACAACCTTGGAGCCTTCAAATGTTGGAAGTAGCATCAGGGAAACTAGAAAACATCGGAAGAAAAGCGCGTGAACTGATGGATATGATTGACACTTTGAATATGCAAGAGAAAGTGAAGGCTTTCTTGGAAATGTCATCCTCCAAGACGACAAGTCAGTAAACTCCAGAGCTGTCTCTCATCATTGACCATAAGATATCTCGATCAAATTTAAAGCTCAAAACTCGACCATTTGAGAGTCCAATAGCCAATCGATCCGCTTGTGCAGCATGACATTCTACAACAAACTCCGATGGTATCCGAATGATAGCCATGTTCCCATAGTATATCCACTGATCTCTGACGTGAAAATGTTTAGAGAATGAGTCGTTGACAAATGTAAATGACTGCCCATTGGCATCCGCAGGGTTCCCGAGCTTAATTGTGCCGATGTTGGTTGTAAGAGATCGGTTCTCTTCTGAAAATTTAATGGTGTGTATCCTCTCTGGTATCTTGACTTCCTGACATGAACGAAACTTTGAGCGACTGCCAAAAGCACGCCCAAAATGTTTCGAGGCTTTCAGGGCTTTGTAAATGTCCCAATGATTGATGGTATGGTCGTCCGAGGCAGAGAAGATCTGTTTGCCATCCGAAGAGAAGGCGATGGCAGTGACCTGGTCAGAGTGACCCACCAGTGTCCTCTGACAATCACCTGTCGTGGTATCCCAAAGCTTGATGGTCCCGTCGCTCAAACCAGTGATGATATGTTCACTGTCTGGAGAGAAAACAATTGCAGTGGCCCGGACATCCGTTCGGGAGTTGTGGGTGAGCAGTGTCTTCTGATGTTTACCCGTTATGACGTCCCAAATGTCAATGATCCCGAATAGCCTAGCAGCAATCTGTCTACCATTTGGAGAGAAGGTGATGTGCAGATAGAATCCACGATTGCAGGTTGGGTAGGAGGGGATGGAAGTAGTCATTTTCTTGTAATCGCCTGTTGTGGTATCCCAAATGTTGATAGTGTTATAAAGTGTGCTAGTCGAGGCAATGTATTTGCCATCTTGAGAGAAAACACCATATGATGTACCCTCGAGATTGTGGGCAACAAATGTATTCTGGAGATGGCCTGTTGTGGCATCCAGAAGCTCGATAGTCCCATCTTCTGAGCCAGAAGCAATCTGCTTACCATCTGGAGAGAAGACAACAGCAATGATATGGTCAGAAATGCTAAACGGTCCCTTCTGGAGACTTTCCTCCTTTATGCCAGTGGCATCCCAAAGTTTGATAGTCAGATCATCTGAGCCAGAAGTAATCTGCTTACCATCTGGAGAGAAGGCAACAGAATTAACCCAGTTTGAATGGCCAGATAATGCCTTCTGGTATTGACCCGTCATAACATCCCAAATTTTGATCGTCTTATCATTTGAGCCAGAAGCAATCTGCTTACCATCTGGAGAGAAGGCAATAGAAGTAACCCAACCTGAATGGCCAGATGATGTCTTCTGGCATTGACTCGTCATAACATCCCAAAGCACGATAGTCTGATTCCCTGAGCCAGAGGCAATCTGTTTACTATCTGGAGAGAAGGCAATAGTATTGATCCGGCCCAAGTGGCCAGTCAATGTCTTCTGGCAGCTACCTGTCACTATATCCCAGATTTTGATGGTCGTATCATTTGAGCCAGCTGAGGCAATCTGTTTACCATCTGGGGTGAAGGCAATAGCAGTGATCCGGCTTAAGTGGCCAGTCCATGTCTTCTGGCATTGACCCGTCGTGGCGTCCCAGAGTCTGATAGTCCCATCGTATGAGCCAGAAGCAATCTGTCTACCATCTGGAGAGAAGGCAATATCTCCAACCCCCTTGCTCGGATGGTCAGCCAATGTCTTCTGGCATTGACCTGTCGTGGCGTCCCAAATCTTAATAGTCGTGTCACTTGAGCACGAGGCAATATGTTTACCATTCGGAGCAAAGGCCACGGTGGCGACTTCTTGAGAGTGACCAACCAGTGTCTGGACCAAAGATGTCCAAGTGTCTTCCATAGGAGTGGTACTTTTTAGCCACTCGGGTATTTTTTCCAAATATGCTGCCTTGACAACACTTGTTTCAGGGCTGAAGATGATGGCTGAAATTTAGATTTGTAGTGGCCAATTCGTTATGATATGGAACTGTCGCAGCAAAATTCGTCTAGCATCCTGCACAATTGCCTGTGTCTGTGCCAGTGCCGACTCGAAATGCCAGTGGTTGTCCTATACATAAGAAGGTCACAGTACTTGGTTAAATATATAGGCAAGGAACCACTGGCAACACTTCAAGTTCAAGTTGTACTGAATCATACCTTTACCGTGACCAAATTCTCCAGCACTTTTAGTGCATCGATGGCTCGTGGCAACTTGTCAAGCAGACTTAGGCATTCAAACCATTCCAACACGTTTGTGCGAAGAAAATTCAAGATTATATCTTCAAGTTTTTCCGCAATGCGCACAGTATGCTGGAGGTGTTGCACCCAGAAGGTCGCTGCATAGTCCACACTAGCTAACAAATTGAAGGTACTGCTTCCCAGGTATTTGGGAGTTTTCAGGGATTCTCTGGCTGAATCCGGTCGCTGTAGTCCAAGGAGATCGGGCTTTAGGAGCTCAGATAGATGAACCAGACAGTTCAGTGCAATCTCGTCATGTCCAAAATGCTGATGCGTGTCGAGGACATGTTGTCCATTTCCCTCAGCTAAGTAGTCTCGAGCCGACTGATGAATGAAGTGGACAGTAGTTCCTTGTATCTTAATGAACGAAGCGCATCGATCGACTAACTCTCTAATGGCGTTCTCTTCACTGACTAGACCTGTCACACTCTTGAATTCCTCGATGTTCAGAGGTCGGTATGTCAGCATCATCACCTTAAGCAGAAACATTGATCTTTCGACCTCATCTCGCCTACCTTCGGTGAGCTGACTGAATATGCGATCATAAAATGAATGCAGACCAGGTGGTAAGGTTTGAACTGTGATCAAAGCCTCTTCTCGACAGACAGTCTCGAGTCTCTTGCATGCCAAGCTCACCCACAAAAAGGTTCCCTCAGCTTTATCGGTAAGCTCAGATCGTAACTCTTGCGTTAGAGTCATTGAATAATTATGGCGACGACTAAGCTCGTTCACTTTGGAAGCGATATAATCCCCCACAGCTTGAGAAACATGCGTAGAGTTAAGCTCTAGACTGACCTGTAACTGGTCATGGCTAGTCAATAACTCTCGCTCTGCACTGTCCAAGGGTCGACTTGTCAACATCCATTTGATTTTGGACGGGCGATACAGTCCACTTCGGACGATAGCTCTTAAGAAACTGGCCATGCTGTCACCGCGGCATTCATCCAGAGCATCCACTATGATGTATACTCTCTGGCATTCACACAACTCCAACATCTCCAGAAGGATGTCCCACAGAGTTCTCCATGAAGTCATGTCTTCATCAACTTGAAAACAGCCCTTAGTTGTATCCCAGCGGCGTCGTAGAGCTTTGCTGAGCGCGGGTTGCTGATTCGCCAATTGTAAGATCAGGCCCTTGATAATCGCTTCAAGGGTGTTAAGCTCATAGTCGGCGTTTTGACAAAAGAAGTAAGTCACAATGGTAGATTCATGTTGCGGTCGGGAGAGCTCCTCAATAAGACCGATTGAGATCATAGTCTTTCCCTTGCCAGCGCCGTCTTTGATCCAAAGGAGGCAAACCTCATCTCCATCTTGCCAGCTCTTGTATTGTGGGTCTTGCTGAATCCATCCAATTGACCGGGGAAGCAATTTGTCTTTATTCTCCTTCAACCGATTTTTGACAATCAGTGAGTCGGGGCATCGTAGAGCACGAATACAGAGCCGGTCGATCTCTTCGGTGGTGGGCACTAAGTAGTTTCACTGATTAGCCGCTTTATGTCAAAGTTGTTTGACAGTAAAGTACATGTCTCATCTCACAGAACTGTGCATTAGTGATAGAACCGTTATTCTGCCCCACTAGAAGTCCAGAGTTATCCCCGCGAAATGCTATCTCGGTAGTCATGATGCCGGCGACATTTGAATATGATGCATTGCAGTCTTGGAAGTCGAGTCAGCGTGTAAGTGCATTATTTACCCCGCTGTCAGCTGACCAAAAAGGACGTATGCACATCTGCATGGATGTATACGAGCACACTTCAAATGTTTGAAGAGGCCAAGTTCACCTTGAAGTTTATCGTTTTCAATATGGGAAATCAAAAAGTGTAAACAGACTTTGGGGACAGAATTTAGGTAGCGCCGTCAGGTAGCGCCGTCGTTCGCCCCACGGGTGGAACACTCTTTATCGGTCAACTGGTCTGAGTGTCATACCCCGGGGTGGAGACTGGCTGGCGGAGAGATATGGCAGAACGGGTGATGCGGAAGGTGGCGGCAGAACGGCGCGGCGCGTTATCTTTGATCTTTGTTGTTCTCCTCTTTTGTTTTCTCCGAGTCTGTGTATATCAGTGACTCTTCAGCTGTGCTGAAGAAGGGTGATCCGGTTGCAGAATGTATAATTCAAGAGGGCGACGATAAGAAAGTTGCTTCAATTGATGAGTGGATTCGCAACTTGAAATAGTCCAGATGTCTTCAGTGTGCGAGTAATCCCAAGGGGCAAACCAATCCAGGGCCACTTTCTTTATCTTCCACCTCTTCAAGTCCTGTCCATGTACGTGAAGTTTGAGAGACTCTCAACCTTGGAACTGTTCAAGTCTGAAATCACAACATCAATTTGAATACATGATAGCGGTTACTAGTAGTTGGCGACAATTTTAATGACCTTCAGAAGGATGCAATCATAGCTTTCTTCACACATTCAAATTTTCCTGGTACATACTAGTATAGATTGACTTCAGTAAAAAAAATAATCTGAACATACTATCAATGCTATCTAGACGGAGCCGTGACTCAATTTCCCGAATACAATTTGAAGATACCTCTATATCGCTCGGACATGACTCGCTATGAGAAACTAGGAGAATACAAATCACAAAAAAAACTAAACAACCGCGTAAAGGCTGAGATAGATACCCCAGATCACTCCACAAGCGCTCGCAAAGACAACTCGGCGATCCACCGGAATGACAGTGTACATGAGAGTGGAAACAACTGGCCTGTACTTCAACCTGGCAACCATAATGGGACGAAAATCCTGTTCAGTGTAAGCATTTGCGCGGATAGGGGTACGGCAGATAAAAGAAACATACCAGTAATACCAGCTCCCAAACCCTCATCAAACTTTCGCCCTTGAGAAAATTAATCAGAACGACAAATAGCACGATGTTCATGACACCTGCAACCGTCTGATCGAGAATGAACTTCATCACGAAGCTGTGCAGTCCAGACCGCTTAGCCCGCGGGGCCCATTTCTCTTTCCCCTTGTCCTTGTGCGATGGCAGCGCATCGTGACCCGAGGAAAAGGGCAGAGAAGAGAGAATAGAAGAAACGGAAAAAATCGACTTCAATGAACATGATCTTGACGAGCACTGGAAGACATTGCCTATCTCAGCGCGGGATGGGAAACCAGGGTAACGCGCCTCCAGGGCGCGTTGCCAGTAGAAATTGATCGGCACAATTAGAATGCCATATGTAACGAACTGAAGCAGCGCAAGAGTATTAAGCGCGAACGGTTTCTATCTACTTGTTAGTGGGCGGAATTCTCGTCAAGTGTTCTGCCTAGAGTCACTTACGGGGCTGTTGCGCTGGTCGATTAGTTGCGCTAGGAAGTTGGATAAAGCATTGAGAAAAGTCGATTGAACGAACGTCACGGTCAGGGGTGACAGTGGCATACTCGCAAAAGCATTGGGTCAGCCATGGAATGCCCCTTCAAATAGTTATATCGGTTTCTGTATTCTTTACGAGGCTCTGGAGATTTGGGGCGCCAAGACGCGCAAACGTGTCCTGACTAACCAAGGGGGCGCGGCACGTTAAGATCTTCACTCGTTCCAGTTATTTACAACTATTTAAAATTGGACTGGATATTTTCTTATTTGAATTGAAATGAAATTGTGCAGATGGCTATTTTTACGCATGAATCATCCCTGCTTTTTGGAACTCGATATTCGGCCCATTCTTCGCACTGGTGAAATGGTCGACCAATGCTAAATGGCCCCCATTGTCTTCACCTTCACGATCAGCCAATGTCATGTCAAATAAGAATAGCAGCCGAGCCAGTGTCAGCCGCATTTCCATAAAAGCCATGCTTTTCCCAATGCAACCCCGAGGCCCAATGCTAAAGGGGCAGAATGCTCGTCGCGCGGTATCGACTTCCTCCTGGGTGGTCTTCCATTCCATTCCTGATGCCGAGCAAGTAGCGCCTTCAAGCCATCGCTCGGGCACGAACTTCTCCGCTGCGCGGTAGTACTGTTCTTGTCGGTGGATTGAGTATACAGGCGTACCACAGTTTGTCCCAGCGGGAAGGAAAACGCCATCAACCACAGCACCGCCTTCCATGACCTCGCGTGGAATCGCGCCAGGCACTGCAGGGGCCAGGCGGAGCGCCTCGTCGATACAGGCCTTCAGATACACCAGCCCGTTCAACTCGGTGCCACTGAGAATATCTTCAACCTGACTAAAGGCGTCTCGCACTTCCTTGGTTACCCTGGCGAGAGCCGACGGCGTTCGAACCAGGTAGAATAGCGTGGCTGCAAGTGTGGTTGAGGTTGTATCGCTTCCAGCAATCATGAGGACATTTGCCTCGCCCCATAGCTCTGGCATGCTAAGACCCTTTCCAGTCTCAGGGTCCTTGGCGTTGAGCAGGTAGTAGAAGAAGTCTTTCTTCGCTTCGCGACCGGCTTGGGCTCGTTCCTGTGCACGCTTGTTCGCCTCCACTCGTGAATTCATGATGAAGTTCCAGCGGTCCTGCGTGAGTTTGCGAATGAGGATTTGGTCGAGGTGCCAACTATCCAATGGCATCCAGAGACCACACTGCATAGACATGTCAGTTCGTGCATCGCCAAATCTTCTAGCTATGATAGGGGACGAGGATACGACTAGAAAGCTTGTTCAAACTTACCACGTAATGCCGATTCGCAGCGCGATCTACCAGCCCAATCATATGCCTCTTTCCGTCAGCGATGAGCATGTCAAAGCTCTTTCCGAAACAGAGCTCGCCCATCACGTCGTATGAGAGGTAACTGAACCAATTGCCCATATTCCGCACAACGCCCTTGGTATCCGCTGCTTCCTTTTCGCCCGCACTATATCCTGCTAGAGAGGCACATAGCTGTCGCACATGCAGAAGCATGACGTCCTCCATGCCCTTCAACGCAGCCTCGGAGAATGCTTGGCTCAGCACACGTCTCTTGCGTCCGTGCATAGTCTTATCGATGGCATTGTGCGTGTTATAGACGCCTTTGATCGCCGTAAATCCGTTGTAGAAATCAGCCTTTTGGATCCTCTTGCCGTGGCCGTAGATGTCATGAAGACCGCGATCGCTATTGACGGAGACGAAATTCGGAGCCACTCGCACGTGTGTGCCGTATTCCTTGTGTAGCTCATGTAGCCAGAGGTGTCGGTCACCTTTGAGTCCATGGTAAAGCTGCACCCATGGCGTCAGGGAGGCGAGGAATGGGCCTGGGATGCGACGAAGTGGATGAACGAGACGGTTGTAGAGGGCGTATGCGACAGTCTGATTTCACTGGTTAGTTTGGAACTTGGTTCAACTTTTCGAACCTTGGAATATTCAAGCGTAGTATCTGCCTGCGCTTTAATTTGAAGGTGTACTCATGTACAGATCGGCAGAAGTGCAGGCGATCATATCGCATCCGTCGAATCAAATCATCCAAAGTAGATATAGTTTTCAAACACGTACCAGAACACCCAAAACTGCCACTAAATCCACAGCGACACTCTGAAGTGTCATAGACCTCAGTACCGGTTGAATCATTGTGTCGAGGTGAAGTGCTTCATCTGGTTCAAGTTAGTGACATGGTTTCAAGTCGTGATGTGACTTTATACATTCCGAGGCAAACACCGAGGTTACCCGCGCCCAGCCGCAGCCCGGGGTCAATGACGAACTTCCCGCTTGAATCCACTGTTTATCACCAGGAATGTTCGGCTTTGGGTGAATGAGAAAGCTCAGCTTATCTTATTGGCGGGTAACCACGGGTGTTTTGGTTTCATTGGTCTTAATGAACCCTCTGGAAGGGTCTATGAACCATTCATGACGGATAATACGGATAATTCCTTGAAAATCCCAATATTGAGACGAAGGTTGACGCTTACGGTCCAAAGGTTGACAGACCAAAACCAAATAAACACAAAACAGACATAAGAATAGGGACGTAATAAATTGTTATATTAACTAGTAACTTAAGATAGTTGTTAACGGAAAGTTAAGGAATCTGAAACCTAGTACTTTTTGCCCTTAGGCTCTACTGTCCCATAATACTCAGTCCAGAATCCACGCCAATCTGTATTTCATCCAATGTTCCTGAAAGAACCTTGGAAATGAGTGAATTCGCCCATTGCGAAGGATCGAATCTAGATAAAGACTTTCACGGGATCTCTCCGTTCATCATCCCGTAGCCCTCCAAGAATAGACGGGTTCACGAGTAGACATTTTGCTTCTGTAGCTGGGGAAAACCATGCGATCCCAAATTCCCAAATCACCCAAAAAAGATTTTTCAAACCTCCCCCAGAAGCAACAGTACGCTCATATGCAAGCTGAAGCTTATCGAATAAGAGGGACTCCATGCCAGCACCCTCGTGTACATGACCAAATACATGCAGCCTCGGTTGGACCCTCCATAATGTTTGTAGTAGATGGTCACAGCCCAGCTTGAGTAGGTCAAGATGAGCAATGGGTGGACCATGCGTGATAAGTACATCGATCCCATCCGGTACTAGATCAACCCAAACATCTCTGTCTCGGGGATATTGGAAGGCCCAGTTACCATGGCGTGGAGAAAGTGGGCTTCCGTAGACATTAAGCTGACGGCCGTTTAGACAGCAAATCGTCACTTGCTCATTTTCGAGGTAGATAATATCACCCCAGTTAAGTTGAGACCTGGAGACTGCCTTCCCAGAGGGGGGATGGTTCAAGTTCCCAGAAGGATCGTGGTATTTGGTGTCGAGTAGTAAGTCATGATTTCCAGCGATGACTATTTTTGTCTGATGAGGCTGAGAGCGTAACCAGCTTATTGTCTCCTCTAGTTCCTGGAAAGATCCAGATTGTGTAAGATCGCCAGCATGGATAAGAATATCCCCATCAGGGATGTGGACTTGACTATTGTGAGTGTCGGATATGCAGACGACTGAAACGGGATCTTTGAGTGGCGTGATAGGAATGTATCGTCGCCAAGTATAAAGGCTGCGCGCTAAGAAGATACAAGGCCGGGCACAGAATTGTTCCCAAAGCCCAGGTCGCTTTCGTTTTAGAAGATCATGTAGATCAGACATGATTGAAGGGTGAATACCTCAATGGCCATATGTCCTTGCAATAAGGAACATTGAAGTAGTGGGAAAGTGATGGATGAGAGAAGAGGTACGAGAGAATAGGATAATCCGACTCCAGATCTAGACGTGTCGCGCTAT
Organism: Penicillium sclerotiorum; assembly: GCA_911649655.1. Classification (NCBI taxonomy): domain Eukaryota; kingdom Fungi; phylum Ascomycota; class Eurotiomycetes; order Eurotiales; family Aspergillaceae; genus Penicillium; species Penicillium sclerotiorum. The sequence continues at coordinate 4,112,889 of CAJVRJ010000009.1, forward strand.
GACGACATAAGTTCTTAAAGTGCACATCCCACCATCCTCAACTCCTTCCGGTTCAACTTGAACCCTCTTACCAACTTCCCTACCTATCTACCGCCTTATAGTCCAAACTAAACCGAGGAAAACTCATGCCTTAGAAATAAGGTTCGACAATATCTAAAACAAGGTATCCCCAGATGTCTTACTCCGAGTCGGGATGTGTTATGCTTGATACCCGATTCGCTCGTTTTGCGGGGACTCGGATGATTGATCCAAAGTAGGTATCGTTGTACACGAGGGAGATGTCACACAAGTGATACTGATTTCTATTTTGGTCTATTTGGCTCATACTTTTCCATCTCTTGCTTGACAGATAACAGCCCCAATAATATTAGCTATCTCCAGCATTGTCAGGCCCCCGCAACGGTTCACAATGGTAATTTTTGGAGGTGCACCGCCGATACCCGGGAAGTGTGCAGCGTGATTTCTCCACATCCCAAGGAAATGAATTGGTTGGCCCTAGCAGCGGGGAGCAATGCCTCGAATACATGGCTTTCATTTCCAAAATGGGCGACTGACAGATTGTCAGCTTAGTGTACCATTGGTAATACATAATCGCGGTAATTTCGGCATGGGAGCAAAATTCCCCAAGGACCAATTGCCGATTTCGGGAAGAAAGGCTGCATTGGCGTAGACTGCGGGCGGTCCAGGACAAAGAGACAGCCGCACTTCTGGTAGAATGGATGTCGACATTCAATTGCAGAGCGTAGAGTGTTGTGATAGCATCGTGTGTGGTCATGTGCTGTGGCCCTGAAGCCCCCCATCCAAGATCCACTGCTCATTATCATCGTTATCGTCTTGGACACGCCGCCAGGTCTGTTTCCGCTCCGTCTTTTCGGCACCCGCTGCTGGTTTACCCTCTGGTGCGCGCCAGACAGGGCGCATCAATCCACCTGCAGCAAGAAGGGGATTGCGACTGAACGCGTGTCCACCAGATGACCCCGAGGGACCCTCTGTAGCATCCTCCATGGAATCCGGGTCACTAGGCTCCGGGGTTGACTCAACAGCCGCAGTCTGATATACTCGGCGAACCTTGCCCCCCTTGATGTCCAGACTCATCACGGTCTTCTTCTTTTCCCATTCCGGGCGGGCCTTCTCTTCCATCTCACGCTGGATCCGCTGTTGCTTTTTCAGAGCAAGTGCGCGCTGTGCCGGGCTCATCCACAAAGTCGAAGCCACATTGGGTGTTTCAAAGTCGGCCGCCTCGTCAACGACCTTGGTTCGCTGGGCGTTTTGCGCTTGGAAGTTGAGTAACCTGTCACGGTGGGCTCTAGCTGCATCGAGTTTGCTTGGGGACGCGGTTCCGGAAACTGGTCGCGGGCCTCCATCATGATGCTTAGACTCATTATGAGCACGCGTCTTTTCTTGACCGCGCTCATTGCGAAGTTCGCGAATCATGTCCTGCACTTCCTCCGCGGACAGGAGCGGAGTACCGCAGAAGGAACAAGGCTGCAGACCTTCCAAAGAGCAGATGATTTTCCCACAGTTGAGACAGTTTGGTGCCGGGTCGAACAATGGATGGAGAGTTGCGGAGCATGTGCACTTTCGCCTCTCGGCGCCCAAGCTTGGATTGGTAGACACCTCTAAAGCAGCGATTGCTGCGGTCAGGTCGGTGATGTTATTTGTTGTAAGCGTATTACCACTCTTGGATGAGCTGGCGTTTCCACTATGTTTTTGTTTGCTCGCCTTTGACCGCACGTTCGGTAGCATATCTGAGAGCACTGGTCCAGAAGCCGAAGGTGGAGGTTTGGAGGCCGTAGGCATGGGTGACTGAGTGCGCGACGGTGCAGAGGAGCTTGGCTCCGAGAGCCCCGGCGTACGTGCCGATAATGAGGATTTGTTGGCCGTCATGTAGTCCTCCTCTTGGTCGGCCTTTTTGTAGCCTCCTCCCACGTCGCCATAGTTATCTGGTCGCCGCGGCGGACCCGTGCTATGAAGGGGCTTCTTTTCCTTTTTATTCCTCCCTCTTGTGCGAGTATTGGTATCCGAAGGCGTATCGATTTGGCTGGCGGGTGTCGGTTTGGGGTTATCACGGCGAGTGTTGAATGAGGTGATGAATTCAAGAGCGGCGGGAGAGTCGCCTAGGAGGTTTTTGAGGTGATCGGCACATCCATCTTTGGAGAGTCCAGCAGAGTAATCAATGATCTGTTTGAGAGACTCTTCATCGAGCGGTAGAAGCTGGCTAAGCTTGGGAATAGCCCAAGCAGCAAGATTGGCCATTGTTCAAATTTAGCTTGAATGTTAGAGGAGTTGAAATTGGAGAAGGTTACGGCGGCCAATGGATTGCGGGGTGACTCGTTATTGCGGGTCCTATTATGTTGTGGACCTTGCGGTGTCTATAGAAACCCCTCCCGATCGGATATACGGTCATATACCCAATAACCCCCCTAAATTCTCTTTCTCCTAATTATTTTCTTCGTTGCAGATTCCTTCTCTGCGTTGGTATCTTTCTTCTTTTTCTTACTTCAAAATGAAGCAGTTCCAGCTTGATTTGGACGACGGAGGGACTGTTTCGGGTCGAGTATCGCTTCCCTCCAATGCACATGAGAATCGCTTCCTACCATTGATCGTCTGTTTGCATGGCGGAAGTTATGATTCCGAATATTTCGACGCAAGTCCAGAATACTCCATCGCTCAGGTATCGAACGCCCTTGGTATTCCGGTTGTAGCTATTGATCGACCTGGCTATGGAAGTACTCGACAACCCGATGTGTCTTCAAGCGTGGACACGACCTATGCTCAACTCCAAGGCCAATACATCAACGATAAAATCATACCCCGCCTATGGCAGGAATACGGGGTCTCTTCGGGAGCAACGGCAGTAGTCCTGCTCAGCCATTCCATTGGCGGCATGATGGCCACCGTTTCCGCCGGGTGTTATAAAGGATCTGAGAATTACCCACTGGCTGGAATCATCACTTCAGGGATCGGCGTGGAGACAAACCCGCAGATTGCTGCTAATTTCAAGGATCTTGTGAATCCTGAACAAGAATTCTTGACCTTTCCAGTCGCCGTGAAGGATATCTCAATGCTACAACTCCCCGAGAAAAAGCTGGCAGATCCAGCAGTGACTGAGTTCTCTGCCAGTCTCAATCGTGCGACTCCAATTGCTGAGTTTCTCGAAATCAATACCGCATGGCTTCAATATTGGAACAAATACTCGCATGCCATCAAGGTTCCGCTCATGTATGGAATCAGTGAGTTTGATGAATTGTGGACCTCGACAGCCGATGCCGTGGAGCGTTATCGGAATTCATTCCCTTCGAGCCCGAAGGTTGAGAGTTCAATCATCCCTCTGGCACCCCATTGCATTGAGCTCAGCTATCAGAGCAGAGCATGGCTTACCAAGTGTTGCGGCTTTGCGTTAGAATGTGCGACGTGGCATACTTTGAGGACTGGCAGCAATAAATGATCTAAATGTAGTCCACGGGTACAGATGAATATCACAGAAACTTGGATTACAGAAATCAAGAGTAGCAATTAGATTCAAGTTCACCTGTGCATCAGGTGGAAGGTCCAATGTTCCTACTTCTAAGTGGGCCATCTGGAGTGTTTTTATTCATTCTCGAGATAAAACCTTGAAATGCGTATCATCATCCAGATGTCCTAAGTGCCTGTCAATTGCGGGGCGTAGTCGGACCAGATCCCTCCGAGCCCGGGCATTACACTTCAACATTACACCCCTTTGGTATGAAAGCTTGCAATGAATGACACGTAAACGGACTGTCCTTGAGCTTGATGAAAGGCCTACTTTGGGCGACGAATTGTCAACAATGGAACCGTTGCCCGGAATGGTAGATGTGTGGGGTCAACTACCTCGAATGAAAGGATACACTCATCTGGCCGCATGCTTCTCTCACCCTGCCAATGTGTCTCGAGAAACAATCAACAGTCATCTTGAATCCGCAACGCATCAAGTTACTTCTGCTCTTCCATGGATCGGTGGCAAGGTAATCACGAGAGACCAGAAGCCAGAATGCACAGGAATATTCACAGTGGCTCCCTCCACCCTCACTCGAAATATCCTCAAAATCAAAGACCGATCTGACCTTTGTCCTTCGTTCGAGGAGATTCTTCATTCCAAAGCTGCAAGTGGCCAACTGCGTGGCTCCCTGCTTTCAGAGGAATCAGCGATGCCAGAAAAGTATGTGGAGACGGAGGATTGTCCAGCGCCCGTCTTGACATTAACGGCCAGCTGGATCAAAGGAGGAGTTATTCTCGATTGCGCTGCACAGCATAACATTCTTGATATGGGTGGCATCGACCAATTCTTTCAGCTCTTGGCTGCTGCGCTTCGAGGGGACGCTCTAGATCAAAGGACGATTGAAGTCAACCTCGCAGATCGTCGGAGTATCTTCCCTTTGCTCGATACGGATGAAAAACGATATGATCATTCAGCTATGCGCTGCTTGTCTTCATTCGCTCCAAAGAAAGATCCAACTCTCCCGACAGGCCCCGAGCCCAAATTTTGCTACTTTTGTTTCGATTCCACAAGTCTGTCTCAGCTTGCTTCCCTCGCCCAAACACCATCCATTGATGACGCATTGAGCGCCTTCATCTGGCAGCGACTGAGTCATATCCGTCGTGAACAAGGCCAGGACGCAAGTACTGTGACGGGATTCTCACGTGCCATTGACTGTCGACAAACTCTGAACGTCCCGAAGGAGTACATGGGAGTCGTCGTGATGAAAACGTACTCTAAAATGACATTCCAAGAGATGGATCGCTCCTCTTTGATTGATATTGCGTCTCAACTGCGTCGGGATGTCCGCCGCGTCCGAGATAAACAATTCCTTCGCAGTCTGGCGACACTTATAGCGGAAGAGCCAGATAAAAGCACTATCAATTTTGTATCCGGGTTTGATCCTGATACCTGGATTAATGCGTCTTCGTGGGCCGGTGCCTCGATGCATACGCTGGATTATGGGGTCCTTGGAAAGCCGGTCTTTGTACGGAGGCCTGAATCTAAGCCCGTGCAGAGCTTATTGTATTATTTGCCAAAGAAGGAAAATGGCGATATCGACGTGTTGCTGTGTTTGAAGAAGAATGAGATAGAAGGCCTGCGCGGTGATCGAGAGTGGAATAGATACGCACGTTATATAGGATGAATTTAACATTTGAACCTAGTACTAATAATTCAAATGTGTCAATCCGAAGCTCGAACATTGAGGTTAGGTATTTCAATGTCATCAGAACTTGAACAGCTTGGAAAAGTGAAAGGTTCGTAGTCAAGCCACATTGGACTTGTTATCAGAGATTCAGCGTCTGCAAATAGTTTTCTGTGAAGAGGCGTTCAAAAGCTTTGATGCATTCATACTCAATACAGCCGGATGATTCAAGGTTCCGAGAATTAATGTTGATTGACCTTGTAGTCCCACCGTTCTCAAGACGATGCCTTGCGATTGTGAAAAGTCAAGTAATGTACAGCCCTGTCCCACCCATTTCATCATCGTCATCTATGCAATGCCTTAAAAAAGGACAACCCCAAAACCCAAGGACGCCGTAGCATGAAGCAACAAAAGAAAAGGAAAGAAAAAAGGAGAGAAGGAAGAAAAGAATTTTGACGCCAGGGACACCCAGATGACGTGGAAAACAAAGCACAAAGGCAAGCACAGGCAAATCCACTAATCCGCATTCTCACTCTTGATATCATCTTCATTGTCCTCAACTGTAAACGAGTTCTTCAGCTTACTTGGCCCAGGCTTGTTGGAAGACGCCTTTTTGTTCTGGTTAGGCTTCTTCTTCTTTGTAGGACTGGGACTGCCTTCATCTTCGTCGTGTGGACGCTTCGGCGCGTATGAAGTCGGGCTGTTTGCACCGCTCGCGCCGCTGTCTGTTGGGGTCTTATTGCGAGTGCTGCTTCCGCGACCGGAGATGTTCATGCAGCGATCCAGATGTTGCGCCACACGATTCATGACGAAGTATCGGGGGCATACGGGACATTTGCTAGTAGGAACCTCGGGGATATTGCTGTCCTTTTCAGTCTTGCGTTTCTTGGGATTCGGCATAATCGCAAACAGTTTTCCGTGGACATCATAGCCGGGTAATTTGATCAATGGCCCATTGAGACAGTATTCGCGATTGGGATCGGGAGGAGGCTGGTGTCCTGCGCCAACGGGAGGATACATCAAGCGCGGCTGTCGACAGTCAGGGCACACCAGCTCCTTCACAGTCTGCAGGGGGTTGCCCTTCAGGAGTACTTGGCCGCGATCGAATATCGCCGCGTCGGTCTCGAGGCGTGTGCTTGCCAGTTTGGTCTGATCGATAATCATTTCTCTCGGCTTGCCATCTACCACAGTCTTGGTCGGCGAATCATCTGGGACGGTAGCCCCTTCTTCAGCTTTCTGTCTGGCGACCACAACCGCAGAGCGCATCCGCGCCACCTTCTCTTCCCGGTGAACTTTGGCGACTAGGTCATGGATGATGTTGTGGAATGTTTCGTTGAGAATATCTGTCGACTGGGAGAGCATAAGTAATGATCACAGCGATGTCAATATATACCACATGGTGGATTGATGAACATACCACTTTTGCGACGGTGCCGGCAGGGTAGATCGGCGCATGGTTGGCGGCATTGGATCCGGCCATTTTCGGAGTGATCGGGGGGAACAACCCACTTCAGTCGGCTTTGTTCCTGTATGACCAGCAGCTGTGTCGGTCCCGCGGCACAGTCGAATCCTAGGTATTCGCGCCAATGCAGGATTTCTAGTCCTCCATGTGCTGAAAATCTATGCAGGGAGTATCGAACGGTGCAATGAAGTCGGAGTCGGTCCGAAAGAGCGAAGCGTGCGGAACATAGGAAATCTCGCCAAGTATCGCGGAAATGGAAGCTTTTGTACTGCAATCAAGGTAAGGTTAGAGGTTGAGAGTGAATGGGCTTCGAAGTGAATGATCTCGGTGGCCAGTCTAGTGACTTCGGGGATCGGGTGAATGAGGCGCTCCACTCCAAGTCCTATAAGGGGGACTTGAAACCGAGTGAATGAAGGCGATTGATGGCAATACTCTCTTCAGACCGACCAACCCAAAATTCCACGCAATAAGAAAGACATACCTGTATCAAAACAATGCTGGGGTCCGAGTCCAGCTTTGAGGGATACAAGGAAAGACGGAGGCTGAAGCAAGTTGTTCACCCGTGCTTATCGGTCTTATCGCATCTCCGCATTCGCCTCAAGGTCAAAGCTGCTTCTGGTCCAAGGATTGTTTACTCTCCCTTTTGTTTTTTTACTCTCATTTCACTCTCATTGTACAACACATATATTAAAGAACAATGGCATATCAGATCTTCCAAAAAGCCAACTCAAGGCCTGCCTCTTCATCTCCGTCTCCACGCCCTCAGACCCGTCCCAATAATCCACCAATTCACCTGCCTCCCCTCCAACCGCCAGCTGTCGCAAAGATCGGCTCGTCCAATGTCAGCCAAGATGCCTTCCCACCTTACCCCCACGAGATCTCCTCCGGTTACGCGACGGCGCATCCAAATATCACGGTAGATACCGTGAAAACCGCACATATACCTTCCCTTGCGCGCATCACAGGTCTACTGCTGCCCATTCGCTACCCGAACTCGTTCTACACGGCTACTATTACGGATCCGGTCGTCGCGTCACTTTCACGCGTCGCAGTCTACCATGACCACCCAGTAGCGCAGGCCCCTGAGCCCGGATCCTCGATCGGCACAGACAAAGTGATTGGGGGTATCCGGTGCCGATTAGAGAAGACGAACCCCGAGCAACTGATCCATGGAAGGGATGCTACCAATCTATACATCCAAACGCTGCATCTTTTGTCGCCCCATCGTGGCAGCGGCGTGGCTACTGCCTTGTTGAATTCATTACTGTACGAGTCTGTCGGTGCTGATGGTCGTGGCTCCGTGTCAGAATTAGTGAAACACTACAACATTCGCTCGGTAACCGCCCATGTCCACGAGGCAAATGAAGAGGCGTTAAAGTGGTATGCTGCCCGGGGTTTCAAGATTCAGGACGGTGTTGTCGAAGGGTATTATCGTCGCCTCAAGCCTTCCGGGGCCAGGATCGTTCGGTTGGATGTCCATTGGCACGATGGAGAAATCCCACCTCCAATCCCTAAGGAGCAGAAAGATAACGGTCGAGATTCGTCGCCAAATGACGCGGATGATGAGGACTGGGAAAAGGTCGAAGCGGAAGATGGAGAGGAGGGTGATCTTGGTGTACAACCTTTGGGTGAATCACGACTTTTTGACAGAGACGAGTCGGAATTAACGCCATCCAAAAAGCGCAAGGCCGAAGATGAGACGGGAAATCATCCACAGCGCCGATGAGATGGGCGAGTGTTTTTACCAGTTGACTCAACCGCGTACCTGCATTTTTATCTCATTTGGATACCCTTTATGGAACTAGATCTCCGCCTACCTTGGGCATATATTTTACGCAGCCAAATTATGAATGACATTACGGAATACTACATGGACTAATTTCGGCTGAGGTACTAGTAGTACCCATCTCGGAAATAGGTGGGCGAATCTGAGGCGCTTCAGATTTATCCCGAGCCACAACTGCCACTGCAGAAATCAATCCAAATCTAAACTTGATATGCCCGGGCCAGTGACCAGCGCAGAGTACGGAGTTATTTTGGTCCCTGAGCCTTACCAAGACCGATCTAAGTATTGGACCCGGGGGCCAAAATGCAACCGACGAGCCTCTGCCCGTGAATCATTGGCCCTGAAAACAATCATCTCCGCTACAGAGTCGATCCTTGCTTCAAGTTGGCCTTGGGGCACTCTCGCGAGGCTGTAGAAATGAGATCGTCTTTCGCTCGGCTAATTCAAGCTAGGCGAAAAAATTGAACTGAAATTCCTTCATATTTATAGGAATCCCCTTTCTCTGAGACATGAGGTCAAAACGTGAAGCGGTAATCCTCTTTTGTCTGCAGCCCTACTAAGAGTCTTTTTACCTGATTCAAGTTCGACTCCATCTCCCAGACCTGTCAATCATGCGCGGTACATCGGCTTGGCTGGCTGGATTGGCTGGTGCAGCCTTCACCAATGCCCTGACCCTGGAAAAAAGAGAGAGCCCGGCAGTTCTCACGGTACCTTTGACACCCGAGTATAGAAATTCACGTCAACTGTCAAAGCGATCGAAGACTGTCGATGTCGAAGCTAACATCGATCCTGACGTAAGTGCAAGATTAAGTTTCTAATCAGCGTCACGGTCCGGGCTAATGTCTTCTTTAGTTGATTGACTGGCGTGGAAATGTTACATTTGGCACCCCGCCTCAGCAGTTCACGGTCTACTACGATACTTGGGGCTATGGCTGTTGGATACCAAGTATCACCAAGCCGGGTTCCTATTGTGAGGACAGTATGAATAAACCCTGGTGCGAAGGGTTATTCTACAACCAGTCAGCCTCGACCACCTCCAAATCGCTAGATGAGACCTTCTGGCTCAATTATACCGGCATGGGTACGGTCGTCAGTGGTGACCTTGTGTCCGATGTCTTGACGGTTGGTGGAGTAGAAATGACCGATATGAATGTGACACTTGTTAGTGGTGATGTTGATAGTATGTCCGAGCCATTCCTACCCAGAGACTCTCAGCCATCTAACACAGTCTTGTTTAGGTAGATTCAGCCTTGGATATGGGAGAGATAATGCCACGTCCTTGACAGAGGCATTGGCCGGTTCTGGCGCCATCAATTCTCCGGCTTACAGTCTTTACAACGAGACGCTACTTTTTGGAGGTGTGAACCAGGCCAGGTACCAGGGTGATCTCTATAGTTTTCCCATCGTCAATGGGTCGGATAGCCCGCCACAGATTGCTATCAGCTTAGATGGCATCTCGATCGGCAACAATTCCAACAATTCCGCAACTGCTGACGGTTATCCTGTTAATGCCATACTTGACAATGGGCTCAGAATGTCTTTCGTGCCCACGTCTGTGGCCCAGGCTCTGTTTGCCCAACTTCCCAATGCCTCTGTCCCCGATGAAACCGGACAAGTTAATCTGTCCTGCGGTGCGGTGAAAGAGACCGACACGATCGAATTCAAATTTGGAGATCTGGAACTCGAGCTCAGTCTCCAAGCTTTTCTTAGCCGGTACTCCCAAGGCTTCAATCCTGTGTCGTCTAATGGCGGCGACGCGAACGACACGTGCTTTTTCGAGATCTTCGATACCACCAGCTATTTTAACCCCATTGATGGATATGCCTCTCTTGGCTCCAACTTTTTCAAACAAGTCTACGCAGTCTTTGATCTTGACAATGACGAGGTCTCACTGGCGAACCTTCAATCCGATACTTCCAAGGCAGACGATATTGTCGAGATCACATCAGGGAAAGGTGGAGTGCCTGGAGCTAAGTCGGCCGGTGTGTATGTTGGAAGCAACCTGGGCATGAATGCCCTAATAGCTATCTCGGTCGTATTGTTTATGGCTCTCTAACTTGAACATGCATCTTTGACCTCATGTGTTGATCCTGCCTATGTGGTGCGGGCTATGAATTGACCCATGGCTTGTTTCGTTGTCGAGTATCAGTGATATATTGTAATTCAGATACCCAAAATTGATTTATGAAATATTTCAACTTGAAGTTGAATAGTTCACTGACCTGTACTAGCACTTCAGTAGTATCTGGACGTTGATGTCGAAAGTGTGTGGGGCAGTTGCGCCATCAGTAGATCCCCCACTTCTTTACTATGTATGTACCGAGTACAATAAGTTGCCCTGTAATTGACATGTATCTGCAAGCTTATCCATGGATATTGCGATACGATTTTTTGCATACTCTTCCAAGGTTTGAGAGTGAATCATGAAGTACCTAACAGCAGATGATCGCAAACAACTGGTGGGAGAGTACTTCGCTCCGGAGGGACTGTACGATTATACAAAGAGCCTCCCCTTTCTCGGGCGAGTGACGAGCAACGCTTCGACTCTTATTGCTGGCGAATGGACGGAGCTTTTACTGGACTATGAGGTCGGAGGATCGGGTCTTGCAGACGGTGCATGGATTAAAGCGACTTTCAAATTTTATTCCGTAAGAAATTGCCTTCCCAATTGATGATCTAGCCGCTAACAAATTTCCCCCTAGGACTGGGCACTTTTTCAAACCTCAGACAAGACAAAGGACAACTACGTGAGCGCCGAGTATGTGCCCAACAAGCTCTTGAGTGGCCAGATACCCGCCACAGTACAGTCATTGGGAGTTCGTTTCGACCAGAAAGGTCATGAACGCCCTTACCAAAAAGCTGTCATTGTGGATATCCAGGATGGCTATCTGAACCCTGGAGATCGGATTATCATTCGTCTTGGAGACCGTCGCTTTGGAGGCCGCGGCACTCGAGTTCAAACATTCATCGAGAAGGATTTTAGATGGCGTTTGTACATTGATCCTGTTGGAACGAGCCGATTCGCCCCGATTCGACCGGATATCTCTTGGAGAATTGTTGCTGGAAAGCCACGTCGTGTTCAGTCGGTTTCGCCCCGTTTGGTTAGGCCAAATGTGCCATTTGCGATTCATGCTCATATTGAAGACCAATGGGGAAATGTGACCAGCGACTTGAAAGACCTCCGTTTCAAATTACGAATTTCCAACGAGAGTTCTCAGTTGTTAACTGAAACAGAGCTTCCAGTGCCAGAGATCGGATGGAGCAACGCGATATTCTATGATACTCGGTTGCCGGCTGATGGCGACTATGTAGTGGAGATCTCACTGGAAGCTAATGAGGGACTCGTGCTGAAGTCGAATGTCACCCATATCAGTGCATCTTCGGAGTTCACCTTTCCAAGGCCATTCTTCGGAGATCTGCACGTTCATTCAGAGGACACGGTGGGAACAGAGAATTCTGAGTACAACTTCTCCTACGGGCGTGAGATTGCTGGACTCGATATCCTCGGCTACACAGCGAATGATTTCCAGATCACGAAAGAACGCTGGGATAGAACCACGAAGCTCATTCGCTCTCTGAATGACCCAGGGAGATTTGTCATATTTCCAGGTACTGAGTGGTGTGGTAACAGCTCAGCTGGCGGAGATCACAACGTCGTCTTCCTGGACGATTCTGAGGAGCACCCTGCTGAGTTTCCATATGACAGACATGGCAATGTTGCTCGCTCGTTTGAATGGTCTGAAGATGGGCCGGAAGATTTAGTCCCTGGCGCCTGGCCACTGGATGAAGTATATGCTACATATGCCAGAGATCCCGAGAAGAACCTTCTTATACCTCATGTTGGCGGACGTCGATGCAATCTTTCCTGGCATCATCCAAATCTTGAGCGGTTGGTTGAGATCGGCAGCGCCTGGGGCCAGTTCGAGTGGCTGCTTCAAGATGCTGTTAAGCGGGGATGGAAGCTTGGAGTGTCTGCCAATTCGGATGAGCATAGAGGTCGATGTGGTGGTGGAATAAGTGGAACCGCTGTATTTGGAACGCGAGGAGGTCTGACGGGAGTGCTTGCGGACAAGCTTGATCGAGCCTCTGTTGCCAGCGCCTTAAGATCGCGGCACACATTTGCCACTACTGGCCAGCGTCTAGTTGGTCTTGTGTCGGCTCAAACAAAGAAGGGTCTTGCTGTCCAAGGTGACGAACTTGATATTACTGCTGGTGAAACTCTCGACTTGAAATATCACTTTCTAGGCCAAGGAGGCTTCTCTTCTATCGAAGCCTGGGATGTATCAGGTCGAATTTGGCACCGTCACTTTTGGTCGGAAGAAAAGGAGACACCAGCGACGAAGCTGAGAGTGACCTGGGGTGGAGCAAGATTGTATGATCGTTATCGAGAAGCCGTCTGGAAAGGTCAAATCAAGCTTTCCCAAGACACTGCCGTAGAAAGCATTGAGCCCTTTGGAGGACTTGACGATAATCCAGAAGATGTTGTTCAAGTATCTGGGTACTCCACAGTCGACTTTGAAAGCAAGACAAGCGGTGACTTCGACGGAGTGAACATTTCTTTTAGGAGCAACAAGGGGCCCTCTACTGTTACAGTCTCCGGGTCTCTTGGTGGGTACGTGAAGGTGGGAGATCTATTGGCAGGAAATCCACACAAGGCTCAACCGACTTTCACCATTGAGGCATCTTGGGAGGAAATCATCAAGCCCGATGGCAAATCCATTGAGATTCGTGGTGGTGCAGGACTCTTCGTGCGCATCGAAGCAGTGCCTGATATCGAACTTCCTCGGCGGGTGCAAGGGACATTATCTCTTCCTGCAACAGCTGAAAAATCCCGCTCGGTCTATTTTGTTGGCAGGGAATGGCATGGCCCGAAGGTTATCACGAGTCCACTCTTCATTGAGTATCAATAGACTAGAAGGGGCTGATGTGGGCAGCTCTTCCATTTGATCTGGAGTATAAGCATTTGTTGTTAAGAGACTTAAATCACACTTTTAAATTTTGCATATTGGGGCTAAAGGACTGGATGTAACTGACAGTCGAGGCAGTACTCAATGGTAAGCTCACATGTGCGACAGCAAGGGTATCAAATCAAGGAGAAGAAGGAATGCGGGAAAATGAGTAATACAAAAGAGGCCCCTGAAGTCTTGAACTCAATGATTATAATTCTCCGCATGCAAGAATATCTCGTCCTTGGACGAATCGGTCATGACTTGCATCTGCAGCTTGGCCACTGTACTGGCCACTTCGACACGTAGACTCGGTGGGCCGCAGACAAAGATGCAAGCTCTTCGGCCAAATGTTTTCGAGAACTCATTCAGCATCTTCGGAACATCAGGCCTGAAGTAATCGGTCTTCCAATTATCCCTGCGCATAGATGGATGGTATGACGCATAACGCGGCGTTGGTTGCTTCTGAGGTACGGGCGTCGAATTCTCGAAGCCGAAATCAAATCCGGAATCCTTACTACTTGAAGGAGAATGCAATGAACCCTTTTTATCCTGAGGATAATGCCCATTATTGAGACCATAAGTGGGAGGGGGTGCACTCGGCAAAGCAGCGAGACCATCTTCGTTCTCACGACGGAGCTCCTTCTCTCGCTCGATATCGCCGCCCGCCGCTTCTCGAATATAAGCTGACGTTCTCTTGTCAATGCCCTGTAGCATGTCGGAAATCCTCTCCTGGACAAAGTCCCGACCGGCCTGGTCGACTTGCTGCATTCCAGTCAAGAAGAAATGACAGTGGACAAGGTTAAATGGCGCACTATCGCGACAGATACGAAGCTCCTCGGAAAACCACTCCATGGTCTCTGGAGAGCGTAATGCCCAAACAACTTTGATTGATTTTGTCACGGCTTTTCCGTCTCGAATTCGCTTGATGAGATCTAGCAGTTGGCTAGCAATTGCTGTAATTCCACTTCCACCTGCAAAGAAGACCACGTCATCGAAAGCTGCCATGTTGCGTTGCATGCCACCGTAAGGGCCTTCGAGAAGTGCCGTATAAGTCTTGAATGGGCCATTCTCCAAAGACTTATGAAGGACTCTACGAGTGAATCCTTTGAATGGCCGAAAGACCAGAGTCATGTCACGGTATCTCTTGCCGTATGCAGACGGAAAGTCATCACTGCAGAGAGAGGCAATCGTGAAAGGATGACTTTCAATGAAGCCTACACTCGGCATGCGTAGATACACGTACTGACCAGGCCTCCAACGCATTTTCGTAGGGATAGTGACCTTGATCGCATTTTGGGGCAGCAAGGTTACCGCAGATTCTTCTCCGACCAGGAATGAGGAGATCCGGAAAGGATTGGACCAGTTCAAGTAGAATAGTCGGATAAGATATGTCGAAACCCAAATAGCGACTGTTGTCCACAGGTATCCCCAAGACTTGAGGTAGTTCTTGCTGTGCCAGAACATCATCGCCACGAAGATCCATGAGACGGGAATATGAATAATGATGAAAAGCTCATACATCCGGTGCCTTATGAAAGGGAGCGAATGAACACAGAGAACAGTTAAAGGCGCCAATGCTGCCCAGCCATTTCCATACAAGTACATCCCGCGAGGTACCCAATTGAGGTAATTGATCGCTGCATCGCCGCTCCATATTGGCGTGACGTAGAAGGGTACCATATGAACAATGGAAAGGAAAAAGCATATATACGATAGCCAACGATGCAATCCGTTCAGTCTCTCGGTGCCCAGTCCACACGCCATGGTAATGAAGTTAGCCTTGGTGGCAAGTGCGATAATCCATGGAATCATTGCGACAGCCAACATGCCTGCGCGAATCGCGAGTGGCGGTGACCCCAAAGAGATATACCAGTAGTATAGGGGCTGTGGGACGAAGCAATACAGCGTGACGAAGACGAGGGCGGCAAATACAATAGTCATGACGGCCAATGACGGGAAGACAACATGGATCTTCCCGATTTTGAGTGTGGGAACCGGTCGGTAAAAAATCCATCGGAAGAATGCTATTACCTTGTTCAATCGGACAAGTCTTTGCAGAAGAGACTCACGTCGTGAATCTTCTGCTGAAGTGGGTGGGGGTGAGAAGAATTGTACGTTTGAAGCATCTGTGCTGGCACTGTGAAGTTCATATGTCTCCTGAGTCGAGGAATTTCTTGAGTGATTGTAGAGGGTCCTCGGGTTGTTTTCTTTATGCAAGATTATTCGAACTTTGTCGCCATATCCATGGTAGAGTCGAATGAGAGTAGTGATAACTAGCAAGATGATTGCGAAGTAGATGAAGCCGTATCCATATTTTCCAGCCTGACGAAAAGGATCCCGACTCATCTCCCTTTGTTCAGATGGAGTTGTCGATGCAGTAACCTCAACATTCACACGCTTGATGAGAGAAGTCATTGTGTCCGCCATCTTCAACTCCGGCGATAATAACGATCGGTCCTGATGATCTGAAGATCTACCTATTGTGGTAAGTGGCTGGATTCCAATTCTTCAACTTCAAATGTTTCAACTCACTTTAATTAATGCCGAGTACGGCGTAGCGAGAGTGACAGGCCAGTTCCCGTAGAAAAGCTACACTCCTAACCACTATCGATGCCTCAAGTTCATTATTGTGTGGAAATTAGCGAGAGTCGTCGATCCACCACATTGAGGGGAGTAACAAAACGGCGAAACCAGCACAGGGAGAAAGCATTTCATCTATGAGAGGGCCCAGAGCGGGGGTTCCCCCGTTGCAACTGTACGGTCGCACTGTGATGAGATCGACTATCACTAATAGTTCATCCGGCTGGCAAGCAACGGCCAAGCCAGCCCCGAATCCTGCGGATCATGAGTGGCCAGAACTGTGGATGTGCGTTGGCCGCCACGCCCGGACACCCGCAACTTTCAGTTACCACGAAGAGTAGCCCAGTGATATGTGACGGATGTGCTGTTTTGCAGCCAATCAGCGGGACTCGATTTTGTAAACATGGTGATTGGGGTGACTGGGCCGCATTAGCGTAGTGGAGACGGCGGAAGCTGGATGTATTAACTCCTCTCCGCACGGTTCGTTCTCAGCCAGGATTGATAACTTCTTCGGAAGTCGGCATACGGCTCTGTTCCAGGACGGGGCTAGACGGTATTGTGAGAGGTCAAGTATTCGTCATCATTGACCTGGCATGGATGCAGCCCAATTTGTAGATTTGGGCCGAATGTCCGAATGATAGTCGTCAGCCCCAACAGCCTTGGAAGATTTGCACAAGGAAGAAGGCCACCCCTGAAGCTCCAAGGTTCAAGTTTTCACGTATTTGGGTTAGTTAACATCCGCAACCGGGCACGTGCATGTCAATTATTGACCTTTAGTGAAGAGTTCTGAGTCGGTGTGAAAGGGCCTGGAAGTGGGAACTTGACTCGGAACGCGCAAGGCTGATATTAACCACTGGGCTGGAAAATGGATAGATATGTTTCAAGTTTCAAGGTTCGAAATCATGAATTACCTCCCGTAGCGAACTTCAAGTTCAAGTTCAAGTTCAAGTTTCATTTCACAGGTGCATTTGAAGCTTGGATCGAGTGTAAATGTGATCCACACGATCAAGTTGAGCATTTCCCGCTATCGATTGACAAGATTCAATTGTCGCTGCACTTTGGAGGTCTTTGTTGATAGTTCGGCTGCCAGTTGGCTGAACCTATCGGTATTATCAAGTAATGGGCTAGCTCTTGCATGTCTGAAATAAATGGTTTCGGAGATAAGCCATTTAAATGCAGTCGGGAATCCAGATCGCTGGAAATGTTAAAATTGGCAAGGACAACAAGAGACTCAAGAGTCCTGGAATCTGGAGATAACTTGTTGTGGCCTTGTTGCCTTGTGGCCTGATGGCCTTGATCCCTTGAAAGCTTAAGTGGGCTGAGCGACGCTCGTCACCGCCTCGCAGGCGGAAGCTTTCTGCCAACCATCCAGATCACTTTTTCTCTAAACTGAACTTGGAAGTTGTGAGCTTAAGCATCGCAAAACCTTGGAGATGGCAACTTCTGCCAACCATGCACCTCCAGTGAGGACTCCCGCACCTCATGCCCTTGAACTATCTCATTCGCAATTCGCCCGTGTCCACCCTCACGGCTTCCTCCTCTCTCACCTTGCTCCACCCAAAACTGCGAAGCCGCAAGAAGGCTCCATTCGAGCTAATGGCCGCTCTCCTTTGGAATTTCGAAACACAGACATCAACGTTGGATCGTTGACACATACGCATGGAAGCTCCGCTGTGCGCATTGGCGATACACTCGCAGTATGTGGTATCCGCGCTGAACAGGTCTACACTTCCGACCATGGGACATGGAATGTGATCTACTCCTCACCTGAAACAGCCAACAATGATGAAAAGAACGATGAATCTGAAGATAAAGATGATCCCCGCCATATCGCCGACTATCGCCTACTTGTACCTAATGTTAGCTTGAATACTGGATGCGCGCCTGGCTTTCTTCCTGGAGGCCCACCCGCTCCTGTTGCTCAAGCCCTTTCACACCAAATTCTGTCACTCCTTACCAGCTCACGCATTGTCAGGGCAGAGGACTTGAGAATTTGGTACCAACACCCCAACTTGAAAACGGAGACTCAGGAAGGAGAGAATGAGAGTGATGAGATGGACGTGGACGGCGACTCGAAGGCCGACTCAAACACAAATGGACCCCGAGAGGTCATGGCTTTCTGGGTTCTCCACATTGATGTTATGATGCTGTCTGTCGGCGGCAACCTCTTCGATGCAGCATGGGCTTCCGTCATTACCGCCCTAAGCAATGTCAGACTTCCGAAGGCTTGGTGGGATCCGGAGAGAGAGATGATTCTTTGCTCCCACAAGGTGGAGGATGCGCACAAACTTTCTCTTCGCTCTATGCCAGTCTCTACAAGTTTCGTGGTTTTCCAAGCTGATGCAGCAGCGAGCTGGCGAAACGAGGCTATCTCAAAGCCTGAGGAGAGCAAGGAGGATGGGAAGGGTCGGTGGATTCTGGCCGACCCTGATGGATACGAAGAAGGCATAGC
Organism: Penicillium sclerotiorum; assembly: GCA_911649655.1. Lineage (NCBI taxonomy): Eukaryota > Fungi > Ascomycota > Eurotiomycetes > Eurotiales > Aspergillaceae > Penicillium > Penicillium sclerotiorum. The sequence goes on from CAJVRJ010000009.1 coordinate 4,131,262, forward strand.
CAAAGAGCGAGTCAATATTGTGGTTCATAAGGATAAGGAAGGAAAGACCATTATCCACAGGATGGAGAAGATTGGAGGCTATTCGGTTGACAGCCCAGATCTTCGACGCCTGGTGAGTGTTGCATCCGAGCGATGGGAACAAGTGATGGCGAGCTTCTCGAATTAGAGTCAAGTCAGTGGAACATGTTGAACTATAATGAGTGCTGGGAAGATGGGATGTGATATTAGAGCATCATCCTCTTTACTTAGTACTTAGTTCAGCTTTACGAAAACAAAATGACGAAAAAAATTCTAAGATAATATTGTCATTCCCTTTTGTTTTAATTCCATTTCTCGTTAAAAGGAGGCCAGGATAGCGGGAGACTACTCCATAGTTGGCCGTCTGGGAGTTCCACGACGCTTCTTCAAAGGCCGCGCATCATCTTCATCCACACGTCCAGGGATCATAACTGGCGTATCGTCCTCAGAAATCTTTGAGCCCGATGTGTTTTGCTTCTTGCGGCGCAATGAAATGGAGAACGTAACCAGCTCCGAGTCGTCCTCGGACTTCTTGTCCTTGGTATCCTTTGGGCTCACATCCTTGGTTTTGGCTTCCTTCTTGTCGTCAGACCAGATGCTTGACCAGACGCGTGCGTAGAGGCCCTTCTTCTCCTCATCTGTAGATTCTTTGTTTTTCTCTGCCTCCGAATCCTTCTGATCACCTTTGTCATCCTCTTCTTCCTCTTCCGCATCTGAGAATTCCCACATGATTTTTGTTTCGCCACGGAAAAATGCAGTTCCCCAAAGAGAGATCAGAACTCCAGGAACAAGGTACAAAAGAGCAGGTTGAGCATGATTCGAGTACTGCATGGCCAGAAGGGTGGCAATCATTCCGACGATGTAACCAACAACACTAGCCATGAAGTAGACCTTTGGGAAAGCTCGAGCGTCATGGTAAGGAGGCAGGATTTCAACCTGTCCAGGAGCCACGGGAGGTGCCCAAAATCGTTCGCCCCAGGATCCAGTCGCTCGCTGGTACACAGGTTTGGCATTTCCGTCTTTGATGCTCTCAGCTTGAGCTTTCTTGATCGACTTGTTTCGGTAGTAGAGGAAGAGATCGAAGCGCAAAGCGAGTCCAATCATCATACCGGGAATGACGATATCTCCTAGGCCGAGCATAGCGAGCGACTGAGAGCCGGGAAGATCCTTAGGGCCCGGAGGACGAGGAAACAGAAGCTTGATAGGAACATCTAGTTTGGTAGCAACAGTGACCATGAGAGGGGTGAAGAAGACAAAGTAGATGTCGTAGAAGAACAAGGAACCCAGAATCAAAGATCCGGTCCAGAAGGTCGACGGGGACATCAACTGCAAGGCACCGTAGGAGAAGCTGAACCCAAGGAAGTTGGTCAACCACCATGGCTTCATGACGAATGCAAAGTATCCCACGGCAGCCAGGCCAACGATCACACTCAGCAGGTCAAGAAGACCCACAAGAGTTTTGGCATCGAAGAGACCACGAATCTGTCCCCGCAGTTGGACACGCTGGTAGGAAATCCCACGAAGGTCCCATAGAGAACTCTTGAATGAGTCTGACATGGGAATTGCACTGAGAATACCAGGCAAAGGCGAGGATCTCACTTCGTTCGTCAATTCAGCCTTGAAGACACGTTCAGATTGGTTCACATGGTAGACCTTCCCACCATAGCGATAGTATCGTGGGAACGACAGCGATCGCAGAATCAACAAGGCATCCTTCAAAAACGCAATAGAGAAGAAAACACCCATCTGCGAGAAGTAGAAGCTGAGGATCTGGTTAAGAAGGGCGGGGTCCTCGAGCCACTTGATCACCAGGTAGAGACCACCCAATGTCAGGCCCGCAGTAAGAGGAAACATCAACGCGTCAGAGGGCTCCAGCCCTTCCATCTTCTGAACAGGTCCTTGGTCGTCTTCGTTATCTTCATCATCTTCATCGTAATCGTCATCGTTGTCGAGTTTCTTGGGGGGCTTTGCGGCAGAGGATGGCCGCGAAAGTGAAGCATGGGCGCCGATCCAGATGGGGAACAAAGCGGCCACCAGCAGATGTCCGTAAGTAGGAATCATGGGTCGGAGGCGATCAAAGTGATAGAACGCGTGCCCAAGCACCTCCGCGAGAGGACTAATATCCTCCTCCGCCATGGCGCTGCTTTGCACACAACAAAATCAGAGCAGAGTGTGGATGAGTGGTGTTTGTGGAAGGAAATGGGGAGAGAAAAAAGTCAAGTTTAGCGCATGGTGAGGTGGGAGATGTGTTGAAATTGCAACCTGTTCTGTTGTCGGATGCTTTGTTTTATTTGATCTGCCGCGAGCATTTGAGAGCTCCGCCTTGGCTCATTCAATTCCTCCGCAACGCCTGACCTGCAACCTGATCTCTCAGCAACGACCTTACCTCCACAATGGCAACTGAAGTAGCATTTGATACGTCTATGGTAATTTCAGCTCGTCTTCTTTCTGATCCTCTTCTTACTGACCTCTTCATAGGGCTCATTTACTGTCGAGCTGTACGAGACCCATGCGCCCAAGGTGAGCATCCACCAGATCTTCTACGGCAGTGTACCAGTCGCTAATTTGAATTTCCTCTAGACCTGCAAGAACTTTGCGACCCTCGCGCAACGCGGATACTACAACGATGTTGTCTTCCACCGTATAATTCCCAATTTCATGGTCCAGACCGGCGATCCTACTGGCACTGGCCGCGGCGGCAGCTCCATCTACGGCGAGAAATTCGAGGATGAGATTCGCAACGACCTGAAGCACACCGGTGCCGGCGTTTTGAGCATGGCAAACAGCGGACCCAATACCAATGGCAGTCAATTCTTCGTCACTCTTGCGCCGACGCCTTGGCTTGATGGCAAGCACACTATTTTCGGTCGGGTGAAGAGTGGAATGCGGATCATCCAGCGTATGGGTCTGGTCAAGACGAACGGCGAGGACCGACCGATGGATGAGGTGAAGATCATTCGCGCGAGAGTGGTGGAACAAGGCGCAGAGGAGTGAAGTTTTCGCAGCAATGCAGCGTGCAGCGTGCAGCGCGATTCTTCACCACTCCCACTTCCCTTGCGCATTTGGCAGATCTTCAATTGAGGGTCTTAATCTTTACGCATTGTCGCTCCGTCCGATACGGCATACATCAATTTTGTCATGGCCGCCGAACAGCTTAGGTTTCATGCCCGGCCACAATGAGACGGGCAGCGACGCAAGCTTCATATTGAACATTTCACCGCAGGGCAGCTCGCCGCCATGAATGACGAACTTGATAGCTTTATTGGACAGTGACTGGGTCACGACCATGTCTATGAAATCTACGATATCCAGCACAAGTACAAAACTCGAGCTTTAGATAAAATGAATGTATCACTACAAAACGAACCGCTTCCGTCAGATGTCTCCATCCGGAGCAGCAGATACAGAGTGAGCTTCTTATCTAGCACTCCCATGACGAGCTCCAGTGAAGGCTCTCGCCGTAAAACCCGAGGTTGTCATTAAAGGCAGTTCGGGCTGTGCAAGCACTGGGAGTGGCATGGAGAGAAGAAGATTTTGGATCAACAAATTTTCTTTATATGTGGGACTTGGAAGCTGAGTAAGCATAGTTCTACGGCCGGGTTTAACCACCACAAGTGACAAAACTGGCAATTCAACTCACCGCCTACCATACACTTCTTACTGGTAAAACAGGGTCAAACTGGAACAAACCTTCAAGTACGGATCTATCAAGATCTGTCCATTATAATATTTAGCCTATCATGTGATTAGGACTTGAAAGAGCAGCTCTGTGTTTGCGCTGTGACCGGAGCGCAACGTATTTCCATTTAAGGCGTTCAATGTTGACCATGACATCAATTTTGAAACTGATCAACTAGAGTTTATGCTATTTAAGGCCCACTGGGGCTTATACGAGGTGCCCAGGTGGGTCCCGTCAGCCTCCAGGGCTCAGTTGGACTTGCTGGCGACTTGGCATACGATCAACATTTTAGAGACAGCAGGAAGCTTGTCTTATAAAGACCTCTTGTCCTCCACCTAGGCAGACCGGTCTCGTAATTCATCACGGCGATTACTTCTTTTGCCATCATCAATACCGACCATGTTCAAATCAGATCATAAGGACCCGCTGCCTCCTCCTTACCCTGGGCAGCCGCAGCCAACTGCAGTACAAGCTCCACCATATCAAGCCCCCTCTTATAACCAGGCTTCTGATGGCTCAAGAACAATTCAAAGTGCAACTTCCAGGTTTCCGCCTACTATGAATGGCTACTTTACGTGGAAGCTTACCTCCACATTCTACCTGGGTCCGACCTCTGAGGAGCGTCTCTTTGCCGTGACCACTCATTCAAACGTCTTCAGCAGCAAGCCTTCTGTTGAATTGCACGACGGACCTACAGATAAACACCCCATCCTGGCAAGATTCAAAGGAGACAAATGGGGGAGAATCAAGCCGGGGACATTTTCGATCCCCGCTAGCTCGGGAACCTCCTACTCAAATGATATAGAGGAGATGCTGACGCCATCATCATCTTCACACCACACTTCATCTGTCTGGAGCTTCGAGGTTCCTACGAATGGGAAAACTGGCACACGGCAACGCTTCGAATGGCGCAGTACCCATGGGACAGAAATCAAACAGCTTGCTACGGGACATTCCTATGGTTGGAAGTTAGTCCGGATCGCAGGGCCAGAAAGCAATGCCAGCGCGGGCGGGAGTCGGAAAGAGCGAGAGCTGGGATTTACAAGTGACGGATTGGAGATCGTCGCTATCCTCGCCCATAATGCATCATGGAGCATGACGAAAGGCTTTCGTTTCGCCTTCATGGGAACGGGCTTGACCGGGACACTGGGAGAGGTTTGGGAGATTATGGCTCTTCTTTCAGCTTTGCAGCTCTGGTACTGGGATGAGCAGAAGCAGACGGCAACGAATACTGCGGTTGCTGCCTCCTAGAAGAGTCTCATGAGAGGAATTTAAATGTCTTCCAAAGTTTGTCATCATATGATTCGTCTATTCTGTCTACTAAAGAGTGCATGTGGGAATGGCCCCTCCGAGTCGTTATGTGCTCAGGCGCTGAAGACGGGTTTTATATGGACCCGTGTCATTTACAGCGAGGCAAGGACGGCGTCGGCTCCAGAGTTCTGTATATAATATGCATTGATTAGCGCTTCCTGTTTCACGTATCCCAACATGCAGTTATTCTTACCTCAACGACACCCTTCTTGGTCTCAATCTTAGCGTAGCCAATCTTGCCGTGATCAATGACAATGGCGTAGCGTCCAGTACGACCGGAGGCACTGTCGGCCCATCCAATGCTCTTGGAGAACTTGGCATCGGGGTCGGAAAGGAAGAGCTTTTAGAATTTGTCAGTGGCCAATTGAGAGCAGATGAGGATGACTGGGTATACTAACGATCTTATCCTGAACACCATTGACCTTGCCCCATGCGCTCATGACAAAGGGGTCATTGAAGGCAAGAACAGCGACAATGTCGACACCCTTCTCACGGAGCTTAGGAAGGTTCTGGATGTATCCGGGAACGTGGTTTACGGAGCAAGTGGGGGTAAAGGCGCCTTGAGTTAGAAAACATGTTAGATCATGCAAAATATTGAAGTTTCAATAGAGTACAAACAGATAATCACTCACCGGGAACAGAGAACAGAACGACCTTCTTATCAGCCCACTCCTTAGAGGCATTGTAGTTGACGGGAATGCCGCACGAGGAAAACTCCTTGCTCTCCTCAGCCCAAGGGATGTGCCTGTTGCGGGGAATTAGTAGTGCTCTTGGATCTACTGCTGTCTCGAAATCTCACTGGAAAACCACATCACTGGGAAAAGCGTCACCGGCCTTGAGAGTAGTCATGCTGGGCAATTATAGATGTTATGGTAGATTGTTAACAAGTTTAAGAAAAAAGAGAGAGCTTCGGAGGGATAATGCGGGGCAAGCCGCGGTCAACAATCAGTGGAGACAACCGAACTACCTTGGGGACGATTAATTCCGGAGCCCGCCGATACACTGGAGCTTTGGAAATTCTGGTCAAGATATTACTTGATGCAATAGATAAGTCTTCAGATTCGATCATCTCTCACAATTATCCAAAAATGAGTCGATTTATTTGTAAAACCCTACATTATGGCATTTCAAGTAAGTATTAGTGATGACTAGGATATTCTAATTCTGGAATGTGATTGGTCGACTTTCTACAGCCAGAGGAATGAATCTGAATGTGACGTGATTGTCGCTGCTCATGTCGTCCGCTCAACTTGAATGTGTGTGTGCATTCATCTCATAACACCCTTTCTCTTCAGCCTTTTAAAGCTTTTGCCGGTGCGGTCCCTCATATTACCATCAATTGAGTTATCCCACATGCATTGACTCTCCATACAACCCCACGGGGGTCCGGCCATCTAAAAGAATGGGCCGGAGTGGAGTCATCGAAGCAAGATATTGCGGCTATTCGATCACCCATTCTTCTTCTAAAGAAGCGCTTCAGCCAGAAACTTGAACGTCACTTCCATTCGTCTCATCAAAATGACTATCGCTACTTGGCCTCCAACCCACCAAAATGAATTTGGCATTGCCACACTGTCTCTCGGCAACTGGAGAGAGCACACACTCGGTCCTCGACTAGAAGCCGCTGCAAAAGCCGGCTATCAATGGATTGATTTATTCGATGAGTGCTGGGCTGCATACTTGGTGGAGAATGGCCTCTCGGGGGATCATCTCTGGGAGGCTACGCCCGATAACTTACGGGTTGCTCGTCAGCTAGGCGACCTAGTGAAATCCCTCGGAATGCGCATCGCCTGTACCCAACCTCTTCGCACAATCGAGGGTATCAAAGACCCAGTGGAACGGCGTGCGACTTTGGATCTGGTCGCAAAGCGGTTCCCCTTCATGCGCGCATTTGATACGGAGCTGGTGTTCATGTGCGCCAATATTCGCACAGACAGTGGCGTCACGTCGGACTTGAAAACCGTCGCTCGGGATCTGGCCGAGCTGGGTGATATGGCGGCAGCGTATGCCCAAGCGGATGGTGGTCGGATGCTCAAAATCGGGTACGAAGGATTGTCCTGGGCGACGCGAAACACTTGGTCGTCTTCGTGGGAAGCCGTGCGGTTCGCGAATCGTCCGAATGTTGGCTTGATAGTTGACGCATTCAACATTCTGGCTGTCGAGTTTGCAGATCCTTATAATCCTGCTGGGCATGGCCGCATATATCCCACTCTTGAAGAGTCTCTCGAGGTGCTAGCAGGCTCGCTCGCATCCCTGGCCAATACAGTGCCTGGTGATAAAATCTTCTTCTTCCAATGTGGTGATGCCGAACTGATGAATCCGACAACGTTCCTGCCTCCTGATGACCCGACGGTTCCATCTCTTCTGCCCTGGTCAAGAAGCCATAGACTCTATCCCCTTGAACAATCACGGGGTGCTTATATGCCTGTGGAGCTTGTCGCTGCTGCTGTACTAGCGACAGGGTACAAAGGACCCATTTCTCTCGAGGTCTTCAATGCGTCTTTGAATGTGGCGGGGGCAAATGTTGCGGAAACCCATTCTATACGCGGAATGGAGGGGCTCCAAAGGCTCTATGAAATGGCAAAGAAACTTGCCCCTTTCTGGAGGAATCCAGCGGAGGCTCGCAGGGCTATTTCGCAGGTTATTCAGCGGCTCGAGTCCGCTGGTTCTCGACTATGAAGAGGACGTGTGTTAAAATCCCATATTCAAATCCTGTCCTAGATTCATGTGAATTTAATAAGCAAAATATTTCCTCCCCAGTTCATCTCCGGTTCCAAGGTTCCACGATTTCCTTTACACCCTGTGTATAGATTGACCTCATAAACATTTAGGAAGTTGAAAAGATACAATTGCCAGGTAGAATGAACACCCCGATAAGTATTAGAATACATATCATCATGTAGAATAGCGAAAAACTTTTTTTCTATTGCTGATTTGCATGCAGATAACAATTACCAGTTCAATCCCAGACCGGTGGCAGGTGAGTATCAAGGCCGTTCACGAACAGTGATTGCAGCCATTCCATTCCACCATCGATCATCTCCCCTGGGAAAGAGATATCTATGTCAAGGGCTGTATCCTCTTGAAGGGTAGGGTTTTCAGATGGAGAAGGGTGACGAGGAATTAAATCGTCTTTAGCATGGTCGTGTTGTACCGCCCCTTGTCTGGGATGAGAAGAAAATGACTCGGCACTCTCGGGTCTGTTGCCATTGTAGCCACTATCTCTTAAGTTAGGAGCAAGCGTGTTGTTTTCAGAGCCATGTGTTGATGCCGCGAGTCCACTCTCGCCAAATGGTGACGATACTCGAGGAAATCTGGCTGAACCAGCCGAAACTCCAGTTGTAGGAGCTGAAAATCGATGACATGGTTCAGAGCCGGCACATCGCACTGAATCCGAATTTTGTCCTTCATCACCATTAGATCGTTCACAGGGACCCTTTATTATCGCATCAGCCATCTGATTCAGCTTCAACACGGTCTTTGCCATTTTCCCAGAGACCCAGGTCTTGCGACAGTGGTCCCAGAGCGACTGGGAAGCCCGCAAGGTGACTTCTCCATAGACTTCCTTGAATGAGCTCTGTTTTATGATCAATCCCAAGGCGATGATGGTTGCGTTAGTTAGATAGTGCAAAAATGGAAAGGTGTATTTCGGATGCTGCTCAGGCATGCTATTGAAGTCGTCGAATATGCTTTGGGTCAGTCGCATACATACGACTTCGTTTTCAATTGCATCTGGAGCGAGCTGATCGGGCGCCCATGCTTTTTGAAGCATCGGTTTTCGGACTAAGAGGTAGAGGGTCGTCCATCGCTGTGTTCAATAATCAATATCTATATCCACGATTTTTGGTGATTTGGATAGAACTGGACCGTACTATTCGCATAATGAATCGTTGTTTAATCTGCCACCAGGACAAACCCTGCGCCATCAAACTCAGTGGGGTTTGAGGATCATAGGTGAACTCTTTCTTGATTCCTCGCTGAGATTGAGTGATGAGATGCTCCAGATATTCATTCAAAAGAGGACTCGGTATTGATTCCGATGTGGCTGCACCATACAGGGCCTCCCAAACTTTGCCAATTACTCTGGAGTAGCTTGCCATGGCAACCAGGTATGGAACAGAAGTCATTACCGGTTCAAGATTTGACCCATTAATGCTTTCTTCGAACGAAGGGTTTTGCGACAACCCGAGCCGTTCGTCACTCATTTCCCGAGGCAGATCCACATCCACATTGATGTCCTGAATCAGAAATGGGCGACCTGTTTCAATGGCAAGCCTTCTATCCAATAGATAGAGACACCACCATAGTCGCCGTGCTATCTCGCCTGCAAAGCGAGGCATTGACTCAACCACTCGATTTCTTTGAAGCCCCAGATGATGAGCGTGGGATATGCAAAGAGCAAGGACTTTTTCCGCAGACCCATGGGCGTCCAATCGAAAAAGATAAACAACCTGAAGTGGGTCGACGAAGGTTAGTGCCAGTGGCGAAGTTGCAAGCAACATCATTTAGTTGATCGGAGATCCTACCATGAGCAAGTATGTTTGAAGTACAAAAATCTGGTCAGTACATTGCCGGAATCCGTCCAACAGATCTCCGAAAATGTCCCTTGCAGCATTGTACAAACTCCACCCGGCTGAGTATTGACCTTCTCCATCTTCGAACCTTGACGACTCTACACATCGCCCATTAGCAAGACAGAGGAGGATATGAGCGACTTGAACCCTTCGAACGCCACTCTGATCTCTGCTTTGAGGGCCATCGCCCAAGGAAGTCTCCCAAACCTCCCCGTACAATTGCCATAGACGGGGTAGGTGAAGAAAGGGAACCAGGATATGCACCTCGTCACAGAAAGTATGTAACAGCTCATTCCAGTGATCTCTATTAGGAGTCAATCCGTTTTCAAAGAGAATTCGTTGCACGAAGCTTGTTTGCGGCTCAGTTCGAGTGCTGACTCGCTCATCAGGCGACGGTGTCAGACAAGACCGGAACGAATGAATAGGAGAAGCAGATCTAAGTTGTGAGTACTGCACCCCCATCTGCTCCAATCGATTTTCAACAATAGTCAAGTTGTGCGTGATAGAAGTTTCGCCAGAAAATGTTGGAACTTTTGGGGATGCACTTGTTTCTTCCGTGTTCGGCACACTCTTCTGGACATCTGTATGGAGGTCGCGAGACCGAGAAACTGGGGCAGTAGTGTTAATCAATCGCCGCTCGACTCGACTTGGTCGTGACATGTCGCTAGACGCTCTTGTGCGATCGAGAGATCTCCATCTCCCACGCATATCGGTACCACTCCTTTGGCACTCGGTCCTTTTTTCAGAGCATGTTCGGCATGGAGATTGGCCATCGCACTTTGGGCATAATTTCAAGGTGAGTTAGTCCGAGTAGGAGGTACCAGGAAAATTTCCACCAAAACAATTACCTTGATTTTCCGCTTCCTACATTGGTCGCTTTTAAAAGGTTAGCTGGTTCAAATGTTACACTGCGCCGTGTCGGATGGGCTCCTCACCATGCTTTCGATGCATATTTGGCTCTTCTAGATCTCTTTTTTGGAGGCAAGTGACTTTCTGGGGAGCCTTCTGTTTCTCCCATTTGCATTTCAGTCCTCGGCTCTGCCATTCTCACTGTTGACTGGGTGAAGGTACCAAGACAAACCGGACGGAAGAGTTGTGGAGACTTCGGAATATTCGGAATAATAGTTTGACCAATGAAATGCCCGCTGAGAATGACCAGTTGACTACAACACACGCCGCAGATGTATGCCCAGGAGGATGCACATGTTTAAAATTACATTTGAGCCCTCCAGCTATGCTATTGCTGGCCACTTTTTTTTTTTTTAAAGGTCCTTCTATCTTTTCCAATTGTCTTTCCAAGTATTCCTCCAAGTAAGCACCACTTGCATTTCCATCAACCTATCGTATCCCCTTCACAATCATGGGACTCCGCATTCTGATTTTGTGACCATACTTATAGAATATGATGGGAATTGGAATCAACACCACTTCAATAAGAGCCAACATGGTTCCTGCCCAGTCCGCCCCAAGTGTCTCATACATCTTATTTCCCGCCAGTGGAAGAACCCCTGCAAGACCATACCGGATGATCGAGTTTCCAGCGAGGGATGAGGCCGCATAGACGGTATAACTTCCGGCCAAATAGTTCGTGGCATAGATGAAGACCAATCCGTTCCCAAAACCAAAAGGAAGACCCGCGAGGATGGGACATATCCAGTGCACTGGAGGTCGCGCAGTCCATGCAAACCAGAATTCTCCGATCGGGATCATGATGCTGCCCACACAAACGGCAAAGACGGCAGCCTCTGGGGTTGGACGACCAGTGATAGGATCTTTGGGATGCATATGGATGATTTTTCGAATCGCGGGCTCCAGAGCTACTGCGATCGCCGTGCCAGTTCCGATGCCGCAGTAGCTAAGTCCAGCGAGACCGGGGGTCCATCCTCGAAGGCCTTCGAAAACAATCGGGTAAGCCACAAAGCACAGAAAAAGCACTGCATAGACGACTCCAACATAGAGGTTCCAGAAGATACTAGCCAGGTTTCAAAGAGCGACATGTTAGCGGCACCAGCACACAACAAGAAAACCTGTGAAAAGTCTTACCAGATCGGCTCCGTGACAGTCATTCGCAGCGGTCTGATCATGTTTGTTTTCAGAATCTGAAAGCCTGTCTCTTCATGATCAAACCGACACCACCATCTTTTGTCACCAGTCTCTTTCTGAAGTTTTCTTGTTCGCTTGCGGAGAAGTGCTGGAGCATAGGTCTCCTTCACCAGAAACATCAAGCCGAAAGACAGACCGGAGCAAATCAGTACCACCCAATTGATCCACCGCCAACCTAAATACTGATAAACAAAGCCACCGATGATCGGCCCTGCATTAATGTTAGAAAGAGGATCAGAAAGAAAAAGATTGCACACAGTGCCATACCAAGGACAGGCCCGTTCATCGTTCCGAGGCTCCAGCAACTCAAGGCCAAGGCACGATATTGGTCATCCGTCACATCGGTGACACTTCCCGGGGCACTTGCAATCCAGGCGCCTCCAAAGAACCCTGCGAAGAATCTGCAAATAAGAACTGCTTCGATGTTCTTCGCAAGCGCAACGGGAAGAACCATGAAGCCGAATAGGGTTACCGAAATGAGGTACACATATCTTCGCCCATAGATCTCGGACAGAGAAGAAAGAATCACGGATCCAATTGCAAGGCCGAACAAATTCGTCGTCAATCCTAAAAGAATTATGATATCGGATGAAATATCAAAGGCATTCTTCAGCCCCTCAACACCGGATGTGTACATGGTGGTATAGATTACACTGATGTCCGTCAAATTGCCAGTCGTTAGTTTCTTGCAATTTTCGATTCAATGGTTGCATTTTGTAAGATTGTTGGGTGAGAAGAGTGAGCTCAACATACACTATCGTTGTGGAAAATGACATTGCTGCAACAATGAAGCTTCTATACCAAACCGACCAGTTGCGGGGGTTCTCCGGGTCGTCATTATCCCATGTCACCTCGAATTCTGGGTTGCGAGGCATAACCACATCATCGGAAAATTCGACGACATCGCAAGGCTTTGTCTCTTCCATTTTCATTCCCGACTACTGTGTGGTTTTCCTTTTTCTCGTTTTTAGGGGCGATCGGTCTTCTATAAGGCCCCGGAAAACGCATGCGGGGAAATTGTAGATTCCGAGACGGAATCTTAAGATGGGACTCTACAACCTTGGAATCAATTCCAAAATACCAAAGAAGCATCCCTTTTCAAGTTATAATTCAAATGTTTAGTTCGTCTTTGTACTTCGGAATAAATTTATTCTCCGGGTTCATGGCCATATGGTTCAATTAATTAACTAGGGATCCATCTCCGATTACTAAGACTTTCTTGACTTTCTGTATCTAAATTAATCTAATACTGTAGGGCTTAGTCTGAGGTTGAAGTATTTTAGGCCGCTCGCACAACGCCCTTATGTACATATAAGGTTGTAACTCCCAATGGCTCACTGACACTCGTGTGCTTGCGCAGGCATTTCTCACAGAACATACTTGAAGAATGGGTTTTGCTTATCCGTGAGATCGTCAAATGCGATCTTGTCACGCTGTACCTCATCAAGCTCCAATGCCTCCCGGCTCTGGTTTTCTCTCCACAGGACAACGTACAAAGCAACAGCCGCAGCGATCGTGATACAGTAGCTGATATTTGTTAGAGATGAAACGATTGAAATTTCTCATACGTGGAAGTCAGACATACCAAATGATCATACCCTCCCACAATTCGGGGTAATGTTGAGCTTTGGTGTTGCTTTTGACAAGCTGAGGCCCAATGATGTTTCCAACTGTATAGGCCACAAATGTAGTGGCAGCCATGATGGTTTTCTTTGTAGCTCCAGCAACATTGCTGGCACCGATGGTGATAATCAGGCTGACAACTGGACCAAAGAATCCAGTAAGTGCGTAACCAACGACTGGGGTAGCCGGATGATATCCCCAGTCAGACTTCCAGATCATAATGCAGCCAGCGATCACAGGAAGGCAGCATGCAATGAGCATCGGGATGCGCGTATTCGGTACAACTGTGGGGATGTATCCACACAGAGGAATGAAGATGAGACAAATGCCACCAACGGGGAACTGGAACAAGATTGAATCCAAGGTATCGTAGCCGAAGGTAGACACGATCAAGGGCCCGAATCCAGAGATAGCACCGTTGATAGTGTACCTGAAACGATTGGTCAGCACATACCATGCAGTTAGGACATGACAAATACTTACGCCGATGCCATCATGAGAGCGACCAGGTAGATCTTGGGATCTGTGATACATTCCTTCACTTGATCAAGCTTGATCTGCTGGCATCTCACACCTGTCTGACCCTTTCGGAGGCGCTCCACAGCAATCACCCGTTCCTCTGGGGTAAGGAACCAAGCAGTCACGGGAGAATTGGGCATGGTGCAGCACCAGATACCGAACAAAAAGGTAAGTGCGCCGGCAAAGATGTAGATGTACTGCCAGCTAGTAAGGGACCCAGAACTGATCTGGCCAAAGCCATAGTTCAATGCACTTCCGATGATTGTGAACCAACCCACTCCAGAGAACCACCAAGCTTGTCGGAGGGTTTGCTCTTCCTGGGTATAGTAGCCACTGACAATAGTCATGAACCCTGTTGGAATGACACTTTCAATAACACCTGCGCCGCATTAGAGAGGAATCATTTTCATTGCAAGAAATTGGGCACGACTTACCGAGGAAGAATCGCTGGACAAACAGTCCTCGCCAGGAAGTAACACCCGCAGTTGCGGCGCAGGTAACGGCCCAGAGAAGAACGACGGGGCCGAATACATAACGCAGGTTGAACCTTTGCAAAACCAGAGTCATTGGGTACAGGCCCGCCAGCATACCAAAGTAAAAAATCGACGTTGCCCAGCTAAGACGCGAGGTATCAACTGTTTCTGGCGTTGTCGAGGTATCGATAACTTCTAGTCCTAGATCGGTAGTCATTCCAAAGAGAGTAGCACTGCCCAAGATGGCCTGAAATAAACAGGTTAGTTATTTTCATACACGAGGGCTGAATTGCATGGATGCTCCAATTGGGCAACATACTTTGTCCCAGTAAACAATGCCATAACCTAGTAGGTATACAAGTTAGATGCGTGATTGAGGCTTTCATTTTAAGTCGAGGGTGTCAAATACCTATCAGCATAGCCGGCATGAAGTAGAGATCGATTTTTCGCAGCACTCGCTTGGCAGCAACTGGATCAATCTCGTTGGCTATATCGCCAACCACAGCTAACGCTGCATCTTTTTCCGTATCAACGGCATTGCCGACGCTATGAACCTGAATCATATTCCGTCACTTCACGATACAAAACGCGAAGGCAAGTCTTTCGTTTTCCCTTTCCAACGGCGACACCCTTGATCACCTTTTATTGAATGATTGTAAATAAATTCATTCAAGAAGTTCTAATTATCCCAACAGAAATTTGACTTTTCACCTTCCCAATTGGGACACCCGATATCGCGGCTAAAACGGCCTCTCACCGCCTTGAATACGGGCAGAATCGGCCAGCATCGGAGCTATGTGGTCCGCGAATCATATCAACTGGATCTCTGCCCAGGTGCTCTTGCATGAACATATCGTGTGGATTGCCAATGCACATGTTCTTGCTCCGGTGTCTGGGGAAATAACATGGGTCGCCCAAATTCGAACGTGATGGAAATCTAATCCCATCTAGAACTTTCAACTGTCTCCATGCATAGTGCCTAGACTTGGGCCTGGCCAGGTGGGTCCCAATTTGTGATGACTTCATGACAACTTCCAAGGTTGAATGAACATGCGTTCAAGTTTCAATCCTCAATGGGACTCGGACTCGGATTTTGGTAGAAAAGCCGAACGCATCAATTTTCAATGTTGATCATTGTTTCGCCGTGTTCAATTCAGAATTCAACTCAATTTTGCCGTCGGTGCCGGTGACTATCTTCAAGTTGACGATAAGCTGAAGTCGTGGTCGTAACAGAGAAGAAATGAAGTTGGGCAATGAATATTTTGAATGAGGAGCTACCTCCCACAAATTGCAAAGACGGGTCACGCGATAAGCTCTGCATGTTTCCTGCAGGGAATGTAGCGGTCTGGATATCAGATGCAAGGTGGAACTAGAGTGGTGATATCAGTCGGCCTGGCCAACCAGCCAAATTCGTCACATCACAAAACTCCCAGATAAGCTTTTCCATGTGGTTCTCTATTTCCGGTCGCATTTTCAAGTAAGTGACGTAAAGGCTTGTGAAGAATAAAAAGAAAATGCATTCCCTCGCGGGGAATGAGGACGACCCTCTCAACTTCAAAAATCTTACCTTCCACCATAATATTCACAATGCCGATCGAATTCACCGTGTTCAAAGGCAGCAAGGACGGTACTATCAAACAAGGGACAACCCGCAAAGATGATCTGAAACGAGACGATGTGCTGGTTCGAGTGACCCATTCCGGTGTCTGCGGCACCGATCTCCATTACCGTGGGAGTGACATGGCTCTCGGGCATGAAGGAACGGGCATCGTTGAGGCCCTTGGTCCCGATGCGCACCTTCTCAAGAAAGGGGATCGTGTAGGGTGGGGGTACGAGCATGATTGTTGTGGCCACTGTCGTTCATGTCTGACTGGCTGGGAGACCATGTGTCCTGAGCGCAAGCTTTATGGACTTTCAGACTTCGACCAAGGATCGTTTGCAAGTCATGGGGTCTGGAGGGAGGCATTCCTTTTCAAGATTCCCGAGAATTTGAAGAGTGAAGATGCTAGCCCTTTGATGTGTGGCGGATCAACCGTATTCAATGCTCTGCACGTCGCTGGGGTCAAATCGACTGCGCGCGTTGGTATCGTCGGAGTCGGAGGGCTGGGTCACTTGGCTATCCAATTCGCTGCCAAGATGGGCTGTCAAGTCGTGGTGTTTTCAGGTACCGATAGCAAAAAGAAGGAGGCGCTTGAGCTGGGTGCCACTGAATTCCATGCCACCAAAGGAGTGAAAGAGCTGAAACTTGAGAACCCGATCGACAATTTGATTGTGACCACTAGCAGCCAGCCAGACTGGCATATGTACCTCAGCGTGATGGCTCCTAACGGAGTGATCTCGCCTCTATCGGTGGACTCGAATGACTTGAAGATCCCATACATGCCTCTGTTAGTGAATGGGCTCCGTATTCAAGGTGGAATCGTTTCGTCGAGACAGGTGCATCGGGATATGCTGGAATTTGCAGCCCTGCACGGCATAAAGCCTGTCAAGATGACATTTCCCCTCACATTGGATGGGGTGACAAAAAGTCTGAAGACGCTTGAGGACGGCAAGATGCGATACCGCGGAGTTCTCGTTGCAGAGCATTAAAATTTTGAATGTTCCGACGCACCTTGAAGTCGGATGATGGTGAGAGTGACAGGAATGCTGAGCGGCTGAATTTATGTATATTTAACAGGAGAAAGAAAGATGTGGAAAGGAACAAAAGTCGGGTGTCATCTTATCCTTATCTATAGTTTTTTCCGCGAGAGGAGAACCGGAATAAGATCAATTTTAAAGAATGGATGATGTCAAAACGGGGAACTTGCTGGCTATGTTGGTCTCTAGTATTGGAGAAAGTAACATTTGAAATCTTCAACCTTGGAATGTTCCAAGGTTACAAGCGACCAGTTACAAGCGACCTTTCATGGGTGCCGCGTCCTTCGAATCTGCAGCTGGTAGACGAGGTTCTGGCAGTCCTAGCTCTCGCGCAACCGCCCGAGCAGCCCAAAGACCAGTAACAAATGCAAGAGCAAGACCACCAGCATATCCAAGGTTGCTGAACCCGCCCGCATCAACTCCCGCAACTAACAGACCAGGGATGATGTTTTTGTCGGCAGTCAGGGCGTGCCCCTTTTCGTCAATTGAGATACCACCATAGGTGAAGGTGATCCTAGATCCCTGTTAGACCGTGAAAGGGCATTTTCAAAGGGGCTTTTGATATGAGACATACGATGGCTGCACTTCCATTGCATAGAATGGCCCTTCCCCGTCAACAAGAGGCGCCGGAGGTGGGCCACCACGACCGACGGGCGCATCAAGTCCAATATCAGTCTTACCCAGGCGTTGAACCTGGTCATATTGTTGAACCGTCTTTGCAGATTGAACAGGGTCAACTCCCCACTGACGAAGCACCTCCATGAGACCGTCAATTGTGGCGGCAGTGCCAACATTACATCCGTAGTCGCGGGCTTTTGACAACCGATCGATGGAGCCTGCATTAGGGAATGGAGCACTAATGCAGTGTTGAAGGCGAGTTTTCTCACTATAGGCAGAACCAAGTGTGAGACTTTACCCTCTGGCTATCCACTGTGTGAAGATCAACTTACTTGAAAATCAGGAACCCTCGACGTTTCTCTTGCTTCGCGAGGTATTGATTAACGATTTCATCACCCGTCGTCTCATCTGTGAAGCGACGACCAGCTTCATTGATCAACAAGCAATATTTGCTTTCTCGAGGCAAGTCAGTGTTCAGTTCACGGTAACACAAATCCTGTCGGAACTCACGGTATTGTGCTAGTGGTAGATAATCCTTCGCGTCCACATTTTGTGCGCGCACGGGGGCCGCCAAAAGATGACCATAGTATGTATTCATACCTCGACTTGTACCAGCGCCTGCTCTGGACGCAAGACCGAGACCGTCGCCAACAGAGCCGGGGTTGGAGCGAACAAAAATGTTGTCTGCGCCTTGTCCCAAATACGTGGCCGTCATCTGGGATGAGCCTTGAAATCCTCCAGTAGCCATGACAACAACCTTTGCCTTGACTTCATAGTATCCCTCGCCAGTTTCCGGGGAGCTTCGGTGAATGATAGCGCCTACTACCCTGGACCCAGGTACGCCAGGTTGCTCTTGAATAAGCTTGACCACTGATGTGTTCGTCCATATCGCGGAGTCGGTTTTGCTGTCTTCGATTCGTTTCCGGTGAAATTCATGCAAGTGGGCGATCTTAATCGGAAAGCCCACCCCTACCCAGATAGTAAACACGATTAGCAGTATTCAGCACATCTAAGAAGTGGGACTTGCCTATGGTCATCACTCCGTCGAAGCGCTGCGCCGTCGGAATGCCATTCTGGCGCATCCACTGCACTGCTGGCAGGTATTCATCTAGCCATGCCTTTTGAAGGTCGGCCTCACCTTCAGGTACCCATGCCCGCAGCTTTTCGTAGGTGTTTGGCGCCCAGCTTCGTGGCCACAGAGTTAGGCAGGGATCGTATGTCAGAGTGAAGTGATACTTACAACATGCCCGCGGAGATTTTGGAGGATCCGCCAATTTCCGCCTGTTTCTCGACTACCAGGGTTTTCGCTCCTGCATTCGCCGTAAATGAAGCGCACGCCATACCGGACATGCCTCCTCCGCAGACCAAAGTATCAACTTCGAGTACGTCCATGATGCCTGGTAATGGGAGCTTCGTCGGTGAAAATTAAATAGTAGGAAAAACTTTTGAACTCGAAAATGATCACTTGTCCTCGCGCATCAATACTTATAAGTGGACTGACAAGCGCACACGCATGTCTCTCATTGACCCGGCTGTTTGATCAGCTGTCCGGGTGTGGAGAAATGGCCTGGAATTGACGCTGTAGAAACGGATAAAAGCTTACCATCAGTTGCGGAATTTCAATAGAAACATTGGAAACACAATATTAAACTTGAAGTTCCCCAAGATCATAATTCCCTTGAACTTTTGCAATTTAAATGCGAGTCGGGGCTAACCTTGGAACCAACTTGAACGAGCATGGGAGGGAAACACATCGGGATAGGTGGATAGACCAGCCAATTGACTGGCTATCTCATGAATAATAACGTGCAATCCACGCGGAAGATCCATATGGGCTCACTGTGCACGAATCAAAGTTCGCGATGCAAATAGAAACGCGACCATAAAATCATGTTTGGCATAAAATTGGTACAAGTGCCCAGGTGGTGTTTGCCTCGGCTCCGGCCTTTTAATTAAGCGACCGGAAAATCCAGATGACGTGAAGCCCAAAGCAAAGGATCGTCTTCACGTCTCGTAATGCCCGCAATTTGAATCGCAATTCAGACGTGATACTATCTAAAAACCAATCATCGTTTTCGATATTGTCGCGTCTCAGTGATGGTCTGAAAAAAGCTTCTCTCAGCCGAAATCCACCTTTGCCGCCTCCGTCTTTCCTTCGCATTCATTCCGTTCATTGATCCTCCTGCCACATACTAAACTGGCCTCGCACAATGCAAAGGTCTCGGCCTGAAAGAAGAGCTTGGGGTCTATAATCTCGAGTTTTCTGTTTCTGCGCCTTTATGTCTCCAGTCAAAATGCCACCGCCGGAGCCCAGTGGCGAAAGTACAGCATCATCGCGCTCTGGTGCAATGCCTGCTTGTGAAGCATGCCGGAGAATGAAGGCAATTCGATTCCCTGGGACCCAAATTATCATGCAATCATATTGACGGATTGGACAGATGAAATGTATTCGTTCGGAGACTCACTCCCACTCCAGAGGCCGAGTCACAGCGCCATGTGAACGATGCGAACGAACAAGCCGAACATGCAGGATTCCGGAACCACGTCCACTAGGGAGAAAAAAGGGTGCACGAGGCCGGTACCAAGGCTTTGATAAAGCGGTCCGAAAACTCCGATCCGAGATGAAGAAAGCAAAAATGGACCTAGAAGCAGAGACATTACAGGATATGGTGCACATCCCTGCCAGCAGGCAATCAACTTCAGGTCACGTTCAACCCGATGCCAATGAACAAAGAGAAAACCCTCAGGTACTATTGAGGATAGATCATGGGAATAGGACGGATTTCCGCTTCGAAGCCCAAAATGTGTCACAGTGCGATGCAACTCCTCTCACTCTAGAATCCCCTTCACATCGCAACACCGAGCCGATCAGCAACCCCCTTGCATTACTAGCTGATGCCTCAGATGCGGCCCGTGCCTTGGATCCCAATCCAACACCGATAAATAATGAATGCGCTTATAATGGCAAAACGCTGCATAGAGAAGAGACCATCAGCGGTGGTTTAGGCTCTTTGCTGCGTCGTCCCGGCTACGTCTCTCTTGGTCTCAATTTAAGCAGAGAAGGACTCGAAAACGCATTGGATAACCTCTCGCTTCCACCTCAGAATGTGGATCGATATATCAATTACTTCAAACGTCCGGCTCAAGAATCAACACAAGATACCGGCCCCGACCTAGATCCTATTGAGCTTGGACTAATCACGATGGAAGAAGCTCAGCAGCTCTTTCCAATGTGAGTGAGCCCCCATGTCGTAATTGAACTCGAACTCACCCCCTTTCTTAGATACTTCAGTAGACTTCACCCCATTAACGGCATCCTTGACCCAGTTCTTCATACTCCCGAGTTCGTGCGCGAGCGCTCGGCTTTACTATTTACCTGGATCTTGGCCCTAACAGCTCAATTCGACCACGGTTCTGCCTCTGTTTCCAAGAGGCTACGTCTGCATGGCGAGAAGCTATCCAGGCATGTTCATACATGTGGATTCAAATCAGTTGAGATTGTTCAAGGCTACTATATCTCACTACTTTCTGCCACCCCCGCAAATACACTGGCCGAGGAACGTTCCTGGCTTTATACAATGTATGCTTTTGGAGTAGCTGCAGAGCTCGGACTTGACCAATATTGCGATGTTGCCACACAGCCTCAAGCTATTGGATTCACACCGTCATACAACGATCTTCACCAAACAGAAGCATTGGAATCCCCGAATCCAATGATAACTCGACAGGAATCCTCCCACGAACGGCGGCTCCTTCGAAACAGAGAGAGAACTTGGTTTAGAATTTTACTATGGGAACGAGCTAATAGTGCTGCATATGGTCGAATCCATAGCTTTCCGGAAACAACATTGACCAAACGAGTTGAGAGTTGGTGGATGCATCCGCTTGCCGATTTTACCGACAGGCATACAAGTGCTTTTATTGCTCTCCGGCGGATATTAGCCGCATTGAACAACGATCTCCGGGATAAAATAGAAAGTACCCACGGCAATCCGCACTGGGTGCGAGATTATGTTGACCGTGTCCTTCAACCCTGGTGCACTACATGGCTTGGTCAGCCAGCAACAGAGGCAAATTGCTCGGCAGATCAATTGTCAAACCTCTTTCTCCAATACGTTTATCTTCACGGACGACTCTGGACACTATCAATTGTACTTCACAACTTCAAGGATCGGGACAGCAGTGATTCTGCCCTGAGCAACGATTGCTTCGAAGCTGCTATCAATGTCTGTGAAGCGGCAGTCCGTGACTTGGAAGCCATCGGCGAGCCACTATACTGTATGCTGGCCCCGACTTGGGCCATGATATCTTATGCCGCCGTCCTTGCGCTAAAGCTATTCCCCGCGATATACGGAGCCCGCGTTGGAGCTCAGATTGAATTGTTCGCCCTTCTAAGCCAGGTTGCGTTACAACTTGAGCGCGCTGGAAAGACACCATCTCATCGCTATGGGATAGCCGCTTTACTAGGCCAGCATATCACGATGATTCTGAAGGCCAAGTCATCGGCATTGAGAGGGGAAATAGACATTGAATCGTTCAACTCCCAAGTAGATAGTCAGGTCTACCATGGCTTCACTGGAGATACCGAGACGGACCGGGCGCTTCCAGATTCAATTTACGACCCCTTCTTGGCGGATGTCAATGTCACTGGCGATCTCACTGAAGAAGGCTTCGCTGAACTATTCCGAGAGATTTTTGGACCAGGATTCGGGGGCGTTTTCTAAAGAGACATGAAATGAAAATGGCTAAAAATACATTACTAGTAGTATTTTATGGATCTCTCAATAGGATTGCAAATTACACACCAACACAATCATAGTTTACGAGAAGTACACTTCGCTTAAGACTTAAACGAAAGCACTATTTGATGTAGCTCGCTACCCCTGTCTCTCGCCCCATTCTCCCTTCTCTCTCACACACCTCAATCCCCTGCATCATACACCTCAGCCTTTCTGTCTCTTTCGTCTCACACTCGCCGTTTTCACCTGGGTCTCACCTCGATCCCCTTTATCCCTGATCTCAGTCCCACCAAGTATGCCAACCCTTATATACTTCCCTTCTGCGTATGCTGAAGAGTGAGCCCGAGTGGCACGTATCAGAGAGTAGCAGGCACGCCTGCAAGAACAGGCGGATCGCCTCGTGCGTGAGGAGCCGCTGCGGCGAACAATATCATATTGAGGCAATCGGAAATGCCCCTACTTTCTCTTCCCTTCTTCTTTTATTCTTATCTCTCTGCCTACCTTCTTTTACTTCTTCTTCATACTCACCTCTCCTCTCACTTTACCCTTACCAACCATCTTTTTAAATCCTACCTTCATTTCCCTTGGAAGATCCATATGTCACACTACATACGCGCGCGCCGATCTGGGTGAACGTGAAACAAGACTCCGACGTATACTCAACGCCATTAACAGTGCGAAGGCGGAATGGACCGACCAATATGGCCCTCTCCCTGCGGAAACATCTCAATTGGTCTTTAACCGACAATCTAATCGCTTTGCAAGCAGGGACGGCTTGAAGAATTCTTTCGAGAATTCTCTTTAAAATTGTCACATCCACCTGCACAGAGGACCGTTATTATGCTTGGCATCGACGGAATCGCGACAAATAACGAGCCTTTTCTCCTCTCCTCCTCCCTGCTATTCAACAATCACCGTCACACTACATACGCGCGAGACCGTGACGATCATCTAAAACGCCAGTACATGGCAAAAGAAGCGACCTCCTCCGGAGTCAATCCTACATCTCCCAATCCTACTTCTCCTTTCGCCTGCCTCGTTCAAACGATCTTGCATGCCATGCAAATCACAGGTCGTATCGTGCCCGGCTTTCGCAACCCCCTGATTGCCGACCTTTCTAGATATCTGGCCACGGATCCAGGCACTGTTCTCTACTGCAGGAACAGATTTAGACCTTTGGACGCCGCAGAACGTCAAGGCGATACTTCTCCTCATGACGTAAGGATCTTGCTTTGGCACTTTATGTCTAAGCTAACCTACGATACAGATAAGGTTGCTGAGTTATTCCTTCACCAGCTGTTACAAGAGCCGAAGCGGGTTTTTGTATACATACAGCCGGTAAAGTTCTATCGTAACCTTGAGCCACAACTCAGCCTGCCACAGGCAGAGCTACAGCCCTGCACAATATCATATTTGCGGGAAATTTACGAGAATGACCGCACTTCAAGGCCGGCGTTTTGAGAAGATATATCGCAACGCAGTGGAATTCGGAAACGCTATGTTTCAAGCGAGGAGTAACAGTCGACCCCATGAAAACCGAGCATGTGGTAGCCTGCAATCAAGATACGACGTTATCGGGCGACCCTGTATTGGAAACAGGAGGGAGTACTTCATTCCCCATCGACGTGATCAAAGGCTGAGGGCAGATTTGGGCATAGGGGGCTTGCAAGGCTAGGGCCCGGGGCCAAAGTTCTTTGTTCATTGTACTTGGAAGGTGTCTTTCTTTTAGGTACCTAACTCTAGCTCCAGGGCCGTGAAGTACCTAACCTTGGAACCTTGGAATTTACTTCATTTTAAAGACTTTTCCTTAGGTCCTAACCTTGGATAGTTCCTTCCTAGATAGGTACCTCTAGGTATTGATGAGCATGGTAGGTAGGTACCTTCCTAGGTATGCCTACCAATTGTGGATATATGAGGTATTGTTTCTAACCTTAGAATGTAGAATGTAATTATTAATAAATAACCCGTGGACCGTGTGTATTAGGAACCTTGGAACCCCTTTGAAGCCTAGGTAGCGATGATCCTCAGCGCTACTACCAATGGATGCAAGCAATACCCAGCAACTTTTTATCGCAGGTAATATTTGGATATTAATCGAATCCCGTTGTGCTTATATCAAATCTCATAGCCTTCAAATGTTCATGTATGATAGGGATGCACTCGTTCGCCACAAGAAGATACACAAGGAAGATCCTCCTGCGAAACGACGCCATCTAGACTACTCGATGCGGCACACCCGAGTTCACTTCCAGAGCACTGGAAGAACCATTCTACAAGACGTACCTACTCATCTTCTAGGGCTCACAATCAAATTCAATGGCGCTCCATTACCATCCAAGTCGTTTTAGTACGAGATGCCGACCCATGCTAAACATATCAAATAGCACTTGAGAACTTCATTGATCATTTCAAGTATTTCCAATCTTTAATTGAATGACATCGAGCCAGTCAGAAATCCAAGAGCTACCTCGCAAACTCAAAAGCCCACGCAGTACTAGTATCCGTCTGATATATGGGGAACGTCAAGGTATTACCCGAGTATGTGTGCGCCACAATGCCACGGTTGCTAGGCGCACTAGCTGCATCCCAGACAGAGGTGCCAGCAAAGCCCCAAGTCTGGATATTGATCGTTCCTGATGTCGGGAGTCCTACAGCACTCATGTTCTCGACGGTGATCTGCCAGGTACCCGATGTGATCCGAGCTCCGCAGAGAATGCGTACAGTCTTCGAGTCAACGGTGGCATACACATCCATTAGACGGTCACCGGTACCTGTTGTGTTCACTCGTGAACCAGTCATGTTGAGGTTGTAGTATTTGTACACTTCGTATTCGGGTGCCGCCACGTACGCGGTGTTGGAGCAGGTTTCTGGGTTCGAGGTCTTGGTTAACAGGTTGGCCATCAGATCGCGTAGCACGCAGCCGCTTTGCCAGTTTCCGCGCAGACCGAATGCGTCGTATCGCTCCAGTCGGGAAATCCACCAGGCTGCACCGGCGGGTACCTGCTCTGCGAATGTGCCGTATTCGTTAATGTTGACCTGGCGTTGTGGGAGACCGTAGGTCTTCAGGAGCGCTGTCAAAGTGATATTGGTATTCTGGATATCATCGATCGAGTCGGATGGTGATCCTTCGAGGTGGTAGGCGTATTGATCTGGGATAGTCTTGTTTCCGGCGATTTGCGACAGCCATTTGGTCCACCAAGTGTTACTGGATTGGGGCATGTTGGCCAATGTTGGTCCCGAGATAAGCACATTGTTGAAGGATGAATCCTCTCTGTAAACGCATTTGGTCAATTGAGCTCACTGCACGTCCTAGTAGTTTCTGTGATGTATCTTACCGGAGAAGTTTGTGGGTTCGAACGTAGAGATCAATCCACTGTTGCTGGGGACGATTCCAAAAGCCAGACAGGTCTGGTTCATTCCAGATATCCCAAACAAGACCCTCTATCGCATTATTCGATTTCAGATCACTCATCAGCGTACGGACAAAGAGGTCGTAATTCGTCCAGTCGCCATTATCACCAGGCCAGACAGTCGACGAGTTCGCATGATCAGTGCCCCAAACATCATGCGGGAGGAGAATGAAGTCGGCGCCAGTATTCTGGCACGTCTTGTAGTCGGTCAGAGTCGATGCGAGACGGCCCTTGTACTCGCTCAGTCCCCAGATCCAGCCTCGACTGGGCGCATCGAGCTGCGCGCCTCCGGCCCGGCCGTAACGAAATCCAATATCGGTGTACCACTTGTTGGGAATTTGACCGAGGGTATCGGGGATTCCATAGATGAATCCCGAAGCCAAATGCTCCGGTGAGCCCTTGGATACGGCAAGATTGACAGTGGCGGTGATGGTATCTGCCTGTGCCAGAGAGGCAGCCCCAAGAAGGGATAGAACCTGAAGCCCTGATAGAAACATTTTGAAGCCCAGTTTCCAAGGTTGCTTGCAATTCAATGTTTGAAGCGGGGGTGAGGATTGCTTCTGGAGAGGAAAATGCCATCCTTTTATCCCATTGAAGGCCGGAGCCCCGTCTTTCCTGACAATGCTAGTAAAAGATGCATATTCCGGTGATTTTCTCCAGATCTTGGAACTCCACAGGTCGAAAGTGTGGGGTATGCGGAGCTCCGCGAGATTTATGGAGTTGAAGGTAGTCTCAGTTCCTGAAGAAAATCAAGCCACCAACTTCTGCAGCCCCGCATATGCCGAGCTTCCCCAGGGCCAGAATTAATCAACTTCGAGCGGGACTTAGGCGTCAACTCCGGTGGAGATCTCTCTAAGCCGTTTCTAGCATTATCCCGGTGGATACAGTGAAAATAGATGAAACGTGCCTGGCCACAAAATGCAAGGATTAGTTAGTATAGTGGAGCATAGCCTTAGAAATGAAAGGATTAACCTTGAAATACAGTATCTAAAGAAACATTCAAATAGGGTATAGAATCATTGCATCAACTAAAAGACCTCCTGAACCAAGAAAATATCAACGATCGCTTAAAATGTATCCATATCCCATCTATGGTCGCGTATCTTTGTCTGCGCTGTGCACGATTGTTTCATGAACCACTTTAATCCCCCCATTGTGGCTGCTGTGACTTGCTGCATCCCAGTCCCCATCTCCAGCAGTGCACGTCGGAGGCTGTTGTCGCGACGTAGGCAACATCATCTGCTCATCACTGACAGTGTTCCACTGGGTATCGGCAGGGATTGACAACGGGTGTCGGAACTTCTTGCGCTTCCCATAGCCCGCGGACTCGCCTTCTGATAGTTGATAGGCTGGGTAGCTCTGCGAACCGGACTTTGTGGTGAGGTATAGGCCTGCGCGGCGAGCGATACGACGGACGAGGGGATAGATCATCGGGACGTTGCCGATCACGACGGCGACGAAGGTTTCGCGACAGGCCCAGCTGCCTGCTTGTTCGGCGCCGTTGGCTCCAGCCTAGAGATGAATTTTATTAGTACACATCGAATCGATCCTTGGGTCATAGAGTCGCCTTACTGTTAGAATCAGAACGCAGCGTAGAATACCGCACATCATAACGAAAAGACCGCCACTGAAGAGAACGAGAAGCTCTAATTTCTCACGCCAGCGCAAGCGCGCCTTGAAGAGCATCTAAAGCTCAAGTCGTCAGCTCATATTCAGGGATAGATGAGAGTTGAAGGTGACCTACCGGGGCGGGAATGCTGATGAGGTAGAGATCAGTGGCGACATTGAGTACAACAGTCACGTAGATGTCGATTTTGGACACGGCAGGCTGGCAATGGTCTAATGAAAAGTTAACGAAGGACAAAATTTTGCCTTGACACAATTGGTACTCACTACCGGGATTCGGGTTAATCTGCCAGTTCTTTTCCATGGGATGGCAACCAAAGAGAATCGAGCAGATAGTCACAATATAAGTCGCTGCAATCAAGACATAGGCAATATGGATTCGAATTCGCATGTTGATCAGACCAGCCCTGGCTATCATTAGTGTCTGCAATTACTCGGACCGAGTCTTCAGTTTGCAAATGTGGGATTGGAACTCACGTTAACCGCGAATAGAAAATGGCCATACATGTCTTCAACAGCCATAGCAATAGTGTATACAGCGACCATCCGGTCACTTGAACCTTGGAGCCCATGACGCGAAAATGGTATTCTTGTGAGCTGGGAGACAGAGTTTGTCTTTGTTCGTCGGTCATGGCATTGTTTGCGAGACCTTCATACCACGCACCAACGATGTATGCCGCGGCAGTTTCGAAACCGTATACCACCTAAAACTCTTATTAGAAATCGCAATCGAGAAAATAAAGCATGTGAATGAATCATTCCATACACAAGCCAGCAGCATAATGTAATCATCAGCTTGAAAATTTTTTGGTCCGACCATGATCCATCGCGCTGTTGTTCTTAGGGCGATGATCACAATGGCCACCGCTAAAAGCGTGAATGCCTCTGTCACAAACTCGCTCATGGTGCTGGAGTCAAAGTCTCCTTGTGTCTCTGTTCGGAGGTTCTTTCAAGACAAGAAATGAACTACTCCTTTCTTAATGTCGCGGGGGGTTACACCCAGATAAAGATTTAAGTCCACACCCTGCCAGGGGGGGTTGAAAGAAAGAAAAAAAGAGGGAAAAAAAAGAAAAAAAAGGACAAAAACAAAATACGATAGCGACAGTTGAATTGACCCCCCTCCTTGTCATTGGAACCAGACCAGACAAAGAAGCAAGCCCGCAACCCTGGTCGGATTATAAATGGGAAGAAGAAAAATGGACAGCGCGCAACATTTGAACTTTTTTCACGCCACGGGGGGAAGTGGTTTGTATGTACGCAAGTCTAGCCCACTAACGGTGTTGACCCATAAAATGGAGACATCGAGTTGGCGCGGAACGGCGGATTCTGACAGGTTGATAGCTCTCGATGGGGCAACATGTGTGCTTGTTTAAGATTTTCAACTGTTCTTTTGGATCTGTTTGGTGTAGCTAATCCTTCTGGAGCCACATATGTCACCTATCGGGAGATCGATGCGGCCCAGCATGGTGCCGGGGATCCGTTCCCTGTTCCCGGTTTGCAGGTTGCTGGGAATAGACTGAAGCTAGATGGGACTTGGAATGGGTCTCCATCCAGAGAACCCACCATTGTTTCTGCACATGTGTATCTGGTGAGACAGAATAGACCTACCCCTTTCAGTGTGGATCGTCGAACCTTGGAAGCGATGTCAGGATACGGAGTTTCTTCCAAGGTCAACTTTTGTCCAACTTGAATTATTTCCCCTGTCAAAATGGTTACACTTGGAAAGACAAGGTACCAAAAAGTGAGAGAACACTGACCTCTTCCAAATGGTCCAAATGGTATTCTCTTTGTTCAGTCACACAAGTACTGTGCAGCCAAACTGCGATTAGCCGGACCAGTCATGAGTTGCTAAGTTGAGCAAGGACCAGACCTTCACTTGATGATCCTTTCAGGTCGGAGATTGCCCCTCCGAAGGCTAATCGGCGACTAGGAGATTAGTCTTCGATTCGGAGAAGCACTGTTCAAGTGTTGGATTGTCTTTTAATTTCTTCTTTTTTTTATCCCCCTTTTTTCTAAACGGGTGTTGCTTTTTGGTGGATTTCAATTATTTACTAGGGAAGTATAGATATCACGGTATCCCAATGTCGCAATATCACAACAAACATCACAATCCAGCTGTCTATGGTACTTTTAATTGTTGACAGGTCAATGATCGACAGCTCGTGTCGACCTTGGAACGTTCCATGTTTCAGGCCAAATTCCCGGTTCACAACGTTGTGGGTCTAGGGACGGGTCGTGGATCTAAAGGAACGAGAACCGGGTCTTTGCACACGTTGACCGTTGAATTTTTTTTCTAATATTCAGTCT
Source organism: Penicillium sclerotiorum (assembly GCA_911649655.1). Lineage (NCBI taxonomy): Eukaryota > Fungi > Ascomycota > Eurotiomycetes > Eurotiales > Aspergillaceae > Penicillium > Penicillium sclerotiorum. Next base: position 4,160,899 of record CAJVRJ010000009.1, read on the forward strand.
CCAGGGCGTATTTGAGTTCATTTGAGTTTCGCGGTTAATTCGAGCGCATCAGAGGTACATATGATAATATGATCATCGGCAATAGTGTTCAGCCATAGTGGCAATTCAAGGACAGCTGCATGCGCCGTCCGATCGGAACAAGTCAAAATGATCCGTACAAACGCCAATTTCTAGTGGAAAGTGGAATTGGCATATGGGATGATATGATCTGTGCACACTTGAACGGAGGGTAGTCCGAGTCTTCCGATTCTTTCTCGAGTCATAAAAACACAAAAACTTCCAGATGTCATTTCCGGGGCCTAGAGTGGATAAGTGTCCACGTACTTTTGACCAAAGAGAAAGGATCAGAAAGGTTAACCATGCCGAGACGGGTTAATATACGCTTTGACAACGCGGTTGACCTTTTAGCGAGCTTGTCAAACGACGGAATTGGCTTTTGACATCCGGTGGATCCCTTTAATGTCGGGAAAAAATAGTGAAAACTATGGAGTAGGGGGGAGATAGAAAATAATAATAATAGAGAACACAGGTTGATTCTCGGCTAGTCAACTAGTGGCGTATTTGTCGAGGCTAACAGTAATTAGTGAGTTAGTAAATGCCCGAATTGACCAGCTGCATAAAATTAGGGAGGCTATAGGGAGGTTGTACCAATCCGAGACTTGAAACTCATTCCTTGTCTTTCCCGCGGTGGAGAAGCTTTGGTCTATGGAGTATACTAGAGACTAGGGGAAAAACTAAACCTTGCCAGAATGCTATGAAATGCCAGAAGCTAGAAAACTAAATTAAAATGAATGCAAAATAAAAATAAAATAGTTTCTAACTTGAATTCTAGAGCGGCAGTTCCCATTGTGACCACATTCCCCACCTTCTTTCTCTCTGCTCAAGTTGGACCCTCATATTTGTTCTTCTTAAGACTCCAACTTGGTGGCTGTTTGGATTTTTCTCTGGTTTGCCCTTGCTCTTTCTTTTCTTTTCTTTTTCGGGTTTTGCACATTTGTACATACGTGCATTAGCTCCGTATTCAAAGCTGCTCGGCTGCTTGCTCTTTATCGTTCACCAATCCCGAACCCCGAATTGCTCGCCCCTCTTTCCTCTCAGTCATGGAGTCTGTGGACCTGGTAGTTATTGGCGCCGGTGAGTGAGCCCTTCATGTCGTCCTCGGCATGCTATTCCAAATCGTTCAACAATTAATGCAATTGTGCCAATCTAGGCTGGAGCGGGCTCGCGGCGATCAAGACCTACCGAGAGCTCAACCCAGAAAGCAATGTCTTGCTCTTGGAAGCTGCCAGCTCGGTGGGCGGCGTGTGGGCAAAGCACCGTCTTTACAAGGGCCTCAAGTCGAACAATATGTTGGGAACCTATGAATACAGCGACTTTCCCATGGACGAAGAGACCTTTGGCGTGAAGCCAGGTCAGCACATTCCGGGCGACATTGTGCAAAAGTACCTGGTCGCGTACGCGGAACACTTCAATTTTCTCGATCGCATTCGTTTGGACCACCAGGTCGAGAGCGCCGAACGCCAGCTGGATGGCACCTGGCGACTCAGCGTGTCTCATGATGACTTCTCTATGACAATTGAGACGAAGAAGCTAATTGTCGCAACGGGAATCACGTCGCAGGCATATGTGCCGACCTTTAAGGGGCAGGAGACATTTGGCGCGCCGCTATTCCACTGCCGAGACATGTTGGAGCATGAGAGCGAGGTGTTCAAATCTGGAGAGAGAGTGACTGTCTTTGGAGGTACCAAGTCCGCTTGGGACGCTGCCTATGCCTGTGCGACAGCGGGTATGAAGGTTGACATGATCATCCGAGAGTCGGGTCACGGCCCCTGCTGGATGGCACCGCCTTATGTCACTCCGCTGAAGAAATGGTTGGAGAAGTTGGTCACCACTCGCTTTTTGACTTGGTTCAGCCCGTGTATCTGGGGTGCCGCTGATGGATACACTGGCGTGCGCAACTTCCTGCACGGTACCTGGTTGGGACGCAAGATCGTCGATGCTTTCTGGGCAGTGCTTGCGGATGATGTGGTGCAGCTGAATTCGTACGATAAGCACCCCGAGGTGAAGAAGCTGAAGCCCTGGATTAGTCCCTTTTGGATTGCCTCGTCTTTGAGTATTCTAAACTACCCGACAAACTTCTTCGATCTAGTCAAAGATGGCAGTATCAAGGTTCATATTGCCGAGCTGGAGCGTCTCTCCGACCACACCGTTCACTTGTCGACGGGCGACGAGCTTCCCACCACGGCTTTAATCTGTTCCACCGGCTGGCGCGGTACTCCTAACCTCAAGTTCCTGCCTGAGGGTATCGATCGTGAACTTGGCTTCCCATGGAGCACAGACCCACTGGATGCGAAGATGGTGCAAGCAGCCGACGAAGAGATTCTCCGCCGCTTCCCTCGTCTCAAAGATCAACCCACTCCCAATCCTAAGTACCACCCTCTGAACGAGGAAGCCGAGGCCGCTGCTCCACACCCCTTCCGACTGGCCCGCTTCATGATTCCCCTGTCGACCACAAAGGAACGTTCATTGGCTTTCATGGGCATTCCCATGACCATCAACACGACCCTGATCGCCCAGGCGCAGGCTCTCTGGATCTCAGCTTACTTCGGTGGTCAGCTCACCCCCACCTCCACGGAGCGCTGCCCTCCAGCCATTCGCGCAGCCTCCGACTCCAAGGGCGAGGATGATGACCTCGATCTCGCCTGGGAGACGACCCTGCACTCCGAATTTGGAAAGTACCGTTACCCGGGTGGCTTTGGCAGGCGAAACCCGGATTTCGTCTTCGATGCGATTCCCTATATTGATCTCATGCTGCGTGATATGGGTTTGTCCACCTTGCGCAAGCGTGGCGCTCTTGCACGAGCCTTCCACCCGTACGGCGCTGAAGATTACAAGGGCTTGGTAGACGAGTGGAAGTCGAAGGCTTAGACATGGCCTGTATCACTTTTCGGACCCAATTTTTCTTGTTCTCATTTTTTTAATGTCTATTTATTATGTTTTTGGCAATTTCGGTCTCGGTCTGTTTTCCGTATGCTTTTGGGTTGACACTGACTATCCTTCGCGCATTCCGCGATATACCCCGTTCTGTTATTATTACTTGTTTTACAAAATTCAGTCTCATTGGAACATGATGGAAGAACTCCGTCGGTTCGCTTATTTGATCTATGGAGAAACTCTACAGTGTTTGAGATTTCAACATCAGGCTCCATAGGATAATGAACTCAGAACTTGAAATTCCCTCCTCTATATCACATGCAGCCTACCATCTTCTATCTAACCTGTTATGTACGATCCAATCGGCCTTCATCTTTTCACAATAATCTAAATCTACTCCGCCAACACAAACTGCTCAAACATAGCGACGCCCTCCTCAAGCCCCTTCGCGCTCGATCCATCCCAAATATCCCCCTTCAAGGTTCCCATCCACCGCGTATAATACTCATGATCTCCCGCACTTTCCCCAACAATACTCGCATTAAACCTAAGCCACTCCGTCTCACCGAGGAGAAATTCCACAGAAAACCCCTGCGGGGTATCTCCTGCTTTGGGCGGGTACCGCGTCTCATTGGAATTGGATCCAGTAGGTCGAACGGTCACTGCAGCCACATCACAAGAAGACAGGAGGACTTCCCTATCCCGTGAGACGTAGCCACTTGCGTACGACTGGTTATTAGTGCCGATGCCACTGAACCAGGTGACAGAGTATTCCCCGATTCGGCCGTGGCCCCAGTACCAACTTGATACGCTGGATGTGAAGGTTTTATTGGACCAGTTCTGGGCGCGTTAGTATAGACCGTGGAACTCAACTGGACAGATGAAGGCAGAGATAACGGGCTTGTGAGCACGCAAGATATGTACTCACTTTATCGTGATAACCCGATCCCTGAAAATTCAGCGTTGTTCCCTGGATACTCATTTCGATTGTGGCGTTGGCATCTGGTATAAGACTCGTCCAGCCGAGATCAGGGAAGAGTTCCAATGTCGAGACATCTGCTTGAATCCCACATGGTAAATGGGGAGCCAGATCCTGAGAACATTAATCACTGCATCTAAATGAAATCGGAAGAGATACACTCACCGATTCCAATCTCATCGTCCCGTAAACATCCATCTCGTCAGATTCAACAATCACCTCGTAATGGGAAAAGTTATTCCCCGGCGCGACCCAGCTGAATCCTGTTCCCTGCCACTCGCCCATACTGGCGATGCCCATTTCCTCGCTTGCAGATACGACAGCCATTTTCGCGGGGATGTAATCTGAGAAGACGCTGCCGTTGGAGAACGTCGCCCATAGATAGGCGATCAGAACGGATGATTCATTCGGGTTTAGCCATGGGAATGCTGTAGCGGAGGCTGTGAAAAGTGTAATTGTTAATGACTCGAGTGGATTCGTGCTGGAGATAGCATCATAATACCACCAGTCGAAGGAGGAGGGGGTGATTTTCGAGACTTGTGGACCGTCCAGTTGGAGGAGGGTCGAGGGATGGAGTTTTTTGTGAGGTGTTTGGACTTTCGTGTGGATGTTTGCTGTGCCATTTGACTCTGTGCTGGCGATTTTGTACACCCAGTCTGCCTTGCTTTGCGTCTGGGTATGCTGGGCTCTGCTTTGTGGTTCGTATTGTTTGGTAGGTGGCGCGAGGGCGCAGGCGGGATGGACGAGTGTGAGGAAGGTCCCCGCGAGGACGATGAGGCTAGCACCCATGATCATTGTGATAAAAGTTCAAAGAAGATCCTGGTAGGATATTTGCAGGAGATTTTCAATGGGACTGGGGAGGGGGCAAACAATTGATTTAGTGGGAAATCCCTGCAAATATTGGAGCTTCATGCAGGCTTATCAATTGCATAGTCAAAAGTACGATCCCGCGAATAAGTACTCTGTTTACAAGGGACATTCATGTGCCGGGGTATTTTTTACCTCCGGTCTATATTTACCCCTGTTAGTATTGTTTAGTATTGTTCTCGAGAATAATCACAACTCCTTTCCAGGATCGTGGCTGAGAACGGGCTGTCAAAGGCGGCCTCCACTTGCGTGGGGTTCCAGCCACGGCGTATACGGGGCGTTCTTTGGACCAGAATGGGGAAATCTGGGGATCAGCCACTTAGATGAAGTGCCAAGTGATTAGATGTTACAAGATCCAGAAGTAAGAATTTGGTGGCCTGTTAAGACAAAGAAATTAGGGGACACAAGGTTTTTTGTGTCTGCTTTGACTGGGCTTGGCTGATCTCAGTACTTCCTGCGGCGGCAGCATTCGCGGTTCTGTTGTACGCCTTTCCGTCGAATATTTGGTGGTCCTTTCGAGTCTATGTCTGTGAGATGCATGTGATAAACTTTGAGATATGTTTTGAAGATATTCGATGCTATTCATTGAGTATTTCATGCACAGTGGTTATATACCAAACACCTAGTCCAACTCCCGGCAGGAAAACAGTCAATCCGAGCTCGCTGGTTAATCAAAAACAAAAGATCAGTACACACGTCACACGTCAGGCTTAGAAACGGAATAATCAAACAGAAATATAGAAATCAGACCCTCCCAATATGCCCAGGTCACACACCCTTCGCCGACGCGAAAATAACACAAGACTCAAAAAAGAAATTCATCCAAAAAATAAGAAATTGAAAAAAAGCACCGCCCTCGACTCCCAGGTACCGTAGATACATGTTTCATCCTCGTCCCCGGAATAAATACAGTGGAGGGTGGAGGTGTGAAGGGTCGAGGAGTGAAACCAATGTAATCACGGATGCAGAACATGGTAATACCGTGAGAAATGTTTAGACGCGCCCGTTCAGCGTGGGACTGCCGTCTTCGCTTCGCACTTCGCCTTTAATGCCGTCAGTGCTTTGAGTAGTTGTTCCATCGGAATCGCCGTCCTTGCCGCAGCCTTTGACCAGGATGTGTCGCTGTAAATCGTTAGTGATATGGAAAGCATAATACGGAGTTTGTTGAGGTTAAAACGTACCTTGAGTGCGTCCTTGCGAGAGAAGCTCTTATCGCAATGAGCGCAAGGGAACGGCTTAACAGCCAAGTGAATTCGCTTGTGTCGCTTGAGATCATGGTTACGGTTGAAGCTCTGAGGACACTGGTCGCACTTAAATGGACGATCGGGAGCTGGAGCAGGCATCCCATGAGGAGGAACATGTCCGCCGTATAGATGTTGCGTGTTCGCCACATGTCCGCTGTTAAAACCCGGTAGGATTCCAGCTTGCATTCCTCCCATCATGGCCATGGGGCTGTTGGGATTGTGGACATTCGTAAAGACCGGGCCGTTCATCGCGGGAAGAGAATATGACGGCCATGGCTGGCGGGGGAATCCCAGGTGCGGTTGAGCGGATGGGCTCTGCGCCATCCGTGCCGAATGATTAATTCCGAGTCCTGGAGTGCCCAACGCAGGAGCCCCGTACATAGGGGAGTAGTTTGTTTGGTGATGGTTAGTCAAATGCGGCGGAGCGCCATATGCAGAGTGATGCTTCGGAGCGTAAGGGTCATTGGAGGGTAATGGTGCGGGGGATGTGACGTGTCCCGAGGGATACAAGGCCATGGTGGCCGGGTGTGAAGCGTTCGGGGGGATACTGGATGGTGCGGGCAATCCTTGCTGAAAAGCGGCCAATGAAGGCGCCTCAAATGGTTGAGGAAGGCCGTGTGAAGATCCCAGACCGTCTGTTGTGGGCGGAGAAGTCACGGGCCGACCCACGGAGCCTGGAGAGAAGGTCGGACGTGCCTGGTACGCTGGACTCACTCCCGAGGCCCAATTTTGGGTCGGGGTGGTTCCTGATCCCGTCGCTCCGTATGCGCTCGATGGCCAATACGTTGGAGGCAGCTCGGAATTTCCCGTCGCCGAATGTAAGACGTGCTGAGCAAGCGCGGTCTCCCCGGACTGATTTGTCGCGGGCGGGGTTAGCAGATTCCCTACACTCACGTTGGCGGGAGCGTGTGAAGTTGCGGAATGAGTTTGTTGAGTGGAGAATTTCGGCGCGATGCCAGCGGGGGGACCAAACTGCGGCGGCGGCAGTTCAAAACTCGGGAGGGTCGGGGCGGCCGGGCGACGATTCATCAAGGGCTGGGTGGCCAACGTCTCCAAGGCCGTCCCCATAGGAGCTGGGACTGCGAGGGTCGCCAGATTGACTGAGTGGTCGCGGGGTGCCGCGTAAAGATCGGATTCGGCTAAAGTGGGTTGCAGGTTCACCTGAAAAGTATTTGCTGGATTGATCGTCCAGTCTCGACCACCTGGAAGGGCCCCCGGAGGGCTCGAAGAATCCAGGAGGGGCGAATGCCGATCGCTGTACGTTGCGATCGGGAGGGAGGGAAAAGAGTGGAGCTGGAGTCGGAAGAGATGTTCAAACTCAGCTGCAATCTTTCTAGGCTCGGGGAGTTGCTTGATTGGTGATTTGCGATCAACTTGAGGGAAACCGCCAGGACCCGTTAGGAAACTCGTTTGTCTGGCGTTTCCTTTTTTTTTATGGATTTTCCTTTCCGAACTTGCGCGTTTCTGGGTGACAGATAACTGATCAGAGTCGAGCGTGAAGAGTTGTCGGGGGTTTAGAGATGGAGAGTCCGCGAGACGGGTGTAGAGGAGGTCACGGTCGAGGTAGGCGCGAGAGGTGCATGATCTCGGAGGTTGTTATTGATTCTGTTCTCACTTGTTGTCGTTCCCTTGCAACCTCACAATATCCGAGGAACTTCAGAGTTCCGGTGGTGGGGAGGAGGCAAGATCCAAAACACAGCCGTGGCGTTGGGGGAGGCGCAGAAAGAAGCGCGGGGAGGGCTTTAAGGGAATTATATAGAAAGAAAGGATAAATAAACTGGACCACGGGCGGCTTGGGTCTGGGCCGTGGGGAATAAGGGAACCAGAAGAGAAATCGGACTAAAATAATCCAATCTAGAAATTATAGAAAGGGGAAGAAGAAAAAAAAAAAAAGAAGAAAAAAAATTAGGGATTTTTTAAAATGGTTCTCTCGCATTCATGAAATGCTTGAAAATGGTAGAAAATGGGATAAAATCGATATTTATTTTTTTTCTTTTCCACCGAGTTTGACCCCAGGCAATAATAAGAGCTTGATTAAAGATTAAATTCTAAAGGACGCCGGTTAGAAAAGAAAAAAAAAAGGGAAATAAAACCAAAAAAACCAAGCTCATTAATTTAGGAGCCAAAAATAAAATGGGCTCGAAAAATCAAATAATATCCATAAAAATAAAAATAAAGGAAAATCCTTAATTCAAAAGGCAAGACAACGTGGTTGACAGGAGTCCCAGTCTTCCAGTCCCCGGTTGGCCGTTCCGAGGCGAAATCGAGATCGACTTGTATGACTCGATCGGATCGCCACTAGGAGGCAAAGAAGTTGATGTTATTCAGCTGCAGAGCCATTCTTCTATATCACTTGAGATGCGCCTCTCTCTGGTCACTGCAAGCATTTGCACGGGGTTTAGGGTTCTCGGCTTCTAGGTCCTAGACAATGTGATGGGACTCCCTAGATACATAGAGAAGGGGGGAACTGGAAAATTCCCAATAATAAAAATAGATAAGAAAGCCGAAAGAATACCTAAGTGTACGCAGTACAAGTTCAACTGGAATCAATTCAACGCTAAGGGAGGCGACATTTTTCACCCGGGGGTCTCCCTTGCGTCCCCTCGTGAGTAGAAAAAAAAAACGGGAAAAACGAAATTAGGGAAAAAATGGAAAAAATAAAATAAAATAAAATCCAACCAAACCAAAGATTAAGGGATCTAGTACACTCTAGTCAACATTCTCTAGATGTTCTGTATGGAGTCCCAGCAATTTAGGTGATATTCTTGCCGAGAGATACTACAGTAATTTTCAGAGCACATGATACGGTATTCAAGAGAGTCTTTCTGCCCAATGGGGCGCATGTCAGAATGGTGCACGGACAAGCCCGGAATGGTTAGAATACGAGAACTAAAGGTCTGGAGCGTCCGGCGCGTCCCCGGGTAGAGGCAAGCGAGCTGGGAGATCAGTGATTGGTAGTCGGGGAGAGTGGAGTGAAGGGCCCCTTCACGGCTTTTCCTCTGGGTCTTTGAACTGGTCTTTAACTGGTCTCAGCTGGTCTGAACCGACCATTAGAGTCTTAACTTCGGTTCCCGCCATCGCTAATTCAGTTTAGACTCCCTCTACTGGTCACCTGCAGAAGCTAAGAACAGATAATAGAAATATCATTAAAAAATAAAATGAAATAAAATAAAATAAAATATAGAAAGGGAAAAAAATTTAAATCATTTACATGAGCACGTTGACTCTCGGCCCCCAAGGTTGAGGGAAATTTAGATTACCCTGACACTTCTTATACGGTTAAGCTAAACGATGTCTGAGCCAACCCTAAGTGAGGGGAGATATTAACCAGGCTGAGTCTTGTCTGCATGGGTCGGGTTCGCCGTCTGGGGCTCGTTCGTTTTTCTCCACCTTTTTTTTTCCTTTCAAATATTTCCTTTTTTCTTCCCTGCAGCTCTTTTCAAATTTTAATTATCAGCGTCTCTTTTAGAATTTAGTGGATCATGCATGTTTAGTTCCAAGGTCGTCAATCAATCTACATCTCTTCTCTTGCCAACCCTGCCCTGTGAAGTGTTGATTTTACGCGGCAGTTCTCCTAGCCCTATACGTACTACTCCGGAGTACAGCAGACTAAATCCCGTAAGGAATCCACCGGTCCAAAATTTGCAGTGGTCCCCGAAAGTCAAGCGAGCAACCATTTGCCCAGAGCCAATCCCCCGGGTCCGGTGTCCTTTCTGACCCTGGGTCTCTGTCGAAGACTAGCTAAGTTGAGCTTACTCCGGGATCCCAAACATTGGCGCGTGCGATCGGGGTGGCGCTCGGAAATGGCACCGTGATCAAGCACTCCACACGAGTCAAATTCACTTTGAGCCAGCTGGCCTCCTATCCTCCAATCAAATTCATCGTCTCGGTCTGCACGGACTCGGATTCTGACAGTTAGAATTCGGGGGGGTTCAAAACCACGGGTACAGGCCCTGACGATCTCTGTTAACGAGGAAGTATACCCCCGTATATCAGAAAGAAAAAAAAAAGAAAAGAAAAGAAAAGACTATGAAATATGAGTAGTAAATAATCTGATAAAAAAGAAACTATCGGAATCGAGTTAAGGGTAAATCCAGATCAGGAAGAAAAAGCAATCATAAAGTACAGGTCAACTCAGGAAATAGATTAAACCCGTCAAAGAGACAAAACACCCGAGATGACCCATCCAGTCATCAAAGGGGCACTATCGCCTCGCTTGAACAGTCTAATGCAGTGTATTGCATGGCAGCGATCGCGCACCTTTCACGGGCTTTGCACGAATCGTCTTACCGATCTTACCGAACCGTAAATACTATGCGAATACTATGCGATACTATGCGAATGCTTCGGTTTCTTTTGCGCAGGGTCACATTCCTAGTCTCCGTTCCCTGTCCGGAGGATTGCAAGTGCACATAGTTTGCATCCTTAGTGGATCCGACGCGAGACAAATGTATTAATCTGATCCCTAAGAATAGACTAGTAAAGATGACCCCGTAATGATAGTGTAAGTACAGATAGTCTCTGCGATCCGAGACAATCCGAATTTTCCTTAATAACAAAAATGGAAAATGGAAATAGAAAATAAAGAAAAACAGAAAAACAGAAAAACAGAAAAACAGAAAACGAAAGACATACCGATCAATGTTTGAATCTGCCCTACCGGCAGTCCTAAAGGCCTGCGACCGGGTCCCTCAAAAAAAAACATGCCCCGAACTCAGCAACACTCTAACACCGTCTAGATTCCCTCCCATGACCCCGCGATCCCTCATTCTCTAAATTCTCTAACGAGAAAAGGGGACAAAGAACCGGAACCACACCGCGTGGTTCGCAGCCGATTTGCCAGCTAGCTCCAGCGCTCATGCAAGGCGGCTCCCGTTCGAAATGTGACAGCGCGAGTGGATCCACCAAGGCTATCCTTGCCCCAGGCTTGACCCATGCGATCGTCGTCTGCGTCGGTTCCTGCCGGTTGTGGCGGCGGAGAGGCGGTTGGTGTTCATCGTGGATGCTCCCCTGAACGATCCTTGAACGCTGATCGTGGTCGACAAGAGGGAAAGGGCCTTGGACTCGGGAGATCTGCATGTGTGGGTTGTTTGGTGTGGTTTTCGTTGGGAGCAGGGCTGAGTGGAATGGAATGCTGGGCGTTCAATGCTCCGGGGTTTGTCCAGATGTCTTTGTTTTTTTCTTTTTTTTTTCTTTTTTTGCCCCTGCTTTTCATTCCCTTTTTTTTCTTCGCTTTTCCCCTGCATCGTTTTGGGTTTTTGAAGGATGTAAGTTTGCTGATCTTATCGTTTACCTTCAAATGTTGCATGCAACTTAGAACAGTTGACCTCTCCGCCCGTTACTAACGGTTTAGTCGGTTGATCATTGCTTTCCGGTCTGTTGCTATGGACTTTTAGTTAGCGTTTCTGTGGATTTAGGTTTAGATTTCAAATGGACTTTTGGTCTTGCTTGGATTCAGCAATATTTGCAGGGGTTGAGTCCATGGTGGAGTCGGAGAGAAGTGACCTATCGCCAAGATCAACATTGAAGTAACCGGTGGCAAGTGGCGAGTGACAAGAGTATGATGGCCCCTTGAGCCGCCATACCTATCATATACCGATTGTTCCACCTGGTCACTTGCCCTGGGCACGGGGTTGCGATCTGTTGTGCGACTGGAAGGTCATCTGTACTTATCTGTACAGGATCAATCTGAGGCATTCACATGTGCAAACATTGAGTGTTGCTAGCCAACTCTGTCTCCAATACTTCCAATCCATCCTGTACCCTACGCAAGTTCATTTTGATAAAATTCAGAAGAACCTTGGAATTTCAACTAATAGTTTCAAAAGCCGCGACCTCGAGTGCCCGGAGGCATATGTGATTTAGACGCAGATATGGCCTGTCGACGTTACCAGTTGACTTGATTGCTATCATGTCGGCTATATGCTTTTCCCTTCAATTCCGCCATCAATCGCATCATTGAATCTCTCACGGCTATGGATATGGCATATTACCTACTAGGTATTTGTGTCACGTTGCACTGAATTCAAAGTTCAAATTTTTAATTTTGGCATTCAAGTTGAGGTTCCAAGGTTCAAGTTCAAATGTTTTGAAGATCGGATCAATTGATCGAGTATATAAGGGCTGAGCCCATCGGATGATTACGACCTACACTTCCAGGATTGCAACTTCAAATGTTGAACATTTGAACTCAACCTTGGAAGTGATCCTATTTACTGCCCAGGTGTGCAGTTGAAACACCTCTAGAATATTTAAAATCAAGCGCCAAAGAATTGGAACAAAAATCAGTTCCATGTTGAGATCCTCGGCCTTCTTGAGGCATTGCCGAGCTCATCCGATGACGTCGAATTCGGCGGGGTTCAGTTCAGCCCGCCCTCAACTCGCCTTTTTCCCTTGTTGACCCCTCCTCTTTTGATTGAAAAAGCTTCTCACAGCTTCAAAAACTCGGTAAGAAGAATATCGAAACAATCGCAATTTAATTGAAGCTTGAATCTTACGATTTTCCTCTAGCATTTTCCTCGATACCCTTTCCACCATGTCCGGAATTAGCAAGGCTTGCTGCTCGTTCGTCTCCCTCAATCGATGAGCAGATGTACCGTCGCTCAAGTGCTGACCTCATCTTCACAGTATCCCCCCTGTCGTGTCCAAGGGATACCAGGCCAAGGGGTCTTACCAGACCATCAATGGCCTCAAGACATGTATGAGCGCAAACTAGACCCCCTCGAGTGCGAGCTACCTGTGAAAAACAGCTAACCAATGCAGACGTGACCGGCCCTGAGACCGCCAGCAAGGCGATCCTGCTTGTCTATGGTGAGTTAAACCGACATTTGAATGATGTGATGCGTCCCTGAAGCGGCTTTGCTAACAGTGGGTGTAGACATCTTCGGCTTCTTCGACCAGACCATCCAGGGTGCCGATATCCTCGCCCACTCCGCCGAGCAGAAGTACCGCGTCTTCATGCCAGATTTCTTCGAGGGTAGCCCCGCCGATATTTCCTGGTACCCTCCCACCACCGAGGAGCACAAGAAGCTCCTTGGCGAGTTCTTCGCGACCAAGGCCGCCCCTCCCAACAACCTCCCCAAGATCCCCAAGATCGTCGAGGATGCCAACAAGCTGGCCCCCAACGGCAGCTTCGACTGGTCCATCCTCGGTTTCTGCTGGGGCGGCAAGATCGCCGCTCTGACCGTCGCCGGCGAGAACAACACTTTCAAGGCTGGTGCTCAGTGCCACCCCGCCATGGTCGACCCCAACGATGCCAAGACCATCAAGGTCCCCTTCGCCGTGCTTGCCTCCAAGGATGAGTCTGCCGCCGAAGTCGATGCCTTCAAGGCCAACCTGCAGGTCCCCAACCACGTCGAGACTTTCTCCACTCAGATTCACGGCTGGATGGCCGCTCGTTCCAACCTGGACGACGCCGAGGTGAAGAAGGAGTACGAGCGTGGCTACAAGATCCTGCTCGACTTTTTCGGCCAGCACGCGTAAGTGATGCCTTCCATGATTCATGAAAAGTGGATTTAGATGATTCAATTATAATATATCGTGCGCTCATGATTGATGAGGATTGGGGGAACTTGAAATTGATGTCGATGAATTGAATAGATCCTCCGTTCCACCAAAAAGCCGAATGTAGGGCGTTGCAGGCTGTGTAGCACTGTAGACTGCACATGTGGCGCGAACAATCCACTCAAACGATTCAACTTGAAGCTCCTAAACTTGAAAGTTATAATTGTGTCAATTTTGTGTAAATAAATGTCATGGTGGTGTTTGCTTCGGCAGCTGGCCTGAGGAATCCACATCCATAGTCCTGCACATCTGGCCAACGCATGTGTTATCATTCTTGGAAGGTCTTCAAAGGTTTACCATAATGGAGTCCAAGCCCTCTCATTTATTACCTACCCTCAATTTGACAATGGTCGATTACTTCCAAGGTTGAGAGGCAAACTCTTTGGGCTTGGCGAATTTTTAATAGTCCACTTTTAATAGTCAACTGGTAGCTGGATTTTTGAAGGTAGATGCCCTCAGATCCCTCGAATGTTACACATGTGGGATTACAGTATTTGAGACATCTGGACTCTCAATTACAAAATATCAATTTTTCACTTCAATTTTACCCTTCAAATGTTCCAATGTTCCAAAGGGCGATCCCCGCTTTCAATGCCGTTAACCGTTCCCAGGATCCGCCGCGAGCCGAATCACCCGAATCAGCGGGTCTGATCAGCTCTAGCTAAAACACTTGAACTACATCATACTCAAAATTTCTTGATATCTGACTTCCTTTATTCAAACATTTCCCCCCTTCAAACCCTTCCTTTCATGCGCGCGATCAAATCGTTGTTTTTGCACACATACGCCACCCTGGGCATTTTTGGGCACCGAACCGCCCAATGACATTCTTCTTTGGTCGTCGTCGTTCCCAATCAGATGTGGCCTCAGACCACGCTGAGCAGGATCCACAGAGACAAATCTCGCGTCATTCGAATCAACCCGATAAGACCCCACCGAGCGACTCGGGGATTTTTCATGGATTATTTCGAAGAAAGAGTGATAGCTCGATAGCTTCGGATTCGTCAGAGTCCACTCAGCCTCTGGTAAGATGACCTCACTAATCTAATTTCGTCGGGAATAGACAAAAGCGCAGCAAATGACGATTGGTGGGAAATGAGACTGATCCTCTCTACAGAGCCGACGCACTGCTCTTCGCGTCGATACTCATCGGTCAGCGAGCCACGAAAGAAGTCGCGAGAGAAGCCGTCATCGCGATCGCTCTAGCTCCCGGTCAGGCGCATCAACCCCCAGAACACCTGGAAGCCCCGATCCTTCATCTGCGGCTGCCCACGCTGAGCCGAAACAGCCGGGGAACATTCAGGATTACCTAGAATGTCGCCTTGATAAGGCGATCAAGCCCAAAGATGGCGAGTCTGAAGATGAAGTAGCTCTGAAGAAGAAAGACGTGAAAGCTATCCTATCTGGGGCACCTCATTTCTTACTTGAGAGAGGCAAACATGGGCGCTGGTACCCGCAGGTCATTTTTCCCTGGGATGAACATAATCCGTCGATTCTCCGTATGCTCGATCGCAAGCCGCTGTCGCATGCCTCATTCACACTCTGCACACTTCACGCCCATCTACCAGTTCCAGATGACTGGGCTGTCAAGGGTGGCGTCCCGATCCATCTTCATAGTTGGCATCGAAGCGGAGGGTTCAAGAGAGCCTCGTTTGATGTCGGTGTTTTCGAGGTGCCAAACATGTTGGCTAACAACGGGCGAGAGCCGGGGACGGTTGGATACCGACACTTCCTCGAATTTGATATCGCAGACATGACTCGGTATAGCGGTCCAGCGAAGCCTAGACAGGCTCCGAGTCTACAACATGTCTCGCAACTTCCAGCCACGGAGGCGTTCGAGCTGATGGAAAGCTACAATAAACCCTACTCACAGTGTCTGAGTGGTGCAGTGCACGATCGACTTCGGCTCTTACAAGAGGGCCCTACGGCTTGGAAGCGCATCGGAGTACGAGATATTAACATGCGAGCCGCGGTACAGCGCTTGGCTCATTGGCGACAGTTGCGCCTGAAAATATTGACTGATGGTTCAACAACCACTGTTCTGGATTACGAATCACCCTCCGAACTACATAATCACTTATTTACTCATTTTCTGCATCCCCACCCACCACCTGCAGAAGTGATTCCAGGACATTCCCACAGCCTCAAATCGCAAATCAAAACAATAACAACAGTGCTCGCGACACCTGGTGCGTGGGTAGACTTCAGTCTGCCTGAATGGCGCTACCGCGCAGGTCAACTGCTATGGGAGGCTGCTCCACACGCAGACGGAGATTGCATGGATGAATGCAGTCCCAAATCGTCACAGAAGCCATGGATTAACTCTGGGATGGAGCGAAAATGGCTGCTAATTCAGTTAGTCCTCGCAGCGGAGCTCATCATTCGTCTCGATGCCTTCGTCCGTATGGACATGCTACATGACCCACACGGCGGTTCAATGACCATACAAGAACTCCAAACCTTTGACAAGCTGAGAGAAGGAAAGGTGAACTGGGATCTCATCGTTGTTCGTCGCTTTCTTGATAACCTTGAGATTTCGTGCGACTCGCCCACCATCTCACCTGGCCAGACCTCACCAGTTGACACCCAATCACCAACCGAGAAAGCTGGCAAAGCGCATCGCTTTTCACTGTTGGAGTCGATCAACCGGCGCGTCGCATCTTCTGTCAGTGCTGAGCCAGACATCAAGTCGGCCTGGCAATGTCAGATCACATCCCCGCACGTACGGCAACAGCTAGAGGGTCTCTTTGTCTTTGCCGAAAATATTGGATGGCCCAAAATCGACACGCTAAAGTCGACTCTCCACTCGATACTCCGCAATGGTGAGGCTCTATCACTGCCCGCAGTCGAAGCAGGGAATCAAGTTTGTTCGGAAAAAACCTCCGCTGAGCCCTGCGCCCGATTGGTGAAAGGCGACATGTATACCCGAAGCCCATCGCGACGGTGCATTAGACTCCGCAGTTCCTACACGGAAGATTGCGATCCCCACGCGGCTGAGAAACTAGGTTGGATCTCTCGATCTTGGCTCTCGGGGTTTGTGCTGCCCGGCGAAGGTATCTGTCATCTGCTCATCGGCACTTTGCTGGAGAACGATCAGGATGCAATCAGCCAGTTAGGCCCGACGGCTAATCTCTATGGTGGCTTCATCTATGAGAATCGTAGCTGGTGGAGCAAGGCTTGCATTGTTGGTCGTGTGTTGTCTGGTGCGGATGGCGCGCAGACTTGCATGGGCTGGGTCGGCTGTGATATTGTGCCCTGTGATGCGAATACGCTGTGCGCCCTGGACCCTGGCTGGTTTGAAATCAATGTCCAGCAGATATCTACTTCCACGAGTCGACCGAGAATCAAGCACGGTGTTAAGGTCGCACTCGAGTCTACTCCACTTGGCACGGGCGATATCACCGCCGATGCATTCACGTTGCCAATAGACAATCCTACTACGGCGTCCGCGACTCAGACGACGGTGACTTTGGATAAGCTCACTCTGGCTGTGAACACGCCCAGGAGACGCAATATCATTGTCGCCGACGAGGCCTCTTTGTCCTTCGCACTGGAAGTAGGGTCCGAGCCTCCGACTACGATTACGTTGCCGCTCGCATACAATGCGCGCTTCATCTCTGCCCATGAATGTCGACCGCCATTGGGTTTTCTCCTACAGCACCAGGATGGAGAACAGATGAGCGCAACGGACAAAGGCAACCTGGAGCGTCTACCGGGTCATCCCCTGCACCAGTCTTTCGGCTACAAACGCGTCTCACTCGCCGACCTCCCGCATCATCCTGCACCGCAGGCGACCCCGTTATCTCCAGAGGGCATTCCGCAGGTTCTGGTTATTGATGCGCGCGGGTCTCGATCTAAGGAAACGTTTGTTCGGGCCTGGTGCGCGTCGGTTGGAAGTCATGCACTTGTCGGTCGCGTCGGGAGAACGTGCATCGCGTGTTGTGTCCGGGAGGCGCGAGCGATCAACGTGTCTGTAGTGGTGCGCGTTGGCGATGAAACATCATGCAAGTCTTCGTCATAGATGGCTTGATGGCTTGATGGCTTGCTTGATGGGCAGCTGAATCCGGTTGATTCTCTTGACCGGCGTTTTCGTCATCGCTGGGAAGGAAATTGTTGGTTGTCGATCTCTTCATGAATGTCATCATTACTATCCTCGCGATGCGCCACATGCAATTGACCAGCGAATCCACAATGGCGAAAAGAGCATGCGAAAATAAATCATTTTTCCCACGCTTTTCTTAAAAAGCCGCAAGAAAAGATAAGAAACTTGAAGTTTGTAGCATCTCGTGTTAGTATACTCCGTTAGTGCCGCGACGGAGTACCGGTAATTAATTGCCCACCGTAGCTTCAGGGCTAGCATCGTTCATCCGGATGAGATTAGATCCCGTCTGGAACCTTGAGAAGCAGTCGAAACATTTGAATTAAATGCCTCCCCCTTTTACTCTTGTCTCCAAGATGTACTAGGTAGTAGAAGCCCTGTACAAAGTCCAAGTACGGATCCAGATCAACACACCTTCCTGTTCCTGGCTCGGCTTTTGGCCGGGGTTGGTCCAAGCGAGTCTTTGCGGGACCCAAACCCCTTTTTTTCAAGTGCATGTTTTGGAGGATTGAAGTTGAATGGAATAAAATTTAAAATAAAATAATAGATTGAACCATTAGAAGACGTAAAAGAGAGGGCACAGCCACGGTCGGAAATTGGGGTTGATTGCTTTGAGATACTACCTTCCTTTCCGTGCCCAGGTGTACATGATTACCAGTTGACCTATAGAATACTTTACCTCGGGAGCCCTGGAGCCCATGATGCCCAGGTGGAAATAGAGTCAGATAGGGCTGTCCTAAGACGCAAAGCGGACTACTGTACTTTGAGTCAAGTGCCACCTGGGCATAATGGGGTTCTTTTTTTGTTCTAGTTCTGCATGATTATTTCCCACCTCATTCTATTTTCCTTTTCCCATCTTCCTATTTTTCTCTCCTTTTTTTGTATTTTTCATGAATTTTTGGATGATTTTCTTGGGAGGACGCGTAAGGCCGGTTGCAGGTTAAGTGGGGAGCCCCATGAGGAGCCGAGCAGACCCTAATTAGGCTAAGGGCCCGAGCATGGTGAAACAGCCGGTTCCTTGTCGAGCATTTGGTTTGGAGCCAGTGAGGTCCCTGCATCAAGATCCATCAGACCACGATGGAGTGACAATGGAGCAGCACTGGAGCACGCTAAAATCCTCAGGCCCAGACTGCGATCGTGCGGGTTTCTTACCGGGGATACGTGCTCAAGTGCTGGAGTGGACGGAGTATGGACTGAGGAGATCTTGAGAGCTCCTGCACATGTGGGTTAACGGTCTCCATTCACCCAAACTATTGAGTGGAATTGACATTGATTCTGGATTGGCCTTCTCGGGGTCCGATCGTCTTGAAAACCCTGATGCCTGTCAATGTACAGAGTACTTCGTTCATACGACTACCATTCAAGCGTTCTTCCGATATTCACATGTACAGTACTCACGTGCGTAACTCATATCTTCTAAAAGCCACCGATACACCTTCGGCTTATCCGAACTGATCTAAAACTCGGCTTGCTATCCGATCAAGCTGGACTGTGAGTTCTTCCAATACTGATATATAAGACGGAGTACGGAGTACCGTGCAAAGTCCATTCCGAAAACATCGCGATGGAGACGCAAGTATCCATATGTATGGGAGTAGATCATTCGGCTAGTTTCCAGTTGGAGCTTGAAAGGGGCTCCTCGGTGCCATTTCGGAGAAGGGTCACGTAAATCACATTTGTACGTTCGTTCTCATTAACCCGAGTTGCTTGTTTGTGGCCAATCACTATTGTCGACCGCTTATTTCCCTTTTGATCATGTTGGTGAAGTCATATTTTCCCACTCTGTAGCGGAGTCCGCGATGCAGGATGCGCCAGCCCTGTCGGCAGTTGGGATTTGGCAGGCTGGGCATCCTGGCTTCTTACTAACCGAGAAAGGATTAGCGAGAGGGTCAGTGTGAATCCCACGTCAGACCAGCCATTCGGAGATTTCTGTTGGTGATTGGGCGCGAGGAAAGGGGAAAAATGCCCATCTCGGCCCAACACTAAAAGCACACCTGGGCAGCGGTAGTAACATGAAGCATCTCACAGGATGACAAAACTCAATAGCTTAAACTACCGCTAGAGACCGTTTTCTGGAACCGTGTTTCATTCTAATCTGGATTTCTCGATCTAAATGTTTTAGATCCAAACTCTTGGCTTTTTCGATTGTAGAAACAGAGATCTGAGTCAGCCCTGGACCCTTGTTTCATAATGGAAATACGCCGATTGCCAGACGTTGGAGGTCGCAGATTGACCCAATCACCTAAGCGAGGCCAAACTTTATGCATGAGAACCGGCGCCTTGCTCGGACATGCATTCCACTCTTGTACAATGGTACAATGCACAGCCGAGCTCTGAAAAAGAATATTAAAATTAAAAAAAAAAAAAAAAAAAAAGAGAAGAAAAAAAAAAAATCCCAAGTGGATCAGTGTTGTTCCACCGCACTACTGCCAGATCTAATCGCGTGCTTGAACACAGCTCTCGCCGCGTCAACAGAATTGCACTGTAGAGGGTAAATTCACTCCAACACACCTTGCCCCCAATCATATTCTTGTGGGAGACGTCTATGCCGATCACTCACCTATTCTGGATACAAGAGCAAGGAGAGGCGATGCGGAGCCAGGGCTGAGCATGTTCTTCTGAGGTCAAGGAGTGGTCGAGCATGGACTCGGATAACCTGGGAAGCTCAACTACTGTTGTTGAGACGCAGGGGGATTAAGATGTCCCCTTCCAAGGTTGTGATTGGCGGTGGATGACCTCTTTTTCTCAGGTCTCAACATAATAGATTCTAATCCTGGGCACGCAGGTTCTGTCCATGCGACGGGCATAAAAAGAAACCCGAAAGAAAAAGAAAAACAGAAAAGCCACGCTCGACGTGGCACGTTTCAACGCAGCCAGTGAAAGTTGAATATGGATCAGTTACCCCTTTTCAATCGTCATCGTGGCAGAAGTCCTCTTGGTTTACGGATACTCCGTACTCTGTACGGAGGAACCATTTTACTTCCCTCATGAATCCACTTCCTCGGGACTCTACACCAGTTCCAACTTCCAAGATTGACCATCAAGCCCCCTCGTGAGACTTTATCCCCTTCACGGTGAAGGTTGTCAAATCAGTGAAATCTCTCGGAGCTACTTTTGATATTGACCCCATCGCTGATCGGGATCGCCTTCAGGCTCCTTTTTCCCCTTTGCCCAGAGCCAGAGACTGGTTCGTAGAAATTTCCCTTCTGCTCGATTGCTCCATTAGGTATCGCTCATGGAAGCTCCAGGCTTCGAAGAACAAAAAGAATGTTGATCTTGGGTCCATTCGTCGTTTCCGACGGGTGCCAAGTCCCAACCTGTAACACGCTACTGCGTAGCGACGATCCTTAATCAAACCTTGACCGTGTAAGGCCCACATTACACTTTGCGGGTCCTTTTTGTAACAGAATGGCAGCTGGAGACGCACGATCGTTTTTTCTTGCAGGGGCTTGGCTCCTTTTTTGCCCCTTGTCCTTTTTTTTTTTCCATCTATGAGCGGAAGAGTCGACGGAATTCCCCAGCTCTGCTTTCAAGCCATCGGAAAACCGTCCAACTTGGGTGTAGCTAAAATGTTCGATTATGTCATAAACCATTGAATCTTCCACTCGGGAGCCTCCGTACGGAAGGGCTACGGAAGTACTACGGAAATACTGGCTACGGATGCAGAGTGTAATTTCCTTGAATCCATCTTTGTTTGCTGCGCCCCCTTCTCAACTCATTCTCGTACATGATCGACTATCTTCCTCGAGACGAATGGTCCAGCCAGACTGGGGTCGATATGATTAAGATTGACCTGATTAACCGGCTATCGACACTCTTCCAAGGTACTGGAGCACATCTCCTCACGGTACACGGCGGGTAATATGGATCAAGTGACTAAGAGATTTGGTCCCTCTGATTGGTGAACCGCCATTCCTCTGAATAGATTTTTGCCGGAGAAAAAAAAAGGAGGAAAAAAAGAAAGAAGAGAGATCGTCACTTTTTTTGTTGAAAAAAAAATTAAGTGAGAGCAAAATAGAATTTAAAGTAATGTGAAACTTCTCTAGTTGACAGCCAAACAATTTAAACATTGCGTTAAGATTGTGAAACGATGTCATCGACCACTAAGGAGATTAAGCTACGCCCCAGATACAGTTGGGGCTAAGATCCAAACCATGAAACAAGGCAACACGCCAGACGCAAAAGGGGAAGACTGTAGAACATTCAGCAATTATTCCATTGTTACAACAAGAATGGACTCGATACTATTCAAATTATGCGCGAAACCAGTAAACAGACGAATAATACCTGAAACATTTGAAAGAAAACATTTGAACGTATTCAAGCGAGAAAAAAACCCCGGTCCGAATGTCCCATTACGTACCCTGGGATACACCCAAGCTGATACGTGGACCCTGAATTCTGTTTTTAGCATCAATCAATCTGTGGTTCATTCCTTCCGTAGCGATGTGACTTCAATCGGGGGAAATTTATTCTCCAACGGCGTACTCCGATTTTGAGTACTTTCAAGTGAATAATGTACTGGCTAACTTTCAATGTTCTAAAAGCCTAAACTGGGATCTTGGAAGAGGGGAGAGGAGAGGGACCCGACAATAAGGATCCGGTCTGCAAAACACCCCTTCGAGAAGCCCGCAAGGTTTCTGCTTTGAGGGATCACCTCTCATATGCCCAGACACAGAAGGTTCTTTAGCAACACTGGATCCTAGGAACAACAAGCTCATTGGTTCCAGCTGCCGACCCAAGCTTCTTGTCACCAATCAAGCCTGAAAAAAACTCTCGAGGAAGAATTCCCCAGTTCATCAAGGATTGACAGGTAGGTCTTCTTGGCTCTAAGCCCAATGTGGTTTTTACCACCACATCTGCCCACATCCACTGACCCCACTGTGTCAGGGCTCCCAGACCATGGTTCCTCACCTCTGCCTCATTTGCCATGAACCAGCCCTTGGGGGGTATAGTACGCAATCAGGGGCTCCTTGAGGGGTGGGTTCCCTTTACTTGAGGATGCCAGTGGTCCTCACTTGTTCACCCCCGGTACGTGGGATTTTTTTTTTCTATTATTATCTATTTTAATATATTTTTTTTTCTTATTTAATTCTACTAATCAATTTTGCACGAGAAATTTCAATATGAGAAGGGACAAGAAAAGAAAAAAAAAAACCAAACGCCAAATAGCTTAGATTTGCGCCAGATTAGTTGATGAACTATTTTACATCCACCCATGAATCTATAGTCCGATACTAAAGTCTATAAGTTAATAGTGCCTAGTGAGGAAGTCCTCCCCGGGTAGTGACCCCTGAGTTTAACCAAGGGTGTGATATCATCATAGGTCTATAACAATGACCTGCAGTGGTGATTTGGGGTCAAGTCGATACATCCCTCTTCAGCTTAGTGCCATTCTGATGCAGAGCCACCTTGTTCCACGTATGGATTACAGTCAACTGTGATTTTCCTTTTTTTTATTCCATGATTTTTTAATTGATTTTTTAATGCCATTTTTCAAATTTTATTTTTTTTCTGCTTGGAAAAAATAAAAAAATAGAATTTCCAGAACAAAAACAAAAAAGAAAAAAAAATAGCAAAAAAGAAAAAAAGTATCTCATACAAAAAATTGCCCAAAAGACGTTTCACCCCGCGATTAGCTTCTCTCCTGCCAGTCTCTCCCTCTATACGATATTCTTCGCGATCTTCTTCCCCTTCTCTCTTCAACCTTGTCCACTTCGTTCACTCCTTTGGTTCCCTTTTTTAATTCCTATTCTTCTTCTTTTTATTGCTCTTCTTTTTTTTGAAATTTTACTTTATTTTTTATACCTTTTTTTCCGTCTTACCTCACCCCAGTCACTCCACCTTCCGATCTCTCTCTGGCCTGACTAATATCTGGGTGATTGTCGCCTTTTGAAACGAGTTTCAATTCGATCTCAGATGAAAATACCCTAAACCGAAATCGCCTTTTCTGAACTCCTGATCAACTTGTTTTCGTCTATCGACCTCAAATTTCAACCTCGCATCGCGCTATCCGGCCGGCTCTCTATGATCCTGAAGCCAATCTCTAATCATAGTATAATTACGCATTGATTAATTCCACTTGGGGGGAATTGGGGCTTGGAGACCCAAACTAAATCCAATCTATTCTCGACCACAACGACCCTCTCATCGCAAGGCCGCCTTGCGAAACACGCATACGACTGCGGGCCCATCCGACCCCTGCGCCTTCTATACTCTATCGCATTCCCCCACCGCAACCCCGGTTTCCCGTCGACTCCGTTGCTGAAACGCGCGCAATATCCCAGTGTGGCACCAGTGGACCAAGGACCTGCCAAAAACTCCAACAGTACCAGTGGGACGAGCTTTGCATCGGCAATTCTGGATTACTCCGGCTTTCCATCCTTCGGTTGTCATTTGTTCTGCGACTCTGGTGCCTGCATGGCCCGATAACCCTTGATCTCGTTTTGTACTTCAGACCAGGCCTAGAAACGGTCATTCGGCTCGTTTCTTTGGCGCTATTGATGCGCTTTAGGTGCTGTCCTTCGAATCTCGCTCTTGTGGAGGAGTTATGCCCGCGGCTGTCGAGGTGATGGCAACTACAACAACTTCACAAAGTCCTATGGATGGCGGAGGCAACGCGGATAAAAAGCGCAACAAGCTTGGATACCATCGGACATCCGTCGCATGTGGTCAGTACCTTCACTTTTGTTTACACCCTTCAAACGGGCTCAATTCGCTGTCTATTGTCTCTGCTGCCTCTTTCACTTTCCCCTCCATCGCACTATCTCAATGCGCCTGCCTCATGGCCCAATTGCGATTCATTTCAGAATTCAAAAACACATCATTCAGAAACCATGCGCCTGCGGTCATATGATAGTCGAGCTCACATTCCTTTCTTATAGTGCATTGTCGACGTCGAAAGATTCGATGCTTGGTTGCTCCGGACGATGCGCAGGGACGATGCGAAAATTGTATCAGATTAAGAAAGGAGTGTCAATTTTACCCGGTCGATCAGCAACCACCAGTTGAGAAGAAATCGCGACCGAGCTCACGATTGGAGACGCAACCGAATGATCCCTCCGTGACAACCCCAATCTCCTCATCGCCCACCAATTTGAATCCCGACTCCGTTGATGCCTTTTACACGTACCCGCAAATTCCGCTGAATACGTCAGCGGCCCAGGAGATGGCTGGGTTCAACCCGGCGGCTTTCCCTGCCCAGCCTATGTCCGGCTTTGCACCAGGTGCGTTAACGTCCATCTGGGGACTTGCGCATTCCATCGCGTAACTCAGCAAGTTCAAGATGAAAAATTAGTAGTGCAGAAGATTCGGCCAACGAAAAACTTACACTTTTTTTCTACTAGATCGGCCCATGGGCCCGGGAGAATTCACCACTACCCCCACTATGGAGACGGGGGTCCCCTGGGATGAATATACGACAATATCCGATCCTCAACTGTTGGCTAACATGGCTGCCAGTAAGGGCCAGATGATGAACTATCCGTCGAACGTCTGGACTCCGGGCTCAATGCCTGCTGGTCTTTCGCCCAGTTCGCCTATCTCCGGGGCATCACCTATGTCTACTCAAACACAACCAATGAACACCCCAACTTACGCCATGCAACCCGATGGAACCGTTTGGCAGGTACCGCCGCCACCTCAGCCTTCAAGGGCCATGAGTTATCCTGGACAGGACATGGCTTCTAACTACCCGCAAAATCAATTTCAACCTCAAATGCCCCCGGACCTGAAGAGAAGAATGACTACTCCTGCTCAATCTCTATCCGCCCCTAATCCCGTTGCACACACCTCTCCTGTTTCCAACCCTGACATGTCTGCATCTTACACAACACAACCGGGAATGGGCTACGCCCAATGGCCCATGAACGCCATGCCTCCGGGTATGGGCGTGGTTCCATATCCCATGTACGCTGGCGAAGCAGTTCAACAACCTTTCACCACCAACCCTCCTCCAATGGGACACCCAGGAGCACCAGGTCATCCAGGACCTTGATGCATCTATCCTTTCGAATTGGGTTCTCTTTCTCCGGGCACCTTGCAACTTTCTTCTTTTCAGGCCCGGACGACTTTACGTTTTACATACCAACTTCCTAGACGGCCTTGCTTCATTTCTAATACCCCGGGGGATTTATTCAATTATGGGCTTCCCAAACCATTTCAATTCTTTTTTTTTCACCTTTTCTCTTCTCCCCCTATTTCATTTTTATCTGCTTTTTCTTTTTCATTGTCTCATCCTCATACACCGTGGCAGGTCTGCTTTGCAGCTAGTCATTAGCGGGCGCATTCTTCGGGTGGCATTTTCCTTTCTATTTCATCATGGCACGGCCCAATTTTATTTTATCTTATCCCATTCCTGTCCTCTCTCCTTTTTCATTTGAGGGGGCAGATTTTCCTTCCGGTCGACAAGATCTTGCGGTTGGGGATTCTCCTATGAACTGGAGTTCTCTGGAACCTGCATTTGGGAAGCCTTTGTTTTCAGCATATAGAGTTCTTTTCTTCTTCGACATACTCTCTTTCTCTTCTTTTTTTATGTTCCTTTCATTTCAACCCAATCGCTTCATGCTGGATATACATCATTTCCTGTTTCACACTTTGCATCTGTTATCATTTTGGGATACCTGGCTGGGGCGTGAAGGGAGACTGGTTCTGATTGATGGGCGAAACTTCACATCATGGCTCAGTTTTGCAAATTGATCCTGGTTGATGACAAGGCCTTGATCAAGTTTGGCCATTTATACTCTTGGCAACCCCACGACTCCCACGCCATGATATCCAATGTTTATTGAGATCATCGAGCCCGGTTTATGAGGATTCCAAGGTTGCATACCTACATTGTATATATTCCATTCTTCTCCATGGATTTGGATCCGAATGTCACATTCAAATGTTCATCTTACCAATTTTTACCAATACCTATCGGCAAGTGTTGAATCCTATAAAATACATCTAAAGTGGAGACCTCAAAAGACCCGTGGACCGAGTCTACCCTCTGAACATCCATGGATTGAACTTGAAGTTGACCGTGACTGCACATGCACATGTGTGCCCTCCAAATGTCGAAAATACTATGGAAGTCACTTGCCCAGGTGGGTAGTTTTCAGCTGATACTCCACAATTCTTCAGTCAATTCGAACACTAGCTCTGGGGCCCTGGGGAAACAGTGAAATTCGATTTCGGCACGATGATAACCATCTTCTCTTGCTATTCGTCCTCAATGACATCAGGCTTGTCCTTCCAACGTTTTCCAAGGGACCAATTCCTTTGGAGCCAACTTCCCATGTGTGTATCACAGGAAACAATTTGAGAGCAAAGGTACGAACAGAGAGATACCTCTTCGCCTTGCAAAAACCCGCCAACTGTCCAACTCGGCTAGCGGTGTAGACCGGCAGAATCATACATCACGTGGGAGAGGCATAGACAATTTAGGCTAATCCTATTAGGTATGAGCCACGTGACCAGGGGACCTGCATCTTCAAAAATACCAATAAACAGACTTTTGACCATAAATTGCGGGCCCACGCGATATTGACAAATGATAATCTGATTTCGAAATCCAGCACCGATTTCCTAGCGGAATACGCATCTGATGACTATCATTTCACCGCGAATCATTCTCGAAATCAAACATCCGAAGGTGCGCATAGTTAGTCAGCGGCATGTTTAATTTGTGCGGGCCCCACACTACATAGATCCATCATGTCAACTGGTGAAAGCATATGCAGGTTCAAGAGGTGATAATTACATATGTATGTAATTTCTGGGGTCAATGTTGAAAGCACCTGGGCAGGTATATTCAATGTTAGAATACCTCCACCAGATATCTGGATGTCCACAGGTCAGGAATTCCAAGGTTCAACTTGAACATTTGAATGGATCATGTTGATCCGTTCCGCACTACATACTACATATATGTACACATCGATGCAATCAGACCCGGGCTAGCACACAGTGTGCCACTGGTGGACACTGGCACCTCCGACATCTGGACTCGGAGTCATGGACTGCCCCGGGCCTCACAATACCATTTGAACATTCGAAGGACACAACCTTGCCAGTCAAATGTAGACTACACATGTGCAGTGCTACCCAGGTGACCAGTCAACTGGTTAACATTTGAAGTGCGT
Organism: Penicillium sclerotiorum; assembly: GCA_911649655.1. Classification (NCBI taxonomy): domain Eukaryota; kingdom Fungi; phylum Ascomycota; class Eurotiomycetes; order Eurotiales; family Aspergillaceae; genus Penicillium; species Penicillium sclerotiorum. The sequence goes on from CAJVRJ010000009.1 coordinate 4,188,712, forward strand.
ACCTATGAAGCCACCTGGCAAACAACTGAGCATCCATTCAATGTTGGAGCCAGATTGAATGTATAGGGAACATTTTGGATCCAAGACTGCGTTCAACATTTGAAGTCTGAACCTTGGAAACCTTGGAATTGACCAGACTCAGAGCAGCCCCGCCAGTGCCAGTTCCAACTTGAAGGTTCAAATTGATGTTGAGCTCACCTGGGCATTGTTCCAACCTTGGAAGCTCTGGAGGTTCACAGCTTCCGGGGAGTCCGGAGGGGAGACCAGAAGTAAATACTATATATGCAGGCTGAGTCAGTCTGACCCCTCTGCGACGACTCGGAAATGAGTGTTTCTAATAAAGGCCAGATAACTGGCTAGAAGAAATGCAACAATCGGAGTCCGAAGAGTTCAAAGTTAGATATTGATGTGTGGCATCACCATCTAGATACTACAAAATTAAATAGCGTACATGTGCAACATCAAGTTCTTGACCAATTGATAGGGACTAGATACGCGATAATATTGCACATGGCGGAGTGGTCAAATGAGTGATTTATCATGACACTAGATATCTACGATAGTGGACTCGTATCTGGATTATGTTGATACATTTGGAGTCTCGTGAGTATCATAGTGGATAAAAATGGATGTCTCCAACTTGAAAGGAATAGACTTTGACTCGTCATTTCTCATGCATCTAATGGCTTGAAACAGAGATAAGGGCGTCATTTGATCAATGGGATATTCTACTCGGTTCTTTCCATTATGAGTGATGGATTAAGAAAGATGATGACCTATCACCGTGGAAGCGCTGGTCTCATCCACGTGAAATGATTCTCGCAAAGTGCGGATATCTTTAGTGAGCAAATATTCACTTTTTTTGACTGAGCAGATCATTCGCAGCGGGAATTTAGAAGATTGGTCTTTACTAATTGCCTCCAAATGCAAAAATCACTGTTTGGAGGCCTCCTGTGAGTGAAGGAAGATCTGCAGGCGTGGCATGCAGTCGATATCGGTCGCATGTACTCCGGTGATCGGGGCTGGCTCAGGGGATTTCGGTTGCACATCATCGGTACCCTACCATGGCCCAAGCGTGATGTCACCTCGATTAAATATCCCCGATTGTCCGTAGAAAGTGATTGTTATCGAATAGTAAAGCACGCCATTGTGGTCGGTGGGAGAATGCGTATATTGGGAGGCTGAAAGCTTGGAGCTATGGCGGTGCAACAACAGACCTCGAGACTGAGCAAGGTGCGACAGCATGATAGGAGACTGAGGGAGCGAATCATCAAACGCATCTATCTGTACAGCTGTCATCGCCCGAGGAGATACGTATCAATAATTTGGAGGCTTGTTTCTGAGTGATACGTCAGTGTTGGTCCCGGACCAATCCCATCAACACCCCTTGCGATCCAAGGCGCTTCTCATTTCGTTGTTGTGATAGGGACCCGAGATACGGACATATCTGTAGCAAGACGAAGACAAATCGAAAATAGATTTATCAGTATCTTCGTCCGTGTGCCCCAGGGATTGCGCTGCAGATAAGAACCAATTTGAAGTAAATTCACGCATTCGACGCCACGGGTCGAGGATCTCCCGGGGGATCCGTTCTGGCCTGGGGAGAGATTCTGGGGTCAGTAAAACCTGGAGATAGCCTGGGAGATAGCACATGTGCAGCATTTGTGAAGCGGTGTGAATGAAAAGATTTAGACAAGGGAAACATCTGGTGGAGATAGACTGTGGAAACCTGTGGACCTGATAAAAAGGGTTCTCCAGTGATCCTTTCTGGGCATTCTTTGAGGATCGCATGCATGATCTGCCACCCATATTGCGCCTCAGGGGCAGGCGTCTTATCTTCCTCGAGTCAGGTCTCCCCCGGCACCCGAGATATGCAGACTTATCTGTCGCATTATCGTATCGGGGGCTGGAAAGCATTGAGCAATGGGCTTGGGTAGCGTCACGCCTTATCGAGACGCTTTTGGGTGATACTCAGGCTACCGCACATCTCACTTTGGCACCTGAGTTTTTCAAAGAGACCTCTTGTGTATATAAGGGGCTGACTGCCTTTTTCTTCACATTCGGTTGGCTTGTGAGACAGTCGGGTCTCTCGAGATGCATGCTTTTTCTTTGAATCGTTCTTACCAATATTTGAAGGGATCCCAGATATTCTTCAAATTTCTTTTCTAAAAATCATTTGCAATTTTCAACCTGTCGCTGATTTCTGCCTCTTTGCTCACACTTTGCACGCTTGCTGCATCGTAGAGAGACGAAGAAGGATTACCAGTGGGCACTGTATGTTACATATGCGCAGCTGTCGGGAATCTTTCCTCCACGCTCTTTCTAAAACACCGCCGTTTCCCCTGCACTTAAGGGTACGTATTCACTCATATGGGACCTGTCAATACCATACTCTGGACGCGAGATCAACTCTGGATTTCAGCATAACCGCAGAAGCCGCTCTGAAAAAAAAATCGGACGCACAAACAGGGGAGATCCCTCGTCCCGGAAGAGGGCGGGGTGGCGTACTGCATCCAAAAGTACCAAAGTACCTCATTACTTTTCTCATATCTTACGGCAGGATTAAATTTTTGGCTGGAATACGCCACAGCCCACTGCAGGATGTCTGCGATTGTTGTTGTCGACGTGTCGGGTTGGGTCGGGGGTGGTCTGGTTTAATTTACCACTAACTTAGGGCAACAGTGATCAACCCCCCTTACCACACATGCACCACATGCACCACACGCGACAAAGAAACCCTTTCCACCTGATCGTGTGAGCCTTGGTCGGCACCTCCGATCCTTGTCATGATCCATTAATTGTCGCTTGATTTTTATTCAAAATATTTGGAAGACATATATTGTCTTTTCAGGGAAACAAAGAAAGGGACCCCCTCTTCTGATAAGGTCCAGCGTGCATCGTCATGGGGTTCTCCACCGTGGATCCTGGGAGTGGTCAATCATGCTGATCAGCACCGCGCCTATCAACATGACCACGGCTAATTACTCTACACTCGGCGTCTTATCAGCAGCTTATCTTGTCATATCTTGGGTGCCCCGACTTTCGGTGGACCTATCGTGGGGCCAAAGAAAAAGAAAGGAAAACAACAAGATATTGTCTCTTGTCATCATGTTCCTTGTGCCTTTTTACTGGATCTGGCGAGCGGGCCCCGGGGAACCTCCAGCTGGGATCCGTCGATATTGATCCATGATACAATGATCCAGCAGTGACGCTCTGTTTATGATACGGAGTACGGAGTACTTGTGATGAGATTCCTTTTTCGCCATCTCCCCCACAAGGCTACAAGGGGTAAAGTCAACATCCAAATTCCCCTTCCAATCGGAGCGATCTTAATAGTCTTGGAGGACCTCTTCTGATGTCAGGGCCAAGCACTTTGAATGTCATCTTGGGCTTTTGTAATTGATCGGCCGGTTGTTGAGGATATCTCAGAGGTCCGGAGTCAAGAGCCGGTGTGGCGACCTAAGCCCCCTTGAACCAATCTACCACACCACAATCAACCTGACGAGAGAAATTCATATTAACCGGTCCGGAAGCTGAAATAATCCGTGTGCCCCCGCGCCAGTGGGCGTGGAGGGGCCGAACAGAGAGGGGACTTAGTTCGCCCTGGTTTGTCTCCAGGAGCGAGAAAGAGAAGTGGAGGTTGCGAAGGGAAATGATCGAAACGAACGTTACCCATTGATCGGTATTACCGATGAGTTACCGGCTTCGGGTAATGTAGGGATCGAGTTCCTCCGGTGAGTGCTGGCGACGTCGGGTTATATCCAGAGAGAGCCTCGTTCGACCTAGCGGAGCCTGTCCGACCCCAATTACTTTTCGAAGCCCCGTAGAACGTTTGTGCTTATCTTGAAGGTTTGGATTTTTTTTTTTGGGTCAGCTTTCTTATCCCCGGGTCGTATTGCGACCGAGGTCCCTTTTTATTTATTTTTTTCTTTTTCTCGTAACAGTCGAAAGTCGTGGGGGGAATTTGTTGATTATTCAATTACTAACCCTAACTGTCGATCTAGCAACCTTAAGAATGGTTTCAAAATGATCATTTTGATATATTTTTTTTGGTGACCAATTTTGATTGCTACTATCTTCGTGATTTTTTTTCCCTTTAAGTCCATCTTGCAGGTCGCATTGGGATTGCTCCGGCTTAGGCATGGACTCCACTTGCAACAGTGCTTCGTATCCACTTCTCCCACTACATCTGGATATGGCCTCCGGATCATGGAGAAGACTCACGAGCGAGGGACTAATCCCATGGGTTAAGTGGTCGCATGGCCGGTTAATGGAACCCATGGCCGCGTGCGCCGATAGTAGTACCTGCATGTCGAATTTCCAATCTTTATGGTCCTATTTGTACCGAGTCTCCAAAGTCCCCATCAACGGTTCGGACTCGGGCCGATACATTCGAGGCCTTCGGTCCCGTTGCTCCTATCCGGTGGAGGAACAGATTCGGGCGCTCTAGATGTACTTATGTAGCTCAAATATAGGGTCTAGAAGATAGCTTGACATCAATTATATCATTGATGGGGTCCCAGTGCGACAAGATCAGGCCCGTGCAGCGAGCACCGGCCAACTCTGAATAGTGGCTACTATAGACATGCATGTCTTAATATAACCGGCTATTCGTGGGAATTCCAGGATAGATACTCGATTCCTATAGGTCCTTTTCCTAATACCGAGCTCTGCAGCCAAGGGGATTTCACCAGATCGAGGACCACCTAAGTATAGTCAGTCCCAGGTGCCATCCTCTACGGGAGTGGCGCTCTGGGTGCATGATTCATGTAGTCGAGGGAAGCGCCGTAAATCGCTGATCTAGAAAAGAAAGGAACTTTTGACCCTGGCGATTCTTTGGATTACCAGTTTGTATTAGATTAACATTTGACATCCCGATGTCCATGTGGGGAATCTTCCATCAATTGAGGTCGTTCATACCTAGTCTCGGTCCACTTCTTCCTTAGTGCGTGTGTATATACTGACCCAAGCCGAGATTCAATTTCGTGTTTCGTAATTCTGTAATACCAGAACTCGTCACTTTCTTGTACCTTTAAATCTTTCCAGCTTCAAACATATCATATTCCCACTTTCTCGCTTTCCCTTTCTTTTTTTTTTCTATTTCCCTTCTTCTCTTCTGGAATTCAATTCCTTTTGCTTCTCCCCCTCTCATTGCTCGTTTGGCTGTTAAAGCCTTTCTTTCCCACTTAACGACTTTTCCGGGGCATGAGCGTCTGGAGGGTCTAGCCCCCCCTCCACGAGCTGAAGCAAAAGAAAAAAAAAAATTAAATAAGAGAGAAATCGATTATCTATTCCCAAGATCCTCCCAAATTTTTTATTCTCAAAAACGTGATCCGTGCCCAGGTTTAACCGGTGCAACGGGCTCGTGAAGCCAAAGAGAAGTCACTGACGTCGGTCCCGAATCGTTCGCTGACTGAGACAATCCAATACTCGATCGCGATCTTCCATTTCCACTTCCACCCGGAGCAAGGGTCTCCGTCTGTGGTTAAACCCCCCGGACTACATTCCAATCTTGACCGGCTTTTTTTTATTGGTATTGGAATAATAAGACCTTTTTACCCCCCTCCTTCCCATAACGGCTTTTGACCGCTCCCCCCGGATTGAGTCATGGAGGGAATACATGGTGGAGGCCATGGGGGAGGTCGATTTCAAACGTCGGCCTTTCCGGATATTGACTCCCATATGATGTCCGACGACTTTGCCTTTGGGGCTCCCTTCAGTCCGACCAGTTCAACCGCCCAGGATGGTATGCTCAATGACTCGATCTTTCCGGAGTGGAAAAGTGGTGCCCCGCGCGGTGGCGATAACCCCGATGAGTTGCAGCGACAAGACCCCTTGGCTGCTCAGATCTGGAGGCTTTACACCAAGACCAAGGCCAACTTGCCCAATCAAGAACGTATGGAGAACTTGACTTGGCGAATGATGGCCATGAGTTTGAAACGCAAAGAACGGGAGCAAAAGGCTCGGTAGGTTTCCCCTTCCTCTAGTTCGCGCGTGCGCATACGGTTCCCCTTCTTTGCTGCTGGATAGATCCAGAACTTTTTGGACGATTTTGTAACAGAAACAAATTGCTCATTTTGTCTGACTTGTGTATTGGGAAATGCAGAGCCTCTCAAACCGAGCAACCGACTACTAGCCCAACATCCAGCGGCATTGCGCAGTTGCATCTGTCCGACCAGGTGTCGACAGCGAACTCCAACTCGAACCACAGTATGAATCTCGATGCGACCCCGGATGCGATGAATATCGACGACTTTATCGTCCCCTTTGACTCTCCCGCCGACTATTCGTCCCATCCTGCGGCCGATCGTCAGTTCACCGCGACCCCGACTGCCTCCATTCCCATTAAATCGCGCAGGGATCAGCCCACACTCGATACCTCGGCCGCAGCGTCGTTCCCCCATCCCCCACAAGACCAGCGCAAAAATAGCGAGTTCGGTTACGTCACCCGTCGGGTCCGCAAGACTAGCGTGGATGAGCGCCAGTTCTTTGCCAATCTTGCGGTGCCGACGCGCAAACGTCCCGCAGAGTCGTCGCCACACGTTCCTCCCGTTTCCAATGCCATGTTGGCCCAGCACTCCGAATTGTCTGCAGGCCTGCCCGACTACTCCCTCGACCACTCCACAACCCCGGGCTTCGCTATTCCCGCAAATGGAATGGGTGCGCGTGGTCACCAACATCACCACACTGCATCCGCTGGGTTGCCCTTTGGTCTGGACACCTTTGGCGTGGGCGATGAGAGCGCCATCAGTTCTGCCGGCCCTTACCAACAACATTTTACCTTTTCTCCCTCCGATTCTCCTATGACTGCTGGCAATCCTTTCTCCAACTTATATTCGCAAACGCCCATGGCGTCATCTCTCAATTCCACCGAGTTCTTCTCGCCTCCTCCGTCCGGTTACCAGTCAGCTGTGTCAACTCCCCAGCCGATTTATGAAGGGGAGCATTCCATGTTCTTCTCTGATGCGCCTTCCGTTGAACCTCACACTCAGCGTCGCATCCCAACATATCTGCAGCAGCGATCTTCTAACTTGTCTGCGTCGCTTCAGCCTCGCCAGGTGTATCACCCCACCAACGGTGATTACCAGTCGCCCGTTACAGGACCGCCGTCAACTATGGGATTTTCGGTCCCGCAGCAACATGTTGATCCTACGCAAGTGTTGGGAGGCTCTGGAGAATATTCCTCCCAGGCGCCCACCAACAGCATGTTCACATTTGGCGGAGATTCAGACAACGAGGACGATGATGCCCACAACTATGAACGCGGTGGAATCGCCATGCCCCATGACTTTTCGTCCATGGACGATGCTAATGAGATGAGAGCTGGTCTGACCTGGGATGCTGGCTTTCCAGGGTCAGTTCAGTCGTTGCCAGGATTCAATGGCCAGCATCGCAAGCAGGTCACCATTGGCTCTACTGATATGATGGATGGCGAGTGGAACCACGGTAGCCTTGGCCGTACACATGGCTCCGCCGCATCCGTCAGCGAGGTTCGCAATCGCGATCAAGATCCTCGCCGCCAGAAAATTGCCCGCACAGCCTCTACCCCGAATGCCCCTGGACTGCTGCGCCAGAGCATGAATGGCAATGCCAGCGGCCCACCCACCAACCATCCCTCCCCTAATACCCCTCCCGAGTCTGGCCTCAGCAGTGCTGTGCCTTCTCGACCTGGCAGCCCAGGTGGTTCTAAGAATGGTGACCCCAATGCCGGCCCCACGACTTGCACCAACTGCTTCACCCAAACCACTCCCTTGTGGCGTCGCAATCCAGAGGGCCAGCCACTTTGCAACGCCTGTGGTCTTTTCCTCAAGCTCCATGGTGTGGTTCGGCCTTTGTCGCTCAAGACCGACGTCATCAAGAAGAGAAATCGAAGTAGCGCCAACACTCTTGCGGTTGGCACTTCCCGTTCGTCGAAAAAGTCTTCTCGAAAGAACTCTGTGGTTCAGACACCGACAAGCGCAATTGTGGCCTCCCGCAACGCCAGCAACACTGCTTCTGAGTCGCCACCAGCTATTTCGGGATCCGGTGGTTCTGGGAAACCCGGTGTGGTCCCCATCGCCGCTGCACCTCCCAAGGCTGGTCCCCCTGCCGGCGTTGCTCAGGCTCGTGCTGGTGTGCAAGTCGCTCCCCGCCGCCAGCGTCGCCTTGAAAAGGCACCCGGTGGGCTTGATAATGATTTGGATGATAGTCCCAAATCAATTGGACACCCCGCGCGTTCCAAGGTGGTGCCATTAGCCCCAGCGATGCACCCAGCTGCTGCGAATCCTGTCAATCACAGTATCGCCGGTGGTCAAGGTGCAAGCCAAGAATGGGAGTGGCTGACAATGAGTCTATAAACTCTTGAATGCTTTCCCTCGATCCTGTCTGGTATACGATCTCATTGATTATTCTTTCTTCAGCATTTCGGTATGATGGAGCCTGCCACCATTTCTTTAATCTCGTTCATACAAGCGAGCCGATTAATGTCCTCGTTGGTGGATCACCATGGGTTTCTCCTTTATGTTACATGCTTCCTACTTTTTATTGTTTTCCCACCTGCTTTTTTGACGTCTGCTTTATGAACTTGTGATTTGATTGATACAATCGCGTCTGTCCGGCTCCTGGGTTGCTTTTTTCTTGTGTTGTTCTTATGTGCGACTCCAGACCGGGCAGAAGTGCGCATCTCTCTGATTTTTTGACTTTGACTTTGACTTTGGATTTTTACCACGTTGCTTTCCTCTTTTCCTTGATCCCTTTCACTGCTGAGCAGAGTATGATACGATGGGACTTTATTTCATAGACCGAATTTGACCACGATTGATACGACCTTTTGCTCTTTGTTCTCCTGTGCAGATCCAATTAGATATAAAGTATGCCAGCTTCAAGGCTCTGGTGCCACAACTTGAAGGAGTCACTGGCATCGGTGCATTTGGTCGCAAGCCCATTTTGAATTCTAGATCTAGGTAAAAAGCAAGTATCGTCCAAGATTAACTGACTTCAAGTTGTAGGCTATGGACGAAGGGTTGTCTCCCAATTGCTGATTGGCCAGACGCAGGTCTATTCGCAGGATCCACCCAGTCGCACACCGCCTCCATGAGAATTGTAGCCGGAGGTTTTCTGCCGCCAAGAACTTCGCTCCTCACGATGTCTAGTAAACATAGATCGATGCTGAATTCTCACTTTCTTTCAATTTACAGACAAGGTAATGCGATTTGAACTTAATTTTGGAATTCTTGTTGGCTGTCTCCACTCGGGAATGCTACACAGACCGTCGAACACCGAATATTCATGGAGAAAGCCCTGGTCGCCAGATTGAGTGCCTTACAATGAGTCGAACATTGAGTCAGCTGGTCTTTCAGAATGGAACATTGAACTCAGCCCAGCTATTTTTTCTGATGAAACTGATACATACATCTGTCAAACCGACTGCCCAGGTGATCACTGATCGTTGATCAGATCGCTGTCATTTTTCAAGCTTGGCTCAAGTAAGCACATATGCGACTGCCCAGTGGTACCACTGATTTCGCAATTCTACGGCAACGTAACCATGACACACTGGCTACGTACGCCATCTACTATAAAATTCTTATAGCAGAGGAATTGGAATATCAATTCGTTTCATCGCCGCTGCACAATCCGAAACAACATTTGAATTTGTTACTCCTGTTTAACAAGAACATGTCGGGCTCGGCGGTAAGATTGCATCTTAACCTTGGAAGCCGCACCATGTGCGTTCTAGCTTATGCCGACCTCGATACTAATGACTCTTGCAGAGTGAATTTGCTAGCACCGATGGTCAGTGATTTGCCACCCTTATGTTCAAACCTACTTACCTTACACCTTTCAGAGGCATCGGAGCCCCTTGACACCAGCATCAGTCGTCCCGACACGTTTGCGGCAGCAGCAAAGCAATCCGGAAGTAGTATCAGAGAGAAGATCGCCAGTCACTTTGAGCCAGGTAAAATCATACCATGCGATGGAAATAGGCAGGCCAACCGGAAAATCTTGAACAATGGCAATGTCGGTGTGTGGTATCAAAATCGAGACTAATATCGCAATTAACCTAGGTGACACGAGAGCCACCACCCGTCGTCTATCGGACATGCCGACCTCCGTGCAAGATCAGTTCCAAGACGCCTTTTACGAAGATGAGGATGAACAGAAGGAAGAGCCGAATTCTGTGCTGGCATCCGCTCATCAACTTGTAGCCAAAGCTTTAGGAGGTGGTTCGCGAGGTGAGATTTCAAGTTCAAGTTGTTTTCAACTTTTAGAGCCTTCCAAGGTTCAAGGAAGCCCTGGAGGGGCTCCCGAGGTCGTCTTGAAGTGTACTGATGTTTAAACCTGTTACTATAGGTGCAAATTAGGTGGAACTGCTTGGCCTGAAGCCCTACAACCACCTGGCAGCACTTGAGGCATTAAACACTCAATGTTCTCTTGCTCTGTTGAAGTGCAGGTGAAAATGAATCAAGATTTGACATTATCTCTTCCGGTTTCTAGTGATCGTACATTTCTTTGACCCTGTCATGCTCTAATCGGAGACGATCCGCATCGTTCATCTCAAAAGCAAAGCTCCAAAGTCTTTCAGACCCTCTCATCTCGCCTTTGCTCTTGAATCGAGCTGGCCGACCAGAGGTTCCTTTATCCGCCTTTGAGCTTTGCCTGCCAACATGTTGCATGATGCTCGGAGTAAGAGCCCACCGAACCTCCGTATTGTTATTTGCATATGACTCTGTGATAGAGTCAATATTTCCCCACGTCTTAGACTCGTACACACTCAGTAGCTCAGATACACGATTCTGAGGGAACACAAAAGCCTGAGAACAACAGCCCGAGTCGGGCATTTGGTTTACACCGAACGGTATCGGAAGGACCGTGGCGCGGCCGGCCGCGAAGAAAAGGATAATAAGGAGTGGTGTCATAACGAAGCTGAGAAGAAGTATGGTGCCAGCGGGGAGATAGGATCGGAGGTTTGGCTTATATTGGCGAGCGCCGAGGGTGGAGAAGGCAACGAAGAAGAAGGTCAGGATGGAATAGTATAGGTAGGTTGGCCATTCTTCGGACTTCCAACCGAGGAATTCTTCTGAATAGAATAAGCGTAGATACAGCCCTATTCGGGTTTCAAAAAGTTAGAAATGAAGGACAATCAAGTAGGTACCCTGGGCAGGTTTTGAGAGCTTACAATTTGGAGCGCCTATTTGCTTGGTTTGGCGCTCAGCACTGGCGATCGCTTCTTGTGTTCTGTGATACCAGCCATCTTGAGCAATAACATCATCTTCCACCATCAGAATATAAGGCGTCTGGACATCTCTG